>CAJQZP010001176.1:715482-1430964 GCA_907164705.1 Parnassius apollo | reverse complement strand
AACAATAAATAGTGACATAATACACAATTCTTGTGATAAACAAAACTGACGACCAAAAACTTAAAAAAAAAAACAAACATTACAACCTAAATATTTTTATTTACTAACTTTTATTTATATAACTTAAACCGAAAAGTCACACTCTGAAGTTATTTTGTATCATCATTATTTTTCATTATTTTTCAGCCAACATTCGTGCAGTCCGTTCCTTTGACCTTTATACCCTTATGTTCCCTTACCCTTATGTTCATTATTGGTGATGGCAGTGAAGAAACACATTCTGTAAAAGAGCTGTCAGTACCAGGAGTAGTAGGAGTCGTCTGTCTGCGGGCGCACTTGAAAATTTGCCTGAGCCTCGGACCCAATCTTTCGTTGACGTTGTACGCCTCAGGAGGCAATCGCACTTTTGTCTAGAATGCGGGACTGAAACTCTGCAGTACTGTAGGAAGTCCGAGACAACATCGGTTTCCCATAATTCTTGGAGCGTAAAATGAGATGGCTACGCGTACGTCGGAACCGTTTCCCTTGTTCATCTTCAACTTTAAAAGACCTTGGCTCCTCGGCACGAGCTACTACTGAAACAGGTTTCCTACCAATAAAGTAGCTTTATCGCCTACCGATAAACGCTCAAGTGATTTCGTGGAGTTATCGTATTGTTTTTTAATTTTTTCTCTATGAGCCATCAAAGATTGATAATTGCGATCGTTATCTACCGGGGCTCTTAATAATTTTTCAGAAATGGGCAGTTTCGTTTTTATGCGTCTCCCCATAAACATCTGTGCCTAAAACATTTCGAGGCGTCGACCTGAAACTTAATAGACTTAAATAAACGTGTTTTGGCCTGAGTCTACGCATTTCTTTAGAAAAACTTTTATAGTTTGGACGGTTTTTTCACTTTTTCCATTAGACTGAGGATACGGAGGGATGAGGTAACGTGATCTATTTCCGATTCATTTAAAAAATTCTGAAATTCTTTCGACCTATAGGACGACCCATTGTTTGTCATTATTTCAGCGGGTAACCGTGTCGAGCAAACTGAGTTTTCATAAAATTATAATATATTTTAATTTACTTTTTGTTACTGATACCGGCTAACTCCTCGACTTCAACGTAATTTGAAAAATAGTCCACAAGGAGAATATATTTCTTTCTTTTATATTCGAATATGTTAGAAGCCAGTGTTTGCCAAGGTAAATCCGACATGTAATGTTGTAAGATTGGCTGGTGGCGCGGGCACGGCGCGTCCAGTGCGTACGCCTCACAGTGGCGCTACGCGCTCCATGCCGGCCAAATCGATAACACCGATCGATTCCCCTTCTAATTTCCACTTCAAATTTTTCGTCACAAGTCAGCTCTTTCATAAAAGGGGAACCAAAGATAAGCAATAATTAGTACGAGTATCGTCATCTTCATTAGACTGAAGCGCCTTTATTATTTGTTGATCAAAGTTGGTTTGTTTCCATCAGTTCTCCATTTTCGTTTCGGATGCACAATCATTGTGCATCGTCTGATAAATTAGCGTCGTACTGATTTGATTCACTGTTCTCAATACTACCTTAAGTTGGTCGTGATTCCATACAGGGTATTAAAAACAACATGCGCTTAAAGTAAACATATGCTCGCCGTTTTGAAGCTGCTGGTCCAGATTTTACTGACTTTTGAGCTTTTATTTCTCTAGTGAAGCAAGTCCGCAAGTTATTCCATTTTTTTTGGATTTCATGACCTAAAACAAACAATACTTAATTGTCTGCTTTCTTAACATAATGTAAAAGTAAATCGCCCTCTTTAGACCATAGGATCGTTAAATTTTGAAGATCAATAATTAAACAATTTTCTCCCAAAAAGATACATAAATGAAAGAAAGAAAATTGGACCTTCCATACAAAGTGAATTCCATACAAAGATCCTAAAATCAATATGTCCATTGCGACAAACTATATTTAAAGATGAATATTTTTTTGCATGTATTTGGCAACGGGGACATATTTTTCTCAACTTTCGTTAGATTATTTGATTGGTGAATCTACAATAAGAGATATAGTGAAATATGCTTTTCAGCAAATATAAAATGTAGTTTATTCTGAATATATGCCTGAAAAAACATAAGCAGATTAGATTCAACTTAAATTCTATGTACCTACAAATTTTCCAAATGTTATAGGAGCGATAGATGGAAACATTCGAATCGTACAAACGCAAAAGTCCGGATCTTCCTTTTTAATTACAAGAAGTTTTTTGTGTGTTTGTCAAATCGACCAATGTCTATTCAGCAACGCCGCTTGAATCAAGGTGTTAGAGCAAGTCCATACGGAGCGTTGCGTTGCGTCGTCGTAACGCAAATATTTTGACGCATAGCCGGCCACACAGGCGCTGCGCCATCGCAGCGTTACTACGACGCAGTCTTAACGTTCCGTCGGTGCAGCGGCGACGCACAGTTGCGGCAAGCATTTTGTAAAAACATCGCAGTCAGTCTGTAGGAAAGCATGGATTGGAAAAGACGTCTAGCATTGCTCCTATTACTACGTCACCGCCGAAATCGACGCAAGATCGCAAGACGGTAGTGGATCTGTCCCTTCATTTCATTAAGAAATAGTAATGGAGAGTTTTTTTGTTAGAATATCGGGAGTTGCTATTGGACGAAAATAAGTTTTATAATTTTTTTAGAATGAGTGTATCCAGCTTCGAATGTTTATTGAAGTCCTTAGAACCACACATACGAAAAAACTATACTAATATGATCCAGTGGAACCAATAGAAATGCTGGGAATTACTTTAAGGTAAGAATTTATATAAGTAATGAAAAGATAACAGGTTTTTTTTGGGTCTGTTTATTATATATTTAACTAATCAATATCAGTAATTAACTAACAAATAATCAGCAATTGTCATAGGTATAAGTTTAGGGAGACTTTATCCAGTAATTACATATTTGAAAAATCGTATTCGGTTTCTTCACTTGCTTGAGATGATTGATCTGGAGATGTAATTGAATTATTATAATCAGAATTGTATGTACTTTGAAAATTTGTTGTTTGATACCCATATGATAATGGTTGTTGAGACGTCGATGGGCCACACACATATGATGATGTTTGTCCGTACCGCATTTCGTTTATAATTTGTATTACTTTACTTTGGAAACTGAGAGTTTCTCGGTCAGAAAAATCTTGTATTGATGGCAATATAGCTCTGATTTTCCGGCTCATTGAGAAGTTATAATCCTTCTCTTTCAAACTCATCTATTTGCATTGCCCTTTTGCGTGCGACTGGAACATAGCGCGGAGACTCGTCTATAGTAATTTCATCATTTGTAGACGTTGATTCAGTGTTGCTTTCTCTAGGTGAGTTTAAGCTAGATTCGGTGGCATTTTGTTTCACTCTTCTCAAAAAAAAGAAGTTGGTTAAATAAATGATACTTTTTCAGATTCGTAGCGCCCGAGCCCGATTTTGATGCTTCTTTTATTTTTTTTAAGTATCTGAAGAAATTATCTTTGATACTTCTCCATTTCTTCACTAAATCATTACCTGCAAAACCAATAGTAAACAAGATTTAATAAGTTATACCATACATCGTGAATTTTTGATTACCCGAGAAAATTTACTGACATATTCAGACATCGATAACAAACAACTTTCACCATGTGACCAACTCTGGAATTGCGAAAAAAATTATTTTTTTAGTTATTTTTTCGCGATTCCAGAGTTGCTCGCATAGTGAAAGTTGTTTGTTATCGATGTCTGAATATGTCAGTAAATTTTCTCGGGTAATCAAAAATTCACAGGGTATACTTAAAAAGAGAAAGAATGCCTGATAAAAAATTAACCGACTTATAACCAGAGATCGGAATCTGCCGGTCATTTTCTTACAAACTGGGCCCTAATCGTATTCACTTGAACCTGGAATGATCGACAGATTCCGACCTCTGCTTATGACACACAATACCTAATTAATTTTTAATTTCCTTCATCAAGGGTCACCTGGAAGAGATAACTTCAAGCGATAAGGCCGCCTTTTAGTATTAATTAGTTCTTATGAGCAAAAAAGAATTTATCCATCTATCTCATAATTATTAAAATAATTGTTTTTGTTTCAGATACCTAGGAAGTGGAAATTCAATAACGGATTTACATTTAAAATTCAAACGGGGAAAATCTACTATTGCGTATATGATACGTAGAGTTGGTCGTGCTACATGGACAAATCTTCTTCGAGACAATATCCCAGAACTGACAGTTGAAAGATTCCAAACAACAATAGCGAGGGATTTTGATGTAAAGACAAATTTTCCTCACTGTGTTGGTGCCATCGACGGCAAACGCATCCGCGTGTGTAATCCTGCAAACAGTGGCTCACTTTTTTTTTAATTATAAAGCGTTCTTTTCATTGTGTTGCTAGCTATTGTGGATTCAAATTACAAATTCATTTTTGTCGACATTGGTGCATACGGAAAAGAATGCGATTCAAACGTGTTTCAAATTTCTAAACTGTACGAGCCAATGATTAACAACAACTTACCACTACCTCATCCCCAGCCACTCTATGGTTTCAATACACCAACCCCGTATGTATTTGTGGGTGACGAAGCTTTTGGATTGAGCAAAAATATTATGCGTCCATATGGTGGTCTAAATCTCGACTTTTAACAAAAGGTTTTCAATTATCGTCTAAGCAGGGCCAGAAGATATGTCGAATGCGCTTTTGGGATTATGGCAAACAAATGGCGCATTTTTCACAGACCGATAGACGTGTCCTATAACTTCGCTACTGACATAATAAAAGCATGTTGTGTACTACACAATTTTGTCGCTGATCGAGATGGTTTTAGACAAAAAGATAAATTTGCTATAAGTGTTGATGAATTTCTCCCAATACAACCCGCAGATGAAGAACAGACAGCACTGAATGTCATAAGACAGCATTTTGCGACCTATTTTATGACTAGAGGAACTCTGCCTTGGCATCTAAATAAGGTATAATACTATTTATCAAAAAAAAAAAAACAGTAAATATGTATACTGTAAACTCACCAACTTTGTTTTTTCGTTAAGGTGTGAAGTTCTCGTAATCAGGAAATAAAACTTTTGATATTTGTTCTCAAGATTTGGTTTTTAAATTTTTATTTTTAAAATCTACGTGTGATTTGTCCCATATAATTTCCCTTTCCTGAATCAATGTAATGAAGTAATCCATGTCAATTTCTTCAATGGTACTCATTTTACCCTGCAAATAAAACTGAATACAAAAGTACGTAAAAAACGCACAAGCAACTGAGCGCTGCCGCTCCGACGTCGCAATGAGTACACCCCCTCCCGCTTCGTCTCGGGGGCTACTGTCCGTCATGTGTGCGTTGCGCCGACGCAGCGTGCCGTGTGAACACCTTGGTCATTTGTATGTAAAACAACGCAACGTCAGCGCTGCGTCGACGCAACGCTGATGCAACGCGCCGTGTGGACTTGCTCTTACAATGTCAATTAACAAGAAAGTTTTAGTTCGTGCTTTGCTTTATAGACATTTTAAGAGAGAAAAAAGAAGATACTGTTTACATCCTATACTCAGAAACGGATTCTCTAGTGGAATATTTCATACGTTACATTCTAAGCTAAAAGAGCACCCAGATAAGTATTTAGAATATTATAGAATGAGTAAAGAAACGTTTATTGAAAATATCTTCATTCGTGGGTCCTTATGTACAATGTTGTGATACAAAATGGAGATGCGCCATATCAGTAGAAGAGAGATTTAGTAAGTGATAAATTAAAACACACATATGTGTATATATATATATATATATATATATATATATATATATATATATATACATATATATATACGTGGTTGACGATGGGCTTTATAAAATCCTGTATAAGGAAAAGATATCTCGACCTTAGTCAACATACGGAAAAATACTCAATAAAAATATAAATCATATAGTTCCATACTTAAAAAGTGCATATACTCGTATAAATCTAGACACATACAAAGTAAGAAATATATTCACAATAATAAAAATAAATGTAAAGCCACGTGGGCGGTAATTAATGAAAATATTGACGACCAAAATACGAAAACATAAATTGACAGAATAATAAAAAATAATCGGATATATGACGACCCAAAGAAGATAAGTGACATATTTAATCACTTAAACTTGACAAATAACAATAATTTTAAATATATTGTTGAAATAAACAAAACTATCACGACTAATAATATACATACCATATTCCTTAAACCTACCGATGCTATGGAAATATTTCGGATAATTAAAAGTCTTAATAATAACACGAACGCAGTAGGATTCGATGACATAACAACCACTGCAATTAAATTGTCCGCACGATACGTATGTCAACCGCTTTGTTATTTAATTAATATGTCTTTTGAAGATGGTACCTTCCCAAATATATTGAAAAAAAAATTAATCGTTAAGCCACTTCTTAACCCCTCGTCTGTCCAAACGCCATATTATGGCGTGTCAAATAATGTGCGCATTTGTCAAACTCCATAATATGGCGTCGTTTTACCACGAAGCTTTAGACATCAATTTATATCGGTTCTACTACTTCTATCTCTTTCTAACTTTACTGTAATCAAGACAATATAACAACGATGAAGTCCAGTCTAAAGACCAACATTTAACGTTGCGTGCCCGTTTCTAAAAAAAAGTTTGTTCAGTCTGCATTTGGCGTCTTAACGAACGCGAAGGTTACCTCGATAAAATCGAACAAATAAGTAATTGTGAAGTGTTTTATGATGGGATTGGGCGAAAATAACAATGGATTAAATTGGTAAACTGAAATTTATATCTAGTTAGCACAAAAAAACAGTTGACACAAGAGTAAGTATTATACGGCTGTACAGAATGACATAATACAAGGCATACGAGTAGACAGTAGCTCCAACTAGTGAGCTATTTAGATAACTATGACAACTTACATTGTTTGGTTTATACCAATTCTAACATTTTATCTGGAAGAAACATGAATAAGTAAGTAATAAACATTTTCTAACTGTTTTTTTTTTGTGTATGAGATAAAGATTTCGACCTAAAGTTTTTACTTTCCTCAGACATTGTACGTCACTTCTGACGTGATGTTCGTATTTAATCATTTGATTCGAATAAAAATTGTTATCGTGATGGCAAATTACTATTTGTAACACAAATAACATATATATCTAAATACGTAATAATGATTGGTTTTGTCCAAATTGGATTTAATAATGTGTGAAATACAAAATAAAAATTGCATAATTCAAGACGCCATATTCTGGAGTCTTGACAGAAAGGGAATCGATGGTCAACGACATCAAATCTGCCATTTTGTTCGATCTCTAGTTTAATGTGGATAAGAGTTGGTCACTGCGTCATCAATGTTAACCACTCAAAACTTTGATAGTACATTAAACCAATTAGTCAAACCTATGGTCAAGCCAAAGACAATATTTTTTTTTTAAAGTTAGCGCTAGGGTAACGAAGATTGCAATACTTTGTCGATAAATAAAATGTTTTGAGAAATTATCAATCACCTTTTCATTACACGGTAATTGGTCATTTCTCAAAACATTGCAGTGTACGAATATCCATATCATGCAGTATATCGTAAAAGGCGACTAGACTTGGGGTAGTATTATTTTTAATAACTATGACCGGCATTATATACGGTCTATAAAAACAACAGTGAAAAATCACTTACTTAGTCACGTCGATTACTTATTAGAAATTGACATAAACGTTATCTTTAACACTGACGTTAGTTATCAATTATGATTAATAGGCGACAGAGTGAAACAAATCAGGATATGGGCAGGAGTGTCTACCTAATAAACTAAAAATAAAAAAAAACTGCGGTTGCCAACACGCTTACCAAGCGTGGTAACTATGGTAAATATATGGGGTAAGCCTATGATTCATGGAGGTTAGACAATAGAACGATCGCTGTATAAAATAGTGTCCCAGAAATATGGACAAAAGAAGTGAGGCGCTGCGATCGCTAAGTTGTCTCAATAGTTATTATATTACAAATATAAATTATTATCGATTTATTTTTTTTAAATTATTACACCATTTTTTAATGTTTCTTTTTGTCAAAAATTTATTTCGCAGACACTACTTACCAACGGCAGCACGGCTATAAATTCTACAAATTTTCAGTGACAGGCGGGCTATGCTTTAGCACGTAGCGATCGTTCTGTTCTCTAACCACCATGCTATGATCTATAGTGGACTTTACTAGGTTCTATTAGGAAAAGTAGGAGGAAAAAGTCCGAACATTTTTTTAAATTTAATCTCGGCGGAACGTAGGAACTCCGTGCTTGTTGTTTAGAACAGCGTTGCCATGAAAGGCTTCACTTGCTCATGAGCTCCTCTGTATTTCCATAACCATGGCCGGAAGTATATTGTTACGACCTTATGAAAAAGAAAGAATTGTAAGGAAACTAAAAGGAAAGGGAGGGGAGTAATTTTATTATTTGAAAAATATTTCTATGTAAAAAAAGTCATCAAACAACAAGATGAAATAATTTATTAAACAAGTTGCGTAAACAAGTCCAATGATTAAAACAATGATAAATAATAAAATCTAGTTTACTGAAAAGAAAAAATTCAAATATTATGTCACTTCCAAAAAAATCCATCAAGCAATTTAGGTTACAGAGCGTGTCAAAGAAAAAGACATCCATGCGTGCATACTCAAAAAACATTGTTACCCTTCTTTTGAAGTAGCCAAGTAAATAAAAAAGGTTATACTATAAAAAAACAAATACTGTAATGAAAATGCTGAAATACAGGTTCTGGCCTAGTTCGGCAATGGATGCTATTTTTCATGTTATAAGATAAAATATTCCTGTGAAGTTTATAAATAGACATATTGCTAACTTGTATATATGGAAATAAAGATTATTATAATTATAATTATAGAAATGATGCCATTTTGAAAGATACTGTTGAGGGGTTAAGAATATAGTACTAGCATTGTTTCGTCTCGTCTCGTGGGTGCCGTAAGAGGCGTCGGAGGGAAAGTGAAACAGGAAATGGGCAGCAGCATCTTCTTAATAATAACTAAAAGTTACAGTTTTTTTTTATAACTAACGATAAAACACAGAATGACTTTCAATAAGTGTTATCCGTATTGAATAAAATTTATTGTATTCTGTTTAATCTAAAAATTTAAATACAAAATATTATAAGACAGATGGAAATGTCGGTTAGGCTATCTTCAAACAAATGCAAATTTTTACATTCAATACATATAGAGTTATTTTGCAATAACTGGCCAAATTTGCGGAGAAAGTTCAGAATAAGTAATATAGGCAAATAGTGAAGAAACATTAATTTAAAATAATCTCACATACGGTCCTTTTATCTTTTGAATTCAAAATGCATGGTAATGCACTATTTTAACTGATTTTACAGCGTACGAATGTGTGTACATTCGTAACGGTCGATCGGTGGGGAAAAATGTTGTGGCCTATAAATCACGTTCAATTTGGGTTAATTTCGAATAAAAGTTTCTACTTTAGCCTTATTTACTCGCATTTTCAAAAACTGCAATAACGGTATGTTATTATTTATGTATTTGAACTTAAGTTTAAAATTTGGCTACTGTTTAAAAAATAACCCTGTGCATGCTTTGCATGAGTGGAACAATGCTATTACTAAAAATGAAAAACATACTCGTACAGTATTTCAAATATACGCATGTGAAACCAATTAATGTGATAAATAGTCACTGTCGAATAGTTAGTAATTACTAAGGTCGATTTATCTTCACACAACAACAAACAGTTTAAGTTACAGAGCGTGCCAAAAAATAGACATCTATACATGCATACTCGAAAAACATTACCCTTCTCCTGAAGTAGCCAAGAAGAGAAAAAAGATTAGTTTAAGCTACAGAGCGTGCCAATAAAATAGACATACATACATGCGTACTCCAAAAACATTACCGTTCTTCTGCAGTAGCCAAAAGGAGAAAAAAGGTTGTATTAAAAAACAAACCATGTGGTGACAGATTAACAATATCCACCACTCTCATTTCGTCTAGTCCACTAGGTGTCGTAAGAGGCGTCGGAGGGAAACTGAAACAGGAAATCGGCAGTTAAGTTACAAATTTTCACACTTTCACACTATATAACTATATAACAGAAAAACTCTTTCATACCAACTGTCTCCAAGCATTCAACCATTATTAAGATAAGTTTGATACGAAACAAACACGTAAGGGATAGGAAGAGAGAATAAAAACAGGAATACGGCGGATGTTATTACGTCACTATAATATATATTACAAAGACTGAATTTGGTGTTTATGCTATGGCACAATAATATGTCCTGGACAGATGAAAACATCTGCCATAACCGGATGAGTCACGCCGCGATCGATATCCATTCATCAACTCACAAAACTACATTTAGTCATTTTATGGCATTATGATATATCCTGCACATCTATGACGCTGGAATCCGTTTCTCAGTATATAATACCTTTTGACAACCTTTCGAGCATTTACGGCACTAGAATATATTCTGCATTAATGTTTGCTGCTAATACTGATGGTCACTTTAATTTATAATGCACACAGGAATTAAATAAAGAACCATATAAACCTGAGAGAAAACCAAAAAAATAATAAACTTAAAAAAAATGTGCTCTAGTTCGAATTGCAAACATACTATGGAGTATGATGCAATTTCAAATGATATAATGCTATACTAATGAATAGTATAATAATAATAGTATATAATTTGAAGCAAGGTTCGAGACAAAGAGCTACCTCACAATACTCACACACAAAAGTGGTAAGTTTCGAAACCTGATTTCGCTTCAGACACCAGATGCATTTACGTCGCATAGTTCGGTGGCCGGCGACACGTGAAGCTGAAAACCTGACAGGCCAGTGAACACTGTTCGTCAAGCGTCTCGAGGGCAAATCGCTGTCGCGATCTGCCGTTGAGACGCTTGTGTCGCGAATGTGTCGCGATGGGTTAATCTCGAGATGATAGCGCGGCACTTGATGGTGGTGTTTATCATAATGTCTTGAACTAATTGTAAACGAAAAGACAAATGATGTTTCCGTTCGTTACAAGATTTTTCAAAGTGGATTCTAGAATTGAGTATGGTAACATTTAAAAGCCTCTTGAAGAGCTTCATGTTCCATTTTGCACAATGTTTTCTTTCCAATAAATATGGTTCCAGCATTTGATCTTTACGATCAGTTTCACCCATATTCTTATTATAATCAAGAACCAACTGGGGTTTCCACAGAGGCGGCATATGGGGCTTGGATGGTGCCAGCCCTTGCTCAGTGCCATGGCTCTGATTAACGGAAGTTAGTTCTGATTAACGGAATCCTTTTTTTTATCCTGATACGCCATTATAACAACATCACCCGAGTGCCGCGCCAGAAACTGACCTGCCTGTAGCTTGCAAAGTGAAACCAGAGATGGCACATTTTGACGGTTGGGTCGTAGAGTTCCCACATAATCGGTTCGACGTTTCTTCAAAAACCTCGCCAGGAGGCGGCAATTGAACCAATTGTACATAAAAAGAGTATACCCTTTGTCGAGCAGTGGCCAAATGAGTTTGAGTACAGTTTTAGTACTCACGTTAAGTGACGATGGAAATCGAGGATCGGGGTATTTTCCTTTCCAGTGTATACGAAAAACGACCACATGTATCCCGTAGCAGACTCGCACAATTCCAAAGTTTTTATTCCGAATCGGGCCGCTTTAGTCTTTATATATTATTTGAATGAGAGTTTACCTTTCCATAAAGTTAAGCTCTTATCAATACATATTTTCTGTTTAGGGATATAAGCGGATTGAAAGCGGGAATTCAAATGATTTATAATTGTTTCAATAGGAAAGATAGGGTGAGAATCAGTTGTACGTGTTGCGTTATTTACAAAATGAAGGGCGCGGCACAAATGTTGATAACTATGGCGTGAAAACAATTGGCGGAAAATATTGATTTTCAATAGAAAATTTTCAAAAAACAAGATGCTATGGAGGGCATACGGATGATCCCCAACATCATCCAAAAAGAAAACAGGATAAATAGCTCATGTGTATTTGTTTCGTACCAATTTTGTGCAAAAGTATCACTGATACAAGCCAGTTCTACAGCATACCGGTTTATTTCTGTCGCTATATGAGACATGATGCTCTCGTCAAAATATTATTGAAATGCCTCATACGCACTTCCGGACGGCGTGGTTGGCCCTGTTCTTTCCGGAAGAAATGTTTATCTTTCACCTTGAAAGGAGTCCATGCGGCGCCAATCAAAGTGAAGAGAAGTCGCATCTCTTTCGAATAGGGCCGCATGTCCAATGTCATCCGCCACATCATCATTATCTACTTCCATCCTTCTCCTTTCGGCCCTCCGCTGTCGAGCTTCCCTATCAGCCACCACTCTCAAAATCCTATTACGCAAATCCTCAGGCACATCGTCGTCTGTCACACATACTTGAACAAGGTGGTCGCCGCGCCGCCACGATGAGGAGGCGGAGACGCGAACACCGCGGGCGCGGCGCCCGCGGCGGCCGCCTCGTGCCTGACGCCCACCCGCTGCTGCCGTCGCTGGGCCGCACGCCTCGGACAGCACCACCACTCGAACTCGCCACCACCTCCTCGTGATAAAGTTCGTGCTGGTCCGCCCACAAGTACTCGTTGCCGTTCTCCTCATCTAACCGCTCAACGACAACGACCACTTCTGGACGAACATTTCGCCTGTAAGACAAATATAAAAATTATATAACAATTTAGTTCGTACATATTTTATGTAATACTAGCTGTTCACCGCGACTCCGCCTGCGTATTAATTTATGACCATTAGATTTCTTGCGATTTAATGTATTTGTGCAGAACCCTAATTATTCCTTATAACACCAGTTATCTGCCAGTGAAAGTCCCATTAAAATATTCCATAGAATAGGGAAAGTCTCGGCGACGCGGCGTCGAACGGTTCATGTCTTGCATTTTTATACCTGTGTTACATTCTAAATTAAATATCCGATTTGAATGAATTACTGCTACACAAATACCCTTAATGATAAAACTATCTATTCAAACAAGAATTAATACTATGAAATTAACCAACTAACCATCCTAGCTACCATGGCTCCTATAAACTATTAATACATACATAAACACTCGCGCCTGTCACCCAGAGGGGTAGGCAGAGACTACAGACTTCCATTTGGCACGATCCTGAAACGCCTCTCTTGCCTCCTTCACATCCATACACCTACGCATACATGCTCGTCGGTTTAGGGTACTCCTAATTTGGCCCGTTTTCAATAAATCGCCAATTTGTTCGATAAATTTTCGCCTAGAACGTTCCTTTCCGACTCTGCCATTCACTTCTGCACCAAAAATTTTCTTTGTCACTCTTTCCTCATTCATTCTTTCCACATGACGAAACCACCGAAGCATTTGTAACGCTTCCCCCCTCTCTCATATAATAAATATATTAGATATAATTAATTTACCCCTTTTCGATAAAAATTATATATATGTGACCAAGATAATTAAGATATGTTTTGATCTTTCTAATTGATCTTTCTAAAGGTTTAATAATAGGCCGTTTGTAATATTTTTGGCGTGATCGTCTTAGTTAGGACCCTTATTTACGCTGTATTTGTTTAGTAACTTAGTCCTTTTAGGTGTCTTTTGGAAGAATGAATATTCGCTAGAGCAATTGAAAGCTGTTGGTAGTGCCTTATAAGCTAAGTGAACCCCGTTCACGAAGATAGGGCCCGAGAAAACGTCAAATTCCACTTGTATCAGGTTTACATTATTAATTTAATATTATTTATCCCTTCCCGCTCGGAAAAGGCTCAAAATATATTTATACAAAATACCCGATACAAGGGCTTCGCTCTCCTACATTTATTAAAAAAATGTAGGGGAGGCACACGACCCCACACACGCCGTGCACGGTGAGCGCCAACCATTTTGATGCACTCCCCCCGTAGGGAAAGCTAATTCGGGAACTGGACCGTAGTCCACAGCAAAATAACTGGCGAACCAGTAAAAGAGGCTTGGCCCCTTGCTAGTGCGTAAGCACAAACATCGACCGAAGTCGCGCATGTCAATGCGTGTAAACGCCAAACAGAATACGAACGATTCCAGCCACAGTGAATGTACGTCACACGGTTTAAGCAAATAGGCACACTGGCCGTAAACCCTCCGTGAGCGCCACCACCTGCCGGACCGCCGCTCCTGCAGACGTGATGTAAGTGTATGGCATCACCACCAATTACATGATCAGCACGGCTACTAGCCGCAGAGCGTGTCACGAGTCTACCGCTCACCTCAAGGGAATGGGGTCCCACGTTGTGCGGCTTTCGGCCGCAGCCTTGAGAGTCTCCTCAGATCCTCCCGCCAGCTACCAACCGCATGAGGTCGACAAATATGCTCCACCAACCAATGCAACGGCAGATATAGCCAAAAGGCAGTTATAAGATAAGAGTAATAATTCGCCATCAGAAAGGGTTTGTGTCACTGACGTTGAGTAAATGCATTTTCGATCATGTTTGTCTCACCCACCAACAAGTTGCCTTCAATCATTCAAAGGTGGGAAAGTTACAGAGATATAATATTATGTTGTTATATAAAACATTGTGGAGGGCAGACAGTCTGCAGCCCCGTAATGAAGGGACCCGACTTGGGCAAAGCTACTCAGGCGTGAGTCAATCCAAGACGCAGAGAGCGCTATTGAGAATAGCGTCCCACTAAACAACCATCGCAGAGACGCAATGCTGCAGAACGCAACAAGCATCAATACGACTATCGTCGGGCTTACACCATTCCAAGGTTCCCCATACATCCCAGCAGACATCACCACCCGCATACCTCCATCGACCAGAACCACAAGAGTGCCTCAAATGAGGCGCAGCACACCCGCAGATCCATCACAAGACGCAATACCGCAAGGAGCAGTAAGCATCAATGCAACTATCATACGGATGGCGCCCCCTCACAACACACCCACATGATCCCTATCGACTTTGGTAACAAAGTTTGTATTGTTGTTATATAAAAATATCACCAACGTATCATAGTAGCACGCTACTAAGACGCCAATGAACAAAACTCCACGTATCATAGCGCTAATGCACTAAGACATGAAGTTGAGTATGCCAGCTACACTTAAAAGTGCTACCAAACACGCTCATCATCCCAATCCGAAAGATAGACGACACATCGCTATGCGCAACGACGTCGCCCACAAACGGTATGGGTGTGCGATGTCCACGGGAAAGCCGTATTGCTACAACAAACCCGCTTACCACCGGCACTAAGATGATATGTCTAGGACACATCGGTTAGCGAGTCCAAGTTTACCTCGGACCAATTGCTCGTGAAGCAGCACACACGCCACCATAATATTCCTTTTCAAGTCCCTAATAAGGACTAGTCATTTTGCTACAGTACTAGGAGCAGTCAGTCACCCGACCACCCCATACAATGCTTATGCATCAAGGAGACCTCCTATAATATTGCTTTTGTATCATAGACCTTACTTTCATAAGTCATGTATATATAGGATTCGAACCCACGACCCTACTATTGTAATGCATATTAATCATAGAGACCTTCTATAGTATTGCTTTTGAATCATAGACCTTACTTTCATAAGTCATTCATATATAGGATTCGAACCCACGACCCTACTATTGTAATGCATATTTATCATAGAGACCTTCTATAGTATTGCTTTTGGATCATAGACCTTACTTTCATAAGTCATTAATATATAGGGTTCGAACCCACGACCCTACTATTGTAATGCAAATTCATCATGGAGACCTTCTTTAGTATTGCTTTTGTATCATTGAGTTTAATATTATAAGTCCCTAATATAGGACTAGTCATTGTGCTACAGTACTTCAGGCAGTCGGGCTCCCGACCACCCCATATATATGTACAACTGCAGGAATGTATCTCCGGCAGCTCCTCCATACAAGACATCTATACATGAACACCTTCAATAACTTAGGAAAATTTTCCTTTATACGTGAACTCCTTCCACAACTTAGGAAATTTCTTTTATACGTGAACTCCTTCCACAACTTAGGAAAATTTTCTTTTATACATGAACACCTCCCATGACTTAAACAATTTTTAACAAATTTTCTAATTATCTTATAAACGTTATTTAACTTAATTTTATAATATTTTTTGACTTGTATTTTTATTATTTATCTTATTTTAAATATTTTTTTCAAGTTTTTAAATAAATTTATTTATTACGAAAAACAATAATTTTGCCTTTAATTTACTATGTTATTGGGATAATGTCTGAAATATATTAACTTTATGTTTATTAATTTAACTTAATTGCTTAATATATATCTTTTAAGACTATTTTCGACGCCCCTTTATATTGAATTTAATTATTAATAATAATATTGGGCCGTCACAATCCACCCCCAAATTTTATGTTAATATCCCACACAGTGGAGTCGTTTTTCTATATTGAGAGCATATGCACTACATTCAAAATTTTGATTTTATGTGTATCTGTTCTTTCCTCTTTCAATCTGTTACAATTCATTATATATTTTTATCCCACCTACCCCAGGAAATGGCCGCCGCCACACACCCCTTAAACCACATCTATCCCAATGCGATAAACCATAAATCGTCATCTTGCTAAATTTATTGTATATTATGTCGTTACTATAGTGGTTCTCTTTAGTTTTTGACTTACATTTTTAAATCTTTGAAATATTTATTCATCAATGCCGTCTTTATATGTACAGTATTTTGAATATGAGTTGAAATCAGATGGCTACACACCCACAGGATAAATTTGATTGAGCCATTCACCCTGACCCAACTCCTCAAATTTATTCAAATAAAAATATTTTTTCAAATTTATCTTACATTCAATATTTACAGATAGTTGTTAATATAATTATTATATCATTTTTCTTATTTTTAATAGTTTTGTGTCTTGCTCATAACTTTAATAATTTTAAATTTATTTTCTCAAAGGGCCACCCACGAGACCAATTTATATTACAGTATTTATTCTAGTATGTATATAAAACAAAACTATTATCTAAAATATTTTATTAAATGAATAGCATCAAAATTTCCTATAATTTCATTTGTTTCTGGGTTTGCTAAAGTATATTAAAGTACATTGTCAAATGGTACGGCTGCTATTATATAAGGCCTTTCATACGCCAAATTAAATTTACTCATAACTTTGTTATCTGCATCTGATTTACTAGATCTAGAACCTTTTACTAAATCGCCAATGTGATATTTCATTAATTTATTACGCTTATCAAATTTTGTGTTTCTAATGCAACTTGCCTCTTTTAAATTCTTTCGCATTTGTTATCTAATTTGTCCGACATTATGTTTACTTTTACTATTTAGTTTAAGTGGCTGCTTGAACTTATTAATGTTATTGAGTCAGGCGTACTGACCGAGGTTTATAATTCTCTCTATTTAATTTAAATTATTACAAATATCACACATGAACATTATTTGTTTTAATGAATTAATACAATAAAATACTTAAATTAATAATTTTCCTAAAAATTTCAGTTAGGGTAAGTGCACCAATGAATGAACCCTTAAGGCAATTTCAAACTTTGAAAATTATAAGCATCTATATATGGGTGGCTGTGCTTTAATAATGCCACTCTATTACATTCAAAATTTATTCAAGTTTAATATTATATGGGCAATCTGCCATTAAAGGACATAATTACTAAGATAATCGACATTTTATGCCAAAGCACCCAAAATCACCAGTAAATGAACACCAAAATCCAGTGCATGAACATTTTAAACTCCAATGAATGAACGTTTTCTGTTGATACTAATTAAGCTAGAAATCACAAGTTTCTGATTATTTATTAAATGTAAATGAGGTTTTATAATTTATATACTTCTTTGAATAATATAACTATGAATTTGAAAGCGATGGTGTAGGCATATTTATAAAAACACAGTGAGAAATATAAAAAAAATAAAAAGAGAATAAAACGAAAACATAACTTTTATTTAAATTGTAGGCACATTAAAATCACAGAATAATCAACGTAGCCGTTACATGCTATTCGACATACTACTCTTAATTCCAACTAGGTAATCACATTAGTAGATACATTATTTCAGTCTTTACTCTTACAAATTAGGCTTTAGGTATCACTTTTAATTAAGAACTTTGATTATGTTCTACCTAGATAATTAAAACAATAGCGGACTAGAATCATCATTGGTTATAAAAATATATAATTAACAAAGATTAAAAAACATGTTGTACCTAAATCAAATAAAAACAATTTTTATGAAACTTATCAAATTAAACCTTAAGCTTACAATATAACTAATCAACAATAAGCGTAACAAAAATATGATACCTTAATCTCTTCACATTCTAAAAATAACTAAACCGGTTAATGGTATTATTAATTTAAAAACTAACCATAAAGTGTGAGATAAGCGTAATCAGCAGTACATTTTTTCTCACTATAAAAAATATCAAAAGAATTAAAACAATTATTATTCAATATCTTTAAATACTAAATCGTCAAAACAAATTAATCCGCGCCTAGAAATATTCGGTGTACCGAATACACGTTTAATATCATCGAAATCAACTTCTGCAATATCTGGCACTATTGGTTTTGCAAAATTGACAACATTTTACACAACGGATTTTTTTCTAAGAAAATCTACTTTATATTTTCTTTCATTGTCATTTACCATTATCACTTTTCCTACAAAATGACGCATTCTCTTTCCACTCTCAAATTGAACCAGTACATATCTATCAAATAAATTGTCCTTAAATTCAGTACAAGTCGTAGTAGTTCTCCTAGTTTCTATTTCAGTCTCTTCACTTGCTTCTAAATTATCTGTTGTTATAAAATCTTCGGCAGGTTGTGTGTGATCATCATGTTCTACTTTCATTTTCTTAGCTTGCTTTTTAAGGGGATTTTTTGGGCGTTTCAGTTGAACACGTTTTTTGCTTTGAGATTTTTGTTTGTTCAGTCTTTTTTCTTCTCGTTCCTTTCTTTTATTCGCTAATTCTTCCTCCTTAATTTTTTTCTCATCGTCCTGATTTTTTTAAATATTCTTTGTATTTGAGCCCTGTTAATCCATAAGGTGCAGGCATTTTTTTTGTAACTTTAAATTTCTTTTGTGGTAAATCCGGTATTTTCAAAAATCCTTCTAGTGGATTGGATGGATTTGTATCATTCGATGAATTAATACTATTAGTGGGATCTATTACAGACTTTATTGCAGTCTGACTATCAACTGTGGACTCAAGCGAATTTTTTGCTTGATTAGTGTTATTGCTGCAACTGGGAATGGCTGGTATGGATGATGCGTTATTCTGAGGAGAAGAGCATTTATTAGGAGCGTCAATAATGGGGTCTTTTTCTACTATTATTTCTAAAGTATCATACCATGGCAATGGTATCACATCAGGTATGTCTATTTCATTCTGAATAATAAAATCTATGACATCTTCAGTTGTATCAAAGGGTGGTAAATTGGGTAAAATACTAGTCTCACCCAATAATATGGAATTATCCGATGGCAGTCGGATTGCCGAATCTATTATAATTGAACTATTAGTTGCATGCATTTCTTCAGTTTCCACATTTGTAATTTCAGACTCGACGATTTCGGGAACACTATTCCTTTCCAGTGCCTGGCTTGATTCCAGTTTGGAATCGTCCTCGTTTGAAGTAGACGCTTCTATAGATGATACTGACAGATCAAGAGGAATGATCGGGGTATTCGGTGTTATCGTGTCACTCTGTTTTTTATTCTCAAGTTGATTTCTACATTTTTTCCACAGCTCAAAATATTGATGGGGATGAGAACGGTTTAAATTGTAAGACATGACAAACTCATTTCTTATCATCTGGCCAACTTCACCTTCTATAACCTTGATCGTACTTCGTAGATCCTCTTTTTGGTCATGAAGACTAGAGGTTGTGGTGCCTTTTTTGGTTTTGTTGCGCAATTTCTTGCCTTCTATTACTTATGCAGCGTGAGTAGTCAACTGCATCTGGAGACATTGGATATAAACCACAAACTCTAAATGAATTTTTTATCGTAGTTGGCTTAATGCTTCTGTCGTAAGCTATTTTAAACAACACAGCAAAATTTTGTTTTGTTATAGGTACAGTGGATGCCTGTTTATGCTTTCTCACTACCCTTTTCCAATTTTTCTTCAACGGTCCAAATATTCCTACATCACAGGGCTGCAAAATATGAGTTGAGTTGGGATATAAACAGAAAATCATTATTCCTTTTTCACGACAGAAATCAAACATGTCACGATTGATATGGGACTTGTGGCCATCCAGAAATAGCAATACAGGCAACCGGATTTCATTTTTTACCAACCATTCATAAAATAACTTAATGTAGGTAAAAAATACAACTGATACCATCCACCCGCTGTCGGAACGGCCAATATACCAAGTATCTGGGAAATTTTGAATTACGGCTGGTGGCATTCTTTTATATGGATACAAAACAAACGGTGGTACATCAGTACCATCAGCAGAGAATGTACATAGGACTGTGATTGATTCTTTTTGTTTCCCACTTGCGATTTCGTATGTATTTTTATAATTTTTGGGCCCCAAAATCAGCCCCGTTTTAAGACAAGTCATGACGCCAGTTTCATCTGAATTGAAAATACGAGTCGGGTCATCTTTAATGTCTAAGGCATTTTCTTCCTCTAAAAACTTGTTCAATTCAGTAAACCAATTTCTGATGGCCTCTTCTGTAACCGCTGCCCTAGCTTTTGATATTATTTCAGCGTTTCTTTTAGTTACTTCGGGATGTCTTCGCAAAAACAAAGTAAGCCATTTTTTTCCCGGTCGGCCTTTTGTAAATTTATTCTCCCTCTCATTTTGTTTCAAGAATATTTCCACAGTATCATAAACTTCTTCCGGGTGCATTGGAAACCCAAGTTTAGCTTTTGTTAAAATCCAGTCTGCTAGCTTGTTTTCTTCGTCGAAAGTTAGTTGTGTTAATGGACCCATTTTTCGTTGCCATGGTACTTTATTATTTAATTTATTACTTAACGTTGATTTGGGTATGTCGTATATTTTGCTGGCTTTATTAATAGACAAATCGTTATTTGTTATACGGGTAAGAGCCTCCTCTAACTGTTGTTGAGTATAACGGAATCTTGCGTATTTCTTTTTAGTAGATTCCATTATTTTTGAACTAAAAAAAAAAGAGAAATTGAAGTTGAAGCGTCTGAATATTTTTTGTAACTAATTACTGAGATAAAACTAAATATCACTGCTTGAAATATAACAAAACATTAATAGTTTATTTATTCATTCATTGGATTTTAAAAACCAGTAAATGAACGTAGCAATAATACTATAGTTCATTCATTGGTTTTTGAAAACCAGTAAATGAACGTAGCAACAATACTATAGTTCATTCATTAGATTTAAAAACTAGTAAATGAACACTAGGGTGTTCGAATACTGGCCTAAAGGTAGACAATCAATAATTAAACCTTTCTACAAAAAATAAACCAATTCTGAGAACAGAAACATGCAAAATTAGCCAAAAGTAACAAAACAGACCAGAACCAGTGAATGAACACTCGTTCATTTACTAGAACTTTCTCACTTTCATGATCTAGTAATCGAACACCCCTTTATTTTTATTAAACACATGAAATTATAAACAAGTTGTTTTCTAATGAATAAAATAATCATTGTTCTATCTTATTATGCAGTTTTCTTTACACTGTCACTCATATAACGTGAACAACGCTAATACCAAAATGCACTGTCTTACCTGAGTCCTAAATTCTCGCTCATACAATCACGAAACACAACACAACACGTCCACTTTAAGCAGTCGCCATTTTGTAACTACGGGTCGCTGGCAAATGTTTGTGTGACCAGTTTACGTAAAAAAATTAGACCACTCGAAAAAAAATACAGTGTTTGGTAGAAATGTTTACTTTTCTTATTATATTGAAAAAAACTCACTTTTGTTCATTCACTGGGGGTGTTCATTCATTGGTGCACTTACCCTAAATCTTGCTCATAACTTTCGATTATATAGAGATTAGGTGGAACGTCCTTTAATTGATTGGTGAGATCTTATAAAATGTTACTGGATGAGTATTTTCATTTTCAATTTCAGCTTTTCTATTGTCACATTATGTATGTTATTTAAATTATTTCGTCTAGGATCAGTGACATGTGAGGTGCTCGCCCCGTACACCTCTTCTTGGTTTACTTTAATTTGGTGAACTTTCGTTTGGTTAATAAACTTTTCTTCGAGAAATTATTTTAACCTCAAAGGTTTTCATTGCATTTGTAATTAATTTTTGAAGCATCATAAATTCATTTTTAGGCTTAGCCTTCACTAAGTTAGAACTTTTCTTTGTTTTAGCCATTTTATATTTATATACTTTTATCAGTTTTTAGCACTGTAATCTCTTACACAATTGTTACTGCGTCTTCTCATTTATTTCACTTTATATTTTATTTCGCGTTAACTATGCACACACCTATTATAACAAAAAAAATCAATATTAATATTAAAGCCCCACCCCCAGACTCACAACCACCCCCAGCAAACACCATCCTCCAAGACACCTTTCCATTTCACGGACAACAACCTACTTCATAATTCTTATACGGACGACTTTCTTTTTAAAATATATCCTGGTCACGGAACCAAATTGTAACGCTTCCCCCTCTCTCATATAATAAATATATTAGATATAATTAATTTACCCCTTTTCGATAAAAATTATATATATGTGACCAAGATAATTAAGATATGTTTTGATCTTTCTAAATGATCTTTCTAAAGGTTTAATAATAGGCCGTTTGTAATATTTTTGGCGTGATCGTCTTAGTTAGGACCCTTATTTACGCTGTATTTGTTTAGTAACTTAGTTCTTTTAGGTGTCTTTTGGAAGAATGAATATTCGCAAGAGCAATTGAAAGCTGTTGGTAGTGCCTTATAAGCTAAGTGAACCCCGTTCACGAAGATAGGGCTCGAGAAAGGTTAAGAACATAAAACGTCCAATTCCACTTGTATCAGGTTTACATTATTAATTTAATATTATTTATCCCTTCCCGCTCGGAAAAGGCTCAAAATATATTTATACAAAATACCCGATAGAAGAGCTTCGCTCTCCTACATTTATTAAAAAAATGTAGGGGAGGCACACGGCCCCACACACGCCGTGCACGGTGAGCGCCAACCATTTTGATGCACTCCCCCGTAGGGAAAGCTAATTCGGGAACTGGACCGTAGTCCACAGCAAAATAACTGGCGAACCAGTAAAAGAGGCTTGGCCCCTTGCTAGTGCGTAAGCACAAACATCGACCGAAGTCGCGCATGTCAATGCGTGTAAACGCCAAACAGAATACGAACGATTCCAGCCACAGTGAATGTACGTCACACGGTTTAAGCAAATAGGCACACTGGCCGTAAACCCTCCGTGAGCGCCACCACCTGCCGGACCGCCGCTCCTGCAGACGTGATGTAAGTGTATGGCATCACCACCAATTACATGATCAGCACGGCTACTAGCCGCAGAGCGTGTCACGAGTCTACCGCTCACCTCAAGGGAATGGGGTCCCACGTTGTGCGGCTTTCGGCCGCAGCCTTGAGAGTCTCCTCAGATCCTCCCGCCAGCTACCAACCGCATGAGGTCGACAAATATGCTCCACCAACCAATACAACGGCAGATATAGCCAAAAGGCAGTTATAAGATAAGAGTAATAATTCGCCATCAGAAAGGGTTTGTGTCACTGACGTTGAGTAAATGCATTTTCGATCATGTTTGTCTCACCCACCAACAAGTTGCCTTCAATCATTCAAAGGTGGGAAAGTTACAGAGATATAATATTATGTTGTTATATAAAACATTGTGGAGGGCAGACAGTCTGCAGCCCCGTAATGAAGGGACCCGACTTGGGCAAAGCTACTCAGGCGTGAGTCAATCCAAGACGCAGAGAGCGCCATTGAGAATAGCGTCCCACTAAACAACCATCGCAGAGACGCAATGCTGCAGAACGCAACAAGCATCAATACGACTATCGTCGGGCTTACACCATTCCAAGGTCCCCCATACATCCCAGCAGACATCACCACCCGCATACCTCCATCGACCAGAACCACAAGAGTGCCTCAAATCAGGCGCAGCACACCCGCAGATCCATCACAAGACGCAATACCGCAAGGAGCAGTAAGCATCAATGCAACTATCATACGGATGGCGCCCCCTCACAACACACCCACATGATCCCTATCGACTTTGGTAACAAAGTTTGTATTGTTGTTATATAAAAAATATCACCAACGTATCATAGTAGCACGCTACTAAGACGCCAATGAACAAAACTCCACGTATCATAGCGCTAATGCACTAAGACATGAAGTTGAGTATGCCAGCTACACTTAAAAGTGCTACCAAACACACTCATCATCCCAATCCGAAAGATAGACGACACATCGCTATGCGCAACGACGTCGCCCACAAACGGTATGGGTGTGCGATGTCCACGGGAAAGCCGTATTGCTACAACAAACCCGCTTACCACCGGCACTAAGATGATATGTCTAGGACACATCGGTTAGCGAGTCCAAGTTTACCTCGGACCAATTGCTCGTGAAGCAGCACACACGCCACCATAATATTCCTTTTCAAGTCCCTAATAAGGACTCATTTTGCTACAGTACTAGGAGCAGTCAGTCACCCGACCACCCCATACAATGCTTATGCATCAAGGAGACCTCCTATAATCGCTTCCCGCTCGGAAAAGGCTCAAAATATATTTATACAAAATACCCGATACAAGAGCTTCGCTCTCCTACATTTATTAAAAAAATGTAGGGGAGGGCACACGGCCCCACACACGCCGTGCACGGTGGGCGCCAACCATTTTGATGCACTCCCCCCGTAGGGAAAGCTAATTCGGGAACTGGACCGTAGTCCACAGCAAAATAACTGGCGAACCAGTAAAAGAGGCTTGGCCCCTTGCTAGTGCGTAAGCACAAACATCGACCGAAGTCGCGCATGTCAATGCGTGTAAACGCCAAACAGAATACGAACGAATCCAGCCACAGTGAATGTACGTCACACGGTTTAGGCAAATAGGCACACTGGCCGTAAATCCCCCGTGAGCGCCACCACCTGCCAGACCGCCGCTCCTGCAGACGTGATGTAAGTGTATGGCATCACCACCAATTACATGATCAGCACGGCTACTAGCCGCAGAGCGTGTCACGAGTCTACCGCTCACCTCAAGGGAATGGGGTCCCACGTTGTGCGGCTTTCGGCCGCAGCCTTGAGAGTCTCCTCAGATCCTCCCGCCAGCTACCACCCGCATGAGGTCGACACATATGCTCCACCAACCAATACAACGGCAGATATAGCCAAAAGGCAGTTATAAGATAAGAGTAATAATTCGCCATCAGAAAGGGTTTGTGTCACTGACGTTGAGTAAATGCATTTTCGATCATGTTTGTCTCACCCACCAACAAGTTGCCTTCAATCATTCAAAGGTGAGAAAGTTACAGAGATATAATATTATGTTGTTATATAAAACATTGTGGAGGGCAGACAGTCTGCAGCCCCGTAATGAAGGGACCCGACTTGGGCAAAGCTACTCAGGCGTGAGTCAATCCAAGACGCAGAGAGCGCCATTGAGAATAGCGTCCCACTAAACAACCATCGCAGAGACGCAATGCTGCAGAACGCAACAAGCATCAATACGACTATCGTCGGGCTTACACCATTCCAAGGTCCCCCCATACATCCCAGCAGACATCACCACCCGCATACCTCCATCGACCAGAACCACAAGAGTGCCTCAAATCAGGCGCAGCACACCCGCAGATCCATCACAAGACGCAATACCGCAAGGAGCAGTAAGCATCAATGCAACTATCATACGGATGGCGCCCCCTCACAACACACCCACATGATCCCTATCGACTTTGGTAACAAAGTTTGTATTGTTGTTGTATAAAAAATATCACAATAGGATTCGAACCCATGACCCTACTATTGTAATGCATATTAGTCATAGAGACCTTCTATAATATTGCTTTTGTATCATAGACCTTACTTTCATAAGTCATGTATATATAGGATTCGATCCCACGACCCTACTATTGTAATGCATATTAATCATAGAGACCTTCTATAGTATTGCTTTTGAATCTTAGACCTTACTTTCATAAGTCATTCATATATAGGATTCGAACCCACGACCCTACTATTGTAATGCATATTTATCATAGAGACCTTCTATAATATTGCTTTTGGATCATAGACCTTACTTTCATAAGTCATTAATATATAGGGTTCGAACCCACGACCCTACTATTGTAATGCAAATTCATCATGGCGACCTTCTTTAGTATTGCTTTTGTATCATTGAGTTTAATATTATAAGTCCCTAATATAGGACTAGTCATTGTGCTACAGTACTTCAGGCAGTCGGGCTCCCGACCACCCCATATATATGTACAACTGCAGGAATGTATCTCCGGCAGCTCCTCCATACAAGACATCTATACATGAATACCTGCAATAACTTAGGAAAATTTTCCTTTATACGTGAACTCCTTCCACAACTTAGGAAATTTCTTTTATACGTGAACTCCTTCCACAACTTAGGAAAATTTTCTTTTATACATGAACACCTCCCATGACTTAAACAATTTTTAACAAATTTTCTAATTATCTTATAAACGTTATTTAACTTAATTTTATAATATTTTTTGACTTGTATTTCTATTATTTATCTTATTTTAAATATTTGCTTCAAGTTTTTAAATAAATTTATTTATTACGAAAAACAATAATTTTGCCTTTAATTTACTATGTTATTGGGATAATGTCTGAAATATATTAACTTTATGTTTATTAATTTAACTTAATTGAACATGTTTCTTCTTAATATATATCTTTTAAGACTATTTTCGACGCCCCTTTATATTGAATTTAATTATTTATAATAATATTGGGCCGTCACAATCCTTTCTTAATCCTGGTCACAACATCATCTTGCAAACCACACTCTTCTCTTATTACACAATTTCTTACCCTGTCATTCAGATTCAGCCCTAACATACTCCTTAACGCCCGCATTTCTACTGCGTTTATTCTACTCTCGTGCTTCTTCAGCCACACCCAACTTTCACTAAACTAAATAAACTATTAAATATAACATAAATGAACGTAGTAGAATAATTATATACAAATTAATTAGATAGAATCAAAGATAAAATAGTAACTAGTTACAACTGTTCTAGACTCTAAAGAGTCAGTATAATTCCTTCATGGTGCAACGTAGGTATATGCTTTTCTTCGCATTCCTTTCTTAATCCTGGTCACAACATCATCTTGCAAACCACACTCTTCTCTTATTACACAATTTCTTACCCTGTCATTCAGATTCAGCTCTAACATACTTCTTAACGACCGCATTTCTACTGCGTTTATTCTACTCTCGTGCTTCTTCAGCCACACCCAACTTTCACTAAACTAAATAAACTATTAAATATAACATAAATGAATGTAGTAGAATAATTATATACAAATTAATTAGATAGAATCAAAGATAAAATAGTAACTAGTTACAACTGTTCTAGACTCCAAAGAGTCAGTATAATTCCTACATGGTGCAACGTAGGTATATGCTTTTACAACAAAGTCCCAGAAAATATGTTAAGAAGAGTATGTGATTGATAATAATCCTTGGGAATGAGGAGATTGATACCATACTAATTTTATTCTGTAAAAAATATTTTAAATTAATTCTATTCACCAAAAGTCTCGCTGGGTTTCTAACGCGTTCTTCCCAAGACTGAGGCTTTTTCATATCTCTAATTTATAAGAGTGAAGAATTTTCATTGAATATAGACAAAGTTTAAAAACTTTGGTAGCTTCTACTTACACACTTTTTTGAAAAAGCTTAATACAAACATAATAACAAAATTAACTTACGAAGAAGATGGTGACACTGGTAACGGCGGATTTACTCGTGCTGGCTCAGCGGAAGGTGCGGGTCCTAAAGGGAGACTTGGACACTCCAACTGCTGTCCATGTTCGTCAAACATGGCCAGTAGGACAACCTCATTGGAGTTATCGAAGTCCCCCTGCATATCCTGCTACTGAGTAACAAGTAAGATGAGACATTTTAGATAAACATATATAACATACTTTTATGGTCATGAGTTGGATTGACCAGGTTGGTTAGACTGTTGTAATACAAATGGTATATAAATACCAACATGTATATATATACAGGACGGTAAACCAACATGACAGGAGAGATATCAGGCGCAGGACTAATGTCTGTACATGCTTTTCGAGGTACGGGAGTGAGACAGCGCCAACTTCCTGACTCTGGGCTGCTACTGGGAATTTCTTGATGGAAAACTCATTAACTAACTTTATTGACCCAACCCAGAATTTGAACCCGGGACCTCATAACCAGCAGTCGCGTTATACAACCACTATATGCACTCATATTTATAATTATAATAAAGACCAGAGTATAATAAATAACTTACAACATTATTATGTGAAAATGTTTCTTCCTCTTCGCTAAGATCGCCCTCGTCTGAGTCACACCATAAAATATCAAAAGTATATAGTACACACATGTGAACATTCTGTGTCTTCATGAAAATCGAAAAGATTAAGAAGACAAAGTTTATAAAATTTATATATATGAATTATCAAATACTAAATTCTACACTCAAATATCTAACTACTGGATGTATGTGTATGTATGTTTATGATGTAGAAGAAAACACTCGAAATTTCATAAAGAAAAGTAATATATAAAATAAAATTATATCGACATCGTAATAATATACACTCCTCTAATAAATCGAAATAAAATCAATCATAGGTATGTATTTATTTGTTGTTTATGTATTGTTTATTGAGCAACGCCATTTTTGTTGAAAACAATTTTACCATAATTTTCACGAGATATCGAAATTATAATATATAACGTTATTTTTGCACCTTGGACTGTATAAAATATGAGTTTCTGTGTTTTTTTCATGATTTGTGGTGATTATTTACACTTTATATTTCAGTTTTCAGTTAACTCTGAGTACTTTATTTCATACGTGAACGACGGTATTTGAAATGCTAATTTTATAATTAAAATAAAATTGTTAAAATACGAAATATAAGCAAAACTTTTTAAAAAATAGTCTAATTAATTACCCTTTGTATAAAAAACTCTCAACAAACTTTTATAAATGGATGAACACTTTCAAATTTTAAAAACAAACAGTATTACAAGCGTCACTCACACGGCATAGGAATATACTGTAGTAAATACGACGCATCATGGCGGAAACTAGTCATTAGAATATACTCTTATTTTATATAAGCGTAATTTGGTAACGATACTAATTCTAACAAAATTTTAAGAAAATTAGATATATAATTCTTATAAATAACATTTAAAAAAGAATTGATTTGAAAGATCCACAAAGTGACATTTTAACTTCGACGTAACATAGACGAAATGTCTTGACGTATGGCCTCTAAATCTTCATTACCAATGTTATTTTTATACAGACGGTCCTCAACACTACAGATAATGTCCTCATACGGTATTTTTCGCGGTGTTATTGCGATATTCATTCCTTTTTCTAAAACTTGTATTGTGGCGTCGTCCAGTGTTTGTTTTGATAAGTTGTAGACAGCGCGTTGTTTATAATTCGTGTCTGTGGTCAACGATTTCGTATGTTGTACATTTACCTACGTCATACTGACAATGAAACCATGGTCAGTTTTGATGTTCAGTCTCTATTTACATGCCTACCTGTTCAAGACTGCATCTCAATTATAACTAGGAAACTAGAGGAAAATAATATGCCGGCAGTAGACATGTGTAAATCATTCATTTATAGCGACCGAATCATTCTAGTACATTTCGTCACGCGTACTGGTACATTCGGATCGATCATTCAAATGGATCATTTCAGGCTCCAGTACTTTGTGAGATCCATTGGGAACCGAAAATTTTTACATTTATTTGCTACAAAATTAAACATTTACCAATCTTATGCTTATATATGATGGTTGAAAATTATCATTAAATAAATCATTTATCTGAAATCTTTTGAAGTGTTATTTTTAGTAAACTCTACGAAATGATATTTTTAACTCATAGATTTAATAAATTTTAGTAAAATGTAAAATGATTTTTAATTTAGGTAACAATATTGTAATACAAAAACCCTTAAATGATAAATACTCCTGATACTCTGCAGTCTGCATTGTTAATACGATTCCCCTGTTTATTCAGATCATTCGGGATTCGGTCGGTTTGCGGCTCATTCACAATTCAAACAAATCGCGGGTAAAAAAGGTACCGTCAGTTGTTTGTGACTGGTTGTACTGGTTCATTCAAAAACAAATGAATGATCCATCAATACTTTTAAGTGTACCAGCTCAAACGAACGAATCATGCATGATTGACACATGTCTAGCCGGCAGAATATGCAGTATTACTCAGACATTGCCTTACATCTCGTTATCTATTGTGGAAGGAAGAGTTTTAAAAGCAAGTAGATGGTGTTGCGATGGGCTCACCTGTATCTCCCATTGTCGCCGATATATTTATGGAAGACTTTGAGGAAAGCCCTCCTTACTGCACCTGTTACACCAAGGATCTACAAGCGGTACGTAGACGATACTTTCACAATTTTACCATCAGACAAAGTAACTGCATTTTTAAAACATCTTAATTCCATAAACTCTAAAATTCAATTTACTATGGAGTTAGAGGCAAATAATTCCTTACCTTTCCTAGATGTGTTAGTCATCTGAAATCCTAACAACACCGTTGGTCACACTGCGTATAGAAAAAAGACCCATACAAACCGATATTTAAACGGTGAATCTCACCACCATCCTTCACAGTTAGCTACCGTGGGCAAATCTTTGTTACAGAGAGCACGAGGGATCTGTGACTTCAAACACCTGGCCGCCAAGCTTCAGCACGTCAAGCAAGTTCTGCACGACAACAAGCTTCGGGTCCCGCGCCTACGTCACAGTGACCGAGTGAAGCCGGCTACAGTCGAGCGTGTGCCTGCTGTACTACCATATGTCAGAGGTGTCACAGACAAGATTGGCTACATCTTGAAGCGAGCTTCTATTAGAACATTCTACAAGCCGCCGAAGAAGATTAGTCAGTTCCTACCATCAGTCAAGTGTCATATTCCTCTACAAGATGCAGGAGTGTACAAGCTTGATTGTGAATACGGTCTCTCTTATATAGGACAAACAAAAAGATCAATTAGAACCCGCGTAAAAGAACATGTAGCTGATGTGAAGCATCAACGTTCCGGGAAGTCTGCAGTTTGCGATCATATCCTAGACGGCCCCAACCATTACACAGATTTGATAGACCACAAATCCACGCGAAAGAACACCGATTCCTACCAAGGATGATACGTGAGGCTATTGAAATTAAAAAACATCCTAATTTCAATAGAGAAGGAGGCTGGGTACTACCACCTGCTTGGGATCCTATAATCAATAAAATTAAAACGAAACCCAAGCATACCACTGCAAGACCTCAAGACATAGTCAGCTCATTTTACATAGATCGGACCATAAACAATAATTAAAAAAGCTGAAGGTACTCCGGGTTTAACAATGACATCGGGACGTCAGTCATCTCAGTCCCCCGTGACCATGGGTGCTGGAAAGCGCCCGAAACGTCGGGAATTAAAAATAATAGTAAAATAAACGCGATAAAATCCATAAAAATAGTTTTAATCAATGTGTAGTGTTCGCGTAAATATAAGAAATCATTATATAGTAATTATTTTTTACATTTGTTATTTTTTTAATATTGTTATTTTTACGCACTGTGTTATGCTTATCGAGTGTATTTATGTATTTTATTTCTTACAATTCGCTATTTTAGCATTATAAATCGTTTGTTTCTTTTGGATCAATAATTCGCAATATGAATGAGATGCGACCAGGCCAGGCTCTCGAGACATCTTTACACGTAAAACGGCAACGCATGTGGCAACCGTGAGTAGTATTATTATTTTTAACTGTTCAATAGCATTAATGCGTTATGTTACACTTTTGTTTAAATATCGAAATATCTTTGTAGGACTGACCAAGTTCCACCTCCGACTCTACCGCACGTACTTGCGGAAACCATAATTAAGTTGTTGAGTATTTTACTTCATCTTACTTTTTGATTTGGGTTATAATTTCTTGTTCATACTATAATTTACTTTTATTTTAAATGTCGATATGTTTTTTTTAGGTTAGATCAGGGACCTGACTCTGGGGTAGGACCATCGACGTCGGTATCATCACCTGCACCTGTTGGTGCTGCTGATGTACCACTGGCAGGTTTGGTGCTCGCGTCGGCAATTTAAGTTTTTTAATTGGCTATTTTACTACGTATTAGTATTGATTTAAGTGTATTATTTTAAGATTTATTAAATCGAAGCGAAATGTTTTTATAGATTAGATCAGTGACCAGACTCTGGAGTAGGACCATCGACGTCGGTATCATCAGCTGCACCCGTTGGTGCTTCTGATGTACCACTGGCAGGTTCGGTGCTCGCGTCGGCAATGTGAGTTTTTTAATTGATTATTTTACTACGTATTAGTATTGATTTAAGTGTGTATTATTTTAGGATTTATTAAATCGAATTAAAATGTTTTTATAGGTTAGATCAGGGACCAGACTATGGGGTAGGACAATCGTCGTCGGTATCATCAGCTGCACCCATTAGTGCTGCTGATGTACCACTGGCAGATTCGGTGCTCGCGTCGGCAATGTAAGTTTTTTTTAAATTGACTATTTTACCACGTATTAGTTTTGATTTAAGGGTGTATTATTTTAAGATTTATTAATCTAGAAATAACTAAAATATACGTCAAACTATTGTTCGACCTGTATTTGAAATGTTGAAACATCTTTGTAGGGTAGACCAAGGACCACACCCTCGGGCGGGGCTATCTTGGGCATTGACACCGGCAGGTTCGATGCCCTCGCCGGTAATGTAAGTTTTTGTTTTTATTTTATTGTGGTGATGTACATTGCTATGCATTAATCCTTTTTTGCCTCTAGGTTAGTGGAATGCGGTGGCCCAGGTTTTATGACACCGTCAGACTCAGGCAGTGCTATACGGCGTCCTCTTCCTCGTCCTCGTCGGCTTTTGGATAATTCTCAAATAGAGTTCGCTGTCAACTGTGGTAAGTGAAATAATCAGTTATCTCAGCCGGCCAATAATGTAAATTTGTATGCAGCAAGATGAGCTTTTCATCCTTTGTTACAGGCAGCGAACCAAGTACTTACGAGAGCGACGAAGAGGAAGAATTGGCGCGTCTGTTCCTGCCTCGGACGGTCATCAGTTTGATGGACACGCCGATCGACATCGAGCCTGATGATGAAGCCACTTCCTCCGCCCATTCAACCACCACTAAGAATGATAGGTTGCCTACCGCCACCGCTATACTTACCAGTGCCAGTATGTTTAATCTAGCTCCAACGACAACGAACCAGCCTTGGAGCTTTCTGATTTTCATTGGGAAGCCTTCCCTGTTACCCAGATTCAGCCTGAATCGAGGCGCGAGAGCTTCTCACCAAGAAATGTTGGTCCGACAGCTCCACATGTCGACCCATATGACATTTTTGTTGCCATGTGGGATAGGTAATTAACGGAGTACATTGCCTCAGAAACAATCAGATATACTCAGCAGATGGCCGATCAGATGTTCCGTGATAACAAACTCCATCCCAATAGCCGCATTACAAGATGGGTGGACACTAATACCGACGAGCTGTACACCTATCTTGCTATGGTTCTTGCGATGGGGGTTGTTATCAAGTTGAGGTTAGAGGAATACTGGTTGACAGCCTCTGACATATACTACACACGCGCACGCATGCCATATAACCGATTCATTTTGTTGAACAAATACCTACATTTCAATAATAATGATGACATGGGTGGGCTAGAACTGGATTATTCTGAGGCAAAACTTTTTAAAATAAAACCAGTTTTGACACATCTAGTCGAAAGTTTGAAAGCATGTATGATTTAGGCCAAAATATATCTCTCGATGAGGGTCTTCTCATGTGGAAAGGTTGGTTAAACATTAACCAACTTGTTCCCAACAAAACTGCAACGATGGGGATCAAGACTTATGAAGTCTGTGAATCTCAAACCGGCTATTTATGGCGGTTTGAAATTCACGCTCATAAGCGGTCTCCACAGCAGCAGCCATCGGAAGACACCGGCCATTGTCTTAAGACTTTTACATGGTCTTGAGAATAAAGGTCATACTATGTGGACTTTTACAATTCTCCCCTTTTAGCGCGCCGGCTCAAACCCCTTGGTTTTGACTGTGTTGGCACCCTGCGGTCCAATCGTAAGTTTGTTCCGCAGGCCCTGCATAATCTTACCAAGGCCAATATGCGTACTGGCCAGCTTACTGGTCCTACCTCGGGGGACGTCGATGTCATAGTATGGCGAGACAGCAACAGGATTGCTATGATTTCGACGTACCATAGAAACGCAGTCTCCCAGGGGTCTGGTTCCACCAAACCCATTCTGATATTGGATTACAATATCATGATGGGTGGAGTGGATAAAAAAGACCAAATGCTGGCCATGTACCCTATTGAGAGGAAACGTACCAGGTTCTGGTACAAGATGTTGTTTAGGAGGCTTTTAAACGTTTCCGTATTAAATTCATATATAATTCGTAAAAAATTCTCCTTCTCCTTTCACTCACCGCGACTTTCGTTCCGTACTTATTAATTAATTATTTCATAAGCATTGTTTACGTTCTTCTCTTCCTCTCCCTGTACGTTCGCATGCAACCCATCAGCATGTGGACCTCACCCACCGCCTTGCCGACTATCCGATGTGCACACAGTGCAAGAAACGGGTGCACACATACTGTATTGGTTGCAGCAGTACTGTTTGTAACGACACCTGTTTTTTTAAGTCTTCATACCTAGTATGTATATATTTTTTATCTTTTTAAGTTTATTTTCTTTCTATTTTATATATTTATCTTCTCAAAAGCCCCCTAATCAACTTTTTGCCGTTTCCTCGTTGAGCTTGAACAATGTTGATGGATTGAAAATTATTTTGATAGATAGTAAGAATGAGGCGCAGTTAGGTAGACTTTGTATGAGTGAATGGTAATGGATGAAAGGCACTCCCCAAATCCGATCTGGTGGTAGGGTAAGTTTTTTCAAAGTCAGATTTTAATTTTTGTAAATTCCTTGTTTTAGTACCTGTAAAGGTCTACATTCAATAAACTATTTTGACTTTGCTTAAACTTTGAAAGGTGATTTAGGTAGGTAGTAAGAACGGGGTGCACTTAAGTTAGGTTTTTATTGGTTTGGATGGTGATGTATAAAAATGATGTATAAATTACATGTTGAGATATGTCAGAACTAGTTTTTATGTATTTATGTACACACATATATTTATGTATATTATTCATTTTTTGCTAAATTAACTTATTACTCCTGCATATGACCGATTTCTGTTGCCAGTTCTTTTTCGGTACAAAGTCTCCAGAGGTAAATTTACAGCCTAAAAATACTGAATAAATGATTTTTGAACTTTGAATAGATTAGGTACCGATGGCTTTGTCCACTTGTGACCACGGATCCTGAAAAGGTGTTGAAACGTCAGGAAACAATTAAAACACAAAATCGCTAAACAATGTTCGTGGAATGTTATAAACGCGTAGTCATCCGTAAGTGTTTAATTTTAATGATGGCTTCAATTCACAAGAGCTTGTATTAGCCTAGCCACTCGAATGTCGGGGTCATTTTGGCCAATATGGCGCATCTGTCGAGCACTTGCCGAAGTACTTAGTATATAACAAGTATATATATATATATATATATATATATATATATATATATATATATATATATATATATATATATATATATATATATACACTAAAGTTTAAATAAGCTATCAGATTTTGCATAACAGATATATATGTTATATATATGGATGTTATGTATCATATATATGTTACAAATAGTTTGCTATCACTCGACCCCATATTATGGCGTTTGACAGATGCGCATATTATTTGAGACGCCAGAATATGGCGTTTGTACAGACGAGGGGCTAGACTAAATAAATGATGTTTGTATTGTGCATTTTTTGTGTGAATGTTTAGTGCTGACTGTATTTTTACCTATTTAACGTATTCTCATGCTTTTTTATTGTGTGAAAAAGAATAATAAAATTGAAATTAGTTCGAAAACAATCTCAGTCAGAGAACCTCCTTTATTTGAAGTTGATTAAAAATAGTAATTTATATGAATTTGCAAAATCCTTGATAGCGGTATTTAAAATAGCTTTCCATGCAGTTAATTTTAAAAATTATTGATTTTGCCACTTTAAAAAAAAATTGGCAGGTTATCCAATGTTATACTTATGTTATTTCTCAACATGACTTTTATTTAAACTTTCGTTTTACATTCATATTTTTCTTTCGGAGAAAATCACATTTGGTCTTATCCACACTTATCATAATGTGTACTTGTAACTTTTGTACCGAAATTGTATACTTTTGACAGTGATTTCCAAAATATTATTGTATAGAAACTGGCATTTGTTTATTGTTTTTCTAAATAAAAATATTATTCAGTTTAAGGATAGCAAGTCCGATGTAGAATAAGTTCCATAGAATTCCATTTATAAGACAATGTATAGAGGTATCTTTTTTAGGGGTTATTTACGAGTGTTTGGTTTCTGTTATTCATTTCTCATAACTTTTAGTTTTTTTTTTAGGTCTGAAAACGTATATCGCAAGAATATAAACCAATCTATAGAAAAACAAGAGAGCCGGGACTGAATTGTAAACATCCCTATTTTTGTCCCGATTTCGAGATGAGGCCCATTATTGTCGACCATTTTGTGAACAAAAAATGTGTATAGAAGTTTCTTTGTTTTAATTACTTATTGTTAAATATGCTTTTGACGTTCAAATAAAACAAATAGTACATGGAATAAAGGCTTTTATTTACAATTATTACACCTTTAATGGACAAAATTAGGGAAAAAACACTTTTCTCACTTTCACTTTCGAAGTAAACCTGTATTCAAGTTATACGTAATCTGATAGCTCATTTAATACAATTTCCATAGATATATAATTTTAATATACCTTTCATTCAAAATGTCTTATAAATAAATAGTCATTTTAATGAACGGCAGGAAGTAGTCTAAAAGTACTTCAACAAGTGCTCGACAGAGGCGCCGTATTGGCCAATATGGTCGTGACTGACGAGTGGTTAAGAAAGGCTAAAAATACAAAATGAATAATTAAAGGCCAGTGACGCGGATACCCGTATTGTCAAAAATATTCGAGAAGATTATGCTGAGAAGGCTTCAAGAATTTGCGACAAGTCATCGTTTACTTAAGGAGGAGCAATTTGGGTTTAAACAGAATAGTACAACCTCTTTAGCATGTTTTAATTTGATTAAAATAGTCACCCAGGCTATAAATGTTGGCCTTCCAGTTGCGGCAATCTACCTGGACATGAGCAAGGCGTTCTATTTTGTGGACTACAAATTTCTCTTACACAAATTAGAAAAATATGCGATTAGAGGTAAAGCTAACAACTGGTTGCGGAACTATTTATGTGAGAGACAACAATGTGTGGAAATATCTCAAGTCAATAAAAACAAAAAGGTGTTATACAGAAGCGACAATCAGACAAATGACTTTGGCGTGCCACAAGGCTGTGTATTGGGACCATTCTTATTCCTCATGTATATTAATGATCTTCCTAATATCACTAGCTATAACACAATCTTGTTTGCTGATGATACAACTCTTATCGCGAAATGTGAAAATGCAGATACATATGAAATGGAGATAAATAAAGCTATTGAAAACATAATAGACCGGCTTTATTGTAATAATTTACAGATTAATACGGAAAAAACTAAAGTGATTCAATTTCAGACATATAAAAGAAAACTATTGAATGTTAATGTTAAATACAATGATAAGATCATCGATCAAGTAGCAAGTACTAAATTTCTGGGTTTAATGCTGGATCAAAATTGCGACTGGAAAACACATGTCGATTACGTTTGCGACAAACTCGACAAATTTGTCTATGCAATCAAAAGATTACGAGTCACGGTATCAACTGATGCTGCTCTATTTGCATATCACGCATATGTTTCTTCAGTACTATCATATGGTCTTTTAAATATTTAAATAAATATAAATTATACTTACCTCAATGCGGGCTCAAATTGTATGAAAGAAACTCTTATGTAAATGCTATAAAGGTGTATAACAAAATATCCAACGACTTTAGAGAGTTACCTTTAATGTTTAATAAAATTTGATACAATCGTTAAAAGAAAAAGGTTTTTACGACCTAAATGAATTTATGTATTTTTGTGAAAAATAAATCTGAAGTCAGTAATATTGATATATCTAACAATTAATTAATTACGAACAAACTGAAAGTATAGACATTAACAATTAACCTTAATTAAATTTAAAACCTATTACTTAACCTCTCAGCAGTCCGGGCCAAAATAGCCGCTTAGGCGCATCTGTCAAACCCTAAACGAGTGATATATTGCCTACGTGGCGCGTGTCATTAAAATGGAAATATCTTAATATTTATGTATGAAAACTATATAACATGATATGTTGTTAGAATTATTGTTAAATAAGCTAATAGAATATATGTAAATGTGTACGTTCACCCTTTTGGTATGTTATAAATTCGATGGTAAAATTGCTAGAAGCGATTTTTTTCCAGTTTGTTGAATATAAAATGTAATCATTAAAAAAATTAAGCAATTATTTCAATAAATATTTACATCATTTACTATACGAAAACACACTTTACAATAATGAATAAAAAAAACACAACTCTACATACAGTTTTTTCACACCACAAGCTCGACAATAATGTGGGCCACTTAAGATGAACCGAAACAGGCACAAAAAAAGGCACATTGTGTACTTCAATATCGACGACGCCTGAGGCACAATGGGCTTTAAATCTTAACTTATTCTATAGTTTGGTCTTTGTTCTTAATATAAACAGTTTCAAATGTTACAACTATTTAGTTATTAAGAAATGAATGAGTTGTAACAAACACTTGAAAAAGTGACCCTAAAAAAATGCTTTCAAACTTTTGCAATTGTAAGGAACAATTTTGTGATTTATTTACATGTGAATGTATATTCCTAAATTTAATAACATTTCCTAAGTTAAAAACGAAACAAAGGAGGCATCTTTCATACAAAATTATGTTAGAAATCAACAACTAAAAGTTACACATTCACTACAAAAAGTACCAATTATGACGTAGTACGCTGCTATGCTAGTATGGATACGCTCTGTGGTGACTTCTTTAATAATTATAATCATGAATATAAAATTAAAATGAAATACAAATTAGTTATTTTTCATTGCTTTTTTATGTTTTTAATTAACATTCGAATGTTATTATAAAAACCGCGAGTCCTCGGTCGTCTTGTTTCACTTGTCAATCAAGTGCAAAAAAATATAATGACATGCACATACAAAAAGTAAAACAATTTACTGACAAAAAATAAAACAAAACAAATAAGAAAAACAAATAAAAATCCACACCAAAAATTATCGCAAAAATATACCAACACTGGCATTCCCAAAATCGTATCCATACTATACAACCTGCTCTCTAAGATGGCGGATTTCATGTCAATAACTTTAGGACCCATGTCTGTCCGCGCCCGCCAGGTGGACGCGATATTTAAGTAATTTGTTATTTTTAGTTTTATGAAAGATTTAATCGAAACTATACAATTGTAATTATTGTTATGTTTGTAAATATGTATGTTAACGATAGTAAAACAATGTTTACCATTCACAATTGTACTTTTAATTTAAAACAATTGAAATTAACATGAACATGGTATCAACATGGCGGTCGAAATGGCAAGCAATATTTGATAAAATGGAATAATTTATGTACAAATCGTCATCTAATATGTTTTAAATTAATAAAAAAGTATTTATGACTTACCCATTCATGTTTATCTTTTATATTAACTTCCAAAATCACTTTCAACAATTAATACTTTGCACGTAAACACACGACACCGCGTCACAGAACGAGCAACTGAACGGAATAAATGTATTACTATTTCAAAGCTTCTATGGTTCATATATGAAGCGTATGTGATATTAATTGCCGTCTTTGTTTAATTCTCTGCATGTTGTACTAGTTATAGGGAGATACGTATACTTTTACTAGGGCTGTTTCGAATCTGAAGTTTATAAGTAAACAGCAACCTTCTGATGGTTGTGGACAGATGCGTACTTTTTGACAGCAACCTTTAGAAGGTTTTGGACTGACGAGAGGTTAAATGACATATTGACATCAATTAATCATAAATGTACGAAATTGAATTCCCACTTGTTTAAATTTTGTTTTTGCATGTATACACATAAAATATTAGCACACCATATAAAGTGGTAGAATGTAAATGGGCCATTAGACATAATTTAAGGTCATACTTTAATGTATACGTACATTTTGGCAAATAAATGAATTTGAATTTGAATATAGTTCCACAAAACACCACATAAAAGTCAATAGCTATACAAAACTTGAAGGAGTAGACAGTGATAACATAAAACAAATTATTTAAAGTAAATATTCGCGAGCTAGCAACTGAGCACTACGGTTATCCAGGCGACATGGGCTTCGCGTATGCTGTTGGTAAGCAGACGGGTATGCGCGGTGCGCGGCGTTGAATGTGCAGGCGCAAGGAACTGTATTCCAACGGTATAGTAGTTTAGCATGTTTTCAATGCACACCAGGTTAATGTAAATAATGTTTTATTAATTTTATTATTAAATATTATATTTGTATTGTAATACGTAACGATGAAATTCGGTTATTTAATGATTTTAAATAGTTATACATAAGTAAATATATATAATAAAAAATATAAATACATATAAGTGTGGAATATGTATACGTATACTTATGAATATGTACGGATGGGGTTGGAAGATGGGTCTATCAGCATGTAGGCCGGTTTAAGGCGGTCTACGGATACTGTAACACTTTTACCCTTTATTAAAATATTTAATGTTTTGGCATTACTTTCTAATATTTGGTACGGACCAGTGTAAGGGAGTTGCAAAGAGCTACGTAATGCATCGTCCCTTAAAAATACATGACTTGATGAAAATAAGTCCTTGTGCAATTTTTGTTTTACTGTGGCGTGCAGCAAGTGAAGGTTGCAGCTTTGATGTTAATTGGTGTAGTCGGGTGGTAAAGTCCGACATATCGGTTGAGCCGGGAGCTACGGCCTTTAAGAAATTCGCCAGGTAAACGTAAAGCCTCTCCGTAAACCAATTCGGCATATGAGGTTTGAAGATCATCCTTATGCGCTCCTAATGCACAAAAATACCAGAGGTAACGTGTCTACCCAATTGCTAGCATGGCTTATTATGGCTGTTTTTAGCTGACGGTGGAATCGTTCTACTTGACCGTTGCAGGCTGGATGATACACGGTTGATCTACGATTTTTGAATCCAATCATCTTTCCAAGGTATTGGAAGAGTGACGATTCAAACTGTCGACCACTATCAGTTACAATATTAGCTGGGCATCCAAATCTGGATATCCACGATATTAATGCCTTTCCAACTGTTTCGGTTGTTATTTCTGCCATTGGTATGGCTTCTGGCCATCGTGTAAAACGATCCACCGCAGTCAAGCAGTAGCGGTAACTGAGAAATAGGAGGGGGGCCAATAATGTCAACGTGCATGAAAGTAAATTGGGCGCGAGATAGTTTGAAATTGCCCAATGGTGAAGATATGTGACGATGAACCTTAGCGCGATGACAAGCTAAGCATTGTCGAGACCACTCCCAACAGTCTTTACGAACTCCAGGTCAGACCAATCGCTCAACTACTAATTTAGCGCTGGCATTGGCGCCTGGATAGCTTAGGCTGTCAAAGAGTTGTCTCCTCAAAGGCTTGGTAACAAAAGGCCTAGGTGTGATGGTGCTAACGTCACATTGAAGCTCAAGTTGAGAGTTAGCAATTCTCAACTTTTTTAAGCGGAGTGAAGATTCACACCTTGTAAAAGTTGAGTCAGTTCCCGATCAGCTGCTTGAGATGTAGCGAGTACCTAGAAGTCGATAGGCATCTGCAGTTCCTCGACACGTGACAGTGGGTCAGCGACGACATTGTTTTTCCCGATATATGTCTGGTGTACAGTTAGCTACAGTTAGATTTCCTTTCGTTGAAAGCATAACTCATCGGCTTGTGACACCACGTCTAGCCTCTAGCATATGACGAAAGTATTTAATACTTTCATATATGGCTGAAAGCTCGCGGTCGTAGGGTGAATACTTTTGTTGAGAGGGACTCAATTTTCGCGAGAAGAATGCTAAAGGTTGCCAAATCCACATTTTAATTGTTGTAAAATTGCACCCAATGCCAGGTCGGTTGCGTCGATTACCAGCGTGGCCTGACAATCCGGGTGTGCGAGTAATGCAGCATCAGCAAGGCTCTGTTTGCACCTGTTAAAGGCTACAAGTGCGTCACCAGTTAGATCGATAGGGTGAGACGCTTTAACATAACCGGCAAGAAGTACATTTAAAGGGGCTTGGATTGAAGCTGACTGAGGTAGGGAACATCTGTAAAAGTTGAGCATTCCTAGAAATCGCCTAAGTTGTCCTTCAGCTTTGGGCACGGTAAAGTCCTTTAAGGCTTCGACCTTGGAGTCCAGAGGTTTGGTGCCAGATGTCCAAATTCGGTAACCTAAAAATATTACTTCGCTTGCGCCGAAGACGCATTTTGATGTATTGACAAGAACGCCATATTACTTCATGCGAGTGAAAAGTTGATGAAGGTGAGCTTCGTATTCTGCCTCGTCCTTGTAGAAGACCAAAAAACATCCAAGTAGGCATAACAAAACTCAAGGCCTTGCGTCATCTCGTCAACAAATCTCTGAAATGTTTGGCTGCCATTACTCAGGCCAAGTTCATGTTGTTAATTTTAAGTTTATCAGTTGCCAGCCTACGGGGTGTACGTGAGATAGGAGGTCCTGGTGTAGTCTTAATGTAGTGTACCGTATTGTGCTTTGGGTGTTTCCACAGGGCCTGAAGGGCGTGTTATTTCTGGAAATTCATTCAAAATCTTGTGATATTGTGTGTCGCCCGTCGAAACCTTGATAGAAGCAATATTAGCTGTAGCAAAAGAAGCAATTGACTATGTAGTGTCATTATCAATAAGGCGTTAATTGCGGCAATCCACAATTAAATTATAAAAGCTAAGAAAATCAACACCTATAATAGGTTTGGTAACATTAGCAAACATGAAACGCCGAGCAAAATTACGTATTAAGCCTAAATTTAAATTAAGCTCTATAAAACCAAGTGTCAATGTTCGATCCATTGGCGGCACTTAGATAATTTGTCTTGACTCGACGCTCCCGAAGTGCAGCAGAACGAGGGTAGACGCACAGGTCACTGCCAGTATCCACCAAGAACTGGGTGCTCGAGCTACGGTCGGCTACAAAAAGGCAACCCGTAGACGAAGGGCAATTGTTTGCCACCATTAGCAATTGACCGTGTAGTTTTCCGACTTGTCAAAATCGCAGGGTTTCAAGCATCTCTGGGCCTGCGCTCCATACTTCGTGTGTAACCAGAACATCGGGTATTTATGATAGTTGGAATTGGATCTGCTTCTCTGTCTCGAAGAGGAACGACGACGATCTTGCGCTCTGCAACGACCACGACTTGTAGAACAGCACGATGCACATGCATGCTCTTCCAGTTTCAGTGTAAGCTGCTGCACTATCTTCAACTCTGCAATCTCATCGGACGGATAAGATACATGCATATCACGGGAAGATATGGAAGCGATGTTGTACGGTGACGTCAGCTCCTGTATCCGATCAGCTAGGTCTGAAAGTTGCTCTAGCGAATGACTCGGCTGCAATGCCAGCACAGTCTGTATATTATGCGGCATGCGATTGCTCCAAATCGACTAATGAAGTCCTCAGGAACTCACTGAAGGACCAGCCAAATCTTGAAAGTGCCTCAAAAATTGTGAAAGCTTCTTGTCTCCAAGTTCTTCATGGGTCAGCAAATGCTTCACCTTCTTTTCTTGAGATGAAGTCGTTGGATCAGCTCTTACTTATTCTTATCATAGCAATTATGAGCTGGAGGATTGACAATAATATCCTTCACGGCTTTCGCGTATTGCATATCCAAATTATTGGTCACTTCCGTGAACTTGATGGAATCGTCAGTTACGTCATAACTATCGAACTGATCTTCAATAAGCGCGAACCAAAGTTCTGGATCCTCAGGTGAGAATGTTCTACCATTCTTAATTTGTATTTTAGGCACATATTTATTTTCACGTCCCATGGAAACGCGCACTGGGCGTGTCCGTCGCATAGTGACGTTGGCATCGTGGCGTGATCCAACCGTTTTCGCGGAAACACTGCTATCACTCATCTTAATCTTCGTGTCCTTATCGGGGTCACCAGTTTTAGTGAGACGGTAGGTATGTGTGTGATTGAATATGTGTAGATCACTGTCTGGGAACTTGTGATGTACTGTAATGATGATAATACATATTATGATTATATATATCGGTACCTGTTGGTGTTGACAGTTTTGATAGGTTCAAAATTTCTTTCATGGGTTTTCTTTTCTTAACTGCTGATTTATTTGATGATGTAGCAAAAGAAAATAGTAGGATTAACTTTGAAATTATTTATATATGGTAATAAAAAGCAAGCCAAATATGATGACTTGTAAAAAGTATAATTTCACTGTATAATAATAATATATTGAAAAAAAGTAGATGAGAGAGGGTGGTAACACATTGCAAAATTAATATTTATGAAAACTAGACTTAATCATCATATCCTTCTGTCAGCCCGAATCGCTAAATGCATTATCTTTTTAAGCTCGATATTGCATATAAGTAATTTTATTCTACTTATTTAATGAATTAATCATTGTAAAAATTACTGCTATTTAGGTACCTACATAATTAGGCACATTTAACAAAGAAACTCTACACATTATTAATAATATATTGTTCCTAATTAATTTTATGATATATTTACTTTTCCTGTAATCTATATAGACAAACTTGGCATATTCAAAGTTGGCACAGCAATGTTACTAATTCTGTAATTTCTGCATTTAAATTTTTCTTCAAAATGTGAGTGACACACGGCGATATTTGAATATGTGCATATTCTCGAGGCCTAGTGGATCACCGCAAATTGTATAAATCCATACCCTAAATCGTTTACTTTCTTTTTCTGGGTTTGGAAATCCGTGAAGAACTAGATGCATGCCTAAAATATTTAAAAGATGCATTTAAGAGAAGTCATACTTAGTCAATACATATGCCTGGGACAAATAATGCCCTTGATACAAGTTGTTTGGAGATGAGATGACATACCTTCACTGTCCTTACATCCGGGTACACAGCAACGCTTATCAGACATATTTAGTTGTTTAATTATTTAAATTACTTATTCAAATTGTGGAAAATGATAGTATTAATTTGTCGGAAGAATAATAGGTAGCTCAATTCAACGTAAATAATGTAATAAATAACGTAAAACAAAAAATAACATATAACCACATAAAGGAATTTTCATAAAATATAAGCAACTCCACCGAATTAACAAAAATATGAGTTATTCGCAACTCCAATATCGAGAAACAAATAGCGGGAAACCTGAATAAAACTTTCCAATAATGGCAGGTTGTTGAACTTTTATAGACGCTTTATACAGGATGCTGCCAAGCTTCAGCCTCCACTCCATGCACTACTTAGTGGTCCATCGGTGAAGATCAACAGCAACATTACTTGGACTGCTTAACTAGAAAGCGCTTTTAATGCTTGCTAAGCAAGCATTGCTAACGCCGCTCTTCTAGCTCACCCAGATTCGTCTGCTCCGTTGGCTTTAGTAACTGACGCATCCAACTCCGCCTATTGGTTCAGTCTTAAAGCAGAAAGTCCTAGGTCATTGGCAGCCGTTAGGATTCTTTTCGCGTAAGCTTTCGCCAACACAAGTCAAATACAGTGCATATGATCGTGAACTCTTAGCTATTGTTACGAGCTTGAGGTTCGTGACAATAAAAATTGCCAATAGAATTACCAAAATTAACTCTTTAACTCACTTTACACTAATTAAATCTTAAAAGACTAATAATTAATCACACAAATTCACTTTATTCCGCTCCGAAGCTTCGCTTCTCTCGCCAAATTCAATACTTCCCCGATCGCACCTTGCAGCGCCTATAAATACACATTAGCACCGAAACATCCAGGACATTCAAGTAAATACGCGCAAGGCGTCGAAAGTTCGAGTGTCAGCTTCTAGAAGCTTAGTTCTTCGTTTCGACACTAGATGGCGCTGTCGGTTGAAAGTTTAGTGATGTCATTTTCTGGAAAGTCCCCTCCTCTCTCGTTCCTGACACAACATGACGTCAACTTAGGTGCGCAACACTGCCCCTTCCTAAGACATGCTCGTCCCGAGCATTATCGGCCCCATAATAACGCGCCAAGCGATGCACGTGGTCGATCTTAGGAGTCCCTCTTGCGCCTTTCTGTATCCGGTGGGTTACATCGTTGATCCTGGTTACAATCCGGTACGGGCCGTCCCATTTAGCTTGAAGCTTAGGAGATTTCCCTTTGCTGCGGACTGGATTGTGCAACCACACTAGTGAACCTTCGTCGAACCCTTTATTGTTTATTTTGCCGTCGTAACGGGTTTTCATCTTCTCAGACATTTGCTGGCCCGATTGTCTGACGTGTTCATACATGTCATTTACTTTATTCCGCAAGTCATTTGCATAATCGGTTATATTGCGTGGGGCATCAGGTGGTATCCCGGTGAACAGGTCTGCAGGCAGCCGTAATTCTCTTCCAAAGTTGCGAAAGTGTCACAGCTGTACTTTCGTGAACAGCGCTTCGATATGACAACAAAAACGGTTGTATGTGCTTGTTCCAATCTCGTTGCCGATTGTCTACAACTTTTGCTAGGTACCTCTCCAATGTCTGATTAAGTCGTTCTACCATCCCATCAGATTGCGGGTGATAAGAAGTCGTTCTTGTTTTATGAGTACCCATAACTCGGCAAGTTTACTGGAATATTTGAGACTCAACATTCCTTCTTTGATCGCTGTGAATCTCTAACGGTACTCCAAAACGACAGAAGACTTCATGAACTAGTTTATCTGCAACTGTTGAAGCTTCTTGATTTGGAATGGCGAAGACTTCTGGCCACTTATGTGAAGTAATCCATCACAACCATGAAATACTTGTTACCGCTTTCACTCTCCGGAAACGGCCCCGCCACGTCAATGGCTATTCTCTCCCATGGTGCACCAACATTGTACAACTTCAATGCACCTCTACTACGAGTCAGGTCCCTTTACAGCCGCACAACTTGTACATTTGCGACACCAGTCCTCGACATCTTTTCAACAGTGGACCCAGTAAAACCGTTCTCGGATCTTCAGTAGAGTTCGTTTAACTCCCAGATGGCCTCCTGAATAATCATTATGGTACAGCTGTAGCATATCCGGTACTTTAGCTTTAAGAACATTCTCCCATTTACGGCACAGAACTCCATCCGGATCCATGTCCGGATCTTCCTGCTGTGCACGTTGGAAGCTGTCCTTCCACTCGTTGCTGAGGTGGTCTGCCCTGGGCATCCTCAAGGATACCACTTCCTTACTCTCTTGCCTAGTACAATGTTTGCAATCTTCAGGACAAGGTCTTCTTGACATAGCATCTGCGTTGCCATGAGATTTCCCGCTGCGATGTTCGATCTCAAAGTCGTATTCCTGCAGCAGTTCAATCCACCTCGCAACTTGTCCTTGTGAATTTAAACTGCAATAGCCATTTTAGTGCAGCATGGTCAGTTCGTAAGTTAAATTTTCGCCCAAGAAGATATTTGCTAAAATGCTGCAACGACTTCACCACTGCTAGCAATTCGCGTCTTGTGACACAATAGTTCCTTTCCGGTTTTGACAACGACTTGCTGAAGTACGCTATCACGACCTCTTGGTAACCATTCCGTTGAGACAACACACCGCCAAGTCCTATATCACTTGCGTCTGTGTCAACTATAAATTCTTTGCTTGCATCAGGGTATCCCAAAATAGGTGTTTTGCACAGACGGTCCTTGAGCTCCTGGAATGCGATATTGCAACTTTCATCCCAGCAGAAATGTCGCTTCACCTCGGTTAGCTTATGCAGAGGTTTGGCTATATCTGCAAAGTTGTTCACAAATCGCCGATGATAGGAGCACAAACTAAAAATGTTCTAACCTGCGTCTTGTCTTTTGGAACCGGCCAATCCTTGACAGCGGCGATTTTCTCCGGATCCGTGCGGATACCTTCTTCCGACACTACATACCGCAAAAAGTTGACTTGCCGTTTGAATAGTGAACATTTCATCGGGCTCAACTTGAGGTTGGCACTCTGAATCTTCATGAGCACGCGTTCCAGGTTTTTAAGGTGTTCCTCAAACGTATGGTGTGGCGGTTGATGTTTAAAATAAGGCAACAACCAGTCATAAAAAAAATTGTATATTGGCAAAAGAAAAGGTCGTGGGCGTGGTGCCGATAATTTTAAAAAAAGTGCCCGTCTGGCTTCACTGGCAGGGTCAGGTACTCCCCTATGTGGCCGCGAGGTGGTCGAGCAGGGCCGGGGGGTTGGACTGTTCACGGGGAGCGCCGTGGGCAGCTGGCTGTGGCGGTGGCGGCGTCGAGGGGAGGCCTAGGCCCTCTTAAAAAAAGGGCGACCGCCACGGTTGTAGTCGTAAAATTGCACCCTGGAAACAACGTCGTCCAAATTTAGGTCCAGGTAATAAAATGCCGCCGATTATGAACCCCCGGTATATCGCAGGCTAGCAGTAGATGGGAGCACAGAGAGTAGCTGGCGGGTGTTCATAATCAGAACGGAGTTACAAGGCGGAATGGAAGGCAAGCGTCATAGCGGTGAGGCGCAATTAAAATACACATGAATTAAAATTACGGTAAGTGTAAAATACTGTTTAAATGTACCAGGATAACTAATTTAGGCTGTGCATTGGTTGAAACATGATGGTGACTTGCGATATTTGATCGCGGTGCGAAATGTATGAGACGCCATTTTGTAACGGTACTTTTGCCAACGCGCACAGCGGCTACATACATTACTTACATGCAAATAACACTAATAACGTGGCAATTAAATAGCTAAAAGCAAACAGCCTGGCATGATCAAATTACACTGCCTATAAAACACTTTCACTACTTAAAACTAGGTAACGTTTCAACACTTACCCTTACGGGGTGCAAGACGATACGGAGGTCTCGGTGACGAGAATTAACGAAAAAACTATACGGCCACAGTGCCGGAATTATTATATTATTTTAAACTTTTTCCAAAATGGGATTAAAATTTGCAAGCGCGTAGGAGGACACAAAGCAGAGCTTGTGAACGCGGCTGCAGTGGTAGTGTGCGCCTCCCAGGGCGCTCGGGCGGAGAATGGTCGGGAGCGCGACGCCGTGGAATAATACCGGCCGGGTAAAACTCTGACGCGAGAGTTGCAAAGCGCATAGAGTAACGAAGCGTCAGAGTGTTTGTTCGAAATACAATATTTTAATATTTGATTTATTATTTAATTCGTTCTTTTAGTTTACTGATTTGTTTTATTAATAGGATAACTAAGTTAATTATAGAATTATTTTTTTTGTTAATAACTTTTATTTTATTTTTATTTAGTTTATTAAACGTTTATTTAATTTTAATAAACCGTTTAATTATAATTATGCATACATGTACGTGCAACGTTACAGTACCCCGCGCGCTACATAAGGATTTTATTACTCTTAATTAATAAAATCCGCTCTAAATTGTTATGTATTCGCATTGTCCTTTTATACAACATCTCTCATACTTCACGCGATTATATCAGCGTCAACGAACATCAATAGGGTAGTTGACGCATCCTGTCATTTGGCAAGGTGTTCCAGCATCGGCTAGACTTGAAGACCCATACGAATACCTAGAGCTAAAGATGTAAAAGTGTGACCAGGGTAAAACGAGCACCATGTATATATATAAATATAACGCTAGTGTATTCCTAAGTAACAAGCAGAGCACATGCAACTTAATTAAGTGTACTTGTAGGTGTAACATGGAGATCTTGTGATATTGCAGTGATGGTTGCTAGCCCATCTCCCACAACACACTACTACCCTATCCCTTAGTCGACTTTTACGACACCCACAGGAAGAAATGGGGTGGTGCTATTCTAACCCGACACCACACGGGGAAGTACACACTTAAAAAAAATGTATACATATATGACTAAGTATTGTGTCCTGTTAATTTCAAATCCTTGATGTGCCAGGTGCCAATATCTTTCCCAGACATGTCAGCCAGGATGTAAACTAGGGGTGACTTTTTACCGATGACGCGACATTTAATAAATTTTGGCGCAAGTTTTTTACTAAAGAACTTATCCTTATCACTTAAAACATATGCGCGTTTCATTACAGTGTCACCAATGTTAAATTCCATAGGCTTGCGCCGAAGGTTATAGTGGGTTGAGTTTTTAGCATGATCATGCCACAATTTGGCCTTTACAGTATCGAAAACTTCCTTAAGACAACCCAAATCTTCCGCGTAGATGTCACGGGGAAGGAATAAAACCTCTATATATAGATAGATAGATAACTAAGTTAATTATAGAATTATTTTTTTTGTTAATAACTTTTATTTTATTTTTATTTAGTTTATTAAATGTTTATTTAATTTTAATAAACCGTTTAATTATAATTATGCATACATGTACGTGCAACGTTACAATGGCCCACGATGATGATGTGATCCAAGTAGACCAGACAGGCATCGCCAATTAGCCCGGTAAGTACAAGTTCCATCAGCCTTTCAAATGTTGCTGGAGCATTGCACAACCCAAACGGCATTACTTTAAACTGCCACAGACCCTTTCCCGTCGAAAACGCAGTTTTCTCCTTGTCCTTAGGATCAATTTCAACTTGCCAGTAGCCACTTTTTAGAACCAGCGTGCTAAACCACTTTACTCCTGTAAGCATGTCCAGCGTGTCATCAATTCTTGGCAAGGGATAGCTGTCCTTCTTCGTAACGTCGTTCAGACGGCGATAGTCAACACAAAAACGCATGCTGCCATCCTTCTTCTTTACCAGCACCACGGGTGAACACCATGGACTAGATGAAGGTTCAATAACACCGTCATTCACCATTCCTTCAATCATGGTTTCTATTTCCTTTTCACGTGCTACTGGCAATCTTCTTGGCTGCTGACCGATAGGCAATTCTTCTCCTGTGTATATTTTGTGTTGAACTAAGCCAGTCTTTCCTATGTCAGCATCGTTTGATCAGAATACATCGGCGTGACAACTTAGTAACAACTTCTTTGCCTTGACCATTTCGTTCGGGGAGAGAACGCTGCGACATTCTTCTAAAATTGTGCTCACTCTCGTTTGTACATCCTTGCTGGAGGTCCCAGTCGATATTGGCATCGACGTAGCCAATCCACTTCCTCACAAGTACCAACTAGTGTGCCATTTTCTATAATCTGTTCCTGGTCACAAAGGTTCAGCATACGTACTCCTGAGATGTTAGTGGTCCTGACCAAGGTTCGAGCCACTTTCCATGGAAGGTCATTGTCTAAACTTTCCACGAGTAAACAACGATGAGTTTGTACAGGATTCCGAGGAAGACTAACCGGTACAATCGTTTCCGATCTCGGCGGAAGAACAATCTTCTTAAGGCTGTACACGTTCCCTGGTAACGTCCCTTCTACAAAAAGTTCCTCTTGCCCACACTTCAAAACACCTTGCTTAACGTCAATCGCACAACAATTCTTCCTCATGAAGTGTAGGCCCAGGATGCAGTCGTCTATTATATCAACCACGATGACATTATGCAGGTAGATCATGTTGCCTAGCTTCAACTCCATCTCTTTCTCTCCACGGACGGGTATACGCTGACCGGTGGCTGTTACCAAATTAATGCGTTCTCGGTTGTATGCGGAGTCCCGAAGGAACTGACTTATAAGTTGAGAACTAACAACCGTACGAGAGGCTCCAGTATCTATGGTCAGTTTACACGGCATTCCGTTGACCTCGCCCTTGATGATCAGACTGTTCCCATCATGAGTTTGTGAGATCGAGATCCTTGGGGCTCTTTTAACATCAGCCAGCACTCGCCCTGCAGTTCTGGCTTTTACTCGTTTCCCTGCTGCTGCTGCTGCTGATGCTGCTGCTGCATTCTGTTAGCCGCACCACCCTCCTGATATCGTTCGCCTTCCCTTTCTACGGTTCGCTTAGGGCAGCTGGATCGAAGATGGCCCCTTTCCCCACAGCCATAGCACCTAGGGCTGTATCCTTTATTGCGGTCGCGAACCGTAGCTGCTGCAACCTCCCTGACGCGATGGGAACGATGATCCTGTCGCACGGCTTCCACCTCCAGTGCATGGGCCAAAGCGTCCTTAAGCGTTTCGTGGTGCCCCAGCCTCACAGCAGCTCTGACTTCAAGGTCGCGGATGCCGTCGATGAATGTTTGCACCAGGTTCCCTTCAATGAGCGCAGGTACAGACCGGTATGCTTTTCGCACCAGCTTCTCAACCTCTAGAGCCCACTGCTGCAGGTTTTCATTGATGCGCTGCACGCGATCTTTGAGCTGCGCACGAAAGACGTGTTCCAGGTGAGAGTCACCATATCTCGCCTCCAATGCCTCAAGGAGCTGCTCAGAAGTCACTTCCTCACCGAGAGCTTCCAGAACAGTAAAGGCCTGATCGCGCAGGCCTAGTGCGAGAGCAGTCATGGCCTGACTTTTATTCCAGCCGTTCGCCTTCATAACGGCTTCAAACTGGATTTTGTAAGCTGACCAGGAAGAAGTCCCGACGAACGGTGGCACTTTCAACCCACGTAGCGAAGGTTTTGTGGCTATTACGGGAGCTGTAATTCCATCCACCAGTTTGAGTTTAGGTTGGATTGTATGGTTGTTCGGGTTTCGTTTTCGATTCGGTTTTAGCTTTCGCGATTTGGGTTTCAGCTTCTGACAGGCGGTTGTCATGCTGAGCAACCCTATCCTTTACCTCCTTGATCTCCTTCCCGAAGGTAGCGTGAAGATCCTTCATGAGGAGCATCTGCTCTTCCAACCGGCGGGCCTGTTCCTCTTGTCCGTCCCGCAGCTGCTCTTCCAAACGGCGTGCCTGTTCCTACTGTCGGCGAGCCTGCTCCTACAGCATCACCATCAGAGCACCTAAGTCAGGTGCTGCAGATGTAGGAGCTACTGACGGGCCTGCAGCCGGCGGCTGGCCCTCCGACGTCTGCGGCGTTGCACCACCAAATCTTCTTTGGTCCGTCTCCTGCTGGCGTTGACTTCGGGTACGGACACCCTCCGTTTTCTCCTTAGGTAAAATCGGCATGATTTTATCCCACTTCTGACACCAATTGTTACGAGCTTGAGGTTCGTGACAATAAAAATTGCCGATATAATTACCAAAATTAACTCTTTAATTCACTTTACACATTTTAGACTTTTACACTAATTCACTTTATTCCGCTCCGAAGCTTCGCTTGTCTCGCCAAATTCAATACTTCCCCGATCGCACCTTGCAGCGCCTATAAATACACATTAGCACCGAAACATCCAGAACATTCAAGTAAATACGCGCAAGGCGTCGAAAGTTCGAGTGTCGGCTTCTAGAAGCTTAGTTCTTCGTTTCGACACTAGATGGCGCTGTCGGTTGAAAGATTAGTGATGTCATTTTCTGGAAAGTCCCCCCCCGCTCTCGTCCCTGACACAACATGACGTCAACTTAGGCTCGCAACACTATTTACGAATCAGTAAAATATTTTCGACATATGGTTGAATTAAAACCATTCTTTATACCGACTGATCATAAGCCGATTATTTCAGCTTTTAAGAAAGAACGTGACGATTGCTCTCCGTGACAATTTAGGTATTTAGATTTTATAGCCCAATTTACAACGGATATCCATCACATTACCGGGAAAGAATGTTTTCGCGGATGCGTTATCAAGAACGGATGCAATAACACGCTCGCTAGACCCTATTTCCTTAGCAGCTTCTCAGGATACGGACTCAGAACTCTAAAATATTTTGCGAACTGGTTCGTCTCTTAAGTTACAGGTTTGTATTGATGGTACGAAAATCTTCTATGACATATCTGGGCCCTGACATAGACCATTCATAACACCTGCATTCCGTAAAATGGTTTTTGACAATATTCGTGGACTTATTCATCCAAGTGCTAGGGCTACTATCAAATTAGTGACTGATAGGTATGTATGGCCTTTCATTAGGGAGGATTGTCGGAATTGGGCGCGCTCGTGTATATCATGCCAGAGATCGAAAATATCGAGACCACTTCCCGTCTCTGATGGTTACCGATACTGCTTACAGCTATAGATAGGTTTACTAGGTGCTTGGAGGCAGTCCCGTTACAGGACATCAGAGAATATATACGAAATTTGTTGTTTAATTTTTTTTTTGCATGTATACATATATAATATTTGCACACCATATAGTGGTAGAATGTAAATATGGGCCATTAGACATAATTTAAGATCATACTTTATTGTACACATACATTATGGCAAATAAATGAATTTGAATATAGTTCCACACAACACAACATAAAAGTCAATAGCTATACAAAAATTGAAGGAGTAGACAGTGATAACATGAAGCAAATTATTTAAAGTAAATATTCGCGAGCTAGCAACTGAGCACTACGGTTATCTAGGAGACATGGGCTTCGCGTATGTTGTTGATAAGCAGACTGGTATGCGCGGTGCGCGGCGTTGAATGCGCAGGCGCAGCTTACTGTATTCCAACGGTATAGTAGTTTAGCATATTTCCAATGCACACCAGGTTAATGTAAATAATGTTTTATTATTAAATATTATATTTGTATTGTAATATGTAACGATGGAATTCAGGTTATTTAATGATTGTAAATAGTTAGACATAAGTAAATATATAAAATAAATAATATAAATATATATAAGTATGTAATCTGTATATATATGTATATGTACGGGTAGGGTTGGAAGATGGGTCTATCAGCATATAGGTCGGTTTAAGGCGGTCTACGTATACTGTGACGCTTTTACCCTTTATTAAAATGTTTTGGCATTACGTTTTAATACTTGGTACGGACCAGTGTAAGGGAGCTGCAAAGAGCCACGTAATGCATCGCCCTTAAAAATTCAGGATTTGATGAAAATAAGTCCTTGTGCATAAAAATGTTTGCTTTAGTGTAGCGCGCAGCAGCTGAAGGTTGCAGCTTTGATGTTAATTGGTGCAGTCGGGTGGTAAAGTCCGACATATCGGTTGAGTCGGGAGCTACGGCCTGAAAGAGTAGAATAGAACAGAATAGTTCTTTATTGCTCCCAAAGTGTGTTACATATAGTCCCTGCGCCCCTACTGTGTGGGGCCGCAGTGGGTGAGTCAGCTACTTACGCTATGTGTATCCCGCGAGGGAATTGTATAGTGTAGAGTATACTATTTATTTATTTTATAGATTGGTGTGCAGTGTCCGCATGAGCGTGTGCACGCAGGCACACTGACTATATTATTAATCGAAAAACTTACGTACTATTTTACAAACTAGCTTACAATCTACTTACTGGCTAAGAGGAGGTGCGGTGGGAAGGTGGGTTAGTGTACAGGGAGTTTTGTGGCTGGATGGGATGGTGTATTGGAGGGAGGTTACAGTAATTGTGAGTTAATTTCGCTTTCGTCTCTGTCTTGCGCTAAGGAGGAGCAATGGCCTAGGAGGGAGGTCGTTTCCGTGGCGGTCCTTGGCGTATATCCTTGGTGTTGGACGTGCTCTATAGTTGATTTCACCAAGTCTCGTACACTCGAGCGCCGGGTTGAATTGGCCATGAGCCGTGTGCTGTGCACGGCTGTTGAAGATCTTGCACTTCCAGTGCCGCTATCTTCTTCAGCATACTCGCGTGGAGATCGTGGGCTCTAAGGTGCTACGCTTCAAAGTCCAGCATCTCCCAGAGCAGGTCGGTGTCCAGGCAGCGGGGCATCTGTCCCGCACACTTGAGCGCGATCCGATATTGCCTCTCGATGCGCTCTAGGTTCGAGAGGGAGTAATTGGGCTAGAGCTGTACCACCCCGTAATCCATTATCGGGAGGATGCGGGCTTGGATTATCGCTAGCTTGAGGGATACTTTGCTTCGGTAGCCGATGATCGGCCCGAGCTTGCCTCTGACCTTTTTCAATTTGGTGACGACAATGTTGGTGTTAGCATTCATGGACAGTCGTGTGTCCATTTGCACCCCAAGGTATTTTATCGATGTTTTGTACGCAATTTTGGTACCTTTTAGTCTCACGTACGGTCTATATTTTTTCTTCTTTGTGAACATTATACACTCCGTTTTGTCCACATGGCACTGTAGGCCCCAGGGCGTATAGTAATTTATTATTGCCTCCACCGTCCCTTCGACGCGTCGGGTGGTGCAACGCCGCAGACGTCGGAGGTTCGAGAGGGAGTAATTGGGCTAGAGCTGTACCACCCCGTAATCCATTATCGGGAGGATGCGGGCTTGGATTATCGCTAGCTTGGTGTTGAGGGATACTTTGATTCGGTAGCCGATGATCGGCCCGAGCTTGCCTCTGACCTTTTTCAATTTGGTGACGACAATGTTGGTGTTAGCATTCATGGACAGTCGTGTGTCCATTTGCACCCCAAGGTATTTTATCGATGTTTTGTACGGAATTTTGGTACCTTTTAGTCTCACGTACCGTCTATATTTTTTCTTCTTTGTGAACATTATACACTCCGTTTTGTCCACATGGCACTGTAGGCCCCAGGGCGTATAGTAATTTATTATTGCCTCCACCGTCCCTTCGACGCGTCGGGTGGCTACGTCCGGGTCAGAGGTTGCTCTATTCTGGTTTGTCGGTGGGTCCGAGATGTTTAGAATGTAGAGATCATCGTCGTACTGCGATAATCTTTCTCCTCTCACTGTTCTATGGTCCTTGCCCAAGTCGCTCACGTACAGATTGAATATTACGGGTCCGAGAATCGAGCCCTCGAGTCTGGGTGGTCCTGAAGTGCCCGACCAGCCGACGATCTGCTAGATAGTTTTCTAGCATCTTTATGATGTTTCGAACGTCGTCGTTCTGTAGTTTCTTCACCAGACCCTGATGGTTGATGGAATCGAAGGCCTTGGGCAGTTCCGTCGATACCATCGCCACGCTCCTTCCTCCATTGATGGCGTCGGCAATGATTTTGCCGGTGCGCAGTATCTAAGTTGCAGTGCCACGGAGCTTGGTGAATCCGTGTTTATAATGAGGCTGGAGCTTCTCAACCGTGGGCTTCGGGCGGGCGAGAATCAGTCGCTCCATCAGCTTACCCATGATGTTGAGCAGCGTGATGGGGCGATATGACTTCGATTCTTTGTGGTTCTTACCTAACTAGTGGATGAATATGCAGGTGCCGAGTTTCCATCTGATTGGGAAGTAGCCCGTCCGCAGCACGTACTGCGCAACCAGCAGGTATGTCTCTCGAAATACCTTGCCACCAAGTTTCAGTGCGTCCGCCTTGATGTTGTCGAGGCCGGGCGCTTTTTTATTCTTAAATTTTGCCAGAGCGGTCTTGATTTCTTCAAGGCAGGTTGGCTCTAGCGGGTGGAACGGAGTGTAGTGTTCCGTTCCCTCGTCTTCTTTGCCGATGTGCGCCGTCTTAACGATGGCAGCGTCCCCCAGGCTGTTTGCCGTCTTCGCCTCGGTGTTTCATCCTGCGATGTGGGGCAGTCTGGTTATCGGTTTCTTGAGATTTCGCTGGATTCTCCACATAATGATTTCTTATATTTACGCGAACACTACACATTGAAATAATACTAGTTTTTACGGAATTTATCGCGTATATTTAACTTGATAATTACCCGACGTTTCGAGAGCTTTACAGCACCCATGGTCACGGGAAGGACAGATGTTCAACGTCCAGCTGTCATAGTTAACCGCAGTTACCATAGATTAAAATTAAAATTTAACTTTTGTTCCGATCTACACAGTATGAACTTATGGTATCATGGAGTCTTGCAGTTGTATGCTTGGGTTGGGATTTAATTTTATTTATTATAGGATCCCAAGCAGATGGTAGCACCCAGCCATCTTCTCTATTGAAATTAGGATGTTTTTTGATTTCAATAGCCTCGCGAATCATCCTTGGAAGGAATCGGTGTTCTTTAGCGAGGATTTGTGGTCTATCAAATCTGATGTAGTGACGGGGGCGATCCTGTACATGTTCACAGACTGCAGACTTCCCGGAGCGTCGATTCTTCACATCAGCTATATGTTCTTTGACGCGGGTTTTAATGGATCTTTTAGTTTGTCCTATGTAGGAGAGACCACATTCACAATCAAGCTTGTACACTCCTGCATCTTGCAGAGGGACGTTACACTTGACTGATGGTAAAAACTGACCAATCTTCTTCGGCGGCTTGAAGTATGTTTTGATGGAAGCGCGCTTCAAGATGTAGCCAATCTTGTCAGTGACTCCTCTAACATATGGCAGTACAGCAGGTACACGCTCGACTGTGGCCGGCTTTACTCGTTCTCTGTGACGTAGGCGCGGGACCCGAAGCTTGTTGTCATGCAAAACTTGCTTGACATGTTGGAGCTCGGCAGCCAGGTGTTTACTGTCACAGATCCCTAGTGCTCTCTGAAACAAAGATTTACCCACGGTAGCTAACTGTGAAGGATGGTGGTGAGAATCACCGTTTAAATATCTATCTGTATGGGTCTTTTTTCTATACACAGTATGGTTCAAGGTGTTATCAGGATTCCGAATTACTAACACATCTAGAAAAGCTAAGGAATTGTTTGCCTCTAACTCCATTGTGAACTGAATTTTAGAATTTATAGAGTTAAGATGGTCTAAAAATGCAGTTACTTTATCTAAAGGTAGAATTGTGAAAGTGTCGTCTACGTACCGCTTGTAGAAACTTGGATTTATGGGAGAAGTAAGCAGGGCTTTCTCCTCAAAGTCTTCCATGAATATGTCGGCGACAATGGGAGATACAGGTGAGCCCATCGCCACACCATCTACTTGCTTGTAGAACTCCTCCTTCCACAATAGGTAGCCAGATGTAAGGCAGTGTCTGAGTAATACTGCATATTCTACGGGCATGTTGTTTTCTTCCAGCCTTCTAGTTACAATTGAGATGCAGTCTTCAACAGGTAAGCATGTAAACAATGACTGCACATCAAAACTGACCATAGTTTCATTGTCTGCCAGACGTAGATCTTTAATCTCGCTGACAAAATGGTAGGAATCCTTTATGTGTGCTCTTGTATGTCCCCTGAGCGGTGAGAGTATTTTCGCTAAGTGTTGAGCCAATCTGTAAGTTGGTGAATCGATTTGGCTCACTATGGGGCGTAATGGAGCATTGGGCTTGTGTATTTTTGGTAACCCATACAACTTTGGTGATTTGGCGCACGTAGGTATTATCCATTTTACGTCCAGATTTAATTTTTCGGTGTGTTTCTTTATGAGGTCACTACTCATGATTGTTTTTTGATTGAGAACTCATGTGTTAGTAATTCGGAATCCTGATAACACCTTGAGCCATACTGTGTATAGAAAAAAGACCCATACAGATAGATATTTAAACGGTGATTCTCACCACCATCCTTCACAGCTAGCTACCGTGGGTAAATCTTTGTTTCAGAGAGCACGAGGGATCTGTGACAGTAAACACCTGGCTGCCGAGCTCCAACATGTCAAGCAAGTTTTGCATGACAACAAGCTTCGGGTCCCGCGCCTACGTCACAGAGAACGAGTGAAGCCGGCCACAGTCGAGCGTGTACCTGCTGTACTGCCATATGTTAGAGGAGTCACTGACAAGATTGGCTACATCTTGAAGCGCGCTTCCATCAAAACATACTTCAAGCCGCCGAAGAAGATTGGTCAGTTTTTACCATCAGTCAAGTGTAACGTCCCTCTGCAAGATGCAGGAGTGTACAAGCTTGATTGTGAATGTGGTCTCTCCTACATAGGACAAACTAAAAGATCCATTAAAACCCGCGTCAAAGAACATATAGCTGATGTGAAGAATCGACGCTCCGGGAAGTCTGCAGTCTGTGAACATGTTCAGGATCGCCCCCGTCACTACATCAGATTTGATAGACCACAAATCCTCGCTAAAGAACACCGATTCCTTCCAAGGATGATTCGCGAGGCTATTGAAATCAAAAAACATCCTAATTTCAATAGAGAAGATGGCTGGGTGCTACCATCTGCTTGGGATCCTATAATAAATAAAATTAAATCCCAACCCAAGCATACAACTGCAAGACTCCATGATACCATAAGTTCATACTGTGTAGATCGGAACAAAAGTTAAATTTTAATCTATGGTAACCGCGGTTAACTATGACAGCTGGACGTTGAACATCTCAGTCCTTCCCGTGACCATGGGTGCTGTAAAGCTCTCGAAACGTCGGGTAATTATCAAGTTAAATATACGCGATAAATTCTGTAAAAACTAGTATTATTTCAATGGATTCTCCACATCTAGGCTCGATTCTCATTGGGCTCATCTAGTTTGGAGATCCAGTCTTTCTCTTTATACTCGGCTAAAGCCTTAGCGGCATCGTGTTTGGCCTTGTTGTATAATGTTCTGGCCGCCTCATAGACGATCAGTGGGCCCAGTCTCGCACGATGCTTCAGTTTTCTCATTGCTCTTCTTGCATCCAGTAGAGCATTAATGTTGTCTGGAAGCAGTTCTCTTCTGTTCGTTGTATGAAGGGGAGCAAGTTCATCGAGCGTCTCGGTGATAATATCCTCCAGTCGCTCGATGTATCTCTCGCACTCTTCGTCTGTGTTGATTTCAACTGGCAGCAATTCCACAGCGCTTCTGCCCAGGGCCTCCTGGTGCTGATTTCTCAGTTCCAGGTTGGCGGAGTCTAAAATGAGGGACACCAAGAGGATAGCTCTTGGTGTTCCTCATTTTAGACTCCTCCACATCACACGGGAGCGCCACGTCGAGTAGCCACGGAAGATGATCCGATCCAACGTCTTACAGTTGTCTCGTCCTACAGTCTAGTTGCTGGTGGGTGAAGATCGCGGTGTCCAGTATCGACGCCCCTGCGCTAGTTGGTCTGGAGGGCAGGCCAGTGTTCACCAGATAGCACAGTCCTTGAGCAATTGCGTCCCTGACTGTGACTGCCAGGCCTCTATCGCTTGAGTGTAGTAGTTCTCTCTTATGCAGGTTGAGATCGCCAACGATGATGGATGGCTCGTCTATTAGGGTCTCCTCGAGCTCAACGGTCAGATCACTCTGGTCAGGAATTCGGAGATATAGTCCCTTGATTTTGAGGTACTCCCAAGTTGAGTGATTGGTGTAGAGTTTGATGGCCACTCCCTCGATGTTGCGTCGCTCGTCTCCCCAGCCCGGGGTCACCTCCGTCTCAACCTAGCGGCAGCCTCGCCGGACGTACATGGCAGTGACCAGGTGTGGTTCAGTAGCGTGATAGAACTTGTCATAATCTGGGATATTGAAACTGTTCGTCTCGAAGTTTATCCTGCACTCATTGATCACGATCACTAGGGTTGAACATTTTTGTATGAAAAAATTTTTTTTCTAGAATCTTTTTGGAATACGCGTACGAACTCCCCCCATAGACTTGAAATTTCATTTTTCAAGTTTTTATAGACGCGATGTATAGTAGACCCTACATACAAAATTAGAAGTAAATGTTATATGTTATGAATGGAAATAATAAAATAAAGATTAATTTCATTAATAAAATAGTTTATTTTGAATGTGAATACAGGTTAAAAAAGTTATGTCTCTATGTATAATGTTATTTTTTAAAGCAGAAATCCTTTTTCGTCTCAAACTTTGGCATGACTTTTCGAGATGCTAATTTAGATTTTATGAATCCCTCTTCTTTTCTTTTCGCATACACTTAGGCTGCGTCCCCAGTAGGCAAACAGATAGCGGGATGGCCGTGCAGCAATAAATTTGAGTTAACTGCAGACTCAAATCAATTTTCGTGCGTCGCAAGCAAACTGTTAAGAGTTAGTCGCTTATTTAGTCGACCGACTGAATTATCACTTTGCTTTTGTTGTACGAAGGGAGTGATTGTGTTGGTCACGATGGATATTTTTGAAGTAATTGGTATCTTAGAAGCGCTGAAAAAGGATAAAAGGAAGCACTGGGTTCACCCATTATACAAGAAAAGGTTGAGCATTGGAGAATTTCACACTCTTTACCCAGAACTAAGGAAACATTCAGAAAAGTTTTACGACTATTTCAATATGAAATCTATAACCCAGTACATAGCTAAAAATAATATATCAAGAGATACATTATGTCCCGAAGAACGGCTTACTATAACTTTGAGGTAAGTAAATAATTAACGCTTTAGGATTTTAAAAAAATATGTTATTTTTATTTTAATACAAAGTCACTTTCGCATTTATAGTTTTTAATTTAACAATCACTTTCTAAAATTACTGTATTATTAAATTGAATTAGAAAAAAGTATGGTAACATTAAGTTGGTAACCAGTCATCCCTCATCTTCAATGTGGTTTGAATCGCCTCGCAATGTTGCTTCTATGTCTTCTACTATGACTGTTTCGAGGGTAGTTTTGCACATTTGGTATACTGCTGCTTCCACTCGCATAGCCATACTGATGTGGGTACTTGTAGGCATTCGTCCATCCAGTTTGCATCATACCACCGTCATAATTATTATGTACACTATATTTTATATTTTTAATAATTTTCATCACTTAGAACCGAAATTCAAAATTCTGTGTTGGGGACATTGTCTTCATTTCCGGTAAAATATTTAGTAGAAAGTTCATATCTGGATCGTTTTCTCTTTTTTTCCATCGAGTTAATTAGTGTTTCTTGAAACACAGTCATCTTTTTTGGTCTACTGACATTAACTACCGAGTCAGTAGAATCATTTTCATCTAAAATAGCGCTACTGTCGCTAGATGTCTCGGCGCTAATATTGCCAGATGTCTGGTTGCTAGCTCTAGAAACATTTAAAAAGTGTAACATGTCCAAGTATGGTGTCTTGCGTTTTTTGTTGCCCCACTTCCGCTTTTGACTGAGGAATCCTTATTTTTTTCTCTGGTGTGATAGTCCCGCAAACCCTTCCATTTTTTTTGTAGGTCTTTTACTGAAACAGAAATAATCGTAGTTCAATATTCTTTCCAGATTCCTGTCAAGTGGACTAAGTTACAGAAAAATTGCACAAGAGTTTCTTGTTGGAAAATCGACGGTATCGAAAATAATAAGTGAAACTGCATGCATTATATGGGATATTTTACAGCCACAGGAAATGACGGAACCTTCTGAAGAATTGTGGCTAGAAATAGCAAAACGATATATAAAAAACCAACTATCCTAATTGTATAGGATCTATCGATGGCAAGCATATCCGTATTAGAAAACCACCAAAAAGTGGGTCTAACTATTTTAATTATAAGAAGTTCTTCTCAATTGTTCTGTTAGCCGTAGCAGATGCAAACTGTTCTTTTATAGCTATTGTTGTAGGTGCTTGCGGACGAAATGCTGACAGTAATATATTTAAAGAAAGTGGTTTTGGCTAAAAATTGGCGTGTGGGTCTCTGAAGATTCCTAACTCAACTAAATTGCCTAATTCAAATGGATTGCCCCTAACCTTTCGTGTTTCTTGGAGATGAGGCATTTGGATTACAAAAGCATATCTTGAGGCCTTTTCCTAATAAAAGTTTAAATAAGCGCGAAATTAAGAGCGAATTTACAATTGTCATAGTCGAGCTAGGAGATGCGTGGAATGTGCATTCGGCATCCTAACAAGCAAATGGAGAGTTCTGCATACACCGATCGCTACTAATGTGAATACAACCATCGCTATCGTAAAAGCTGTTTGTATTTTACATAATTTTGTCATAGCAAGAGAACAAGCACAATATGCACATATTTCGCGACGTACCTCAATAACTCTTACAAGTTCAAGGAGCCAAATTATTACTGTATCAAATTCTGGAAAAATAACAAGAGAAAACTTTAAAAACTATTTTCTTAACGAAGGAAAGCTACCCTGGCAAGAGAAATATTTGTAAGTTGTAGCTACAGGAAGAAATAGTGTAACGGAGTGTGTAAAGCCGTAAATGCTATGTAAATTATGATACTTTGTTTTATGTAGTGAGTGATACAAGTATATTGTTGAATAAATAATAAATTCATTAGAATGGAACTTACTTCTTTTTTTGTTTAGTGTTTTCTTCTAAGTTTTGCCAATCATCGTATATAATATCAGCGACTTCATTCCAATTGCTCTGCTTTAATACTCTGTTGCTGTATTCTTCACTCGACATGTTCCATACGCATGGTCTATTCTGTATTTCACTAATGAACCTTTCCGTATCAAAGGACATCTTGGATTTTCAGTGATGTGTGTTTCCAACTATCCGAATAATCAGTTTGCGGCAAACTGAGTCACTCGTCGGCCAACAAGTTTTTACTCTGGACAAGATCCGTTCTTCCTAGAACCATTAGTCTGTTAGAGTGTTGGTCTTCTAAAAATATTTGTTCCTCTTATGGTACTTTTTTCTCTCACACAAGTACAGCTTATGTATTTTTTACATTTACATGCAGCTATGTCAAAAAGCTTTCTACTTTGTACTCAAAACTCTTCTAACTTTTCTTCCTTAAGTTTCTTCAAAGACTTTTTTAAACTATAACATTTTGAGTGATTACTTTTTATTAACTGTAAAACTCGTTTGTGTGTGACAATTGGAATTGAAGATTTTATCCACAATTCTTCGATTTTCGTTGCAACTATTTCTGAAACCTACTAAATCAAAATTCTGAATTTTTGTTTTCGTTCCACCCTAACGATCACCGAGGGTCGGTGCTTCTGCGCCAAATTTTTAATCTTATTGAACTTCTTTTGCATACTTTGCGCGTTTAGATGTAATATTTGCACACCTCTCATTCTCTTTGTCTCCGCAGGTTGTCTATTGTCCATTAACAGTGGTTGCAGTTTTGGCTCTCTTGATTATGAGTAGTTCTGTCTTCAGACTGTTCATTTCTGTTCCCATGTTGTTTACTTCAGCTACCACAGAGTCCATGCGCTGGAGGATGGCCAGCAGGATGTCCATGTTCGGCTGGTCGGTGGACGTAGTCAGTGCTCTGCCTTGGTGGTGAGGGGGGCGCAGGGCCGAGCTCTTCATCGGTGGTGATCGAAGTGCTCGAGGCCCCCAGCTGCGGGAACTCCTTGTTGCTTCTCAGAGCTTGCACGAAGGTAGTCTCCTTCCTGACCCGCGCAGCTTCTGATCTTTCCTTGGCCTTGACCTGGCGGTCCAGCAGGACTCGCTTTCTGATGGCTTGCTGTTTCTGGAACGCAGGGCAGTTAACCTGCTTTGGCTCCGTGCCCCTCGTGTTTGCAGTTGGAGCCTACCGTGATGGTAGCTCCCGTAGCTGTGACCGTGATTTTGGTTGGATCCTTTTTCGTGCCGTAGCAGGAGTGCTTCGTATGGTCGAAGGCATAACAATTCCTACACTGGTTAATATGAGCTAAATTCTCCATGCATGGCTAAGCCTTGTTCTTCTTCGCGCAGAAGATAGTCCTCTGCGACGTGTCAAAGGCGTGCAGAATATGTTTCACGGTGTATTTGTTTTCAAAGAGCAGTAGGTGTAGTCTGCCTGATTTGCAGATTGGTTTGACTCTCAACATTGTAATCCTGCATCGGTTGATCTCTGCAATCGCCTCCACCGTTTCTCTGAAAGTTTCATTCTTTATGACGATCTTCGTCTAATTAATAGGTCGTCATGTTCCTCTCCCCCATGGGTTTAGGGGCTATCACTCTGGCTGGATTGAGTTCTTCAATTTTCTTGAGGATATTTCTCCTCGCATCTATGGATGATGGTGATTTTTCAAAAAATTCAATATTGTGCATATAAATGCACAGAGTATTCCGGCTCATTACCCCGATATGCTGGCCAGCTTTGATGGTGATATCATTCATACAATTTTAGTTTCAGAATCATGGTTAAAACCATGTCTGCCATCTATTTCCTATTCCTTTCCACTTAATACACAATGATCGGACTGTTCGGGGCGGTGGTGGTGTTGCTGTTTACCTTCGTTCTTATATTCCATTTTCTATTGTTCGTCTATCACCTCAATCTCAAAATCAGAACGAAGCGGAATACTTATTTATTGAAGTTCACCTGTCGCACACCAAATTACTTCTTGGTGTTTTTACAGCCCTACTTCTTCAGTTGACTGCTTTACAACTTTGGATAGCTTTCTTGAAGAGCTTACTCCATCTTACACACACTGTGCTAATGGGTGACTTTAATACCTGCCTACTTAAAGAAAATGCCCGCTCCCGTTGGCTTAAATCTCTGGTTGAAGCAGCTAATTTAAATATTCTTCCCCTTTCTGATTTTTTTCTCTCTCAAAACTCATTTTTTTCCTAACTGCATCCCCTCTCTTCTTGATTTGGTTATTGTTTCTTCTCTCGACCACGTTGAAAAATATGGTAAATGTGCTGCTAATGCCTTCTTTTATCACGATCTTTTATTTCTTTCTTACAAAATAGGACCACCCGAAGCCAAATCCTCTGCGTACTGGATTACCGACCCGATTGGAAGGCTGTAACAAACGCTTGTACTGTTGACGAGCAGTATTTGACTCGCTTCTCATTAAGATTTACGATGTACATGTTCCTGTTCGTCCAGTTCATGTACGCCATCCTCCAGCCCCATGGTTAACTGAAGACCTTAAGAAAATTACAGCGAAAAAGAATGCTGTAAAGACCAGGCACAAGTCAGATCCTACAAATGACATGATTCGGGAAAAGTCCAGGTTCCTACGTAATCAAAGCAACAAGTTGTATAGAGACTTACGACGACGCCATATTCATAAATCTATTCAAAACGAAGATCCAAGCCATGTTTGGAAATTCCTAAGGTCTCTTGGAGTTGGGAAATCACATTCAAGCTCGATTCAAAATGATGTAGATTTAAATTTGCTTAATCAGCACTTTTTTTCTGCTTCTTGCACTGATAATGTTGCAAAGTCAACTACAACTCAACTTTCAGCGTTACCCACTCCTGACTATCCTCCATTTGTGTTTAGGCAATTTGCAGATTGTGATGTTAGGAGAAACATACTCTCTATCCATTCCAACACTGTCGGAAGTGATGATATCAGTCGTAAAATAATTATTCCTTTACTTGATATATTAACACCTATTATTACTTTCATCCTAAATTTTTCTATATCCACATCCTCTTTCCCTTCCCAATGGAAATATGCCCAAATCATTCCTTTGCCCAAAAAGCTAATCCTTCGAATTATTCCGAGTATCGTCCCATTTCAATTCTTCCTTTTCTGTCCAAAGTCCAAGAACATCTTGTCCAACAACAATTAAATTCATTTTGCACAAGAAATGATATCATTAATTCATACCAATCCAGATTAAGATCGGGATATAGTACGACTACAGCGTTATTAAAAATCACTGACGACATACGTTTCGGAATGGATAACCGCCAAGTCACAGTGATGGTGTTACTGGATTTCAGCAATGCCTTTAATGATGTAAATCATGATATACTAATTCGTGTACTGCTTTTTCTTAACATATCTCCAACTGTAATTGCCTGGTTTCGTAGTTACTTATATGGACGTCGCCAACGTGTTCTGGTACAAGACAGAATATCTTCTTGGCTTGATACCGTTGCTGGCGTTCCACAAGGTGGTGTGTTATCCCCTCTCTTATTTGCACTCTTCATAAATTCCATTACCTCCAGAATATTTTCTCTCTACCACTTGTATGCTGATGATCTCCAGATATATCTACAAACCACCGTAGAGGATCTGCCAAAAGCAATTTGTGATATAAACAAGGACCTAGTGTGTATTTTTGACTGGAGTCGATCTTATGGGTTAACTGTTAATCCGATAAAATCCCAAGCTATTATTATTGGTAGTTCAAGAATAATCTCCAAATTAAATAAAACTGAGTTCCCCATAACATTTAATGATTTCTTATAAGGACGTAATGAAAAACTTGGGAATCTTGATAGATTCTAGCCTTTCTTGGTTTCCTCAAATCAACGCAGTGTCTCGTAAAATGTTTGCAGCTTATGGTTCACTCCGAAGAATGAACTACTTCTTACTCATCTCCACCAAAATTATGGTTGCCCAATCTTTACTGCTCCCTGTCCTCGATTATGCTGATCTAAGTTATCTAGATATTACCGAAGAGCAACTTAACAAACTTGAGAGACTCCAAAATATGACCATGTATCAGAATACCGCGCTAAGCTCAAGTGGCTTCCAATCCGTCTTCGTCGGAATACTCATATCCTTTCCGCTCTCTACTGCGTTTTATTTAATATATCAAGTTCTCCCTACCTTAAAGAACGTTTCTAATTTCTCAGCTCCTCTCATAAACTTTCCCTTCGGTCCTTAGAAAACCTTTCCCTTCTATGGCCTTTCCACTCTTCTACATTTTACAGTAAATTTTTTTCAGTTCTTGGAGTGAAGCTTTGGAATTTCTTACCATCAACTATAAAACGTGTTCAAACAATAGACTCCTTTAAAAACCAAGTTAAAAAACATTATCTTTCCTTCTAAATTATCACTCCTCCTTTTATCTATTCCTGTCGTTTTATGATCACTAGTCTGTCAATTAAATAAATTCCGGCGTGTTTATTAATTTACTTTTATATTTGTAGATTAAAATATTATTTATAGTGCACTCTACCCATTAATTAACTTTTCACTTATTTTTATTTCCTATTTAGGTTGTCTGGAAGAAATTTCTGCATAGCAATAAGACCGCCTTTTGTTTTTCTCTTTGTTTGTTTCTTGTTATGTTGTTTTCTTAGTGTTCAATTATTGTATTGTATTGGTGTCACCTTTCAACATATTGTGATCAGTCAAACATACTACTCACTCAACTAGAATATCCTGTTCCAAAAGAGAATTGAGATTTAAAGTTAAAAGATCTGACTTACTTATAACGCCATTAATGTTTTGATGTAATATATTTATATGTTTATACTTAACGAAAAAATGCTTTGGATTATTCTGCAATTACATGCTCATCACACTGTGGGTAACTCTGGTGTGTGAGACCGAGCGTCACCCATAGAATTCATTGCAATTGACGATTTTGCGGTGCATTTACATATATCATTTCTTGCTTCATCGATGCTACACGTAGTGTCCATGTTATATGGAAATATTGATATGACGATAAGTATTCGTTGCATAATATTTTTATATATATTCTGTAATCCATAATTGCTGATTTTAACAGATTTGTAAGAAAACGTCATACGAGAGATTATAATTCGAATAAAAAATATATGCATATCTATAGTATTGTACATCCAAGGATAATAAGTTATTAAACATTTCTATTTTATTATTATTTATTGGGGCTCCCCATATATATATATATATATATATATATATATATATATATATATATATATGTAGCCGTGGAAGGAAAAGGGGAGATCTCCCGCCAGGAAAGGTGTTCTGCCTGGGGAGCGGCCGACACTCCGAGTGATATTTCGGAGAAGTTCTATATATACTGTCTATGATTCGGAATGTTGAAGCGGATTTAGGCTTCGGTGTGTTTTCGCTTGTGGCGGCGACGACAGCGCCGCTACATATATATATATATATATATATATATATATATATATATATATATATATATATATAACATATAATAGACATAGATTTGACAGGCTCAGAACAATTTACAGTTTTCTTAAAGTCATGTTCTCCAATCAGGATTAAATAGTCATTAATAGTATAGTTTCGCAGCTTTTTTAATACCTGCTAACATTTCCAATACTCCACAGTTTTGTGTAATATAGCGACAGTAGTTAAATTATTCAGCAAATGTTGATTCAATATCCTATAATCTACCTTTCACACCACAATTAGTTAAAATACGGAGTTTCCGTTTGGCAAAAAAAGTGCTAGCAAGCTATACAAGCGCTGAAATAGTTTTCGGCCAGGGCACGATTGCTGCTTAAATACCGCTGACACAATCCGCCCTTTTGTATATTTATTTTGTTTTGAAAGTTGTTTTATGCAATTTCAATATAAATAATAATGTCGGTCCAAAAATAGTAAAATATATAGGTGGAAATGTGCAATTTGATGTTTCTGCGACGGATGATATACATCATAAGCTTCAAACCGGTAAATACCTTATGTTTTATATGTTTTAGGTTACGTTTACTGATTTATTTCTTTACTTCCTAACATATATTGATAATTTTTTTATTAGATTCAATTGATTTTCATGAACTTCTTAATAGTTATTAATAATTGAGGGGTCTACTTTCAAAATCCACTAAAATGCTTTTTAATAAATATTGTGAAACTAAAAATTTTAGTTAATGATGGGCTTTAGGAAAAAAAATGTTCATGTTACAATTTATTTTTAGGTATTATTCGTGTGGCAACACTTTGGCTATGTTTTTAATTCAAAAATGGCATTAATTAGGGAAATATAACTAAAAATGAAAATGATGTCACTTGTTGCAGGTAATGGTATACGGCACTAATAATTTCATTACTGCCTTTGTTGTAGCTAGTCTCTAGCACAACAAAGGCATTAATGAAATTATCAATAATAAGAATGAACATTTTCTTTGTTTAATTTTGCTTTAGAATTACCTTCTACTTAGCAAAATGATAAAAGCTGAACTGCCTGCTGAAATAGGTGGATTGATCAGGAAGCTTAGGTAAAGCTTGATTTTTTTGGCAATCAAAAGTAATCGTTTTCAGAAAATTCGCATCTTCTTGAAGGATTTTATAGAAGGCTTTGTATTTCAATCTGTGAATTATTTTTTCGGTGATTAGTTGGCTTTTGTTTCTAGGATCAGTCTCAGCTTTCATCTGCTCTTGTAATGAAATACTAGTAGAACAAACGTCTATCCTTGGTGACTCAAAACCAATATTATAATCTGTACAAAATATTTTTCTAAAGAAACTTTGCTTTACTTTCAAGTCATATTCACGTTCTGAGTTATACATACGCTACATCTTTCTTATATTCAGCTCGGGTGGAAGATATAATCTTTTTGAATCTGTGCGACAATAATGCCTTTCTTAAGCTTTGAAGTTTTCTATAAACCATTGCACAGACAGTCGTTTCGCTTCATAATTCATGGATTTTCGATCACCGCCACGTCTTTCTACTGCCTGAGCACGTCCGGATGTATAAAATCTATTAATGACTCCCTTCACTCTGTCAACATTAACCAAAAAAGCGCCTAAAAAAGTTTTTTGACACACAGGTATCAATCGAGCATCTTTATTTATAATATGATATTTTGCCGAAATTTTCCTTCTGATAAAATGACATTTGTTTTTTTTTGCTTTATTTACCGTGCAGTACTTTAGAATGAAATTATCTTGAGATATCTTGGTTTTGCATTTGTAGAAATTTTCATGAAACCTTCTTCGCTGTCAATTTATCACATTTGAACGCTTTTTTGTCATGGCCACATCGAGGAAATATTGGCAATCCTTTCCTTTTATATCTGAAACAATAGTGTTAATGTTGAAGCACCACACCAGCTTTTCATAAACATTGCATTCATTGTAGTACATCGTAGAGTATTTTTCAATATTTGCTTTAATTATGTTTTTATACCAAAAATCTGCACAGGCATTACCTATCTCTAAAGCATGTTTATAGGACAAATACATCCCTACACATACACACAAACACACATGCACAAATAGATACCATTTTCATCATCATCTTTACAGCCCTTCACAAGTCCACTGCTGAACATAGGCCTCCCCCAAGGTATGCCATTTTACTATAACATAATTCCCAATTCTTAAAAAATACTGTAGTTAAATTATAATAATTTTAAGGTTTCAAATAAAACTTTTCCCTATACAAAAACGTCAAATTTAAAGCAAATTTGTTAGTATCCGTCCCGATTTACTAAATGTGTTATTTATACAAGTAAGAAAGAGCACGAGATTTGTCTTTAAGTACGGCAGTTAGTACCTAAACCAAATTCAAACTGGATAAGTTCGACAATTCAACATTTTGCAAAATATCACATTCGAAGCAGTTACACGGTCAATTTAATTTTAAAATCACCAAAAACAAAATTTATTATATACACAATGGTTAAACATTGTATCGTAATTTAAAACTTAAACCTTAGAGTTAATATGAAGAACTGGACATATATAAATTGATAATGATAAACGTCACCGGACTCATACGGTCTGAAACTATATATACGTAATTATTTCTACCTGGCTTCATTCTGCATAAAGGCAGGCGTCGACTACAGCCGAGGCGAATCTCATCGAGCGCGTCAAACTGAGCCGAATCGCCTCCTGGGTGCGTTAATCACTGACGCGTTGCGTCGAATCGAAATGAATCGTAGTTATTTGCCCGTGCTCCGAGTTGGAGATTGTGATAAATTAACGATGGATAGCTCGGATGAAGAAATGTTTTTATTTCAAATTCTATTTGATGAAGAGAATAGAATAAAAAAGAAGCAGCGGTCAGTAAAATACTGGGTCCATGATATCAACAGAAAAAGAATTATCCACGGAGAGTTTTGCCATTTGTTTTCTGATCTACAAAAGGACCCAAGCAAATTTTTCCAGTACTTCCGAATGACCTTTGAAAAATATCAGGAGTTACTGAACATCCTGGATCTGAAGAAACAAAACACAAGATTTAGAAAGCCTATTCCGTCAGAAGAACGGCTAGCTTTATGCCTAAGGTATGATAAAATAAAACAATTTTTTACTTGAAAATTCTTTACTTATTTCCATTATCAATTTTCATAGTGATACTTTATTTTTGAAATCGAATATATTCGTTCAATGGACTTGCATAGTTTTGAGTTTGCGATTGCAACGGGGATGTTGCCATTTGTGAAGTGCCTTCAACAGATTGAAGTTGACTGGTATTTAAAATTATATATGACTGTCGTGAACTAGATCCATCAACATCTGTTGCATATTCTTGCCTGCTTGAAGAACTTGATGCAATAGGGGTTGAGATGTTAACAGTCGCATTTCTTTGAATATTTTCTTCCGCTTCACAAACGATATTGAACACGGCTCTTTTCACACGTAATCGCAAATCTGGAGAAAACTGCGACACAGTATGGCCAAGATTTTTAAAAAACATTATAATGGGATCCTCTTCTTCTTGTCTGTCATGACTGTATTTTTTATCCAAGTAAGACTGGAAAAGGGATTGCGTACTACCAGGTAGAGGTAGTCTTCGGTGGTGGCGTTTTTGATATAGGTGATCCGGGCGACATTGTTGATGATCCATGTGCTGGCGAAGCAATGTTGACTGAAGTGGATGAAGTGAAGCTATGTTCTTCATCATCACTTAATTGTGCAGGAACGTTTGAGAGAGATTGCGATTCAGCATGTATATACGGCGTGAGAAAACTCAGCTCCTTGGCAAATCGAATGGGTTTAAAATTTTTCGCCGCTTGGCCACTTTTTGTTTTCCTTAAATTACTTGCCTTTCTAAAATTTTCGCGTATCTTCTTCCATTTTTCTCTGCATTTGTTGCTAGAATAAAATATATTTGTTATTTTTTAATATGAGCGGTATAATATGAGCAGTAGTTAACATCATACAACAGATAATAAAAGGTGTTTAATATTTTTTTTCAGATTTCTGGCTACGGGCAATTCCTTTAGATCGTTGGCATTTAGCTTCAGAATGGGAGAGAGAACTGTAAGAACAATTGTGTATGAGACGTGCAAAGAAATATGGAATAAACTACAACCCAAGCCTCCGACAGAACAAGAATGGAAAGAAATTGCACATGCTTTCTACGATAAATGGAATTTTCCAAATTGTATCGGTGCATTGGATGGTAAACACGTAGTAATAGAATGCCCGCCAAATACTGGTTCAAAATATTACTGTTATAAAAAACATTTCGATTGTGTTTTTAGCATTAGTTGACGCCAACCACAGATTCATATTTTTGGATATAGGTGGCCTTGGCAAAAACTCAGATGGCTGCATATTTGCTAACTCTGCTTTAGGAAAGTCATTGTTCAAAAAAAATTAAATGTACCGAGTAATGAATGTCTACCAGGCACAGAGGAAGCATTGCCCTATGTCATTGTTGGGGATGCTGCTTTTCCACTCCAAACGTATTTAATGAGACCATATCCAGGCAATCAAACAGTAAATAACGAGGGAAAAAAAGGTTTTCAATTATCGCCTGAGTCGAGCTCGTCGCGTCAGTGAAAATGCTTTTGGTATACTTGCCAGAAGATTTAGAATTTACGAAAGAAGATTGTCTTTGACTCCTGACCATGTTAATATTGTCGTAGCAGCAACATGTTGTTTACATAATTTTTTGATAAATAGCTCGACATATTGGTCTGATGAAGATTTGCGGGAAAATGTAGCAAGCGGTGGATTAATTAATTTACGACAAGTCGGCGGCAACAACAGTACTTGAAATCAGAGAGAAATTCAAAAATTATTTCATGTCTGAGATAGGTTCAGTTCCATGGCAAACGAATGTTGTAAGGAGGGGATTTCAACGTACTGTTAGGATGGCTCGCCTGGGGTCCTTTTTTTAAAAAAAGACACCTTTACTGCTGCAAAACTAATTTAATTTAATTTACACTTCGGAATATTATAAACTATAACAAAGTTGTGTACCGAACAGAGGTTAGAGTTTGACTGCCTCAATTATATGAAAAATCACTTTTATATACTTTATGTAATGTAGGGTAGTAGGTTAAGACTGATTATATAGGTGGCGGGTAAATTAAGATAATACAGGGAATTCATTATGGAATAAACTGTTATAGATTGCGTTACGTTCTTTGTGTTCTCTCCGGCTTTTATATACATCACATTGGCGACGAGGATAAAAACGTAGTTTTATTGTGTTTTTAATCGTTGTGAGTAAAAGTTTACAAGTTAATTCGAAGACAATGTCGATTGGAAAAGTGAACGAGTTCGATGTAAAAACCGGGGTGTGGTCGTCGTATGTCGATAGACTTGAGATGTATTTTACGGCAAATAAAATAAGTAGTGATCTCAAGTTGCCCACGCTAATAGCGGTCATGGGCGATGAGGCCTACGAGTTGCTAGTGAACCTGGCTAGCCCCGTGAATCCGTCGGAATTAAAATACGACGCCGCCATTAGTCTATTGCGCAACCACTTACAGCCGGCACCATCCGCGTTAGCGGAAAGGTATCGTTTTAGACAAAGGAGGCAAGCAGCGGATGAGAATATAGCAGAGTACGTAGCAGAGTTAAAAAAATTAACACGTCACTGCAAACTGGGCGACGGTCTTAGTGAAAGTCTACGGGATCAATTTGTCTGCGGATTAAGGAGCGATGTTATTCGGCAGAGGCTGTTTGCGGAGGATGACACATTAAGTTTCACCAATGCGATAAAGATTGCCAGCTCGTTAGAGGCCGCGGAGCGGAACGCTGCGGCGGTAGATGCAACCGAGTCAGCAACATCAGGAAGAGATATGGCGGGGGTGCACTCGCTGGTGATGGGGAAAAATGGATCGCGGAGAACGTTGGGGGAGGCGGGCGCGGAATGCGCGGAGACCGCCAGCCACAACACAATCGGCCGGGATCGTCTACAGCTGTAAGGAGGCCCGATGCAATTAGCAGTCAAAATTGCAGCGGATGCGGAAGGACAGGCCACGGTTATGAGGATTGTCGGTTCCGGGAATACGTGTGCAGCAGGTGCAAGCGCACGGGTCACCTACGACGCGTGTGTCCGGGACAGGGCGCGGCATGTGTTCGCACAACCAGGCATACCGCTTGTCATCAGGCAGACGTGGCACGGCATGATGAAGACGGGGGTCAATTAGAGGAGTTTCATCACCTATGTTTAGGTGACTATAAGGCGGTGAGTTTGCCAGTGACTGTAAATAATAAAGTCATCAATATGGAGGTTGATACGGGAACGGCAGTGTCATGCATTAGCGAACAAACTTATAAGCTATATTTTAGTACCATTAAGTTAGATAACACAAGTGTTAGTTTGAAGTTCTATGACGGTTCGTCACTTAGACCTTTAGGGTTAATCACACCGGAAGTTTGTTACGGTGGAGAGAAAAAAAGATTAGAATTGTTTGTTGTCAAAGGAGGAACCACGTCCTTGTTGGGCAGGCAGTGGTTATCTGAATTAAAAATAAAATTACCATTATTTACCAACTGCCATAACTTGCAGAGTAACCGAGGTAAATTAGATGATCCATTGAAAAATTTGTTTTCCAGATATAAAGAATTGTTTAATGGAGGGCTGGGACGGTACACGGGCGGCAAGGCGACGTTAAGAATCCGCGAGGGGGCAGCGCCGGTGTTTCACCGCGCGCGGCCAATACCGTATGCACTGCGCGAGCGCGTCGACGCCGAGCTGGACGCGATGCTGCGCGACGGCGTCATCGAGCCCGTCGACTGCTCCGACTGGGCCTCGCCGCTGGTACCGGTAAACAAAGCTGACGGTTCGTTGAGAATTTGTGCTGACTATAAGGCGACGATAAACCCTGTTTTGTTAGTTGATCGATATCCCTTACCTAGAGTTGAGGATTTAATTGTTAGGTTGAGTGGGTCGAAATATTTTTCAAAAATTGATCTGTCTCAAGCCTATAATCAGATAGAGCTAGACGATACTAAAAAAGTTAACCGTAGTTAATACGCACCGCGGCTTATTTCAGTATAATAGGTTAGTGTACGGGCTAGCATCGAGTGCTGGAATATTTCAACGTATTATGTATAATTTGTTAAAGGACATCCCCAATGTCGAAGTATTTTTAGACGACGTCATAATCGGCGGGAAAAATGAGTTCGACCACCTTCAAGCCGTAGAAGCTGTCTTTAGCAGGTTACATAAGAACGGATTGAAATTAAAAAATCATAAATGTATATTTTTTTGTAAACGAAGTGCAGTTTTTAGGGTATGTACTTAGTAAAGACGGAGTAAAAACAGACCCGAAAAAGATAGAAGCAATTGCTAAGCTACCTAGGCCTAGTAACGTGACCGAGGTACGGTCTTTTTTGGGTTTAGTAAATTTCTACGCAAAATTTATTAAAAACATGAGTAGTAGGCTCGTACCATTATACCAATTACTGAAAAACGGTCAAAATTGGTTTTGGTCGAAGGAATGTGAGCGCGCGTTTGTTGAAGTCAAAAATGTATTAATCAGCGCGGAAGTATTAGCTCACTACGACCCCCAGCGGCCGGTTATAGTAACGTGCGACGCGAGCGCCAGAGGGATAGGGGCCGTGTTGTCGCAGCCGAGCGACGACGGCAGTCGCGAGCGCCCCGTGGCTTATGCGTCACGCACGCTTAACGACGCCGAGAAAAACTACTCGCAGATACATCGCGAGGCATTAGCGATTATATTTGCCGTAAATAAATTCCATCAATATTTGTACGGTCGGCATTTTACTCTGCGCACCGATCACAAGCCGCTAGTGTCCATTTTTGGACCGAACACAGGTATACCAACTATGGTAGCGAGTCGGATGCAACGGTGGGCAATTATTTTATCCGCTTATTCGTTTGATATTGAGTACATACGTACCGATGTGAATGGAGCGGACGGCCTGTCGCGGCTGCCGCTGTCGTCTAGTAAGATGACTCATGCGGCGCCCGAGCAAACGTATTTGCATTTCGTTCAGCAATCATTGTTGTTAGATTATAATAAAGTTAAAAATGAAACCGCTCGGGATCCAATTCTCTCGAAGGTTATTAGCTATATTCGGGATGGTTGGCCAGGGGAATGTAATATTAAGGGTTTACAACCGTTTTTTAATCGAAAGAATGAATTATATGAGGAACTAGGCTGTGTGATGTGGGGGCATAGACTAGTTGTTCCGGAGGCCTGTAAGGAAAAAATTTTATGTATGATTCACGAACCTCATATGGGCATTGTCAAATCCAAGGCTATAGCTCGAAGCTATGTTTGGTGGGCCGGAGTGGACGAGGCGGTGGAGCGGATATGCCGGGAGTGCGAGATATGCGCGGCGCAAGCGGATGCTCCGCCAAAACAGACGCCTCGTATGTGGCAATGGCCCAATCGTCCTTGGTCAAGGATACATTTAGATTTTATGGGGCCCGTTTTTGGAAAAACGTACTTGGTAGGGGTCGATGCGATGTCAAAATGGCTAGAAATCTATCAAGTAGCGAGTACGGCAGCCACGGGGGTAATAGATAAGTTAAGGGAACTTTTCAGTCGTTGGGGACTACCCAAACAAATCGTGACGGACAACGGTCCCCCGTTCTCAAGTATAGAATTCAATAACTTCATGTGCAGTCACGGTATCGATCATATTTTCACGGCTCCGTATCACCCTGCTTCGAACGGTTTAGCTGAAAACGCGGTAAAAACCTTGAAGCGGGTTATAAAGAAAGCGGTGCAGGAAAAACAAAACGTAGACAGGGCACTACAAACTTTTTTTGCTATATTATAGGAATACGGAGCATTCAACCACCGGCGAGAGTCCCGCTATGTTATTGTTAGGTAGACGACTGCGCACTAAGTTAGATATTTTAAAACCAGACAGGGAAAACAGGATTTATAAGGTGCAACGACACCAGAAGGACTTAGCCAAAGGAGGAGACAGGAAACTGAATCCTTCGGAAGATGTTTGGTATAGACAATACTTGAAAGGGGAAAAAGTGGGGCAGTGGTCAAGTAGTAGACGTTAGGGGTCCTAATAGCTATACAATTAAGGGAAAAGGTGGCGAAATAATTCATAGACATATAGACCAATTAAAAAGGAGATCTTTAAGGGCATCTATGACATGTCCTTACAATGATCCTCAGTCAGGTTGCAGCACAAATTCAACCAACGAGCCGACGGTGACACCAGAGGTGGGAAAGGCTCAGCCGGGTCCGTCGGCGGATCGGGATGACCGGGGGTGGTAGAAACCTCAGAGGCTGAAATCGGCTTAAAGGAGTCGGCAAGGGAGACGACCAGTGAGAACCCGGGTTCACAGGCGTATCAGGATACCTTGCCAAACGTTGTACCGCCCACAAAGCCTCGGAGTCGCCCTATAAGGCAATGTAGACTCAAAAACCTTAATATTGATTAAGCGCTGATACAATAATGTTAAGTAATTAAGTTATATTTAAGATTAGCATAATAATAAATAAGTGTAGAGGAGTGTAATGTAGGGTAGTAGGTTAAGACTGATTATATAGGTGGCGGGTAAATTAAGATAATACAGGGAATTCATTATGGAATAAACTGTTATAGATTGCGTTACGTTCTTTGTGTTCTCTCCGGCTTTTATATACATCACACTTTACATAATGCTTACAACAACAATTACTACCTTGTACATCGGTTCATAACATCTCCCCCCTTAAGACGGAGGCTTATCCTTTGAGATAAACGTAGGATACGATAAAGTCAAGATCCTAAGTTAATACAATAAAATATTGAAATACAGTAAAATCATTCAACAATTAAAATAATTTTATCAGATACAATTGCAATAGCTAATGCTTTATTTATTGTCAATCTTATTCAATTAACAACTAAGAACATAATAATAAGGAATATAAGAACTTGAAAAAGGAATGAGTGAATTTTAATCGCTACATCATAAAGTAAAGTAATATAGATATTAATCGATTAATAACTAAAAACTTGTTTAAAAATGAAAAATAATTTTTTAAAAGAATTTTACAATTTTAATTGTTACTTAACAATATTAGTAATAATTATTAATTATCAATCGAAACTTAAAACATGATCCGAAATATTAAAATAATAATATTATTTAATTTATAATAAGAAACATGTTAAGAAAAGTAATCAATAAATTTTAATTTTTAATAATTGCTCAAATTTCGGTTACAGGAGGCTCTGTTAAATTTCCTAAATTGAACCTTGTCCTTGTTTTTACTCATCTCTATTTCTGGGAGACTGCTAATCGATTTCTTGTCGCATTCAATTGATTCATCTGAGATATCCGTTAGTTCAATAGAAGTGTTAACATTAGTATCGTTTTTATTAAATTTTTTATTATAACACTGATTATATATCTGGATACAACAAGATGTATTTTTACAACAATTTGAAAAGCATTTGTTGTATATCTTATACAGTATATAACTAAAAATACTGGCAATTACAATATAAGTAAGCGTTGAATAATAATGCCCGTATTTAACAATATGAGGCTGATTCTCGGCTTGATGAATTTGATTCTTTTAACTATCTAATTTATATGACGCTAATTTTAACGATTCCAAATCAATATCTGTTAGCGTAATTGGGTTTAGGACATTAGAACTGTGGTTCAATAAATTGTATTTGCAACAATTATCTTCAACTATGTTAAAATCGATTGGTATTTGGCTAGGCAGCACGGACTTATAATTATGCGATGGGTGAAATTGCAATGTTTGGTAATATGCAACGCAATCATTTTTTAAAGATAATATACCAGTGCCTTGTACGGTATAATCCGAAATCTTATTATTATTTGTACATTTAACAGTCAATTTATTTGGTTTAGACTGAACATAAATAAATCGTCCATCACTAAGTTTTTGCCATAAATTAATATTACCATATATTATTTTCGAATCGCATGTTTCTGGAAGTGACATGATTACTTCAGTCAAGAGTTGAGTTTCACAGGTTGGATTATTAATTGTGGACAAAACAGAAGGTGATAAACATATCATAAACTTATTGTTAACGTTTTTACACTCACTTAAACTATCAAACAATGCGTAATTTAATCTATCATCCGTAAGGGCTACATACAGCTTGGAAGGATGAATGAGAACATAAGTTTGTAAATTATACTTATCATACTGTGTAGGTAATGGTAAAATCTTGTAAATATTAAACTTAATAGGGTTAATTAAAGGAATTCTTATAACAAATACTATCTTATTATTATAATAATACGAAGTTAATTCGGCTAAATCAATAATTGTATGTATATTCTCTAATGATAAGGAAATGGGAAATTCCACATTAATTTTGCTCATTTTGCTATTAGAGAGCTCTTTAAATAACTTAGTGGGAGTTAAGACATAGGGATGGAGGATGTTTGATTTTGCAAATAAAATAGAGTTTAAAATTGTATCTAGTATGTTCGAAACCGATAGCAGTGAACCTTCAATCACATTAAAAATAGAATTTATTTTTGCTGAACTAATTAAGTCTGTAGTAATTTTAGAATTTTCAGAAAATATGTAATTTAATTTTTCTATTTGTTTATTTAATCTAATTTCGTTATTATTTAATTGACGAATAGAAACATTAAAATTATTGATGGTTGATTGAACAATGTGTATGTTGTCTTTCATTAGCGAATATATCTCGTTTTCATTATGCTGACAAGTAGAAATAGCTTCGTCGTATTTTCTGGCGTCATCGGCATCTAATGTACCGAAGAAAAACTTAAGAATTTGGCCGCCAAATTCAAGAGATCTTTTAAAGCGATTAATAGGGTTTTCGGAAATAATATGTGATATCGAGTCGTATTTAAGATAATTAGCGTTAATTAAAATTTCTAACGGGTTTATAATATCCTTACAATCTATAGTAATAATCGCGGTGTTTTGAGCCTTCTCACAAAAACTAGACATACTTGAAATAGATTGATCAATTTTCTTTAAATAAGGCTTTATAGGTATTATTTCCACATAAGTTACTACATTCCAATAATCGTTGTAGAAGTATGCCATAGAAGTCGGATCGAAGTATAATCCTGGACTATGTACAATTTGTTCAATCGGTTCTGAATAACTCGGTCGGAGGAGAAATCTGAAACAATTATTACATAATTTACACTGGTTTTATTTCATTAATGTGGTATTTTACGTGTTTCCTATTTATGCATACAGTAACATTATTTTTGCTGTTGACCTTAATGATTTTAAATGGTCCCTTCCAAATAGGAGACAGGGCCTTGCGTAACCTATGGTGCTGTTTAATATATACTAAATCACCTACTTTATAAGATATTTCTCGCGAAGAGGCATCATAGTATCTTTTTGAAGCTTCCTTGCTTTTATTTATATTTTCTAAAGCTTTTTCGCGGGAGTATTTCATTCTATATTGTAGAGCGCGAATGTACTCGTGATAGGTTGTGTTTTCATCAGAGTTGTATATGCTACTAGGTATAAATGGCTTATGTCCGTACAATAATTCATAAGGAGTAAATTCAGTAGTACAATGTGGAGTGGTATTGTAAGATAAAATTGCAGTAGCAAGATAGCAGTGCCAATCGTCATGGTTCTCATTTACAAATGATTTTAAATATTCTTTAAGGGTAGCGTGACTACGTTCCAATGCGCCGTTTGTTTGGGGATGGTATGGACTCGAGAATATATTTTTTATTTTAAGGATGCTAGTCAATTGCTTAAATAACTCTGAAGTAAAGCATGAACGTTGATCAGTTAGAATCATTTTAGGAAACCCAAATAATGAAATAAAGTGAATGAGATTACGCGCGACTTCATCAGTCGTTGAAGTAATCATTGGATAGGCGCAAGAAAATTTGGTTAAGTCATCCTGGAGCATTAGTATGTATTTAAATTTTTGAAGACCCGCTTCAGGTAGGACACCGACAATATCTAGTGCTAATCTTTCAAACGGCTTGGTGCTTGAGGACGTTATGACCATGGGTGCCTTATTACAAGTGCGCAACGGTTTATTAATTTGACATAGTGTACAATCTTTAACGAAGCGTTCTATGTCTGCACGCATATTTTTCCAGTAAAACAAAGATTTTATTCTACTATACATGCGTTTTATACCTGGGTGACCAGCTACGGTAGTCCTGTGGTTTTCTTTTAAAATGTTTGGAATCTCGGCTGGAGAAGGGTATTGTATTCGATTCTTGTATATGTGAACCTTAATATTTGTTCCATGGAAAATATAAGATATTATATTGTAAATTTTTAAGTATACTAACTTTGTAAATGGTTCCGAAAAGTCAGATAATGCTATCTCAGTATCATAATTATCTTTAGAAATAATTAAGTCCCTAAACTTACGTAATAAATTATAAATTGTCTTATAACTTGTCTCGTCATAATGATGAACCTTTGTGTAAAGAAAGTAAAACGTTTTATTGTTAGAGTCGACCGAGTGTACGGTTTCAGGTTCGCGTTCCGCTGATAACAACTCGGCAGTATTATTTATCATTGACAATAGCTGTTCGCAGTTCGGCATAGAACAATCAAAGTCCAGAGAGACTGGACAAGCAATTATTTTTTGTTTTGCAGTATATAAACTTTGATTGTGCTCCTCAATTTGTGTATCATTAGAAATTGTTTTTGTAAATTGTTTCTTAAAAAATTGTTCATATGTAGTCTTATTTAATTTAGAATGCGTGATAGCGTTTACTGGGTTACGAGATAAAGCATCCGCATTTGAATTAATTCTACCTGGCTTGTAAACGATTTCATAATCGTATTCCTCTAATTTTAATCGCCATCTGTGCAAACGTCCACCTGGATCTTTGGCATTGAAAAGCCACGTAAGAGGGCGATGGTCTGTGACAATCTTAAACTTATAGCCATAAAGATACGGTCGAAAAGTATTAATACCGAAGAGTATTGCTAATAATTCCTTTTCTGTAGTCGAATAGTTTCCTTCTTGTTTATTTAAGGTACGAGATGCATAGGCGATAGGTTTATCCTTACCAATCTCGCCCTGAGACAAAACTGCGCCAATAGCATAATTAGAAGCGTCGGTAGTTACGATAAAAGGTTGAGAGAAGTCAGGATATTGTAGTAAAGGAGGCATTCCAAGGCGAAGTGGAGGGTCTGATAATATTTTGGTCAAGCATTTTCTTAATTTGCTTCTCGACTTCATCTTTATGTATCTCGGAAAAACGGTATGACTTTACATGTATAGGAGGTGCATTCCCGGTATTAATAGAATGTCGAATACTGTTTGTATGGGTTAAGAATTCGCCATCAAGATGAAATATATCTGTGTATTTTGAGATACACGTCATTAGTGCTTTCCTTTCTTGAGAATTTAAATGAGAGCATCGTATTTGTTCAAGTACCTTTTGAGAACGATCAATATTTAAAGAATTTAAGTTATGAATAATTTCTTTATGAGTGTTATCTAATTTTGACGACATAGGTTGGTATGGAGTCAATTGAACCTGAAAGTTTTTAATTTCGATTTCGTTTTCCGTAGTGTTTAAGATGGTAACGTTAACTCTATTATTCGGCTTTAACATTACAATACAATTAGCTAAAAATACGCCTTCGCAAACTTTCTGATCTAATACTAAGGCTTCTTTACAATCACCTATTTCTAATAAGTTGGCTACTTGGCACTCAATTACCATCTCCGACCGTGGAGGTATAACGTATAATGGCTTACTAAAATAAAAGGGTATTGCATGACCTTGTAAATTAAGAGAACTAATAGAGTACTGTATATCTACGTTAAAATGTTGTATAAAATCACTACCTATAATGCCATCGTATTGTAAACTAATAGTGTCGTCAATTGCATGAAACAAAAAACTAAATACTATCTTACTCTTAGAAGAAATCTGGTATTCAAAATCAATCTTAATAGACCCAAGAGATGTACAAGTGGAGTCATTATCACTGAGACCTTTCATTGTAATTATATCAGTCCCTAGAACTGGTTGATTTAATAAACTAGAATATTTCACAATAGAAATCGAAGAACCAGTATCGATAAGAAAACATAGGGGCTTTTCATTAAAATTAGTCTTTAACATAACATGAGGCAGAGAAATATTATTATTAATATTATTTATTGTATACGTTTTCTTGCGTGTGCCAACCCTAGAGAGTGACGTAGATTTTTCACAATTTATGATGTCACGTTGGCAACCATTAAATTTTTTATTACAAAAGTTATTAGAAATTGAGACATCATTTTTATTCCTTTGATTCTCTGATTTTTTATTACTCTGTGTTAAAAATAACTTAGGAACACAGGAATCGAGTCTTTTATTTGAAGTGGAGCATGTTAATTCTGATGAAGGTGCATTAAAATTAGAATCCTGTGCAACCGAGAATTGACCACAGGTGCGACCTTGAGACTCCATTGAAGACTCGTTGAATGTAGAATTTAAAAAATGTTCATTAATATTTTTTGGCATCCGTGTTTTATAAGATAATTTAGGAACACGGGATTTAGAGAGATTAATTGTTTTCGTGTCATTTAAATTAATATTACGTTTCGGCAGACACGGCACCGAAACCCTGTTTAGTTTAAATTATCGTTGTTATTTTCAGAGGCGCAAACAACGTGTACATTAGAGTGATTATTGTCCGGCACATTACTAGTGCTCGGTACTCGTGTACTTGATAGTGCAGTACACTCATCGGTGCGCATATTATTGGTTTTAAACTTGAGTTTGCGACACTCACTTATTAAATGGCCTTTCTTTTTGCAATATGCACATATTTTATTGGGATAAAAATTTGAATGAGGTTTATTATAGTGATTATTTACGTTATTTGAATTTTTATTATGCAATGAATTAGAATTAGATTTAAGGTGGTGGAGGTTAGGATAGGAAACCTTTGATTTATTTTTGTAGCACTCGGAAGGAGTGTGTCCGAGTTTGTGGCAAATTGAGCACGATTTAGATGAGCGCAGCGATAATTTACTTAATTTAAATAACTTTTCTTCCTCGATAGCATGCGTAATCGCTTCGGATAGAGTTCGAGGGTTCCTACAGCGTACAATATGTGAATAACTAGAATTCATGCCCAATAAGAAAGTATTTAAGGCTAAATCTTCCATTGCTGCAAGTCTACCCAAAAGTTCTTTTTCATCCTCACAGCTGTAGTGAATGTCGGATTGGATCCGCGTAAGGCACGATTCAATCCTTAATGAATACTGTGTCACATCTTCAGAAGGCAACTGTTTACAATTTTGTAGGTCTACAAGTAAGTGCGTTGAATGTTTTTTCTCTCCGAATGTTGACTTAAGAAATTGTTTTAATTCAGGCCAACTACTGAATTTCTTTAAGCAACAAGCTAATTGTGCTTTTCCTTCAAGTTGGGACACAATATATTTAAACAAAACATTCTGTTGGTCTGTACTTGCCAATGAAATTGCATTTTCGCAATTCGTAAGGAATGCTGGCAAAGACTCGCGATCTCCATTGTAGGGCTTAACGAATTTGATAAGGACTGAAAGGGTGATTTTTTCGGACATTTTTAATTTAATATTTTTTCGTGTTGGATTTGAAACCGACAGTGAACTATCTGAGGAGTCAGAGTTCGAAATTTTAACTTCTTCAGGTTTTACCTTTTTTAGAGAACATTAATTAATAGGTAATATTTTTAAAATACAGTACAGATCATCAGAACACAACAAAATATGTTAAACAAATAAATATTAAAATACAATGGCTTAATGTTAAAATCAATCTTTTATAATTAATTACTTTTTAGATTAAATCACTTTCACTTGTTTCACTTTAATTAATAACTTTAGAAAATTTTAATTTTATATTATAAAAATTACTCACAAAATGTAGATTCTCACGAACATCTTGGTTTTCAAAACGTGTCAGTTAATTCGACACTGCAGCGATGACGTCAATTGCAGCGGTGGCTTCAGTACCTATTCGACGACTCAGGAAGTTTTAAATTACGACGCTACCTCGAAGTCACGTTGCGTTGTCCGTGAAGAGATCTTACACGTGGTGATGATGGTGATGATGCAAGGTCTGATGTTGGTGGCGAGTCAAACTGTCCGGTGATCCGATAGTGCACTGGGTTGTGATGCGGGCTCACACTCGAAAGTGGAGACTTATCGTCGACCACGATGGAGCAGCAGGAGTTTCCGAATGATGCGGTGCGGGCTCGCGCTTAATAGCGGAGTCTTATCGTCGACCACAGGTGCAACTGTGCGGGCTTAGATACATGTACCCAAGACTTACCGTCGACAGCTGGCGCCTTACCCAAGGACCGTGGTGATGAACGCTGGGGTTCACGGAGCCAAATAAGTATTAGGGCGGGAATTCCTTGTCGCGACGCGCCTAACACCTAGGAATCCCAGTACTTTAATTGCTTTCCCAGGATATCCCACTTCTGACACCAAAATTGTTAGGATGGCTCGCCTGGGGTCCTTTTTTAAAAAAAGACACCTTTACTGCTGCAAAACTAATTTAATTTAATTTACACTTCGGAATATTATAAACTATAACAAAGTTGTGTACCGAACAGAGGTTAGAGTTTGACTGCCTCAATTATATGAAAAATCACTTTTATATACTTTACATAATGCTTACAACAACAATTACTACCTTGTACATCGGTTCATAACAGTACGCAAATTGTTTAGTTTATAAGTTCCATAAAAAAAAATCAGTTCAGCCGTTTCAAAGATTACCTCAGACAAACTTCAAAACAAACAGACACACAGATAAAAATTGTACTTAAAATTTCGGAGTATTTTTTTTTAATCACACAGCATCACCCAATTTTATTAATATAAAAGTTTAATATTTACCTTAAAAATCTACTTATAAAAGAGAATTTATAGATCAATATACTCGTACATGCAATAAAAATTATAACCCTAATTTCTTACTTTTAAGCATCTAAAATGGCCAAAACATCTAAGCAACAATGTTTTCAATTTTATGTCAGACGTCATAAAGAACGTCGTTAAAAATTGAAATAAGAAAATATATTGAATAAATTCTTGCTTTGACAACTATACGCATACTCTAATCGCGTACAAATAGGTATATGACTTTTTGAATGTGAGATCAATTTGGCTACCATGTTTTCTTACATCATTTTGTTGCAAACTGTAGGTACCTAGTTAAAAGTTATTTGCAAACATACAAAAAAATCATCACCACCGGGAATCTAACAACAGAAGTCCCTCGAGCAACTACATTAACAATAATAAAATACAGTACAGAAAATAAAATATACTGATATAATTAAAAGTCTAAGTAAATAACTCACGTGTTTCATTCATAATCTTAGATATCTCCTCCCATATATTCATCCGACGCTGGTCGTCATGGTAACGTGGATCTTCTTGATTGTATAATTCAGAGTAGGATTGGACTAAATATATCAAAAGTTCTTCATTCATTTTAAAAATGACGAAAAATAGACGTAATTAATAAAGACACGCTTCCGCACCTCTGCGTCGACTGAGGCGCGCCGAGCAGAGTCGCAACGCGCCGGCGCAAAAAATCGCTCGACGAGCGATGCGCGCGAGAGATTCGGCTCGGCGCGCCGCGGCTCTTCACAGATGGACGCAATTTCTTAGTAAATATATAGGGAGCGAATTTCTGCGCTTCGATTCGATTCGACTCGGCGCGCCTAGTCGACGCCAGACTTTACATCACCATGAGACAGTATTTTTAGTTTCATACTGGTTTTAAACATACCGTTTTATTTGCTCCGCCTTACGTTTCCACTTTGTCGTATCACTTTTTCTTTTTATTGGTTTTTTTGGTTCACATTTTTCAATGTTTGATAACATTTCCTCCATTTTAAAACGGTAAAAACTAATTAAATCCCGGCATAGATCTTCACTGCCTTGGACGCAACGCCATACTGTTTTAAGCGTCACGTGATATGCATGCCGCAATGTGATTGGTTTTCGCAGTTTTAGCGGATTTTGAAACGCAACTGTGCAGTTTTAGTGGTGTTTGCAACAAACATTGATTTTTAAAGGATATATTGGGTTTTAATAACAAATGATTGCTAGATATGAAAAGGAATGCATCACAGTGTCTTTTAAAAGTATTAACAATAATTTCATGAAGAATCGTTTTAGTGGGTTTTGAAAGTAAGCCCCTGAATTCATTTTTAATAAAAAAATGCCAGAAAATTTTTATAACTTCCCTATATTTACTGTAGTCTTCAGTTTTCGATGTTCTAATTGTTATTTTGTTCAAGGTAAATTCTACTATTAATTACATGATCGAGAATTATTTTATATTAAGCATTAATATACGAATTTTATATAAAATGGAAATTGTGTGATGATCTTCGATTGTTTTATAATAATGTAATTATATAATTTCCAGATGACCAATTTGCATCACACTATTCTGAAAATCTTATACAACAAAACAAAACACCAGAAACCGCAAATGACGAGACTGATCACGTGGCAAATAATTTGTACGATTAGAAAATAGATAAACTGTTAAGTATTTGGCAAAGACATTTAAGTATGTAGTAGTAATAGACCGAACATCAGCAACAAAATTGTCGATCTGTAACTTTTGTCCTATAGAATATATCTCCGATTTTTGTCATTTAGTGTAAGTGACATCACCGAAAAGACGCATTCGTTTCATAAATTTAAAAAATATTTTAAAGAAAATATGCCCGGTTGTGCATTAAAGTATAGTAGGTCACGATATGGAGCAAACAATGAAGATGATTTCGGTTTATTATCCTAAGAATAAAGTATATTTACCAAATTATTTTTAAATTTTATTATTTCTGGTAGATTGTTCTAGAAGAAAGAAAAATTATTATAATAGCGGCCACCGACTCCGAATTTCTATAGTAATTTTTTAAGATTTACAGACTTTTTCGTTTGTGTACTTCACCATAATGAAAAGGTTATGTCTATTGAATAAACTGACAGTGATAGTTCGATGTTAAGTGAAAAGATGCGTTCACAAACTAAATTCAAAATTGTCAAGTCCCTATTGGAAAACCCCTTACATGCGTAAACCAGATTGTTTTTATTCCCCAGGTAACAAAAAGTGTTAAAACTTAAGAAAGCTGTTTATGGTTTAAAGCAGGCCTCAACAGCTTGGAATAAAAAGTTAGATAATTGTTTGCTTGAATATGGCTATAAAAAACCAAAGCTATAACCATATATGTATACAAAAATGAATGAAAATTGTTAAACCATTGTAACAGTTTATGTAGATGATTCCTTCATATTTTCTAACGATAAAAAGGAATGTACTGATCTCAAGGAAATGTTGTTAAGTGGGTTTACAATAAAAGACTCAGGACAAGTGAAACTATGCCTAGAGATGAATGTAAAATTTGATAGGTTGAAAGGATCTCTCACCTTCAAGTCAAGAACATTATATTGATAGTGTGTTGCATAAATTTAACTTGACAGATTGTAAAACTTTCGATACTCCAATGGAACATAAATTGAATGTAAATATAGGTCAAACTGTAAATAGTAAAGTACCTTTTCAACAGCTTATAAGTAGCCTAATGTACTTTATCTGTCTTAACCAGACTAGATGTAACATATTCAGTTAGTTATCTAAGGGCCGGTTTTTTTGATCCGTAGCTAAGGCGACCAATGGTTAAAAATAACGACCAATGGTTAAATTTTTGTAAAATCCGTTTTTTGACCCATAGTTAGCACAACCAGTGGTTAAATAAGTAACTATTGGTCACAAAATTTAACCACAGCTCCAACAAGGGATTAGCAAGATGGCGGCTAGTTAACTCTCGCATTATCAGCTGTTCTCACTTCTCAGTGTTGTTTGCTCGTGTGATTTTAGTGTGGATTTTAGTGAAAAGTGTTACAATACAGATTTTCTGTGTTATTAATTATGAATTTAAACATAACGAGATACTTCGACATTTCAGAAAGTTCATCTGATGATGAAATTGTTGCGGAATATGTTTTAATGAGAAGACCAAAGGTATTCAGACCACGTAATCCGCCCCTGGGGCATTGGGACGAAGTAGACTTTTGTCAGCGCTACCGTCTATCTAAAGAAAGTGTAATTTGGATCATCAGAAACATAGGAGACGAGTTAAAAAGACCAACTGAAAGAAATTATGCAGTTACGCCAATGGAGCAATTATTGCTTACTTTAAGATTTTATGCCACTGGGAATATGCAACAATGTTCCGGTGATCTGTCTGGTGTCTCAAAATCCACTGCCTGCAAAATAATTCATGCTGTATCAAGGCACATTTGCTTAAAATTAAAATATTTTATTGCAATGCCTCAGACGGCTGGAGATGTCGTTGAAAGTTTTTTCAATATAGCAAAATTCCCAAGTGTTGTTGGTGCAATAGATTGTACCCATATACGTATTGCAAGCCCAGGTGGAGATAATGCGGAATTGTATAGGAACAGAAAAGATGTGTTTTCTATAAATACTCAAGCCACCGTCGATTCAAAACAAAAAATTAGAAATTTAGTTGCTAGATGGCCGGGTTCAGTACACGACAGTACAATTTTTAATAGCAGTGCAGCCAAAGATTTAATGATATCTCAAAAGTTTGGCAGATGCTGTCTTTTAGGAGATAGAGGCTATGCCTTAAAAAAGTATTTGCTGACTCCTTTGGCCAACCCACAAACTGAGGCTGAGAGGCTGTACAATGAAAGCCATATACGAACAAGGAATGTGGTTGAAAGGACATTTGGTGTGTGGAAGAGGAGGTTTCCTTGTATAGGCACAAAATTGCGAGTGAAATTGGAGAATGTGCAAGCTATAATAGTGAGCACAGCAATTCTTCATAACATATGTGTAGACCGAAATGATGCTTTACTCGATGACTCTACCAGTAACCTAAACATCATTTTGGATGAAAACATTAATACAACATCACCTCCATCGACTCAAAGTGATCAGCAATATCGGCAAGAATTAATTGATACATACTTTGTTTCTTTGCTCAACTCAGAATAAATGTTATATACATGATACATGTAAAGGAATGTATGTTATAAAATACATATAGAAATAAAACATATTTTAAAAATAATATCGTTTTTTAATCACAATCATAACTTACCTAAACTTATATTACATTACATTACACTATACCATATACTACTTTGCTTATATTATTAATATTAAATAACTAATAGTGACTATTGTTCTGAAATACAGCTGCATTTCTTAATTTTTAAAATTTCTAATTTAACTTTTTCCAAAAGTAATTCTTGTATATTTTTCTTAAATACTACTTCGAGCTCATGCATTTCCTTTTGTTGTTCCATGTACAAAGCGTGCTTTTGTTCCATGAATTCTATTTCTCTTTTATATTTATCTGCTTTATGTGTAATATTTTGCTGGTGCTCTTCTTGTGCATATTTTTTTATTTGCTCTTCCCTGCTCTTTTTTTCGGTTAAAAACTCTTTTTTCTCTTCAAAATGAGTTACGATACGTTTTCTGGCTTCAAAAGGAGTATAACATTTCTTTCTTTTGTTGTGAGGACTCGCTGTAAACAAAGAAACTATGAAAAGAATGTTATTTAAAATCAAATTACATCAGTCCCATTTTTGCTAAACCCTTTTAGAGACAATGTTATACTTTTATTTTTATACTGTACCTATGCTTTATATTGCAATAAATTTTATGAAACTTTATAAATGGAATAAACTTTTAATATTTATTAATAATAGACACAATGGGCTACTTTTTATACAAACATAAAATAAGATAAGCAAAGAAATTTTTCACAAATTACAGATCAAATCAATTATGATTGATTTAATTTTGACCTTGTGATTTTATAAATTAATTCATCTCTGTTTATAATAATAATTATTATGAATGTTTCCATTCACACAGTGCAGGGGACACTAGGATTCCCTGTGTTTCACTGTGTGTGAGGGTGGTAGCCATGTACATATAACCTGGACCCGAGTACAAAACAATTATCTGCCTCGGTTGGGATTGAACTCGAGACCCTCAGTATGATGTGGTACAGCTGCTAGTATTTGATACTTACATAATTGCTTTGAAATTGGTTTCCTGAGCAAAGCCTTTGGTGTAGAGTTGTCAAACGTTATATCAACCTTTTTTGAGTCTGCATCTGAAAGGCATGGATAGAAATAATGTTAGGTATCCCCAAGCAAAACTTGTGATGAACACTAATAACAATAAATTGTAATAGTTAAAAAAGTTCATGCTAGTAATCCTGAAGGTCCTGATCAGGACATTCAAAGATTCTGATACATAAATCCATAGATAAGTACCAAGTTAATAAGTAATAAACAAATCTGTCTCAATATCATCCAATACTTCTGTGTTTAACAAATTGTTGCACTCATTTAAGGAAGTATTTGCAGTACCACCTAAAATAAAAATATAGTTAATATTCTGAAAATAATATGCAATATATTTATATTAAATACATTTAACCTCACCTGCATCGGACATTTCGTTTTCCATTAAATCTAGAGATATGGTGCATTCTGCTGTGTTTGACATTTCAAGCGTTGTGTCACCATCAACTGTAAAACAAAGGTATTATTTAATGAGTTAATTGTTGTTCATGATTGAAATGTATTGTTTTTATGTCATTTTAAAATAATCTGCTATATCCAAATCCACATTATTATCTAATAAACTATCAAAACTGAAAAGCCAGGACTGAAAATTGGTATGATGTTGAGTCTATATTTTTCCAGGAGCTTATGTCGTAGTATAGTTGCATCAATGCAATAGACAAACACTCAAAACAATTATAATATTATTATCATAATATAATCTCAAAAACAATAAGAGAAGTAGGTACATCATACCTAAAGCATCACTGTCATATATAGCGGGTAAGCCAGAAATTGACTCGCCCATAATGGTGTTTAACCATTCTGTTGTCTCTGATGGTTTAGGGGGTGGTGGTCCACCTCCAGTTTGTTTCCTACCATTTTTCTCTGCACTCATTTCCTGTAAATAAAGCATAATAATTATAGTACCTAAGCATAATTAAATTCCATCTTTTAGCTTATTTTGAAGATAAAGGCAACTTACTTTTCTGGCTATTTTTTTCATATTGTTAAATTTTTGTTGTAGTTGCTTAACATTTCTGTAAACAACAGCGTCCGAATTAAACTTTTCTGCTAGAGATCGCCACGCTGCATCTTTTTGCTGGTTACTCGCGTGATCAGTTCTTTTGCTTGTAATTATCGAATAATCCTTGAGGAGGCATGTCAGTTTTACAGTCTCTTCTTTACTAAAATTGGTTGTACGATCTCTGAAACATAGGGTTAAAGAAAATTACTTAATACTTTTTGTTTACTACTCTCCTGATTATAGCATTACAATAAAACAAATGTTAAGACTTACTTGCTAGTTCCTGTTTTTTGCGATGCCATCATATTCGAATTTGCTATATATTCTGTACTTTTTCGTCACGATGTTAAAAATACCACGAGGCACAAATCACGATTTAATTAAGTACCGTTTTTTTGTGATAAAGAATCTTTATTACAAAATAATGACAATGACAACTTTGACACTAATAACAAGTACGATAAACGTCAAATGCGTCAGGCGTAGACAGTCTTGCCATGCAAAAATAATTACTCCCTACTGAAATTGGGGTCATTTAACACTCATTACAATGGCAACATATTTAACCAATGGTTAACATTACCAATAGTCAAAAAGAGATCAAAAAACAAACTCTTGCTTTAACTAGTGGTTAGCTTCTAACCTTTGGTCAGTTTAACAAATAGTCAACGTAACTTTGACTACGGATCAAAAAACCGGCCCTAAGTCAATGTAATGATTGTTATACAGATGAGCATTGGGGTTACGCAAAGAGAGTGTTGAAATATTTGAAAAAGGATAAATCTTATGGTATTAAGTATTGTAATAATGGAATTTTCAATACAGAAGGTTTTGTGGATGCCGATTGGGCAAACAATACATAGGCGGTCTTATACTGGATTTTGTTTCTTATTGTCTAATGGTGTCATATCTTGGGAATGTAGGAAACAAAAGACTGTAGCCCTATCAAGTTGTGAAGCTGAGTATATAGGAATATCTGAAGCTTGTAAAGAAGCAATATACTTAAGGTCTTTGCAATTTGAAATAACTAATAAAATGTACACTTTAACATTATATAATGACAATCAGAGTGTACAGAACCTGTCGACGAATCCAGTATTTCACAACAAATCTAAACACATAGATGTGAAATATCATTTTATTAGAGAATGTGTTTCAAATAATATAGTAAATTTGCAATACTTTCCAACAAAAGACATTCCTGCTGATTTGCTAACAAAAAGTCTATGTGCGAAAAAACATTATATTGTTGCGCGCCTAAGTTGACGTCTGGTACCTGGCACTAGCGCCATCTAGTGTTGGGGAACAGAGCGAGGAGAGCTTTCCAGAAAATGCCATGCTGGAACTTTCCACCTCCAGCGCCATCGAGTATCGAATGGAAGAACTAATCTTTTTGGAAAACTCCACACTCGAACTTATTGCACCTGGTCGGTCGGGGCTTTGTATTTGCTGGAATATTCTGAATGTTTCGGTTGAAAAGGCCTATTTAAAGCCGTTGAGGGCCGCGACTGGCGCAGTATTGAATTGGCTATCCAAGCGAAGCTTCGGAGCGAAAGGAACTGAACTAAAGTGATAAGTGTGATTAATTATTAGTGGATTTAAGTTTTAATTGGTGTTCAGTAATTAAAGTGTCAATTTTGGTAATTCAATCGGCAGTTTTTGCTGTCACGAACCTTAAGCTCATAACAATATGTTTATGAAAATATTAGGTGTTGTTAATGTGTGAAATGTTTATATGAATATTTGAGATAGTGGTAGTGTTAAAATGTATCTAAAATAATCATTCATATACAATGTAGTGACCTCCGTTGTAATAATTTGTAAACTCTTTTCTATATTATCTGTGTTATACTTTTTGCTTTATTATCTGTGTCATGTCTGTAAAAATATAGTTTTTTGTTGTTTCACAAGGCGGTCGTTTTATTGGAAAGTGGACGTGTACATCTTTTTTAAAAATAATTCCCTTAATAGTGACTAATTAAAATTGAACTTTGTGCCTACCCAGTTAAGAGTTTTTACTGTACGGTGTAACATTACCACTCATCAGTATTACTACTTGTGTTTATCAAGTTCTTGCATCGCATCTGTGAATTGCAACTGAAGTGCACCCGCACCTCACCCCTCAAGACTAAGCGAAAGTGTAATATCTCTGTCTTATCACTCCTGCCTCATATCGCAAGTATATTGTGCGTAATGTCCAAATTGCAGAGAACTCCACCTAAGTGCCCATCAAACCCAGACGTAAGTCTAACTACATCGGATGCCAATTATGTGAATACACTTAAGCGTTTCACTCTAGGGTATGACTCGGAATTTCTGTCCACACTGATTGACGACGACATTTTAATACATTAGACTACATTAGATACACACTACGTTATAGAGTATAAGAGATAGCGAATATAATAGAAATTAAGGAAACTATTACAAATGTAGTTACCTCCACGATTTCCAACGAATTGGCTTAAATATCCCACTCATTATCAAGCCCAAACACAACCATATAGCTGCGAGATGAGAACATTAATTTAAAATAAGGTATTACGGATTTAAACAATCATCTGTCGGAGGCCGATACTATTTTATCATATTTTAATGAGCAGTCATTATGAATATTGGCGTGCTAATAAACCAGCAAATCCAACCATCTGACATCATCTTGGCCCATCGGGTTCCTCATGTTGGTGAAAATGATAAACCACCTAAAAATGCTGTTATAAAATTTAAGTCCAAAAGGGGATAATCATTTTTGAGCCCACTAGAAATATTAACGTCGTTTAATGGTATTTACACCAAAAAGACACCAAATTATAATAGTAAGTGGCCTATAGATTTTTCGAAAATGTAAACGGAATCAAGAAATCTGAAAAAAAAATTAGTTGTTTTGATATTCGTGTTCTGATCATTGGCTAACGAAACGTAATATTTAAAAAATTATTATCTTAGAGATGTGCCGTGATAACTCGCAAAAAAATCGACTAGTGTTGAAATTCAGGTAACTCTATTTTGAGCTCGAGTTACGCAATTCAAATTAGCTGAACTAAGCTGTGTCAATTTGTCACAAATTATTTTTATAATTGTTCTTACATACAACACAATTAATATTACAACTGCTGTTAACTCGGTAACTCGGTAAAATTTATTTTCTATCGATTATCGTGTTGTACAAATTCAGTCGATTCACTCGAGTGAAATACAACATAGTTGGAGTCGCATCATAATGGTTAGAACAAAATGAAGTTTTTTTATTTAAAAAGCATTACTAGACTAATGTTTAAGAAAATGTGGATATTATCAATTATCCGTAAGGTTAGCCAAATATTAATTGACACAAGTACGTATGTTTTTCTCTTTTTATTTTTTGTGGTATAATTCGCAAATAAAACTGACGAGTTTAGGTTAATTAATATGATAGTTTATTAATTTACACCTATTCTAGGTTGTGATAATCTATTATTAAGTTTGTAGATTTTACCTAAAACAAATACAAATAACAAACAGGTCTTAGAACCTTATTAGTTTGTTAAAAGTGACAAAGTATTAAGTTTATGTTATTAGTAAAATCTAAATTAAATAATAAATAGAATAAATGCACAAAAGGAGTTATTATAATGTTAAAAGAAAATTAGAATCTTTGGGTCGAGGGACTTAAAGAGGGTTTTGAAGAGCAATTCATATAACTGCATTTGTGTACAAATAGGTACCTTATGTATTCAGCAAGTTTCTTAATAAATGGCTTTTTTATTAAGCCAGACACGGATCCTGGATTTATACCAGCCATAGTAGATAGGCAATATAAATGGTACATATATTTATGTGTAAAAATGTAGTAATTATTTGTACTAGAAGCAAATATAAAATTTAATAATAATAGTTTGCATAAAAAAAGTGCAATGGTTGTATCTATTATGCTTAGATAGCTGTGTTGTTCACTCTGCAGAAAGGAATATTATTTTGTCATCTAGAATCAGATATACTTAATATAACAATAATATCTTTGTCTCCTATGTACATGAAACCAGTGAAAATAAAATGTGAGAAACTTTTATTGCTATCATTGATGTTAATCAATAATTACTGATTCTGTATTTGATCAGCTGGAGCTGATTAATGCTGAATAAAGGTGAACGCACATATGTCAGCAACGTACGCGCCGCACGCACCGAACGCGCCGCATTTCCTGATAGCCTCGCACATTCGCGCAGTACGCGTCGTACGCGCCGTACATGCCGTAAGCAAATCTTTGGTATTGCAAAAAATTTTTACTGTTTTTTACCCTTGGTGTGAAACGGTACAGTGAGTGATATTGTGACATTGAGCTATGGAAGAAATTGTTGTAATAGCCTGCTTATTGGCAGAGGAAGAAGAAAATGAAATTCGAAGAAATAGAAGATTCTGGATTCACAACATTAATTTTAAAAGGCACTTGTATGGAGAATAACATACGTTATTTCCAGACTTAGTAGATGATGATCAACGATTTTTCAGATATATGCATTTGACATACAAGAAATTTCAAGAATTACTACATATTCTAAAACCACATCTTCCTATACAACATTCAAGATTTAGAAGGGTTATCGGACCGGAGGAAAGACTTGTTGTATGTTTAAGGTACTATTTATTGATAAGTTTTATTGAGAAATTAGTACTCAGGTATAATTTAGAAAAGAACACGAATCAGCAAGTAGTAATTTTAAAACTTATTTAAATACTACGTATTTCTTTAGTTCTTCATCCACCTCACAGCTATCATTATCATAGGATGCATTGAGAACCTGGTCGTTTAATATCGTTATCTGATGTGTAGGAAGTATTGGTCTCATTACTTGACGCGGAATCGTCAGAGTAATATTTGAATGCAGAATTTCTTCGTTCGTAATACGAGACTCTTCATTCGTAATACGAGACTCTTCATTTGTCATAGTCGAAGTTGTCGGTGTAATACTTGAATGTATAGTCTCTGTATTTGTATGATGAGACACTCCAGATGTGACAGTCGATGTGGTCGGTGCAATATGTGGTCGTACAGTTTTAGCATTTGAGAAATGAGACACTGCAGGTGTGATAGCTGAGGTGGTCGGAAATGTATGAAGTTTGTTGTCGATAGCGAATTTCTTTATTGGTGAAATGAGGCTGTCCAGATATAGTGGATTCAACGATTGTAGTATTTTGTACTGGATTTAGCGGCAAGGTAAAGAGGTCCATTACAGGGGAGTGAACCGTTTCAATAGGTACAGAAGTAGCATCCTTTTCATTTAGCGTTTCCAGTTCTGCATTATGCACTAATTGAAAGAGTTTACCTTTGATGTACAGTTGTTTCTTTTCATCAAGTCGTTGTACAGTTCTAGCCATACTCATAAAAATATCTATTAAAGGATCTTGGTTAACATTAATATTACTAGAACTTACTACTTAGAAGTATGTGACTGGTGACTAACTGGTGATGGCTACATCTTGAAGCGAGCTTCTATTAGAACATTCTGCAAGCCGCCGAAGAAGATTAGTCAGTTCCTACCAACAGTCAAGTGTCATATTCCTCTACAAGATGCAGGAGTGTACAAGCTTAATTGTGAATGTGGTCTCTCTTATATAGGACAAACAAAAAGATCAATTAGAACCCGCGTAAAAGAACATATAGCTAATGTGAAGCACCAACGTTCCGGGAAGTCTGCAGTTTGCGATCATATCCTAGATGGCCCCAACCATTACATCAGATTTGATAGACCACAAATCCTCGCGAAAGAACACCGAATTCCTACCAAGGATGATACGTGAGGCTATTGAAATTAAATAACATCCTAATTTCAATAGAGAAGGAGGCTGGGTACTACCACCTGCTTGGGATCCTATAATCAATAAAATTAAAACTAAACCCAAGCATACCACTGCAAGACCTCAGGACTTAGTAGTCATTTTGCATAGATGGGACCATAAACAATAATTAAAAAAGCTGAAGGTACTCCGGGTTTAACAATGACATCGGGACGTCAGTCATGTCAGTCCCCCGTGACCATGGGTGCTGGAAAGCGCCCGAAACGTCGGGAATAAATTAAAACAGTAGTAATAAAATAAACGCGATAAAATCCGTAAAAGTAGTTTTAATCAATGTGTAGTGTTCGCGTAAATATAAGAAATCATTATATAGTAATTATTTTTTACATTTGTTGTGGCACATGTGACTGGTGTTTTTGTTCGGCCAAATAGTCTTTTAGTACTGTTGCTACACTAGTGGTAGGATTGCCTGTGGATCTGTGCGATGACGTACGACTACTGGGGCGAATCGGAGTGTATCTCGGTATCGGCGATTCTGAATGTCGGTAATCATCTCCAGATTCTGAATGTGGAGAAACAAATGAAGAGGGCGTTTCTCGTGCTGGTACTGATATATTTGAAACTATGTTCTTCATCGTTTATATAGGGAAAGAGGAAGCTTAACTCTTTGTTATATTTAGGCGGTTTTATTTTGTTAGCGGCTTGACCACTTTTGGTCTTTCTTAAACTCAACGCCTTTCTATAGTTTTCTCGTATTCTAGTCCATCTTTCTCTACATACTGACCCTGTGAACAAAATATTTTTTTTAATAAATCGAGTAAATTGAAAATAATATATACCTACTATAAAATGTTTCTTTTCAGGTTTTTAGCAACCGGAAATTCTTTTACATCACTGTCGGATAATTTCCGTATGGGCGAGAGCACAATTCGTGCAATAATTTATTCAACATGTAAAGTTATATATCAAACACTACAACCGATTGTAATGTCTACGCCAGATGAAAATTTGTGGACGTCGTCAGAAATAAATTTCCGCAATAAGTGGAATTTTCCAAATGCTGTTGCAGCTCTTGACGGTAAACATATATTACTTCAAGCTCCGGCACACAGTGGCTCTAAGTATTATTGCTATAAAAAACACTTTAGTACAGTGTTACTGGCACTGGTAGACGCAAATTACAAATTTATTGCCGTAGACGTTGGCGCTTGTGGTAAGAATGCAGATGCTAACATATTCAAAAATTCTAATTTGGGAAAGCGTCTAAGCGAGGAAATTTTAAACATGCCTTCACCAAAAGCACTTCCAGGAGGAAATACAGTCCTGCCACATGTAATCATTGCAGACAAATCATTTTGCTTAAGTACGTATTTAATGAGACCTTATTCACGTGACGACGCCAGAGGAGATGAAGGAAAAAAATATTTAACTACCGCCTGAGCCGAGCACGAAATACAGTTGAAGATACATTTGGTATATTAGTGAAAAAATTCAGATTATTTGAACGGAGATTACTTATAAGTCACGACCAAACTGTCACAGTTGTAACGGCAATATGTTGCCTACATAACTTTTTACGCGATGATACATGCTGCTGTATGGTATGTATGTATATATTGGTCAGAAAGAGATCAAATGGTGACGTTGAGCGACATGAATGCCTTGGAAAATTTCAGAGGTATTAGAGGACATTCAACTTCTGACGCGTTGGCAGTGGCAGAAATGTCATAAAAGATTTTTTTTCCGAAAGCGGATCAGTTCCGTGGCAAAGAAGTAGAGTACGTGCTGGAAGACGGCAACAGTGATTATATAAACAAAATAACTTGCCAAGTACGACTCGGATACGCTCATAGAGGATTCCGTACTAAGTACCACGAGCCCGACACGTATACTTGGCCAATTTTTATTATTTACTGTTGCAATTGTAAACCAAAAATACCTTTACTACTTCCAGGGTTCCCTACGTAACTTCGGAAGTCATTTGATCGATTTTCATTTCACCGACCACCGCACTGATCGATTGCTCCATTGAACGATGCATTATTTCAACAAAGATTTAATTGCCCGATGTAACGATTTATCTAAAAACCAATACCGGTCACTGGTATATCTGTTAACTAAATATTCGCTGAAATGTTACATCGACTAAATAATACGTCAGTCATATAAACCGTCGCTATAATAAACTTCGGTAACGGTAATAGGTTTTTCGATGAATCGTTACATCGGGCAATTAAAACTTCGTTGAAATAATGCATCGTTCAAAGGAGCAATCGATCAATGGTGGTTGGTGAAATGAAAATCGATCAAATGACTTCCGAAGTTACGTAGGGAACCCCTACTTGCATAAGTACCTACCTACTACCAACCTACTTTACATACCGTTTACAGGTATATTACCTCTGGCTCTGAAATTATAGTATGGATTTCAATGGCTATCCTAGCTTTAGATCCCCTACCTGCAGGAGTATTACAAACTCTTATTACCTGGCAGATTCCGGCCAGTCCAGCAACCCATCCCTTTTTTGCTTATATACGGGCTAGAAAGAGATGGCTTGCTGGGCTGGCCGGAATCTGCCAGGTAATAAGAGTTTGTAATACGCCTTCGGTGCTTCTGTACAGAAAGGATATGTCATTCTATTAAAAATAACCCCAAAAATTGTAAAACTACCGACTGCACAAAAAATAATTCTAAGCAAATTGTCAGAGGTAAAATTGCTGTGATCGGACTGAGTACAGATTTCGGCTCGTAAATTGATAAGTGACCGCAGAAAACAAAAATAAAGTATCGCGGGGAATCACGCAAGGAGCGGGGCACAACATGGTGCGCAGCTATAACGGTCACTTAACAACTTACGTGTCGCTACCTGTACGTAGGTCTTAAAATTGTTTTGAAATAAAAATGATTATTACTAACCAGTATTCAGTCATTCATTCATTTGTTCCCCAATTTCTTCCCATATGATGTCCCGTCTTTGCTGGTTCATATAGTAGGTATGTCGCAAATTATACAACTCCTCATATTGTTGTACAAACGATATTAAAGCCACTTCGTCCATTTGTTCGCTCGTGTACCGTTCGGTACGTGCAAGTCGCTCAGCTCTACGGGCCCGAATGGCAGGCATGCACAGTGTTGCCAGATTTTAAAATCAGTTTTCCGAAATTTTTATTGCCAAATTCCGTGTGAAATCCGTATAGGAAGTTTCTAATAAAATCCATATGAATTCCGTACAAAAAATTAAAACTCGTCTAATATTTGATTGACATAATTTCGATTTAGAGCACTTTTATATGAACAATTTTATGAGAACATGTTACGGAAAGAAAAAATCTTGATAAAATATTTTTGTCTTGCTTGCACTAATAGTAAATTTATATCACTATTAACTGTCTTTTTCTCTCATTGTTACATCTAGCAACTGCTACATCTAGCAGCACGGAACCGCACATTCCTATGCTTCTCTATCCTTTTCTGTCACCCAGAATCGTCATTCGCTCTAGAGAGAAACAGAACGAGAGTGCGACCGCACGTCGGCGGAATTGACGGGGTGGTCACCTTCCCGCTACGTTTCTAGACGTAGCTCAACCCTTTAACGACCAACCAAAATATCTCAAGGGTATTTGAAAAAAATACAAATCGCTAGTTTATGAAAGATCAAATAATTTTTAACGTTCCGTTTTATTTAAATTCATTTTCTAAGAATATTAAGAAACTACTCTGCATTTGCCTGTTAATTCCGTATAAAAATCTGTGTGCATGAATTGTCCGGTTTGAACATTAAAACTCCGTATAGATACGGACAAATTCGTAATTATGGCAACACTAGGCATGCATGCGGCTATACCTAGTACCAGCACGCGCCGTACGCGCCGCATATATGACGTCATCAGAATGCTTTCTTCAAAATTCATATGCCTACAGCATTTTACGAAACGCGGCGCGTACGGTGCGGGTCAAATGTGCGTGGTTTCTCATGATTGCATACAACGAATTCTAAAATGCGGCGCTTTCGGTGCGTGCGGCGCGTACGTTGCTGACATATGTGCGTTCACCTTAATTTATAATAATTTCTTTATTATTTAACATATGAAAAGGCAGATGTAAGAAAATGGTCACAGAAATATGTAAATTCAGTTTATTGACATTGAAGGCATATTATTATTAAAAATGTCCTTTTAATTCCTATACAGTTGATAAGAATTATTATTTAGTTAAGACACCTTTACAATTTTCATTAACTTCTTTTCAGGCGGATCGCTTAGAACAAATCTGTATGCCTTGCAGGCTGAAAGCTTGCAGAGACAAAAAGTGTATCTGTGTGTGTGATTATATCATTTCTCTTATAATTGAAAATGCCTTCTGATTGCTTACAATATCATAGGGGGATAAGTCGCTCGCGTCCGTAGGCTTTGACCACCTGTTCCTAGGCCCACCCTACACGTGTCCCCCGGGTGGTGCTCAATGAGCGACATGCCGATACCACAGACTCGGCTCCACGCCGTGGTAGCGGCGTTAAATATACCACCCCATTTCGCACCATGAGGAATCGAATTAAAGAAATGGCCCCGATTTCCCGGCGCCCCTTTAATGGGGCAGGGGTGCGAAGAATCTCCGGGAGGAAAACCAGCGACGAGGTTCGCCACCCGTCACGTTCTGTCTCCCGGAGAAGCGAAAAGTGGATTGCAGAGGCCCGTCTGGCTACGTTGAATGTATGTGGGGCAATGAATGATAAAATGGATGAAGTATGCGATATGATGTATCATAGAGGAATAGATGTGTTATGCGTAAATGAGACGAAAAGGAAGGGGAAGGATGTCACTACACATGGCATGTATACCGCATACTGGTCTGGTGTAGACGAGATCGAGCGGGCATGCCAGGGAGTAGGTATCATCCTTTCAGAAAGAATGGGCCAATGTGTGAAAGAATATGAATGTGTAAGCCCAAGACTGCTATGGATACGAATGAAAGTGGTCTTAATGAAGTTGTTTGTGTTAGGGGTCTACGCCCCAGACATGTCTAAGCCCACTTATATCCGAGAGCAGTTTTGGGAAATGGTAAGGATGGTGTTAATGAAGTGTAAGGGAAATGAAAATATTATTATGCTAGGAGATTTTAATGGAAGGGTTGGGGTCAGGAGGCTTGGTTATGAAAGGATATTGGGAACGTTTGGTGATGAAAGTATAAAAGAGAATGGTGAAAGTCTCCTCACCTTATGTATGGATAAGAATCTTTTTGTGACGAACACTTGCTTTCGCCACAAGAGGATTCACATGTATACTTGGGAAAGAGGTGACGATAGAAGCATGATAGATTTCATAATTGTGGATGAAAGATTGAGGGGCGCAGTGGTAGATACGAGAGTTTACCGGGGTTCTAACGTAGGAATGGATCATTATTTAGTTTTATGCCGAATTAATGGTCTATTCAGGCGTTGGCGCCATCGATCGTCTGTGTCTACCACTGCATTACAGCGTATTAGAACAGAAAGGTTACAAGATGAAAGTGATAAAAACAAGTTCAAATGTAGACTGAAAGAAAATATAAGTGGTTTGGATGAATTATGTATGAAGGAGTTAGACTTGGAGAATATATGGAAAAATGTAAAAAAAAAGGTTTAGTGGATGCAGCTACCGAAGTATGTTGTGTTAGTAAGAGAAAGAATGAAAGGAAAAATAATACCTAATGGTGGGATGATGAGATACGTATGGAAGTTGAAGCAAAGAAGAGAGCATGGCTAGATTTACTAGCAACAAAGGCTGCTAATTCTAGTGGTACGAATGGTGATATTGAAAAAAAAAAGGCAGTCTTTAGACATCTTAATAAGAGAGTAAAAGAAGTAGTTGAAAGAAAAAAGCAAGAAAGAACGGATAAGAATGATAGAAGAATCTCGGATAACTTCCAGGCAAATATTAAAATGTTCTGGAAACTTGTAAGAACTGCCAGGGGACATTCAAAAGAGCCTATGATGAATGCTATAAGAGACGAGAATGGCTATATTCTGAATGATGAAGTTTTGAGTTTAAAGAGATGGAAGGAATATTTTGAAAGCGTGTTTATGAGTGAGGAGACAACGTGTGTACTAAGTGAAGTAGAAACACCGAAAGAAGAGGAAAGAGGTAGCGAGATACGTACAGATGAAATAATGAAAGCAATGAAAAGCATGAAAGCAGGTAAGGCTGCCGGATATGATAGAGTTTCACTCGAAATAGCGCTAATGGCTGGAGAGGAAGTGGTGGCAGGCCTGCTGCACACCTTGTTTAATTTATGCTGGGAACTGAAGCGGGTACCGGTAGACTGGTGCAAAGCCGTGATAGTCCCAGTATATAAAGTAAGAGGGTCGCAGCAGGACTGTAAAAACTACCGTGTCATCAGCCTTCTTAGCATTGTGGGAAAACTTGCTAAGGTACTGATTGAAAGGGTCGTGAAAGAAACTGATGGAAAATTTGGGATGTGCAAGCGGGATTTAGAAAGGGAATGGGATGTACAGATCAAGTATTTTCCATGCGCATGATCGCGGAGAAGTTTCTGGCCAAAAACCAAAAGGTTTTTTGTGCGTTCATGGACTTGGAAAAGGCCTATGACAGAGTGGATAGGGATTTGCTATGGCAAACACTGAACTCATTTGGGTTGAGCGCTGGCTTGATACAGGCATTGGAGTCTCTTTATAGGGACTCTAGTGCTTGTGTTAGGATCAACGGGGTCTACTCGGACTGGTTTGACATCCATTAAGTTGTCAGACAGTGCTGTGTGGCTTCCCCGTGGCTGTTCAACCTATTTATGGACAGTTGTTTGCAAAATTTGAAAGTTGAAGAATGCGGATTAAGAATGGGTGAGTTAACCGTCAAATGCCTTTTGTACGCCGATGATCAAGTTATTCTTGCGTCGTCGGCGGCCGAGTTGCAAATGATGGTTACATTAATGAACGGATCATTAAAAGAAAGGGGTATGAAAGTGAACGCAAGTAAGACGAAGGTTATGGTTTTTGAAAGAGAAGAAAGTAAAACGATTTTTGAAATAAGAATAGAAGGGGAGTTGATCGAGCAGGTAGATGAGTTTGTATATTTGGGCTGCATATTTAGCAGGGATGGGAGATATGATAAGGATATAGAACGACGAGTGAATGCGGGAAATAGAGTGAACGGGGCCTTGCACTCTATTGTGAAGAGTCAAAATGTGTCGAAAAAGGCACGTATGGCAATTCACAATGCTGTGTTCGTCCCTACTTTATTGTATGGTAGTGAAAGTTGGGTGTGGCAGAAGAAGCACGAGAGTAGAATAAACGCAGTAGAAATGCGGTCCTTAAGGAGTATGTTAAGGTTGAATCTGAATGACAGGGTAAGAAATTGTGTAATAAGAGTAGAGTGTGGTTTGCAAGATGATGTTGTGACCAGGATTAAGAAAGGGAATGCTTCGGTGGTTTGGTCATGTGGAAAGAATGAATGAGGAAAGAGTGACAAAGAAAATTTATGGTGCAGAAGTGAATGGCAGAGTCGGAAAGGGACGTCCTAGGCGAAAATTTATCGACCAAATTGGCGATTTATTGAAAACGGGCCAAATTAGGAGTACCCTTAACTGACGAGCATGTATGGTAATGTGTGTGTGTATGGATGTGAAGGAGGCAAGAGAGGTGTGTCAGGATCGTGCCAAATGGAAGTCTGTAGTCTCTGCCTACCCCTCTGGGTGACAGGCGTGAGTGTTTATGTTTTATGTTATGTTATGTTATGTACAATATCATAAATGTACATGTTACCATCAAGTTATTTTCAAAAACCCTTCAGAAATATATCTAACACTAAAATGTTTCTTTCTATGTCCGTTATAGATAAAACATAAGAAACCATCCAACCAATTTCAATGAAAATGTTTGTGTGTGTTTGGATGGATCCCTAGATGGTTTATATTTACATTTGGACCCGGTAGATGGCACTGTTGTCGAGATCTATAAGTCACCAGTGCACAGCTGAGGCGCATCGCTAGTAATAAATACATTTAAATTAAGCCTGTGTTTTTGTAATCCTTATACAAACAGTTTAAAACTTCTTACTTCCTCACTATTTATCATTGTGTAATAACATAGATAAGCGTGTTAATTCCCAGTCATTTTACTATGATACTACTTACTAATCAACCAAAACATATTAAAACAAAGTCTTGACACCGCTCCTATCTATATATGTCAGTCAAACATCAAAGTTCAAAAAAATTTTTAAACAAAATTTGTATAAAAGGGTTTATTGTAGTATAAAGGAATTTATGGCTGACAATAACCCGTGGGTAAAGTGATCGCTACCAAGCTATTTCTAATTTGTTCTGTGTTGTTAATTATGACATACATGATTGTAAGCTGGCTTTTTTAAAAGACCCACTGGGTAGTTTGCTGGTTCTGTTCAAGTCAGAGGTTTTTTCCGGTAAATTAAAAAGTGACTTTCAATAAGTATTATTTATAATCTAAATTGAATAAAAGGTTTCTGTTTCTGTACCTACTACTGTTAATAGAATACTTAAATAAATTACGATTTACAATAATAAATAGAGTTACCTACATTATATTTTGTTTTTTTGTAATACAACCAGTTCAAAACATATTTCTTACTGTGTGTTGGTAATATCATAAATATAAATAGACATTATACCTTAGCCATCTTGGTATTTATTTGTTAGAATTACACTCACAATCAATCAACAAAACAAAAACATGTCAAAAATAGAATCCATACGACATTTGTGCATAGACAGGCACTATGTTTTTCCGAAACTAGTGAAAGATTTTACATCGATTTTTAAAATATTTATAAATGCTGAATATACCTACAGCTTAGTTTTATATGTACTATTATTCAAGTGTGCATTATTTTAACTTATAATACCGATGAATACTACTAGAAAATCGCTTTCAGTTTGTTTTAGGTTATTGTTAGATTCACATTTTATTTGTTAATTTCTCAGGAATCCGTTTAGATGCAGTTAAACTAATAATATTATTGTAATCTATGGATTATAAGGAATAAATCGACATGCATTTCATTGATAATCTTTAAAATTTGTAGTGGCCCATTCTCCATAGAAAAATTGATTGTCTCCTTTTGCGTGATAATTTTGTAGCTTCGTACCGTGCTAAAAAGGCTTAACTTCAGATCAGTTGTCTATTACTGGATCATCGAATAAAATATATATAAATGAACATCTATCCTTAAAAAATAAACAGATATTTCGAGAATCTCGTGAAAAGGCCAAAACATGTAACTATGTTATGTTTGGTACAAGAATGGTACAGTTTTTGAACGAAAAACTGACTCATCTCCTGTCTTACCGATACGCTCACTACAGGATCTTAAAAAAATTAAGCTTTAGAACATTTTGTAAGAGAAATCTGTTATTAATTTTATTTTTATTTTCTTATCATTTATTTTTATTATTACATTTTTGTACTCATATATATATACTATGAGATACTGACATATGAGCATGTTGTACGCACATTTACTTCTCCAAAAAGGTCAGTAACTAAATTTCCAGACTATTTTATAAAACTATACTTTAAAATATACTATGTATTATGCAACGAAATTTTACATTATCTAATACCTTATTGTTATACACAAAACGTTAAGATAATTAAGATATTTTCAGTCATTAATCATTCAATTATAAAAGAAATTTTAAAAATTCATCTCATCTACTTAATTTAAATTGTGTATCAAAAATTAATCTTATTTTTTTTCACAATATTTCTAATGAAATACTAATAAATTATTAACTTTTATTAATGAATTCCGAAATAAAAAAAACATATCAATTTACTATCAGAACTGTCGAGGCTTAAGAACTAAGTTGCACAATCTTTTTATGAATATTTTACTTCATGATTATGACATAAAAATACTGACGGAATCTTGCCTTCATAGTGGCATTTATGATAACGAATTAATATATCAACGTTAGTCTCAGTTCGCACGAGAGCTAAAAAACCGTTGCGTCAAAACTCGGCGTTGGCGCTTTTAAAACGTTTACGATGTGATTGTTTTTCACTCACGCGTCGTCACTCTTGTCTCGGATTTCGCTTCATAAGATGTGAAAATGGTTTCTAATAAATTACTAGCAATAGCAATTCGTGCTGCTTGAAGGCAAAAAAATTCGTATGATCTATTCCTTTTAACGCCCAACGACCAGCGTTGAAAATACAACACTGCTCGATAAAAAAGCGTAGATTCGATAAGAAAGCGCTTACGTGTGAACATATACTTGGGAATGCATTTGTTCTATTTGAACGCTTTTTTAACGGCCTCATTCGCACGGAAAACTCTCGTGCGAATTAGGCCTTACAGAGTATTTCGCAGCGATCGGAATCGGAAGGCGACCGGCCGTAAAGACGGCGCTCGCGTATGTTAGTAGCGGTGAGCAGCTCACTTGCTGTCGTGCCATACGGCCTGCCCTCACCTCCTCCTGCCTCTTTTTGTGCTTTAGTGCCTCTCGCTCCCCCCGAGCAGCCTCCTATTGTTGACCATACTTGATACTTATAGGTTCGGGTACTAATAAGCTTCTGTTATGCGCTTCATATATTCCACCCGATTTAAATAATGAAGTATGTCTTACTTAGATTACATATGTTATGTCATGCAACAATTAGATTCATGTAAATTTTTAATGGTGAGAGATTTTAACTTACCCACAATTAATTGGATTCCAAAGATAATTACCTAGAACCTAGCTTTTACAATAACACATGTTTATCTTTTAGACACTCAGTTAATTTTATGGCTTTGACGGACCTTGGATTCATTTATATCAAAAATTTTAGAATGTAAAATTATGGATGCTCCTTTTAATTTGTTACCTTTGGATAGTCTTCATCCTACTTTTTGTGCTTTAGTGCCTTTAATGCATGATAATAAGTCTATGCCAAAGATTACATTAAGACAGTTTTGTTTTCGAAATGCTAACTACTTAGTTATAAATAATGAACTTTTCAAGGTACCATGGGTGAAATGATCTTTGGTAAATCTGCTGAAGAGGCTGTGATAACTTTTTATGAAATACTCTATGGTTTTATTAAGAAGTTGATACCAACAAAAATCTTAAAACAATCTTCATTCCCTGTTTGGTTTAACACAACTTTGATTCACGCTTTCAAACGTAAAGAGCGTGCCCGTATCAAGTGGAAAAATATGAAAACTCTTATGATTATAACGAATTCTCTAGGCTTGGAAAGTACTTTAATAAAGAGTGCGCAATAAGATATAAAAACTACATGTCGTCAATTCAAAATAATATTAAAAAAGATATAAAGCATTTCTGGACATATATATCAAAGCGTAAAAATACTGCTAGTATTCCTGACAATGTTTACTATAGTGATAATGTTGCGCGCTACAGCTGATGGCACTAGCGCCATCTGGTATCAAGTATCAGTAATAGGAGTGTCAAGATCTTTCTGGAACTCTCCTAACAGCGCTGTCTAGTCACGAATGGAAGAATTAAGCGTTCTAGAAAAATCTACTCTCGAACTTCCTGCACTTAGTCGGTTGGGGCTCGGTATTTGCTAGAATATTCTGGATGTTTCGGTGGGAAAAGCCTATATAAATTCGCTGAGGGCCGCGACCGGAGCTACTGCTCCGGTCGCGGCCTGTTCAGTACTACTGTTCAATACTTTGAATTAGCGATAGGAGCGAAGCTTTTGGAGTGAAAAAAATGAACTAAAATGTTAAGTGTGAATAATTATAAGTGTGATTTGAGTTTTAATTGGTGTTAAGTAATTAAAGTGTCAATTTTGGTAATTCAACCGGCAGTTTTTATGGTCACGAACCCTAAGCTCGTAACAATTGGTGTCAGAAGTGGGATAAAATCAAGCCGATTTTACCTAAGCACGAGCATGTCTTAGGAGGGGGCCGTGCTGCGCACCACAGTTGATGGCACTAGCGCCATCTTGTATCATGTATCAGAAATAGGAGTGTCAAGATCTTTCTGGAACTCTCCTTACAACGCCGTCTAGTAACGAATGGAAGAATTAAGCTTTCTAGAAAAGTCTACTCTCGAACATTCTGCACTTAATCGGTCGGGGCCCGGTATTTTCTGAAACATTCTAGATGTGGAAATTCAGTGGAAAAGGCGTATTTAAGGCAGCTGAGAGCCGCGACCAGGGAGTATTGAATTGGCGATACAAGTGAAGCTTCGGAGTGAAAATAAGTGAACTAAAGTGATCAATGTGATTAATTATTAGCGTCTTCTAAGTTTTAATTGGTAATTAAAGTGTCAATTTTGGTAATTCAATTGGCAGTTTTTATTGTCACAAACCGTAAACTCGTAACAATTGGTGTCAGAAGTGGGATAAAATTATGCCGATTTTACCTAAGTATGAAGCGGAGGGTGTCCGTACCCGAAGTCAACGCCAGCAGGAGACGGACCAGAGAAGATTTGGTGGTGCAACGCCGCAAACGTCGGAGGGCCAACTGCCAGCCACGGGGGCTGGCCCGTCACCAGCTCCTACACCTGCAGCATCTGACATAGGTGCTCTCATGATGATGCTGCAGGAACAGGCTCGCCAGCAGGCGGAACAGGCACGCCGATTGGAAGAGCAGCTGCGGGGTGGACAAGAGGAACAGGCCCGTTGGTAGAAAATGCTGCAGAAGGAGCAGGCCCGCTGACAGGAGGAACAGGCTCGTCGGTTGGAAGAGCAGCTGCAGCGCGGACAGGAAGAACGTGTCCGTCGTTTCGAAGAGCAGCTCAAACGCAATAAGGGAGAGCAGATGCTCTTCATAAAAGACCTTCACGCTACCTTCGGAAAAGAGCTAAGGGAGATGAAAGATAGGATTGCTCAACATGACAACCGCCTGTCGGAAGCTGAAACCCAAATCAACCAAGTGAAGAAAACGCTGGACGAACTCAAACTTGGGGATGGAAATACAGCTTCCGTAGTAGCCACTACACCTTCGCTACGTGGATTCAAAGTGCCGCCGTTCGACGGGACTTCTTCCTGGTCAGCCTACAAAATCCAGTTCGAGGTTGTTATGAAGGCAAACGGCTGGAATAAAAGTCAGGCCATGATTGCTCTTACACTAAGCCTGCGCGATCAAGCCTTAACTGTTTTAGAAGCTCTCGGTAAGGAAGTGAAAAAAACTTATGAAATGCTTCTTGAGGCATCGGAGGCGAGATACGGCGACGCTCACCTGGAACACGTCTTTCCTGCGCAGCATAAAGATCGCGTGCAGAGCATCAACGAAAACCTGCTGCAGTGGGCTCTTGAGGTGGAGAAGCTGGTGCGAAAAGCATATCGGTGCGTACCTGCGCTCATTGAAGGGAACCTGGCGCAGGCATTCATCGACGGAATCCGCGACCTTGAAGTCAGAGCTGCTGTGAGGCTCGGGCACTACGAGACGCTTAAGGACGCCTTGGCCCATGCAATGGAAATGGAAGCCGTGCGGCAGGATCATCGTTCCCATCGTGTCTAGGAGGTTGGGCTATCTAAAGGGGCCATCTTCGACCCAGCTGCCCTAACCGGTCCGTAAAAAGGGAAGGTGATCGATCTCGAAAAGGTAGTGCGCCTAGCAGCACCGCCCAGCAGCAGCAGGAATACGACTTTACTGTCGGACGCTGCAGCGGAAAATGGCGCAGCAACACAGATGCATTATGAAGAAGACCTTATCCTGAAGATTGTAAGCATTGTACTAGGCAAGGGGGTAGGGAATTGGTATCTTTAAGTCTTAGTATTGATAAGTGCAAAATGTTAACTATCACTAAGAAAATTAATTTTAATCAACAATCATATTCCTTGTGCAGCTCTACTATTGAAAAAGTACATTCTATTTGTGACCTCGGCATTACCATTGATAGTAAATTAACACTCGATACACATGTTGAACAAATATGTAATAAAGCTCTTAAAATGTTTGGGTTTGTAATGAGATCCTGTGAGGATTGCACCAACCCAGCTACATATATCTTTTTGTATAAGACACTGATACGCTCTCAGTTGGAATTCGCTGTTGCTTTGTGGAATCCCTTCTATAATGTCTATACCGATCAGATTGAGAGGGTATAAAAAAGTTTTTAAGCCAATGTACCTTAAATGTAAGCATATATATTGTTCATATAATGTACGTTAAACAAATAAAATAATAAACTTTAAAGCTCAGACGGCAACAATTAGTAGCAATGTTATTTATTAATTGACCTTTGTCATGATAGATTCTTGTAACAAAAAAATTGCGATATCGTGTACCTACTAGGTCACATATAAGATCAACATGCTTACGTCAAACATTTGCCTTTCCCTTGTGTAGAACCAATGCTGGCAAAAGAGCGCCATTTATCGCTTAATGCTAAATTATAGTGATCACTTTTGGGACTAAAACTCTTTTAGAAGCAAAGTGATTAATAGGCTTATGAGTCTTATTAACTAAAAACTAAATAAAATAAATCAAAATGTACCAAAACATAGTTTAAATTATATATTTGTTTGAAATCGAAACTAAAATGTGAACAGTTTTTTTGTTTAGTTGTTTGTACTAGATTTTAGTGTTTTTAAATAGTTGAATATTGCTGATCTGTTTAAGTAATTTCAATTAATATCATTTTGTAATATTGCATATTATGTAGTAAGTCCTCTTTCACATCTCTCATTTTTTAAATTTATCCTATAAATTATTATCTGTGGCTGGTGGTGATGGCTTCACTAAATTCAAATTTTAGGATTAAGACTAGTTATTAAGCCTCTGTTGAAGTTCTTTACTGGTCCTTAAATATTTTTTTAAATAAAGAGATTTGAATCTGGCTTCTTCTGCCTATATCTTTTTTGTGCACTTTTTAATTGACTTTTTCTTGTGTAATTAGTAAATCTCGATCTTCGTTTATTTTTCTTTTTTTTTTCGTATTTTAATGTTGATGATACAGATTGATCTGTTCCGCTGGGTTGAGGTGATATTTCACTGTTTACAAAAGATGTAACAGTTAAATGATCGAGCTCTTAAAAAAGATAAAGCTCTTCGATAGGTACCTCCATGCGACGCTGTGTAATTTTCTTCGCAACAATAGTCAGATAGGCGTCAAAATGTCTATTAGATAAATCATGGCTAAATCGTTATCGCCTTACTGGATAGATATCTGTTCCGGTCTCTTTGTATTGTAGACCGTTTCGATATACTTCAAACCGAAATAAATGATATAATCCTCCCGATCCTGTGATGGAATCAGTAATCCTGCAGCTACCAATTCACAAAGTCCACCGTAAGTTTCATTTTTTAACATATCGGCTGAATATTCATTTGCTGTTAAATAAATATCGTCATTTCTGTCTAGGATCATAACTGAAAACCGAGGCCAATCTTTTACCACAAATCTAACAATTTCTGAACGCACACCATCGCATTTTCTTGGGTTCCGTACATTAAAAATGAAAGAGCACGAAAGAATCAGGCGCCGTCACCTATAATAGGGACGACAGTACGTTCTTCCATTTTTCCTTTAATATTAAGAGTTTCTGTAGTCATTTTTTCAGCGAGAAAAAAATATTTTCATCAACAATGCCTAATCACAAAGTAAATCGAATTCCAAGTTTAAACATTGGTTGTAAGGAAGACAAAATCAAGTACTAATCCGAAACGCTAAGCAAATCTTAAACCGTAAACAACCTAACAAAGTCGAGGTCTAGTCAAATATTCGTTAACAGCTGATAGGTATCGTATGTGGTATAGGTTGAAGCGTTCATTCACCATTCATTTTATATTAGTTAGAAAATACACAACTTTACCGCGTTCTGAAACGATACAAACGCCATCTATTGGTGGGGATTTTAACTTGAAGATCAATACATAATAGGTAAGTACATAAATATTTCTTTTGGTTTTGCCATTTTATTCATTTGTAAAAAAAATATATTTTGTTTGGTTGTTTATTTTTATTGTTTTTTAATTTTTAAATTATTCCGTTATAAGATGTATAACTATAATATCCCACTTCGAAACATCGATTTCTAAGTTACTAAGTGCGTTCAAACAGTCATTTGTTGTATCTGTATTCACTTGTTAATATCATTTGGCGATTCTATCATGAGTGACTTTTGACCAATCAGTCTCGTAAGAATGCAGTTAGCTATGTACTTTTTATTACTGTCTATCTCTTTTTCAGTTGAAGCTAACATGTTTCATAATTTGCATCAGTGATGGGAATGTGCCTTAAAAGCTGTTCCGCCTCATCCGTCAGATGACCTTTTAAATAATGCAGCTTCTGTACATCGGCTAAGGATGAATTACTGTGTATTTGTGATTCAAATAAATTATGAAAAGTTTACCTCTTCATATATTAACCTGAAAAGTAAGGCAAATTAAATTTTGGGTAACCTTATAGCAGGCGTACTATTGTGTACTGTACTTTGGGTGACGGGTAATAAATCTGTTAACGCTACTTTAAGTTTTACTTCATAGGCCACATACCTTTCTTCTACACTGTCATATACATTTTCTTTTATATATAATATTTCCTTTTTATCAGTATCAGCTTCACTTATAATATTATAATGGTAAGTCTCAAACTTTGAACTTTGATTTTCCAGTTGTTCTAATCTAGTTTCACCGTATGGTTTTGTTACACGAGCTTTAGGCAATTTCTTAAAGTTCGAATATCCTCTACGAATCTTTTGTTTAAGATCATCTTGCACTTTAATTAACCCTTCCATCTTTTAGATTAAAGTTCGCAGCAATTACTAAAGTTCGATGTGAGATCACAAAAATTTTACAAATCTTTTAGTATACTTTACTGTCCATTCAAACCGGCATAGTTTCCCGGCGTTAATGGAGTTAGCGAAAGCTCAAATTAAATTTTGGGTAACCTTATAGCAGGCGTACTATTGTGTACTGTACTTTGGGTGACGGGTAATAAATCTGTTAACGCTACTTTAAGTTTTACTTCATAGGCCACATACTCACTATAACAGCCCCTTTGAATTTTCGGTCTTTTTCTCACTCATACTATGCTACACTACACCACTCTAATATATTGGGCTCGTAAGGCCCGCTGTTAGGAACGTTAGGCCACGGATAGGAAAGTTATAATAATAATAATAATAAAGGCGTAGGGAAGTGACGACCCCATCGCCCGCTGATATAACGGTTATGTGACAAAACCGCTACGTCGGCGCAGTCAGTCAGCACCTTGCCAAGAGGTGTTAGTGCCGTGCCTCGGCAAAAATTGAAAGTGCCAAGGCCCGCTTGTGCACATGGCCTAACCATGAAACGGCGCCGGGTCTGGGCGTCTCCCGCTAAATGACGCCCTAAAATTGATGATGGAATCAAATGGAACGCGCAAAGGGCCGCTGCCTGGAGGTCGCCAGGGCGCGTCTGGAGCTGGCGCTGGACGCGACAGCATGCGAACCGCCAGCCGAGCGCGAGGTGCTGCACGACCACCAAGCAGCTCCTCGCATCCATCATCCCCACCAGCTGGCTTGGTGTCGGCAGGGTCTTCGCGGGCTCAGCAATCGGCACCCGCCACTGGTGGAGTACGCCGCATGCGTTGGACAACCCAGATGAACAGCAACGCATTGCGGGCGTATTTTAGGGCGAAAGGGGGAGAAACTGGAGGTTTTGCGTATCGGGCAAGGACGCATCGACTTTTTGCTGAGCTGGAGCCATCTGTAACCGTCACCGAGCAAAACCTGGCAGACCGAGTTCGGTATATCTTGCGCTCAAATACATTTGATGTCACCGAACTCGAACGGCTACGACGTGAGGCTGTTCCTTCATCGGGTGAAAATGCTGCGGCTGAAGATGCGGCGCCACAACTTGCCGAGCAAACGGCAAATGTGGATGCCGCCGTGAATACGCCAGTTGTGGTTGATTCAAACGATGATGGAACAGTCGCCCAGGAACTGGAACTAGAGCAAATGAGGAGTACATTGGAAGAGGCGATTGTGGAAACGCGCAGTACGACTCTCGAAAATCGACCGCGACTTCCCCACTTAGCCCTAAGCTAGCGGAATCGGGCTGTCGTGAGGGCTCTGAACCCAATGCTGGTTACCTATTTGGAAGCCAGCCGGGACCTTTGCGAGACGGACTCAATTCTTTTTGGCGCCGCACTGGCAGTCTGTCGTATTATAGGTGCCAAACTTTCCACGGCTGGACGCGCTACTGGACAAAGTAGTGCTATCCCAGCCTGGAGAATAAGAATTGAAGAACGTATCGCAAAGGCTAGGGCCCTCATCGGCAGACTGATATGCTTCAGGTCAGGCAATACCAGGCCAAGGATTGTGCGCACCGTCAGGATGGCGTTTGCTGGGACAAATGTTAGTTTGTCCCAGCTGGATATAATGCAAAAACTGACGGAGCGCATAGACAACCTGAAGCAAAGAATAGCTGCTTGGGGAAAGCGGATTCGGCGATATACCGAGAGGTCAACACGGTTCAACCAGAATCGTCTCTTCCAGAGTGATCAGAAGAGGCTGTATAAATCATTGGAGCGACCAATAGTAAGTGGAACGGGCCCTGCACCAAATCAGGCCGACATGGTCGCATTCTAGCGCAGCCTGTGGTCAGAGCCCGTAAACCACAACGAGGGCCCTTGGACGGAAGTTGTGGCGAGTCAGTGTGCGAGTATTACGCCCATGGACCCCGTCATCATAACGCCGGATGACGTAGCTGAGGCGGTCCGTAGGGCCCCGAACTGGAAAAGTCCAGGGCTTGACGGGCTGCATCACTACTGGCTGAAGGGGTTCATGGTGTGTCACTCTGTGCTCGCCCGACAGTTTCAAGAGGCTCTCAACCAGAAGTCGCTCCCAAGCCTCTTCACTACTGGGATCACTCATTTGGTTCCTAAAGATCAGGGTGCCACAGACCCGAGCAAATACCGCCCCATCACGTGTCTACCGACCATATACAAGACACTAACATCCATTTTGAGCGCAAGAATCGCTCGTCACCTGGACTTAAATCAGGTGATGTCGCGCGCTCAAAATGGATGTCGGGGCGGCGGTCGTGGAACCAAGGAACCACTCCTCATTGACGCGGTCATTGGCAAAGTGGTGAAACGCAACCGTCGGAACTTCTCCGCCGCCTGGATAGATTACAGAAAGGCATTTGACTCGGTGCCCCATACATGGCTAAAGAGGGTCCTCGAGCTGTACAAGATTGACTGTACAGTTCGAGACTTCCTCGAGCAGTGTATGGGGCAGTGAAGATACGATCCTCTGTCATCTAGGCGAGCGGATGACGGAAAGCCGCATAAGGATAAGAAGGGGTATATTCCAGGGCGACTGTCTGAGTCCAATCTGGTTCTGCTTCTCTTTGAACCCTCTCAGTACTTTACTGGAGGGCTCCGGGAGGGGATTTCAGCTTCGGAAAGGAGGTACAAAAGTGACCCACCTTTTCTATATGGATGACCTCAAATTATTCGCCTCCAGTCGCTCCCATCTTATGGAATTGCTAAACATCACGTGTGAATTTAGCAATTCTATTAGAATGGAGCTGGGGACGGATAAGTGTGCGGTCCTCCATGTTGAGAGGGGAAGGGTTGCTAACTCTGAGGGCATAGACTTATCTATGCCCGTCAACTTAAGAACCCTTTCCGAGGCTGAAACATACCGATACCTGGGTATGTCACAGAACATCGGTATCGATGAGGCTGGTATGAAACAGTCAGTTTGCGACGTGTTTTATGCACGCTTGACCACAGTGCTTAACAGCCTTTTGTCCTGTGTGAATAAGGCACACGCATATAACGGTTGGGTCATGCCTGTCCTCATGTATACCTTTGGCATACTCAGGTGGACTCAGACTGAACTTAACGCCCTGGATAGAAAAGTCCGCACTACCATGACGTCCCATAGGCATCCTATGGGACGGCATGGTAGTGCGGATCATCCGAGATCGTCGGTAATGAGGCTGTACTTGCCGCGGAAGCATGGTGGTCGTGGCTTCTTGAGCGCGCTCACCATGCATAATCGCGAAGTGTGCAGCCTCCGTGATTACTTCCTGGCGAGATCGGATGATCCATTCTATAAGGACGTCATTTCTTGTGATAAAGGACTTACCCCTCTATCCTTAGCCAACGAGCAATGGCAAGACCCGGCAGTGCAGAGCATTTCCGACCGGGAGACCGTATGGAAGGAGAAGGAGCTCCACGGGAGGTTTTACAAGGCTCTACATGAGCCTTTCGTAGACACAGTAGCCTCCCTCCACTGGCTACGCTTTGGTGATCTCTTCGGGGAAACCGAGGGTTTTGTCTGTGCAATACAGGATCAGGTTATTAAGACCAACAACTATCGGAGATACATCCTAAGGGATGGCACCGTCGACATCTGTCGAGCTTGTCGCCATCCCGGTGAGTCACTTAGGCACGTCATCTCCGGTTGTTCGGCGCTTTCTAACTCTGAGTACTTGCACAGGCACAACCTAGTAGCCAGAATTCTTCACATCCAGAATCCGAAATTGCCGTATTACAAGTATTGCCGGAATCCGTGCTCGAAAATGATCATGCCAGGCTCTATTGGGACCGGGCCATTATCACAGACAGGACTATTCTTGCGAATAAGCCTGATATTGTGCTGATGGACCGGGCACAGTCAAAAATATTTTTGGTCAACATTACCATTCCGTATGACGAGAACCTCGTGAAAGCCGAAACAGATAAACGAACAAAATATCAGGACCTGGCTCACGCGGTGACCGACATGTGGGGTGGTCTGCCGGCCGAAATTATTCCTGTAGTCGTCTTTGCGAATGGGCTAATCCCAGTCAGCCTAACGGGTCATCTGAGGCGACTGGGACTACGTGAAGGACCGCTCCGGGCTCAAATGCAGAAGGCGATGCTCTTCGATACCGCCCGCATCGTCCGCCGGTTTCTTTCCCTTTCCTCCTAACCCTCGGCCGTTTGGTCTCCCCTGCCATTCTGGCTTCCATCTGGTTGGGCTTTTATTTATTTATGTATTTTTGTATTTATTTTATTTTATTATATTCATGTATATTTATCTTTTCGTTTTAATTTATATTTATATATTTATAGAACCCAACCAGATGAGAAAACTATAAAGATACCCCACTGAATAATAATAATAATTCATAATGATTTCTTATATTTACGCGAACACATTGAAATAATACTAGTTTTTGGTGCAGAGCTCCACCATGTCAAGCAAGTTTTGCATGACAACAAGCTTCGAGTCCCGCGACCGAGTCCCGTGAACGAGTGACGCCGGCCACAGTCGAGCGTGTACCTGCTGTACTGCCATATGTTAGAGGAGTCACTGAGAAGATTGGCTACATCTTGAAGCGCGCTTCCATCAAAACATACTTCAAGCCGCTGAAGAAGATTGGTCAGTTTTTACCATCGGTCAAGTGTAATGTCCCTCTGCAAGATGCAGGAGTGTACAAGCGACCTAAAAGATCAATAAAAACCCGCGTTAAAGAACATATAGCTGATGTGAAGAATCGACGCTCCGGGAAGTCTGCAGTCTGTTAACACGTACAAGATCGCCCCCGTCACTACATCAGATTTGATAGACCGCAGATCCTCGCTAAAGAACACCGATTCCTTCCAAGGATGATTCGCGAGGCTATTGAAATCAAAAAACATCCTAATTTCAATAAAGAAGATGGCTGGGTGCTACCATCTGCTTGGGATCCTATAATAAATAAAATTAAATCCCAACCCAAGCACACAACTGCAAGACCTCAAGATACCATAAGTTCATACTGCATAGATCGGAACAAAAGTTAAATTTTAATCTATGGTAACCGGGGTTAACTATGACATATGGACGTTGAATATCTCAGTCCTGCCCGTGACCATGAGTGCTGTAAAGCGTTCGAAACGTCGGGTATTTAAAAAGTTAAATATACGCGATAAATTCCGTAAAAACTAGTATTATTTCAATGTGTAGTGTTCGCGTAAATATAAGAAATCATTAATTATGGTCTGGTTCTGTGGGGCAACAGCGTTGAAGTAAATAGAGTTCTCATCGCACAAAAAAAATGTATACGTGCTATATGCGGTAAAGGTCCATTTGATACACGCAAGCCCCTATTTATTAAGCTGGGTATATTAACAGTCCTTTGCATGCATATATTGGAAATATATAAATTTGTCAAACAACATGCAGAGTTATTTAAGTCAGCTTGTGATATATATCCACGAAGCACTAGAGATAGTAAACGGCTTGTCTTAGACCATAAACCAAAAACTTCTGTCTATCAGAAAGGTTGTTACTGTATGTGTGTAAAAATATTTAATAAAATTCCAAAGCAGTTCAAACATGGCTCTATGATTCTCATGACCAAAAAGTTACGTGAATGGCTAGTAAGAAAATGTTATTATAGTGTTAAAGAATTTCAAAATGATAATAATATGCATGTTGACATATGATAGACGTAATTGCTGTGTATCACTGCGTATCGCTGTTTTATCAGACCTTTATTTTTGATTGAGTGTATTTAAATTTTAATTATGATATTGGTGTAGTAAATTATGACATTTTGAATTATACAACTTAGTTTTTGGGTGCTGTGGGGGTTTTGTGGTTTTTTTTCCTTTAAGGGGTGGGGAGGGGTTTGTTTGTGGGGGTTTTGTGTGAAAGGGGGGGGGGGGGTTTGGCCTTTTTTTTATTTATCTACATTTAATAACTTGACATTTTAGAATCGACTACCACCTATATTATTTGGTAATTAAAAAAAAAAACAGTTGCATGCCGTATCTCATGGCTAAATAGGTCTTTAAGCAACTTATTTTTGTTGTAAAAAACCTATCACTTACCCTATTTATGGCAATTAAATAAATTTGAATTTGAAGCGAGCATCCTACGCTCCAAGCTGTAGAAACGTTTTTTCGCCATTTGACGCGAATTGTCGAGAGATAAAACATCTGCTTTAAAGGGTAGCGCTACACTATATCTACCGTCGCGATCACGAACGGTCGTGCGGACGTAAATTTCCTCGCATAATCTGAGCTAGCTTTGGGTGGGACGTTCACTTCCTCCATCTCCCAAAATTTGCGGACTAACGACTCGAGCGGTTCTACAGCCATACAACAATAAGAGGTTGCCGAAATACTATCCATGATAGGGGCGGAGCCAACGATGACATAGCCCAAGACGGTTTCCAATGCGTAAGGCGCGGTATGCGAGGAGTTGCCCCTGACCATGTTTAACAAAAGATGAGGGAAAAGCCATGCTCCAATGAGCATGTCTATGTTTCCGGGAACGGCGTAAGAGTCGTCTGCTAGAGTCAAAATTTTAAATTCAATCATTGCCGAGGTGTCAACCGAAACGGTTGGCAGCCGTTCAGTGACTTTATCTACTACTAGTGCATTTATATCAAAGTTAACATTACGATCTATCCGAGAATAAAATTTTAAATTTATATATCCCTGGGTAACTTTACTATTACCTCCGATGCCTTTGACTACGGGACATGAAAGTGACCTATTTATTACTAAGCCTAAGCGCTGACAACATTGTCGCGTTATAAAGCTATTTTGGGCTCCGATGTCCAGCAGTGCAAGGACGCCTTGTTCGTTTCCACGCGAATCCCTAACCAAAATACGTGCCGTACCCAGTAACACGGTTGAAGAAGGTTGTGCTCCCATATTTGCCAATGAGCACAGAGCGACATCACCAGGTCGACCGCTAGAATCGTTGACTTTAGTAGGGGTGAATTCCTTGTCCGCTTTACTTGACGCAGATATGTTGCTATTTTCGAAATGTAGCAACGTGTGATGTTTTCTGGCGCACTTGTTACATGCGGAACTAGAATTGCATTTTGCAATTAAATGCTTATCGCTTAAACAATTCAGACATAAGTTATTCGTCCTTACTATTCTATAACGTTCGCTTGGTGAATGTTTACAAAAGGTCGCACAATTGTATAAATTACTGTGTTGTTTATCTTTACATATGATACAGGCATACTGAAGATGTGCCGACGTAGCGGTTATGTACGTTAACGACCCTGCTGTTTTAGATGGTTGAGTCTGTCTACGGTCGACGCATTTTTTAATTTCTTGTTTAACGTTCGAGGAGCGCTGCATCACTTTAATTTGATCTCGCACAAACGATGATAATGAATGAAAGGAAGGCATCTCCGAGCTACGATGCTCCATTTCAAACGCACGCACGGTGTCGGGGTCTAATTTCTTTAGTGCAATATGGAGAAACACCACGTCCATAAGGTCATTAAATTTAAAGTTCTTAAGTGCAGCCACCGATGCCACAAATTTATCTAAAAACTGCTCTAAGCCGTTGATGTTCGCGGATGATATATGTAGGTTTAAGATCGAATATCTGGTTCAAATATTCGGAAGCTAACATTCTCCTATCTTCATATTTAGTTTTAAGCGTTTCGAATATTAAGAAGTAATTGTTTGCTGTAGGTGTAAAACCCGAGCAAATTGACTGTGCCGTGCCACTAAATTTACTAATTAAATAATATAATTTTTCAGCGTCCGATAACGATGGGTTATTATGTATATTGTTTTGAAAACTACTAAAGAAGAAGGGCCATGTCTTAATATCGCCATTGAATACCGGAATATCTATTGGCGGCAACCTAATCGAATCACGTGGGCGTACCTGGGCTTCCGGCTTTGCTTCGTTTTGAGATGGGGACTGCAAGAGCTTCGCCGTTCTTTTCACGCGACACAACATATCTTCAAATGCTAGAAGCGGTTGGTAGTTCACTGTATATTTCGGGTCAACTTGTAATTCCAAATTATTAATTTGGTCTAATATCCTTTCGTAATCCGTCCGCAAAGAATCCACCGTTTCAATTTCATTTAAAAAAGTTTCTCGCACTGCTTCTACATTAATGTTCTTTATGTGATCACTAATACTTTGTATACGTGAAAAAAGTATGTCCCTCTTGGCATAAAGCGTTTTAATTTTAATTTCATTTCCACTAACTGCTATTTTAAATTGTTATAATTAATATTATATTAATCACAATTAATCGCACAACGCTGGAGGATGGACACGCGTGCCGTATTACGTCGTTAAATTGAACACCTGTACAACGAGCCGAGGTGACGCGTGTCGCTCCCTAAACTCAATATTTTTTTTATCAAAATGTCAGGTAAACGTAAAAAACGCGTGTGATTACACTGTTTCAATTACTTAAGCGACTAATAAGCTTTAAATTTAAACTAAATACAAACACCATTTAAATGAATAATTCTATTTGCGAGTAACTAACCAAAGTTTAAATTTAAACTAAACGAATACTATTAAAATGAATAATTAATTCTATTTGCAAGTAACTAACCAAAGTTTAATTTTAAACTAAACGAACACTATTTAAGTCTATTCCATAAAATTAGAGTGCATTGTCTAAGTAATTAATTTAATAATTCGACCAGAAAATGGTTGACGACTACTAAACACCAGTCCAAATCCTGCTCGAAGGACCATAAAATGGTGGAGCGACGATCCTAAGGTTACCGAAGTCCAATTCCCCGGTCGAGCCTTAAGCCTATTACGCGAGATGTTAAACCCAAATGGATTATATGCGAAATGCTTTTAAGCGACTATAGCACGCGGTTTCCCATACAATGCACTCGCTCTTCCCCAAAATGAACTATTGCTTGCCAAATTCTATGAAAGGAATCCTGCTTGATTAGGAGAAAATGAAATTGGAGCGGATTAACTATTAAACACAATTATATCAAGCAGGAACTAGTAAGGAATGCTCACTCACCGGGGTGTTACTTCTATGTGGCTTGGGCGCTACGTTGCTGCGGTTCGACCTCTGGTGGACTCTCTGGGGCCCCAGAGATGCTTTCTTGTCCGGTGATGCGTCGGGAGAGAGCGCGCGTAGGCCGAGCGCCCCCTTTTATTCGTTCGGTTGCGATGATCGCGTGATATTCTAGAATCAACTCTTTCCCCTCCCACTCCACCACCCCGATGTGTCGATAGGAGGGTATGAATGTTATCGTTTGTAAAGGGATAAACGATTTGGCAAGCCTACTGGCAAATATAAATAAAATACGAATGGTTTTCCGCGCAACCACGCTTATTTTATTAAAAGTCAATTAAATACTAAGTCTACGTAATAGTCAAACCATAACGCGTTTTTAAATCGATGAGCGGTATCTAGTACCACATTAACTAAACCAATTCCACACAAACATGTCATTGAGCGACCTCATATTACAAATATAAATTTTTGTCTATTGGAAACGTGCAACTGGCCTTGTACTTGGTAAAACAGTTGCTGTTTCAGTTTATTGTATATGTTTTTTTTATTAAAGGAGACAATCAATTTTTGTATGGAGAATGGGCCCACCACAAATTTTCGCGTCACGCAATGAAATGGATGTCGATTTATTCCTTATAATTTATAGTTTACAAAAGTAATATTAGTTTTACCACATCTAGACGGAAAATCGAGAAATTGACAATTAAAATATGAATTTTAAAATAACCTATAAATAAACTAAAAGCTATTTATAGTGGTTTTTACCGGTATTTTAAGTTAAAATAGTGCACTGTTGAATAATAGTTCATATAAAACCAAGTTGTAGGTACATTCAGCATTTTCAGGTACTTCAATATTTTTAGTAGTTACGGCAAAATATAGTGCCTGTCTGTGTACAAATGTGGTATGGATACAATTTTTTACATATATTGATTGTGAGTGTACTTCCCAATTACCGTTAAAATAATATGAATAAATTCAAGATGACTAAGGTATAATATATCCATTTATATTTACAATATTACCAACACACGTTATATAGTAAGAAAGATGTTTTAAACTGACTGTGTAAAAAACAAGTTATAATGCAACCGTATTTATAGATGGTAAATCATCATTTCCAACATAGTCTATATAATTCAGACATATAATTCAGATCTATTTATGCAGACAGACAGACAGGCCCGGTGTCAAGACTTTTTTTAATATGCTTTGGTTGATTATTAAATACCTAATTATACATCTTAAAATGACTGGGTTCTAAAATACCAAAATGACTAGGTAATATCATGCTTATCTGTTATTACACACTGATAAATTGTGAGGAAGTAAGATGTTTTGAACTGTTTGTGCCAGGATAACAAACACACAGGTATAGTTTAATTGTATTTATTATTAGCGATCCGCCCCGACTTCGCACAGGTGATTTCTGGATTTCGACAACAGCGCCACCTACCGAGTCCATATGTGAATATGAATCATATAGAGACCCGTTCAAACACACATAAACATATCATCAAAATCGCTTGGATGGTTTCTAACGGACATAGGTAGAAACATTTTTCGTGTTTTCATATCAAAAGATCATATTAAAAGATTTTTTCAAAATAACTTGATGGTAACATTTCTATTTATGATACGATATTGATATGTAATAAGTCCCAAAGATCATGTATAATCACTGCATTAATTATGGTTAAAATCGTCAGTGTTTTATGAGTCCTCTTTTAAAAATAACACAGCAGACAGGTGCAGTGCCGGCCCTTTGTTCATTAAAGTATTCATCTATTAGCAAGTATAAATCCCATACATCATTAAAATATAATGTCTCGCCCGTTTACGATATTATTAGAAATCAGAAGGATATTGTCAATTAAAAGAGATAAAAAAGGGTGCCAAAGCAATAAATTCAACTTTGCTCGGCGTTTATTTATAAATTACACATATAACATAATATATAACAGATAATAAAGCACACAGTAAAATAGAAATAGTTCAAATAAGCAACAAAAATTACAATTTTTAGTCATCATTATTCATCATCATTACAACAGTCCACTGCCGAACATATGGCTCCTAAATTAAAGATATAATGTAAAATATTACAGAGGCCTTCCGTGAATTGCCATCACGTTCCGTCCCGTATGGTGTCGTTAAAGTCGACAGAATAAAATAAAAATACTAGGAGATGGGGAGCAGCATCTTCCTATAGAATACCACAAAAAACTTTGGTTGCCACAAGTGAAGCAACTATAGCAAAAATGATCATTTATATTACAATATTAATACGCATTAAGATTAATAATCATCATTCATCATTTTCAATATCATTACTTGAAAGTAATATATCATCTAAAAAAGATGCAGGTGGTTCAACCTCATCTCGATGCCGTGCCCAAGATAGAAACCAGACAACAGACATGACATGTGCACAGCAGCCAACAGTGCGTCTGCCTACCAAACAGTTGCAACAGTACCCAGTAAGAGCAGCCCTAGTGTTAGCAATTGATGGGTTGGTGTCAACTAGTATATAAGTGTAATAAGTTTTTTTTACTAGTGTGCCTTGATTGTATCCTACCTCGCAATAGATAACTATTTGGACCAAAATCATGGACAGATTGCAGGTATACCTCGATTTTATATTCTCCAGAAGCCCTGACATGCTCCCCGTAATAACTACGAGCTTGTTTAATTTGATAAATTCCTAGACTAAACAGAATGAGATCCTGGAATGTCAGTTGAGGAAAACTATCCAGCTCTGGAAGATTACCATTAATGCTGGCAAATCGCACTCTCACTCTATTTAAATTGTGCATTTCTACGTAGGAGGCTAAATTATTTGGAGTGTTTAGTTTGGCTTGAGCAATTGCCAATATCTCTACAGCATGAAAATTATTACGAATCAACGTATGAAATCGATTTATTAATGCAGCTGCAATTTTAAAGTATAGCATGAGATGAGTAGATGCAGTATTAAAATATTCCTGACGAAATAATTTGAAGTCCCGTTTAAATCTCCCATTTACAATTTCAATCACCCACCTGCACAAAGTTACACATCTGGACTTGTTGGCAGCAATGGTTGATAATTGTATTTCACCAGCTTGTTTAGATTCAGGCATGTAAGCCTTATAACCACATTGCTGCAAGAATGGAATTGCATCCCTAAAACCTCTATCAAGAATAAATACATCGTTTTCTCTAAAATAGGTTCGCAGTGGACTACTATCGTTGAACAGTCTAAGAATTATAGAAGCATCTGATTCTGTTGCAGGATATGGTCCAAAAACATCAAGGATATAACCATTACAGCACACTATTAAAAATGGCTTAACTAAGTTACGATACTTATGTAAACTATATGTTTGCTTCTGGTATAAGTAATTACTACTTTTTTGCACATAAATGTATGTACCATCACATATTACTATGGCTGGCATAAATTCAGGATCCATATCTGGATTACCAAACAAGCCATTTGGTATTGTCAAGTTATATTGAGCAACTTGTTGAATGCATAAGGTATTTGTCCCTAAATGCAGTTGGATGAATTGCTCTTCAAAGCACTGACTTACAATATTTAAGTGATTGAACACAGTCGATGAAGCTACATTAAATAGAGAAGCTATGCGTTCATTGCTATCACCTGTACGAAGTTTCACTAAGAACATAGCTAGACTTCTTTTAGGTGATTTAACTCTTTCACTGATAGATGGAATTTCAACTAGTAACTGTTCAAATTGGTATTTGGTAAATCCTAACCAATATTTGCATAATATTGAATTATGTTCAATGATATTTAAAATATTATAATTTTGAGTAACACTACTTTTAAGTAAGGAACAAAGGTTGTCTATCTGAGATGCAGTAAAATCTGAACAGTTACTACTCGTGAATAAATTATTCCAATCATTGTGGGGTTCATTTAAATGGTATTCACAAATACGAGCGCACAGTGGCACATAAAATGAGTGATCTATCAGCAATCTCTCTTTAAGTAGTTTAGGTATTAAAAATCTAGATGAATGATTACATGACTTAAAAATACAGTGACGGGAAGTAGAAGCAGCACGCTTATAATTAGCCATAGTAATTGTTGATGCCGCTCTGGAAATGGCAGGGGTTACAGGTGCAGGTATAGGGGGTGGTTGTGGGATGTTACCGATGTCTTCTATATTCATGGATTGTAGCTCAATATCCCTGTTCTCATTTTGTTGTCTCTGTCTCCATACAGCTCTGGAAGCCCTCAGCCAGCAAGGACTGCATACTCGTTCTAAACGATCCACCTGAAAAAAGTTATTTTTTATCAACTAACAAAATGAACTATAGTTTTACAGTGTCTACTCTAAATATTAATAATATTTATTATTGTTCTATTTATTTCAATCTTTCTAACACTAAATAGTTTTAATGTCTTTTAAAATTATAAATATTAGCATGCAATTGTTTCCCCTCATAATATTTTTTGTGGCACTACTTATTTAAATAGAAATAAATAATACATCACATATCAGACAAGAAGTAATTATTTTAGAATTATTAACAATATTTCACTAAGCCCAAGTTCTTTAAAGTTTCAGATAACATTGAATGATTAAATTGAAAAACTGTCATTCTTTACGAGTTGGGGTACTTTCAACTAATTATAAATAATTTTGTAAATCTTAACAAAACAGAAAAGATTTGATCTTGATTCTCTAGGGTGAAATATCGATTCACTAGATCGATTTAGTACTATATATCGATATGACATTGACAGATAAAACGTCAAAAACGTGAGAATATTTAATTAATTAGTTGTTTACCAATATTTTCAAAAAATAAATAAAAATACTTCGATGCTGCTCCGGTAGCAAAACTCGCGTGTAGGTGCTTCAGATAAACTCCTTGACGCCCCCCACAGTAACAGAATCTTCAAATTGAGGCGACCGAATTGTAAACCCAACCCGTTTTATTTATACTAATGTCTTTTAAGGTAAAAAATATTACTTGTATAATAAGTACAAAAGCATACAAATATGGGTGTAAGATAAGGAAGAAGTATCGTTCATCTAATAACTAAAAATAAAAAAATTGGTTATTAATGGCAAATATCCCCCCCATAAGACAATCTATGTTCAGCAGTAGACTTTTGGTAGACTGTAAATTTAAAGATAACCTGTTAGTGAACTGCCATGTTGAATGAGCATAAATATCAGACCAAATTGTATGCAAGGTGTCTGATTTTACAAACATCAATCTGTGTACCAAAGCGATTGTGGCAAATCCTCTGGGCTGCCTATTTGAGGCAGGGGACCATTTACAGCCTTTTAAAATAAGGTAAGTACCTGGTGTGATGGTATCCACTGCAAAATAATATCTCTTTCTTCAGAGTTAATAGGCACAATCCGTCTACGGTGTGCTCTTAACATTGAAGATCCACATGGAATACAAATATTCCTGTACCCAAATCTTCTAATGGAGTGAGCTGATGCAACACTTTCTTGCAATATTCTTAGGCAGTTACAACAAACTGCATCAAGTGGGTGTAACTGAAAAAATCAGGAATTAAAAATAAAAAGAGTAAATAAATATTAAGTTCAGATAAATGTACATTTTGAGGAGGGAAGCGAAGTTGGCATGAAAGTGAATGTTTGATGTGGAACCCTATATTATTTGAAATACAATACATTTTCAATTAAAAAAAAATTGGAAATCCAAAAGACAAATATCGATTAATATATTATGATTTTACAATATTTACAGTATTTCAGGTATATCATATAGTGATAAATAAACTTTATAATATTAGAGTATTATGGAGTTGTGTAATATTAGTAATATATGGGGGGAGGCCTATGTTCGGCAGTGGAGTTTAATTGGCTGTAACGGTAATATTACAGTGGATTGAAATATTTTTCATTGCACAAAATAACTTACTTTTCTATTTACATAATATTTTATCCTTAGAATAAATATTGACACATATATACCTATACTTTTTCGACTTTGATTTCTGATTGACTGACAAAAGATAATTAGACACACATAACATGTGATACATCATACCATGCCACAAAAACTTCTTTTGTGTATATTGTGTGACTTTATTTTATCTATTATTTAAATTAGATTTCACTAATAACATAAAACTTCAATACTTTAACATTTAACACATTAGTAAGACCTGTGTTTATCATTTGTTAAAGGTTAATTCAGTATAAGTTATAGATTTTACAAAATTCTAGGAGGAAAAAATAAACTTTTATATTACTCACATGGACTTTTACTCGTCAGTTTGCATTTTCGAATGTCATTGGCAAATTATATACATAAATGTGATATAGGTATTTAATATTTGACTTACGTGCATGATATAACCCTTAGGTTAAACATTTTTTGCATCAATTAGACATTAACATACTAATCCACTTGTAAGCAGTAAAACTACGTGAATTTTCATTTTTAAACTTTTACTTTAACACGAACACAGTTTACATCAATTTAAACAAACAAGTTTATGCCATATTATATTTTTACAGTCAATGCCAGTCAATGGAGTCAATGCAAAGAACTATGCCTGTAAGTTGGTAAATAGCAGGAAAGAATGCAGTGTCATCTTGTGTCAAAATATAAAATAATTCAATCAATATAATATATCATTTATCAATTTAATATAACGAAAGATTAAAATTATAGCTATAGAAGGTATGAATTTATTAATAATATGAAGGGATATTTATTATTACTTTTAAAAACTTAAAATAATTAAGTACTTAATCATGTATAGATCGTTATGTGTGCCTGGAGTCTGTGGATCGTTTTCTTTCGTATTATTTCTAAAAAATCGTACCATATCCCATATTATTCAACAAAAATAAAAATATTAAGTAATACATTAATAAAGAAAATATATAATTTTCGTTTCCGCAGTATAGTAATATTGTTGGAATAAAATCGAGAGTAACAAAAATAATATATATTTCTCATAAAAGTTTAAATCTAGATAATATGTAAGTAGATAGATTGTATAGTGCAGTGATTAGCTTTCCATGAGATAATATTATACCTCATGAGAAATCCACACAGATAAAAGTTGGCGCACATCAGCAGTTGTCTCGGCCAGTAATTGTCTTCGCACACTGCGTTGAAACCTGACTCCACAATTGCAACATACACTTCTATTTTCATTGTATGCTGATCTAGCAGATTCCATTTTCTTAAAATCGCATATAAATACAAAAAAACAGTAGCGTAACGAACGTCAATGCCGTTAAGATTAAAGACGTAGGTAATACCCCGCCGCCCCGCCCCGCCGTACCCGGCCGCCGGCCGCTGGGAATTACCGGAAGTCAATGATAAAATAACGTTTTGGTTCACAGTCATTTAGAACTATGTTATAACGTGATATTAGCTAAAATTTTTAGAAATTAAACATAAAGTTCTTAGTGGTATCTTTTTTTAAGTCAGCTTTGTGAAAAAATAGTTTTCTTTTTATACAAGCTGCAAAATGACTAATTAGGTACACGCATTTTACCCATATTACACTAATCAGAACACGAATATCAAAACAACTAATTTTTTTTCGTATTTCTTGATTCCGTTTACATTTTCGAAAAATCTGTAGGCCATTTACTATTATAATTTGGTGTCTTTTTTTTGATGTAATACCATTAGTGGACGTTAATATTTTTAGTGGGCCCAAAAATGATTGTCCCCTTTATGCATTTGAATTTTATTCGCTTTAACCCAGATTTTACTGTAACTATTTTTTGTTTACGATCTTGGTGATATTCGGATATGATAGTTAAAATGACTCATAATAACCAGGAAAAATAGTAAAAAAAATTACATGTTTTCAGAAAAGCCGTAAAAGGGTGGGCTTTTAAAAGTCCCGTCGTAATATGGGGATTGTTTACATGTATGTGGCGGTCTAATAATAAAACAAACTGTTATTATATTAGTTTTTTATTATTATGGTAAATTTTAACTATACAAAAGAAAATAGACATAGGTATAGCAAGTTATGTGATATGATGTCTCACAATAAAACAACAGCACTTCACTAAGTATATCACACTAAAAGTCAGTAAAGTTCACTAACTTTACTGAGTTTTAGTGTGATATTCAAGGAAACAGTTCTTAGGATGTAAATGAATCTTACACTTTTGGCAAATATAAAAACTTTTAACTTTGCAAACTTTGCATCTTAGTTGGGGAGCGCTGTACTGGACCAAGTGATCAACCCCATCATATCGAGATGATTCAAGATGAGATCTACCTGTGGGACATGGTCCTCTCTTATCGCTTTTTTTGTAGCTTTCGAGCAAACATTTCGCCAGTAGTCTACGAAAAGTGAGATGATCATGTTCTCCACCGTCTCGCTTGTAAAGTTGCCATGCATTATGCACAGCCATATCTAAGGTGTGACAAAACAGTGAAAAATACCATTTCTTGCCACGAATAGAAGTCCGATACAACCCTATGTTTTGATCGGATCTATCGACCCCTCCCATATTTTCATTGTATTTTCTTATAACTGACGGTTCGTCAATATGTACAAATCTTTTTAGTTCTTGCGAAAATCTCTTGATTTTTTGCAGGGGCTCCACAGTTTCAGTATTCGAGGCAACAGTAACGACACTATTGTCATTCCACTTGCAAACCAAAATATTGGTAGGCAAACTGGATTTGAATACAAATGAACCTCTATTAGTATTTTTGAAATCTTTGTTAGACTCGAGAGGACACTTGAACGTTCTGTTTTCACGAATAATTCCAGTGGCTCTCAGACCTCTATTACTAAGTTCATGCAGTAGAGGAATAGGGGAAAAATAATTGTCGAAGAATAAATGAAATGGCAATGTTGAATCACGACCTTGTAGAACATCAGCAAACTCCAAAATCACACTCCCACCTAGACCAAACTGTTTGTAACCTTCTGCAGTGGTTGAAGATTTTCCCTGGTAAGGATCAAACCAAATCACGTAGCCTAATCTTGTAGCACCAATCCACAGTTTATACCCCCAACGAATTGGTTTGCCATGTATAAACTGTTTGCAACTGTGACGTCCATAGTATGGAACCATAGCCTCATCTATGCTGTAGTTCTCTTCTAGCGGAGCCATTTCAGTAAAGATTTTATTTAACTCGTCAAACAGAGGTCTCAACTTAGGGAATTTGTCAGGAGAATCACCAAGAACTGTATTATCACAGCAGTGGAGATTTGACATAATAAAAGTAAAACGATCTCTTGACATAGCGTTGTGCACAATCCTAAAGTCGGCATGTGTCGATGTCTCCCAATACTTAAACCTACGGGGTACTACTACATACCCGCTGTACATAAGGATGCCCAAGAAACACTTCATTTCAGAAACAGTTACTTTGCCCACTTTATTCCTCTGTCCTGCATACAAATTGGTATATCGCACTAGTAATTCAATAACATTGTTGTTGAACAAGCAGTCGAAATAATATAAGAGTGATTGTAAGTTTTTTGGACCTTGTTGGTCATTCCATTGATTGAAATGGTTTGGAATATGACGATTCTTCCATCTATAGGTTTGGTTTCGGGGAACTGTAGGCTGAACAAATGTAGAATTAGTTGACGCATCTGAAGTACAAGAAGGTACGGCGTCACTATCTTCTAAAGTCAAATCCATCGTGCGTCTTCTTTTTGACAAACTTGACAAAGGTACATCATCTTCTTCGTCGGAACTCATATAAAAAGTGACCTCGGCTGGAGCTCGTAGTTGAGAGCCTATAAAAACAGATATAAATATTGCAACCATATAAATAAAACAAGATAAAATCATTGATACGTAGTTATATCAACCCGAAAACAAATATTTTACCTGGTAGATTTTGCAATGCAACAAATTCTTCATCTCCAGAATCCTCATCTGTGACGTCGGCATTAGCGTTCTCAGGTGGAAAAATTGTAATTCGAGTTGGCAACAAATCATCATCCTCACATCGCTCTAATTCATCAACTATATCGTTGAGATTGAGTGCTCTCAAAGGTCGCGTGCTAAAAAGAAAACAATAATATTATAGACCCCCATTTTGCGACGGGACTTTTAAAAGGCCATCAATTTGAAACGTGAAAAAGGAATGAGTTTTTGTTGCACCAAAACAAATAGATAGTCAGTGTCAGTGGGGTCAGTCAGTGGGGTGTGACAGCTGCTGTCATGCAAAATCGATCTCTGTTAATTATTAAATTTAAAATTAGTCCAACTTGTTGAAATTCGGTAGTGTGTTGTGTTATGTGACTAACTGTTTATAATAAATGGACAAAAGTGTTATCTAAAGGAAATATTGAACATTTATCGTGCTATCAATACTAAAGTGATTCGAGTGAATAGTGTATAAAACAATAAATGCTAATAATTGTTTTTCTCAACTGTTACTCTATAACATACCGTTCTCGTTAAAAGAATGTTTTACAAACACCTTACTGGTTCTAGTTAGTGGAAAAGAACTAAAATATTGTGTAATTAATCTAAAGTGAACGTTTATCATTTCAAATTTGACATTCATAATATAAACACCAATCAGCTGATGATAAATTCCGTAACTATAAATTATAGTCACTAGATGTCATAACTTTATATTGAAAAAATCTACGGTGAAAGTGACATCTAGTAAAAAGATTAGAACCACGCAACGACTTTTGCTTAGAGGTAACAAGAACATAAGTTGATGTTTGGCTAATAATACTTGCCTATTATACAAGATGTCTCTGACCTGTATAAAATGCACTAAAGAAATTATTAACAAGCAAATTCTGGTGTGCATGTCATGTGAGAAATCATTTCACTTAGATTGTACAAGCATATCATTTCAAAGATTAAGAATAATGTCAACATCTTCCAAAAAAGCATTCAAATGCGATACATGTCTCAGAGCATCTACCAGTAAATTACAGCAAATACCTGATAAAGTCAGGATTGAAAATGTAAATATAACAAAACGAAAGAAAATTAACAAAAATATTTCCTTACAAAGCTTATCTGACCATCTCTCTGATGGAGAAGAAACTGATTATTCCTCTATCAATTCTACACCAAATCATCAATTAAACCGAAGACTATCTCTGCATATGCAATGTTATGATGAAATTAGTGAACCGAAACAAAAAATACTGAAGCTGGAGGAAAATCTTGAGATAGCAGAAAATGAAATAACGAATTTATCTTCAGAAAACCATAACTTAAAAAAAAAGTTGCGGAATATGAGCTAAAGGTCAATCAGTTGAAACACATATGTAAATCTACCCCATCAAGTTCAAGTAAGTCCACGAAAAAGAAAAAGAAAAAAGTAAAGAAAATAGACTTTAATATATCCCTAAAGGAATCAGAAAACCAAAATCCTCCTCACATACATCTTGCACCGAGTAGTTGCCCCTTAACGCAACTAGATGGCAGCACGTCAACAGAGAACTTTAACACCTGCGTCACTGTTGGGACCTCACAAGAAGGTGCAACACCAAAAAAACAAGAAGTCGACAACTTAAATCGCAAAATAAATCGCATTTTCATTCTTGGTGATGACCAACTACGTGGATTGTCTTCAGCTCTAACAATGTCAAGATGTGGAAAATGGAATAACACCTATAAAATCTATGGCCATATTATGCCTGGAGCTACTAGTGAAGAAATATTACGAAACTGTGATCATTCTTTGTTAAATGAACTAACGGAAAATGACTTTGTAATAGTTGGTATCGGTAGTAATGATAAAGATTTACATAGGCTCCATTCTGACATATGTATTTTAATCAACAAATTATCTAAGGCGACTGTACTTTTATTACCTATTTTGTATAATCCGTATATGAATGAAAAAACATTAAACTACAATTTACAATTATGGACAAAGCATTTTGAAAATGTTAGATATATTGACATTTTTAAGAATTTTAATTATTTTAATTATTACAAAAATAGCTATTTGACAAATGTATGCGACAAAATTAATTTATTAATTGATTATAACGACTATAAAAAGCAATTTTTATGTTATAAAAACATTAGATTGTATATAAAAAGTTCTGTTCTAGTATCTAACAAAAAGGTTCAACAGCTCCCAAAAAAAGGCACTATACCATTTTATTTTCAAAAAATAGAGAAAAAAATTAACAACTTTGAAAATCAAATTGAACAAACTTTGAATGATAATGCAATAATTAAAAATTCCACTGATAAGTTATTTCGTGACAAAAAATAATGATTCTAATCTTAGAATATTCCACCAAAACATTCAGAGTTTTTCGAGAAAAAAGGAGATTCTTGAAATTGCATTGACTGAGCTGCATAGTAAAAATATCGTTCCTGATATATTATGCCTAAGTGAAACTTTTATAGAAGCAGGTAGCGAAAAAAATCTTCGATTACATGGTTTTGATCTTGCTGCCTCTTATTGTAGAAAAAACAAAACAAAAAGGGGTGGTGTGTGCATATTGGCCAAAAAGGGTTTATGCGTTAAGGTACTTGAGGAAGTTAATAGTATAGGTCAGGACCATTACCTCGAATGTTGTGGTATTCAGATTGTTAAATACAATATTAAAGTTATTTGTATATATAGAGTTCCAAGAAGTAACATACATGATCTAGACTTGTTCTTTGAAAATCTAGAATACCTCTTTTTCAAAACCATAAATAAAAGTACTAAGACTAAATTCGTATTTGTTGGCGATTTTAATATTAATATAATGGAAAATAATAAAATCACCGAAAAGTTGCATAATCTCTTAAAAAATTTTAATCTAACGTCACATATCAATCAACCTACTAGGTTGAACTCCTGTCTTGACCTTATCCTTAGTAATGTGAATAATGCTACTGCAGAGTTATTACCACTTGCTCTATCGGATCATGACATGGCTCAAATGCTACACGTTCCTGTATCAAACAAAGAAATACCTCTCCTAAAGTACTATATTATAAAACGAAACTATTGTAAAGAAAATGTTAATAAATTTAAATACTGTATATCGAGATTAACGTTTTCTGATGTCTTTAATGAATCGAATTTGAATATAGCTTTCCAAAACTTCTTTGATACTTTTATGTTATTTTATGAGCTATGCTTCCCTAAAATTAGGATATGTATTAATAATAGAGTTCGTCGACCTAAGTGGATATCAAAAGGACTGAGGAAAAGCTGTACAATGAAGAGGAAGCTTAGGTTTAACTACTATAAAATAAAATCGAACCAGAATAAAATAAAGTATATGATCTATTCCGCTGTACTAAGACGTTGTATAAATCAAGCGCAAAGACTTAATAATGATAAATATATTGAGCAATCAAAAAATAAATGTCGTGCTTCCTGGAATATAATAAAAAATCAGACTTGTTGCATAAATAATAATTTAATTCAAAAAGTTTGTATAAATAACAATTATTTGACAGATCCTCAACAAATTGCTGAAGCCTTCAACAACCACTTTATTGAATCAACAAATATCAATAATATCAGTAATCAGTGCCAAAATACTAATATTCTAAGAGTATGTAATAGCATGTATTTAGAAATGTATACTGTTGATGAAGTATTGAAATTAATACAAACATTAAATAATACGAAGTCGGAAGGTTTTGATGGTATTTCAACGGATGTTATTAAAAGTTGTTGTACGGTTTTAGGTAGAGTATTAACTTACCTAATAAACCTGTCATTTAAAAAAACTACTTTTCCTAGTATCTTAAAAAAAGTCAGTTGTTAAGCCGATACATAAAAAGGGTGACTCTAAAAATTTAAACAATTATAGACCGATTAGTATAGTCTCAGTTTTATCTAAAATATTTGAAAAGGCAATGGCTAAACGTATTATAGACTTTACGATGAAATATAATTTAATTAAAAGTGAGCAATATGGCTTTCAAAATAATAAATCTACAAGCCTTGCTGGATATGATCTTGTTGATGCAATTGTTAAGGCTATAAATAATAAGCTAAGAGTTACAGCAATCTTTTTTTGATATGTCGAAGGCCTTTGACTTTGTATCCCACAAAATACTCTTACAAAAAACTTGATAATTTGGGGTTTCGAGGCCCTGTCCTAGATTGGATTGCTAGCTATCTAAGAAATAGGATACAATTTGTAGAATTAACAAATATTGATAATTCACAGACATTAACTTCCTATAAATCCAGTGATAGATTAAATTCATTTGGAGTTCCACAAGGTTCCTTATTAGGGCCAATTCTTTTCCTTTTATATATAAATGACTTACCTGACTCAACTTCATACAAATGTATTTTATTTGCTGATGATATTTCAGTTATTGTGACATCTAAAAAAGACATTGACATTGACATCTATGAATCTAATATTAATAATACTATTGACAATATTTCAAAGTGGGCGACATATAATAATTTATGCATTAACGTAGAAAAGACATGTTATATTCAATTTAGTAATTATGGAACATTGAATAATAATCTAAATATATATTGCAATGGACAATCTGTTAATGAAATGACTGAAACAAAGTTTCTGGGAATATTATTGGACAAACATGTGAACTGGAAAGCCCAAGTTGAAAAAGTTTGTTCTAAAATAAATAGCTATATTTTTCTTCTTAGCAGACTGAGAAGAATTACATCTCATGAAACATTACTAACGGCGTACTATGCATACATTTATTCTGCACTCGATTATGGTCTTTTGCTTTGGGGTAACAGTACAGATGCTATTAAAGCCTTTACAGCCCAAAAGAAATGTATTCGAGCTATGAATGGTTTGGCACCAGATTCATCGTGTAAACCGTATTTCAAAAAATTACACATTTTGACGCTGCCATGTATGTACATACTAAATTTGGTATGTTTTGTTAAAAATAATATACTTTTATTCACAAAGCTAAGAAATACTGCACGGAGAAACTTGAGGCATACTGAAAGATTGACACATAGTGTAATGCCAAGCACTAGCCTCTATAGGAAAAATTGTTCAGCTATGTGTATAAAAATTTTCAATGCACTGCCTATAGAGTTTCAATCACTCCCAAAGGTACGTTTTCGCAGGGTAGTCAAACAATGGCTTGAGGAGCAATGCTTCTACTCTGTTGAAGAATATTTAAATTTTTTGATAAGGATTAGGGATCGATATTAAAATGAATTATGTAACTACTATCATATTATTTTAATTAAATTAAATGTAATAAAATTATTATAATGATTTTGAAAACATGTTATTAATTTATTAGTTGTGAAAATGTAATTAATGTTTTAGATAAATATTTGTATGTCAATATTATGACAAAACATGCTGGACTTAAATGATTTACCAACCTGTAATGTACCATGTTTTCTGCAAATAAATTATGATTATGATTATGATTATGATAACCTGATATTGTAGATAATATATCTAAAATTAAATATCAAAATTTATTAGCAACGACATCCAGATATATAAATGATAAATTTGTCCAGACATCACGACACTAATACTCCTAAGTCTTCAATGACACAAAAACTTTAAATAAACAAGTGTCTAGTTGTAAACAACACCGCATGAAATCATACACGGATAGGTACTAAGTTACCTGACAGTGCAAATATCTTAGAGAATTCATTTTAACAACTCGAAACTTGAGGGTATTTTTAATAATTTTTTCGGGTCTTTTAAAAGCCCCGTCGCAGTATCTGGGTTAAAAGCTTCTCCTATCCTCATTTTGAAGGCTGTTATTGGACATTTGACTTCCATTATTGTATGGTCACCCACCAACCCGTCCGGCGTTGCACAATAAATGAATATTTATCGTCGACAAATAGAACACATGGTTCGATTGTGACATTTACCTGCTTTTCTAATTGTTGCAGTGCCAATTTTTCATTTTCTACACCATGAGCTATGGTTACTATATGTGCAACGTTTTCTGTATACAACAAATATTTACAAGGTTTGTTGTAGATGTGTTCGGGTGCATTTTAATAATTTTTCCGAAATTAGACGCTGTTACCATATGTTTCTTCAGTTCTAACCAGTCACTGCAATCTCTTTGGAATTTAGTATCTCGTTCGATTTGCGGTTTGTTCATAGTCACGATATTCAAATTATCGAGAAAATATTTTTAGCCTTCTCTAACTCATCGGTACCATATCTGGTGCAGCGCTATTTGATCAATATTAATTTTTTGTTTCTTTCTTTGTTCTGACATTCGTTCTATTTTTTGACAATTCCATAGTCTTTTTCTGTTTCTTTTCATTTCCATCTTCTTTAAAATACTTTTTGGGCTTTTGCCCAACAACTTCTTCTGAATCGTGTGTCTCGCTAACTTGTTATTAAATGATACAACAGCTGCAGCACATCGTCCTTGATAACCACGTCTTAGACAAACATTGATGCGTTTCCCTCCAACCATTTTAGTAATCACGCTATTAAAACGTTCAGTGGCGTTGGTGTCAACGTCTTCTACTAAGCTTTGTGATTTTGATGTTACAGTTCCTATGATAACTTTTAATCGGAACCAAAATGTGGAGTTTTGCACTTCCATTACATTCACCAAGTCCACCAGTCTTGTCTTTTGTGTCAGAAATAATCTTTAAATTGTCTGTCGCCTCCGAATACATGGTATAGTGAAGGTTATATATCGGCATGTAACATTTCTTTTGCTTGCACCTTCGTTTTATGTTTTTTTTGTAATAATTTGCGTTGTTCTTTTTATTGAGCTAACGACTACTTTTATTACGGCCATCAATTTACTGTTGGTCAACAGTTTTCTAAATTTCAAGGAATATTTCATGTCTTTAGATACCGCTCGTAATTTGTTGCATAAATTACGAAGTATATGATTTCTGCATTCAATTTTTGTTACGATCACGTTGGGGTACGGTTCAAGCACTAAAATTTTAGCGTAAGTTGATAAGTAACCATCAGCTATCAACCTCCCATAAATTACGTTATACATATCTATCGAGTGCCGAAACTCATCACATGTTATTTCGGCTTTCATTCCTGACGAAGATCCTTCATAATTTTTGTAACAAACATGTTTTTAGGAGTAATTTGTTTCTTTTCAGCACGTGCGCAAATGACGCAGTACTTATTTTTCACGGCCATAAATAACACTTCCCGATATTTACGATCAATAACTACTGCAGCTTCGGTTAAAGCCTCATAATTATTTCCGTAGGATCTTGCGCTCCAACATCCATTTGCATATACGTCTATTATCGGTATTCCATTTTTTTATCCCTTCAGCTTCTCCCACTTATCGAACACTTTATCTTGTGTTTTTGAAAAATATCTTTCTGAAAACATGGGTATGTTTATCGACGATCATATTTCTTCAAATTGAGAATAAGCTATTCCCGAAGATACTATTCCTACAACGGCTCCTGTATTCGTGTTCAATATGAAAGACAATACCACACATTTCGCACTTTAACTTGAATTTTGATACAAGTTTAATTCTTTTCTCTCTTAGTAACATGAAGCACTGTATACCACAGTTTAAATAGGCTTTTGTGACTCGAAATTTCTTTTAACTTGTTAAAAAGAACACGATATCTATCATTCGCCTTCCGTTAATAGAAGTGACTTTTTCATCTTATGTAACTTTTTCATCTTGTTTCGGTTCATTTAAATAAGGAGTCATATAATTATCCAAATTTCTGTAAAAAAAAAAACATTATTTTAATAAAAGTATTTTCGATGGGAGAGCGCCATAATAATAAACAAAATAATGTTTTTTTACAGAAATTTGGATGATTACATGATTCATTATTATAGAATAACAAATTGCTATAAATTGACTAAAAATATACTCCTCGCTACAAATAGAACGTTCAGATACATCTCGAATCGTTGCATCAGCAATTACAAGTGTCGACTGTTTGATTGTCCTAAAATAGACAATTTGATTATTTTAGAAATAATGCTAGAAATATTTCAGAAATAAATCAGTTGCCGTCAATCGTTACTAATATTATAAATTTGAAAGTAACTCTGTCTGAATGTGACACTTTTGCGCCAACCAATCTAGGTTGACCTCAACATACCTACTAAATTTTCATAATATGAAATTCGAATATACTGCTTTTTAGAATAAAGAAGAAAAAATAACTAAAATAATTCAATTTTCAGATTTCTTTACTAAATCTCTAATACCTAGCTTCTCGCCAAATTTCATGATTCTAGGTCAACGGGAAGTATCCGTAGACAGACAGACAAACGGACAGATAGACAGACAAATGGACAACATGTGATACTATAAATCCTTGTATATATAATCGGTATTTTGGGTTCCTTTTTTCTTTCGAGGTACGGAACCCTAAAAAGAAATATATGTAAAAACAATTGTAATGTGTTTCACTTAGTAATGACGAAGCGAATGATATCTCAAACTTATCACATTACTTACTGAGTGTTACCAGAAACAGTTACACCCGTATTCACAAACGTTACTATGCAGTCTCACAGTGCGCTCGAATGCACAGGGTACAGAAAACGTATTCATAAACAACACTTGAGGGACGAACGACACTATGCGCTCATTATAACGAACACACAGATAAAGTAGCTCGCTAGCTACTTTACGCTACGCATAGTGCGACAAAGCAACGCAAATGTCAAATTGTTTACGGGTATATATAGGTGTTTGTTGATTTGTGATACGCTGATTTGTTTGATTAATTAATTGCGATGGATTACAGCAGCGAAGATGATTTTGATAATTATATCCTGGAGAGAATAAACGTGCAAAGAACGATTAGCACAAGAAAAGTGATACGTGACTTTCAAAATCCTTTTGATTATTACAGTGCCAATGAATTTAAAAGTCGCTATAGGTTTTCAAAAGATATCGTATTAAATATACTTCTGCCTCTAATAAATGCAGATCTTTTGAAAGTTACCAGTAGAGGCCTTCCAGTGCCTCCTATTTACCAGTTACTAGTGGCCTTAAGATTTTATTCATCTGGGAGTTTCCAGGTTTGTAATAATAATTCAGTTAATCTACCTATCAATAGTTTCAAATCCACATTATTTTTTAATAATATTTATGCATATATACCTATAATAGCAAAGGATATAATTCCTCTTAAAATTAATATTGAAAATAGATATACTTATAGGTAGTTACCTATGTAATTAAATACTTGTTCATCATGTAGTTTAAAGGTAATTATATAAGTTATTATGTAAAGTAAGTACTAACACCATCAATTTTTTCCAGATGATTACAGGAGACCTCATAAAAGTAAGCCAACCAACTGTCTCAAGGATAGTGAGAAACATATCATATCTGTTTTGTCTAAAGATGCAACGATTTGTGAAGTTTCCTAGCAATCTTGAGACAATCAAAGAACACTTTTACAGCATAGGAAGCTTTCCTGGTATTATCAGTGCCATTGATGGAACTCATATACCAATCCAAAACCCTGGTGGTTTTTATTGTATGTGGGCCTGACCTAAAAATATATGACATTGTCGCTGATCGACCTGGTTCAGTACATGACAACCGAATTTTCCAAGCTTCTGCGTTAAAAAGAAAGATGGAACAAGGTGTCTTTGATGGTATACTTTTAGGAGATTGTGGATATGGTTGTCAAAAATATTTACTGACACCAGTTCTACAACCTGAAACAGTTTCAGAACAAAATTATAACAAGGCCCATATAAAAACAAGAAATACTGTAGAAAGAACAATAGGTGACTGGAAGAAAAATTTTCCTTGCTTATCAAAAAAGTTGGCAACAAACCTGACAACTACATGCCATGTTATTGTAGCAACTTCAGTTTTATATAATATTTGTAGATCTCATGGCATTGTTGAAGAGATAGATGATATTGGTTATACAACTACTCGACAAAACAGAAGTACACAATCATCCAACAGAGAAGGACTGTTATTTAGGAGATTATTTATAACACGCCATTTTTAATGTACCTATGTTATAAATAAAACGAATGTATTTCAATTTTCAAGTTGTTTATTTAATAGTTCTATTTCCATCTTAATTTTTTGTAATTGTAAATCATGATGTTGTTTTTCGAAGTCAATAAAATTTTCTTCTCGTTGAATTAGTATCCTCTCTCTTTTAATATGCATGCAATTCGGAATCCTGTTGCATATTTATAGTGCATCGCTTTATTCTTGCTTCCGTTTCACTGCAAAGTTTCTTAACACCTGTAAGACAAATAAAGTACATATAAACAAGGTTGTTGCAATAGCAAGTGATTGATTATTTTGTTACTAAACAGGAGCATCTGAGTTCAATCCCTGGCCACAGCTGCTAAACTGACAAAATAAATAGTTACCTGTGGTTGTAGTAGATATTTCCTTGCTTGAGAGGGACCATTACTGCCTACTTCACTAATAAAATTAGTATCCACATTCATAACGGTAACAAAAATACAGTTTTGATGTAAGTATTGTACATGAAAAAAGCTTATATTACTACTTCAACATATTATGATAATAATAAAACATGCAGACCCTCAATGTACCCGGCACACTTTTCAGATTCATCGAAGTTGGTAACAATTTTTGTAGTAACATTTTCTGTCACTACTTCAGGATTCAAAGCTGAAATATAAAATAATGATTACTGGACATAATACACACAAAATGCTTTCATGTACATATTTTGCTCAACGACTACAAATTGCGAGGAATGCAAGTCATTAGAGACAAACATAGGTATATAGATTCCTACAAATGGAGAACACCTGATCACCTGAACACCTATTTCTGAAGGATGGGCGCCCCCATCCCTTCAGGAAATACAATATTTATGTATATTGCCTTACCGTTGTTATTATTAGTTCCTTTTTTTACATCTACTTCACTTTGTGTCAAGTTATTTGAAACTATAATAAGGAAATCATTAACAGGTCATTGATAATAATTATAAACTGACTGATGTACACATAGTGAGATACACTTTTATTTTGATTCGTATAATAAAGTTTTAAACAAAATAAGAAATGTGTTTTTGTAAACCAATAACATGATATTAACTATTGGTAACAGTAGAAGTGTCACTAAACTAAAATTAAAACATTGCTATTCCTTTCGCACATATGTCAAGTTCTACTCGTGTGAAGGGAATAGTCAACACTAATTTTAAATTTAACTTTAATGGGGCTACCTATAGCTACCTAATTAAACATAGGATTAGAACGCACGACGAAATTCCCGTACATACCAAGAGTTACAAATACCCGTATGTCCACCGACAGGAAGTCCGGGACCAAATTAATAAGATGCTCGAGCAAAATATAATTAGACCATCTGATTCTGCCTGGAGCTCTCCTATTTGGATTGTACCCAAAAAGGCGGACGCTTCCGGCAAAATAAAATGGCGTCTTGTTGTAGACTTCAGGAAGGTGAACGAAAAGACTATCGACGACAAATATCCTATTCCTAATATAACCGATGTGCTAGATAAACTGGGCAAGTGTCAGTACTTTACCACGCTCGATTTGGCTAGTGGATTTTATCAGGTGGAGATGGACTCCGCAGACATTCACAAAACTGCTTTTAATGTAGAGAATGGGCATTACGAATTCCTTAGGATGCCAATGGGTTTGAAAAATAGTCCATCAACCTTTCAGAGGGTGATGGACAACGTATTAAAGAACCTGCAGAACGAAATATGTTTAGTGTATCTCGATGACATAATTGTGTTTAGTACATCCTTACAAGAACACATGACTAACCTGGAAAAAGTATTCAAAAGGTTGCGGGAATCCAACTTCAAAATTCAGATGGATAAATCGGAGTTTTTGAAGCTGGAAACCGTGTTCCTAGGCCATGTTATTTGCAAAGACGGGGTTAAACCCAACCCAGACAAAATTAAAGCTATCGAAAAATACCCACTACCAAAAACTACAACCGAAATTAAGCGTTTTCTAGGGCTATTAGGATACTATAGAAAATTTATACCGGACTTCGCACGTCTCACGAAACCACTCACTCATTGTCTTAAAAAGGGATCAAAGATAACATTAGATCAAAATTATATTAACTGCTTTGAACGTTGTAAAACTCTTTTAACAAATGATCCAATCCTACAGTATCCAGACTTCAGTAGAGATTTTATTTTGACAACCGATGCTTCAAACGTGGCGATTGGCGCAGTTTTATCACAGGGGACAGTCGGTTCAGACAAACCCATTGCATACGCTTCCCGTACACTTAACTCCAGCGAAATTAACTATAGCACGATAGAAAAGGAACTTTTAGCTATCGTATGGGCGACTAAGTATTTCCGTTCATATTTATTCGGCCGTAAATTCAAAATTATTACAGACCATAAACCCTTACAATGGATCATGAACTTAAAAGAGCCCAATTCGCGTCTAACCAGATGGCGCCTTAAGTTGAGCGAGTACGATTTTAGTGTCGTATATAAGCAAGGCAAGTGTAACACGAATGCCGACGCATTATCGCGCATCGAGCTTCACAATGACGAGCTAAGACCCATAATAGACGAATTACTTTCCATTTTACCTAATCCCTCCGAAGGGGTACGCACATTAGATGACTCTAGGACTATAACGGCTACCGAAGTCGCAGACGATTCCAGAACCATCACCGTTCATACAGATAAAGAAAACCCCATCCTCGAAGTTCCGATTTCTGACGAACCGCTAAATAAATTTTCTAAGCAGATAATTTTGAATATAGTAGGGGACATAAAAGCAAGACCAGTTGTCACTAAGCCATTCGAAACACACACTCCCACTACTATTCAAATAGCTCAATCGAACATAGAGGAAGATGTCGTTAACGCTATTAAAGAATACGTCCATCCAAAAATTAGGACAGGATTACTTATCAATCCAACATCTGCTATGTACACTGTTATACCAATTATACAAAAGACTTTTAAAAGTTCATCTCTTAACCTCTTTCTAACAAAAAGTGAATTGGAAAACGTTAGGGAATATCTAAGACAGCAAGAAATCATTCATAAATATCACGATGGAAAAACGAACCATCGAGGCATTAACGAGTGTTTCTCGGCCTTATCCCGTAAATATTACTGGCCGAAAATGAGAGAGCATATCACTAAATTTATTAATGACTGTACAGTATGCGGACAAGCTAAGTACGACCGCAATCCTGTTAAACAGAAATTCCAAATTGTACCACCAGCTTCTAAGCCTTTTGAATTAATTCATGTAGATTTACTGACCATTCAAGGGGAAAAATATTTAACAATAGTAGATTCTTTTTCTAAATATGCTCAAGCTTACTACCTGCGAGACGGCACTGCTGTCAGTGTAGTACAAGCTTTGCTGATTTTCTGCACACATCATGGCATTCCGATTACCATAGTTTCCGATAATGGGCCGGAGTTTACCAACCAACTTATTGCAGAATTCGTTAAACTGCATAAAATTCAGCACCATAGAGTAGCCCCACATGCTCCTAATGAAAATGGTATTGTTGAACGATTCCACGCCACCATATTAGAACATCTCCGTATTTTAAAGATAAATCAAAAGAATGAATCTGCTATTAACCTTATGCCTTATGCCCTATTAGCTTACAATCATAGTATACACAGCTTTACAAAATGCAAACCGATAGAAGTAATCACAGGACATTTTGACCCTCGCGATCCTTTTGACATAGATCTGTCCGCCCATCTACTTCAACAGTATGTAGTAAACCACAAAGACAGAATGACTGAGACCTATAAAACTATTCACGACCTATGTAACGACATGCGTAAAGACTTGACTAATATTCGCAATAAAAACCGCGAACCGGAAGCTGAGTATTCCCCGGAACAACAAATATTTATAAAGAATCCATTCGCATCCCGTCAGAAATTAGCTCCTCGATACACACACGACACAGTAATGGCAAATCTCCCAATTCACATCTATACAAAGAAAAAACGAGGCCCCATAGCAAAAACCCGATTAAAGAGAATACCTAAAACGAACCAATTGTTACAGGACTCTCCTGGTACTTCATCTCCTTCTGGGACCAGCTCTAATGCAGGAGATAAGACTTGAAAGTCTTAGTGACGGACCTGGTATATTACCCTTCAAACTAGGCCCCACTCGAATCCTATCCCACTACCATGCATTTCTAAAATATGTAGATCTTCAAGAATTAGGAGACAAAGTAAATTCTGTTAAAACACAGTTAATTAGTATTACTCCTAACCTTAACAATATAACTAATTCCTTATTTCAGCCTCATATTGATTATCTTAAAAATAAGCTTGAAAGCGTCTCTATACAGTTGCAAAGCTTTAAAACGAACCGTGAGAAAAGAGGACTTGTGGGTCTCGGTTCCATTATAAAAAGTATAACCGGTAACCTTGATTGTACAGATGCAGATGATTTTAATCGCGTAATAAAATCCATCCGCGAAGACGAAAATAAAATGGCAACGGAATTTAATAACCACGTGCTTAACTAAAGATTTGACAAATCAATATTCCAAAATAATAGATAGCATTGTGGATAATCAAAATAAATTGGAAATATTAATAGGTAAAATAAATCAATCCGATGCTACTAGAGACTACGATTTAATTAAATATGCCCATTTTGCACAAGTACTAATGATCCTTAGTGATAACGTTGATTCCATCTCACAGGAATTAATTAAATTACAGAATTACTTAGCATTTATAAGAGCTAACACTATGCACCACTCTATAGCCAATTTAGAATCTATCCGAATAATGATTAACCGTGCAACCGAACTTTATGGAGGTAAGAAGGTAGGAGATTTAGATATTAGAGAATATTATGACATTATTAGATTAGGCTCATATTATGTAGGAAATGAAATAGTTATAGTATTTAAGTTCCCGATTCTATTACCCCATATATATGATATGTATAAGTTATCTATTGTTCCTAACAAGAAAAACGAAATCCTTACACCACCCCATCCATTCCTAGCCATTTATCAGAAAGATTTTCAGTACATAGAGGCAGAATGCCCGAAGACCAGTAAATGGTACATCTGTAAGGATAAGCGGAGCCTGAGAGGTCAAACATCTCCTGATTGCATCCATCATCTCATCACAAAACAAAAGACGAATGCAGTATGTAACCCGCTCACAGTCACCTTGGATAAACCGGCTTACGAAGAACTGGACGACAAGCATTACACCATCACATTCCCTACACCAACGAAAGTACATCTATCGTGTGGCCAAGATCTCTACAAAATACTTCAAGGTAGTTATCTCGTTGTTGTCCCTCTGAAATGCTACATAGAAACGCCTCTATTCTCGATCTCAAACACTAAAGACCGATTGAAGGGACAAGCCTTAAAAATAATGGACATACCTGAGGAAAACATCAGCATCCCATCTCCTATTTCGGCATATAAACTAAATTCAATAAACCTTCAACATCTTCATGCGACGAACGCCAAAATATCCCAGCAATCACCAGTGAATCTAAGCAGGAACGATGACCACAGTCTATATCATACTACAATATAATTTTACGCATTAATAATAAGTGCAGGTGCACTGATTCTATGCATGTTATATAGAAAGTACAAGTTGAAGCCAATTGAAAGTACGCAAAGGAATACAGAAGAAGACCATCCTAAATAATTAAAGATATACGCAGTTCCAAGCACTGAGAAGGTTGATCCCGATCAACTACCAGCTCAATTCACGACCAAGGTCTTCCATAGTCGCTGTTCTTCGGGGGGAGGTGTTACGCAGCCCTAATCTAGGCAATCTGCAGCGTTGCATCAGCTTACGACAACCACGAGGCACCGAGTCAGCACAACGTGTGTACTGTGTAATATTACCTGGTTCTGATATTTTACCGTGTGAATTCATTCTAGATTCAAACTTCGAATTAGAGTCACCTCTTTTAGTTGTAATAATTAATTGTAATAATTATTGTAAATTAAATATATTTTAAATAAAGATTGCTTTTTTTGGTGGGGGTGGGGGGGGGGGGTGGTTTTGGGGCCTTCCTTTTTGGGAATTTTTTTTTTTTTGCAACCAGGTTTTTTTTTGGTTTTTGTGTGTTTTTTTTGGGGGGGGACTCTTTTTTGTTTTTTTTTGGGTTGTGATTTAAACTTCTGGCTGGAGCCCACATAATTACTATACTTATACCGTGTATTTACTTCAGTTGGCGATATATGGGAAACTTTTCTATTGTGAGTTTTAGCAAGAAATTATTGAAAAAATTTTAAGTGGTGTAAAACGAATGTTAATAATACTTTACGTGACTTTTTTGGTTCATTTTATGTATTTTTTGTTTTCAACAAAACTATTGCATCGTCTACACACGAAATAAAAACAAAAATAAATGTAGGTATAAAATTATATTATAATGTATATTTACAAACAAAATTCTACAAACTATATTCGTCAAAGGTTATTAATTACAAAGGTTACAATTATTAATAATTATTATAAAATAAAAATAAATGAAGTTATATAATAATATATCAATTTATAATGTCAGATTGTTGGAAATTCCACGGAGATACGGTAAAATGTCGTCGTTGTTATAATTTCCCGTAAGAGTTTCCAATCGACGATTAAGTTGCACATACTTCTTTTTGGAAGCTTCGGGATTTCTGAAGCCGGCTCGAAAACGTTCCAACTCTATTTCTACCCGGTCTTGTTCCTTCCTGAAGTGGTCTATTATTTTGAAAATACATGGATGGTGACAGTCAACGGTGTGTTGGAAAGCATAATGCCATCCTTCTACAGAGTTGTTTGTACGCGGAAGGCCCTGGTGCACTCTATCATGAACATTCCATACATGAATGGGAAATTTTGGATCTGCTCTCCGATTTCTTCTTTGCCGTCCTATATAAGTATCTTCCCAGTAATCGATGAGTGCATCAATTTCTCGTGGACAGCTTTCGGTTAGCTCCTCAAAAGCAGTGATTACGTCGCCCTCTTGGACAAAAGATAACGCTAGTAACATTTTCAAATGCATTCTCACATTTTCGTCATTGCGATATTCTTCTACAAGATGTAGCTCTTGGATTTTCCTCCATAAACACTGCCCTAAGTGGAATAAACAACCCATCACCTGAACACCATGAAATACCTGGCAAACTGCATTTTGGATCGCTTTCTCGAAGTCGGATAAGCAGCTTATTGGATTTAAAGTGGGTTTCAACTCCATCAATTTTTGAAACACTCGAACATATGTTTCTTCTCGTTTATCCTGTAGAAGCTCGTAAATCAACGGAATAGAACGGTTATCTACCAATGCATGAATGGTAAATACTTGTAAAAATAATTATGGGGCTACTTTAAAGGTTCCATCTACGTGCCAGTGCCGGTGCTCCTCTAAAACTTCCAAATTTTATTTAGTACCAAACATGAAGATGCGATGAGGATCATTCTGTCCAGAATCCCATGACAAGAAATTTAGATTTCTTGAAGTGACTTGTAGTGCAACAGGAATATTAATATCGGCAACAGAGCCTGGGTTTGGGCACGACACTTCACCCCTTTGCCGAATACGCTCAACAGTTCTCTGAGATGCATTGTACGATGGCAAATGGACTGATGCTTCCAAATTTATCCCTCTTGTCGATCCTTGAATCAACTGCCTTGGTTTCTCAAGGGTGTCCGCTGCTCGCCATTTCATATTAGACACAGATTTTTTTGCTTCATTTTTAGCTGGATCTGGAGCATGACTTTGTCGAGTCACATTTACCACGACATTTTCCAATGACACTTTGACACGTCCTCGGCAAGCTGTCTCGGCGCATCTCCATGATACACTGCCATCGGTATTAGTTCTCGCCTTACGATACCGGTACCCACCGCTCAACAGTAAATCTTTGCCTTTCTGCGATTGAATAAGTTCCATGATCTTCACCAGACAAAATTCTACAAGACTATAGTTATTTTGTGTGTCCCGATGTTCTTATATATTACTTTATCCCCCCTTCTTGGAACCTACTCATAATAGGTATAGTCCGTTCATCGGTTTAAGAAACTAACTTTTCTTTTACGGGGGATTATCCCCTTACCTGGTGCTGCAATTATAGAATAATTAAAAATAAGTAATTTATTAACACTTCCCATGTATTTCTAAATGACCCATACTCGTTCAATAGCAATAAGAGGATTATCGCCGCAAGAGGTACAATATGTATTGTAAACACATTACAAATTACTTTCTTAAAGCGATGAACGGACTATAAGTTATTATAACATTTATTCAAATCTGCTAATCGGCCGAAACGTAAATCGCCCCTTCTTGGAACCTACTCATAATAGGTAAGTTAATTAAATTGAAAGCTGAATATAAAATTCCACAATATATTCACAGAAATAATTATTATTATTATATTATATTTTCATTATGTAATATACTCTGAAGATAAAAAGCACGATTATCAATGCAACTAGCAAAGTAATAATATTATACTACCTACAACGATCATATTTCGTAAATTACTTACTTAGTTTTATAATTATTTATTTATTATTATACTTTTATGTTTTGTCTGGTTGTTGTTTATCTGTTTTGTCGGGGGCTGTTTTGACGGGGGCTGTTTTGTCGGTGAGCTGTTTTGTCGGGGCTATTCTGTCCGGGGCTGTTATGTCGGGGAACCGGTGGCATGATTGTACAAAATAAGGCCGCCGGGTTGGGCCGGCGATCCGTGCCGCCGGGTCAGCGGCTTTGGTGTGTAGACCGCTTTAATGAATAGAAATGAATGAAGAGTTGCTTAGCTGTGAGCAATTTCACTTCTTCTGGGCGGAGTACATAGTTTCCCAGATGAGTGTTACGTTTGCGCATTAAGGGTCCGCAATCAGTTAGGATGTGTAGAGGCGTTTCTTCCGTTATGGAACAGAACCGACACATCCTTGAGTTGCTTAGTCCCAGGATGGACATGTGCTTTTTAAGACAACAGTGTCCAGTTAGGGCTCTTGCCAGAATGCGCAATTTATTTTTACTTAATCCCAGGTCTTCTGAAGCGAATTTACGATCAAAATCCCGGATTAAGGTTTTAGAATGTTTTAAGCCTGGTGGGTCAGACCAGATCTTAAGTGATTTATTGTGATAAAGAGTTTCAAGGGTCAATCTCTCTAGGCTTCTTGAGATTCCACAAAATATCTTAGGTCCAAATTGTGTGCACTTTGAGCCCTCCCGTACAAGTTTGTCGGCAAATTCATTGCCTACAATACCCTCGTGACCCGGAACCCATCTTAAAACGACCCTGTTGTTACATCCCTGGGCGTTTAAACGGTTCACGCAGTCTCCAACTAGCTTTGAGTTCACTAAGTTTGACCTCAGCGCTAGCAGTGCTGCTTGACTATCAGAGTTTATGTAAATTATATGGTTCACATAGTGTTTTTGCAGATTGATTTCTACACACCGAAACATGGCGAAAATTTCTACCTGGAAGATAGAGGTGTATCTACCCAAATACAAACAAAGTGTGAATTTGGGGCGTTCCCCGAAAATTTCAAAGCCTACGTCGAGGCCCATTTTAGACCCATCGGTACACCATATGATGTACCGAACACGGCTACCGACTTCACAGGTAACCTGGCCATTTAGCCAATCTTCTCTGTAGGGTAATTCTTTTATACTTTTTATTAAAAGTGTGTGTGGACGCATGATATCTGAGATCATGCATAAGACCGGTGATTCCTTAATTGAGTCGAGCATAGATCTCAATCTGTGGGAGAGCAAGCTCAGACCGCAATAGGCGTTAATCCTATACAAACTAGCCCTCGCCTCCTTGTCTAGATATAGATCAAGGGGCGTTAGGCATAGAAGTGTGGCAAGAACATTAAGAGCCGCTCTAGGCGATGATCGCATAGCTCCAGTTGCAATTAAGCAGGCAGTTCTTTGTATACTATTTAATCTGTCCGCAGTCGACTTTTGGTTGGCCTTTTTACACCAGACAATAGAGGCGTAGGTGAGAATCGGCCTAACTATGCTGTTGTACACCCATAAAACCATACTAAGACTCAAGCCCCAGTTGTTCCCGACCAAACGACTGCACGTACCTAAAGCAATTTTTGCCTTATGGCAAGTCTAAGATGTTATACATTTAGCGGCCCGGTACGTGCTTCGCTACGTATAAAGTAAAATAATACAAAAATCAGTAGAAACATCGATTCATTTCTTAAAAAAATATATTACTTAGTTGCTAGCTATTTAAAAACTTAATCCAAAACATTTGGATAAACAATATTTTTTTTGTTTTTCCATTTTGCGTGTGAATAAACAAACGGCTGCGGGTACCGGGTACCGACTCTGGAACAGGCAACATAAAGTTGGCCATGTGAAAAACATGATCCTTCCAAATTCACACCACAAACGTGAAGTGTTTGTCCTTGGGCCTTGTTGATGGACATCGCAAATGATAAACGACAGGATATTGTAATCGTTTGAACTCGAATGGCATATCAGTTGGAATCATAGGGATACGCGGTATCAAACAAACCTCCTTTAGATTTACTAGTTATAGCGGTTTCAGGCTAGCATTTTTTTTTGCGCGTATACGGTCGTTTCAGCATACGCGCTTATACGCGCGCTACAATACACGCTTCTGAAAATCATACTTGCGTAAATGGGCATATTTCTGCGTGTTCTCTCGCACCGGTGGTGTCGTGTCAGTATCAACTTGGATTCTGACGAAGAAACATTACTATTTGCGTTACTTATTCGCCGTCGACTGAGACGACGAAAAAAATGCTGGGTGTCACCGATAGTTGCATCAAGACTGATGACCGGTCACTTTAATACACTTTACCCAGAACTGCGAAGTGATTCTAAACGATTCAAAAATTACTTTCGAATGTCTTTGAGCACTTTTGATGTATTGTTAAATATATTAAAATCACAGTTAGAGCATAAAGATACTGTGTTAAGGAAAAGCATATCTGCTGAAGAGAGGCTTGCGATCACTATAAGGTGAGTATTAAAAGTCAAATGTTTACGTTTACAAAATTTATTTACGAAATTAGTTATTATTTATGAACAAATCTTGAAAAATTTCTTCACCATCCTCCGGGAACTGGTGCTCTGAATTTCTATGAATGTTGGAAGTAGTAGAAGTAGATAGCAATGTAGTAGACGAACCGGGTGGGGGGCTTGCGATTGATGTCGAATTTGAATACTGACTACTCATAGAAGTAGCTCCTGTTCGATAACCGTATTCTTAATATGACTTATTATAATCTTTATATCTCTTCATAACACTCATTATATCATATTTTAAATCAAATTTACTACTAACAAAAATTGTTTGTCCGGATCATCATTGTCTGCTGTTCCATATTTCTTTTCTTTTTATTTATAATATTATCTGCTAAGATTTTGAACAAATTTTCTTCATTTTTCTTTTTCCTGACGAGCTAGACCTAGTTGTTTCAACAGTAATATCTGAAGCATCATTACTATCAGCGTTATCATTAATGCCATCTTCAATGTTTACAATTTCGTCGTCTGTATTTCCTTGTTCGTCTTTTTTAGGTTTTGTTTCATACAGTGGTTGCAAAAACAATAGATTATTGAAATAGGCGTAAGGCTTTGAGTTTTTGGCTCCAGAACCGCTTTTAAATGATTCTTCTTCAGTTCTTGTGAGAATGCATCTCTGATGCTTTTCCATTTTTTCTGAATAGTAGTGCCTGAAACAAGTATTTTAATAAATGTATAAATTAAATATAACATAGAAGTTGTTGCAGGTTTCTAGCATCGGGATGCACATTTACCGAGCTGCATTATTCATACAAATGTGGGATTTCTACAGTATCAAGCATTGTGCGGGAAACTTGTTTAACAATATGGAATTCTTTGAAATTTGTATGCATGCCACCAACATCTGAAGAAGAATGGTTGAAAATTGCGAAAGGCTTCAATAGTACCACAAACTTTCCTAATCTTCTAAGTGCTATCGATGGCAAACATATAGAAGTATTTCATCCGGCTCACAGTGGCTACTACTTATAAGCATTATTTTTCTCTTGTGCTATTAGCAGTTTGCGATTCAGATTTTAATTTTATTTTTATTGACGTGGGTTCTTACGGAAAAAGTGCAGATTCGCAAATATACAAAAACAGTACACTATACAAAATGATTAATGAAAAGTCATTGAATATTCCTAAACCCAGACCTTTACATAGTTCAGGCGAGCCATTGCCGTTAACATTCATTGGCGATGAGGCTTTTAGATTGGAAGAAAATATGCAAAGACCATATAGTGGCAACAATTTGTCACCAAAACAAACAATTTACAATTACAGACTATCCAGAGTCCGCCGCCATATCGAATGTGCATTTGGGATTCTGGCTAATACATGGAGGATCCTCCACCGACCACTAAATGTGTCAATTGATTTGTGCGAAGATATTGTAAAATCTTGTTGTGTCTTACATAATTTTGTTCGTCAAAGAGAGAATAATTATATTTCACCGACAACAAATGGCACTCAAGATACTGTAGGTAACCTAATACCGAGCACAAGAAATAAAGCGGCATATGATATCCGCGACAATTTTGCTGACTACTTTGTGAGTGATGCAGGGGCACTTCCATGGCAATCAAAATATGCATAATAAAAGATATAAAATAAAATTTAAAAGTTTTTTATTTGTTACTGTAGGTATAATGTACAGTAAAATCATCAATCAACATACCTGTTAGACATGTTTCTGCACTTGTTTTCTCTTCAAAGTTTGGTTCCAACGCTGCAGATAGTTCCCCCCAAGCATTTCGTTTTATTATTCCATTAGAATATTCTTTGGTCCTACTATCCCATATTGCTGGGCGTGATTCAATTTAAAAAATAAGACGTTCAACAGTATATGACATTGTAAAACGTAATCCACTGCTAAAATGTATATCCACTGCAATGTGAAGTTGTCAACTAAGACGCGTGCGTGCGTGGTCTCCGGCAGAGGGGGAAATGGGCGCGCGGGGAGGTTTCTCTCGCAGTTGCACTTATACAAGCTTTACGAAGCGCGTCAACGCTCGTACGAGTCGAGCGTGTGACAAAAGGCGCGCCTATACGCGCCTACATGCGCTTCCAAAAACGAGCTTATACGCGCGTATAAAACGCTAGTCTGAAACAGCTCTTAAGATCGTAGCTTCGATCAAATTTGGCAATAACTTTTTCACTGCCAATCTGGTGCCATTACACAGTCTTGGTGGATTAATATTTCGCACTAATATAATTAAAGAATCAACTTTCATATTTAAGCAGTGCGGTGGCATACCAGCCGGTTCCAATGAATTTAAAAATTTAACTGGAAAATTCAATGCCTAATCTTGATTCATAGCACAGCATTCATACACCTGGCAGTTTCTCTTGAATTTGAAAATTAATAGCATTGATATGAATGTTCTTTGATGCTAAAATAGCGCTTTCTCTCAACCAATCATGATTTCTATAATTCTGAAGAATATTCGAAAAAACACATTCAATCAATTCATCTATCGATTACACAATAGTACAAAAATTGTTCGGTATAGCGATCAATCCATTGGTCCTGTCGATTTGTATTTTACCATCACCAATTTCTAACAATTGTTTTGAAACTCATGGGCAGCTGGATCATTTTGTAGGTGAATACGCATATTAATGTTTAGTGTCAATTTTGTACATATCTCCAAAGAACTGATGACTTCAAACAGGCATTTATTTCATCAGCAGGAGTTGATCGAGGAATGACAGACAATGTTTGACGAAAATCCCCTGACAGTAATATCAAAGCGCCACCAAAAAGATGTTGATTACCACGTAAATCTTGCATTGTTCGATTAAATGCTTCTAGTGATTTTTTATTCGCCATTATAAACTCATCCCATAAAATAATTAACGTTAATCGCGGAACTTTTGCCATAGCAGAATTTCTTGAAATATTGCAAATTGGAGTTTCAATCATCTGTACATTCAATGGCAATTTTAAGGCAGAGTGTGCGGTTCGACCACCTTCTAATAATGTAGCAGCAATTCCCGAAGATGCAAGTGCCAATGCAATTTTCTGCTCCGATCGAATAGTTGCTAAAATCAATGATATAACGAACATTTTGCCTGTACCACCAGGTGCATCCAAGAAATATAATCCACCTGAATTATTGGAAACAGCTTGCATGATTGTGTCATATACATGTTTTTGCTGAATATTCAATTTGGTAATATTCGATTGTACAAATAAAAGCAAATCATTAGAATTGAATTCCTGCTCACGTTGCAATTCTCGATCAAACAAATCATGCATTTCAGGATTTGGTGCGGTCATACCCAATTGTGCTAATGCTTTATTTGCAATTGTTAGACACATATCTTCAATTATTATCAAAGCTTTATTTGCAATTGTTAGACACATATCTTCAATTATTATCAAAGCTTCGTTGCACATTTCCAAGGTATCAACAAATCCGGATTTCTTGCATGATGACGCATACGAACTAAAATATCTTCTGCCATATAATATTTATATTTGTTCCATAATTCAAGTGGATTTGATGGCATACATGTTGATAATATAATGGCAAATAGCATTGCTGTGGATGAGCTGAAGTAGATGCATCATGAAGTGTTGAATACCAATGTGCATCATCCTCCAACAAATGCAAGAGTTGACATGCTTCACGATATGTTTGACACAAATGACCATTGACTGTTCTCTATTCTTGAAATGATTTTGGGCCATTGACGTTAATTAATAACAATCGCAAATAAAAACACTCAGCATTGTTTGGATGTACTGTATATATTCTCCCAATTGCGTCTGTTTGGAAAACACCTAGATGCCCATCGACTGCTGTACCTTGTTTACGTCTTTGAAATTTTTTCGAAGACACATTCCATGTGTAATACTGAGGCACTTCAGAATATAACAAATTTATTGCAAATATATCAGTTTCGCATAATTTGAAAAAAGCTGTTAACGTAGTTGCTGGTGGTTGTGCTGCTCGTTCCAATATATTTGCTTCATTAAAATAAACACGTTGGCCATTCTCAAGATGCACAGCCAAGTGAACAACCATAGGATGTCTTTCGTGCATTGGAAGCAACAGAATCCTCTAGACAGCTTCATTACTACTGATATAGCGCCCCATTTGATACTGAGTAATTTCATCATTTCTATTATCACCAGCAACACTGACACAACAGCCATATCGCACCCTTTATTTATATACTTGCAAATATATTTAATGTATTTGACTGAATTACAATACTCCACATTTATATGAGCATTGAATATCTTCGATAATAATGGACAATACGGAACTATCCAACGATTATCAACTTCAACGTCCGGGTTACGCATCCTAATGATTGCAGTTTTTCCATTATCGTTAGGTGATCTACGTCGATACAACGGATATCCGTCATTGCCCGTTATTGTGTCTGAAGTCATTTGCCTTGTGTATCGTTTCGAACACTTTCCATCAATCATACATGGCGAATTCATATTTAGTTCACCGCACGGACCATGTATCATGTTTTAACGATAACGTGGAATAACTCTGGATCAACAGTTTGATCGGGAATTTCAGCTGATATAACGTTATCGATTTGATCCAGAGTTATTTTATGTACCAGCCAAATTAATATATTTGCATGCAGTAATCCTCTTTTTTGGCATTCAATGGAGTACATATGGCAACGCACCTCTCCAAATACACGTAATTTTACAATTAAATCCATAAGTGCTTTAAATTTTTGCCGAAAAACACGTGCTGTAATGTCATGACGATCAGTTCCAGATCAGTTAACAATTTATTTGAAAAACAGTCGACTGTTCTTCAAATATCATCCCACTGCGGATTACATGCATATGTAATGAACAGCTCCGGTCGACCATATTTTCATACATAAGACGTTGCGTCTTGTGCATATTCGTTCATATGCCGTGGGCTACTACTAAACGAAGATGAAAATATAGTCAATCGCTCGATATCATCTATATTAGCATCATTCGCTATCGCATCTTGCAAATGAATATATTTTTCGGATCTTAATTTTGCTTGGTTTAAACGAATAAAATTAAGACGTTCAGTTTCTATTTTGGCATACATATCGACGATGTACTGATGATATAGTTTACCACATCTCAAGATATAATTTTGTGCCTGTGGACGAACCATCAACATACGAATAAAAATTCATGGCACTAACTTTTTTCTGTGTCATGCACCTGACCTGAAAATCAATGCAAAATGTGACTTTGGAAAATTATACAAATGAAAACACACAGAAAATAGGATAATTATTTACCGGTTTGTAGATCAGTCATTGGTATATTGATATGGTAGCCATCGTCACCTTTCTAATGCAATATTGGGTATTGTAATGCATCATACAATACAATACAATACAATACCCTTTATTGAACACTAAAAAAAAACAACATAACAAGAAACTAACAAAGAGAAAAACAAAAGGCGGTCTTATTGCTATGCAGCAATTTCTTCCAGACAACCTAAATAGGAAATAAAAATAAGTGAAAAGTTAAGTAATGTGTAGGGTGCACTATAAATAATATTATAATCTATAAATGTAAAAGAAATTTAATAAACATATACGGAATATACTTAATTGACAGACTAGTGATCATGAAACGACAGGAATAGATAAAAGGAGGAGGGATGACTTAGAAGGAAAGATAATGTTTTTTAACTTGGTTTTTGAAGGAGTCTATTGTTTATAGTTGATGGTAAGGACTTCCAAAGCTTAACTCCAAGAACTGAAAAAAGATTTACTGTAAAATGTAGAAGAGTGCAAGGGATATAGAAGGAAAAGGTTTTCTAAGGATCGAAGGGAAAGTTTGTGAGAGGAGCTGAGAAATTGGAAACATTCTTTAAGGTAGGGAGGACTTGATATATTAAATAAAACGCAGTAGAGAGCTGTGTGCCTAGTGCGAGTTGGTGCGAGTTTTTTACGCGTTCGATAGCGATAAATTTAACTACGATTTGTATTGAATTAAAAAGCGCCAACTAGTGACAATAATTTGAAACACAACTCCTGAGTTTATTACGTTGTCGATATCGACCATTGAACAATGACTAGCATTTGACAGTGAGAACATTAACACTTGTGATTGGTCGTTTCAAATGCTCTCGAGTATATTGCGAGTGCGAGTGGCAATTTCAATTGTTCGAACCGTAACATAAACAAAATTTACTCTGATGCTATCGAAAAAGTTTTCACATAGATTTTTACAGTGAGTCAGTGTAGTGAGAACAATTGTTGAAGGTTTAGTAATTTTATTTCGTATTTTGTGAACGATATTTAAGTACGGCAGGACGTTTTTATTTCGCATGGAGGATGTTTACAGCCGCTAAGGCACAAGATGACCGCAATTATAACGCCAATCTTGAAACAATAGCTCGTGCATCTTTCAATCCCTTGTTACACCTCACGGAGAGGCAATTCAAAGATAGATATCGCTTTTCCAAGAAAGTGTTCAAGTTTTTATGTAAAGAGCTAAGGAGTTTGATAAATCTTAGGTCCTCTCAACGCGTTTCCTTGGAATATAAAGTGTGTATCGATCATTATTTTTTTACATTTTTGCAACTCAAGTTTAAAACAAGTGCAAGTATAAGTTTGTTCTCTTTTTAATTGCAGGTGCTCACTGCTCTATTCTTTTTTGCAACTGGATCCTACCAAAGGCCAGTTGGAGTTGCAAAGCACATATCACAAAAAATGTGCAGTGTTTACATAGAAGAAGTTACCCAGGCGCTGACACACAAAAATATAATTAAGAAATATATTCGGTTCCCTGATAAATATATACTTATTTTTAAACAACCTTAAGCAAATTATTTGATTCAGTAAATATATATAATAAAATTTAATTTTTACAGAAAATATGGAATCCCTGAAGTGGTTGGTTGTATTGATGGAAGTCATTTTAAAATAGTTGTCCCTCCAAAAGAAGAGGAACATTTGTATTATAGTCGTAAGCACTACCATTCCCTTAATGTTCAAATGGTAAATCTAAAGTTCTTTTTATTTGAATTATATTATTGATTGCTTAAAAAGGGGCAGAAAATAAAAAAATGTCTTCTTTTCAGGTATGTGATGATGAATATAGAATTTTAAGTGTTTCAATTCCAAGTTTGGAAGTGCAAATCATGATTCCTTTATATGGGAAAACAGTGATTTAAACACATATATGCAATCTTTGCACCGAAATGGAGAAATGTTTTGGCTTTTGGGTAATATATCTGCAGTATAACTTATTGTATGTTTTGATTTATACGAAGTGTTTTTAAGCAAAACATCACTAAATAATACCTATCATCTTTATTATTGACAACTTTTATATTTTAACTCTAGTAGATTCTGGATATCCACAACGCCCATGGCTTATGACGCCATTTTTAGACGCTGAGTCTAATAATTATAATGAAAAAGATATGCGAGCTCGAGTTGTCACTGAAAACACATTCTCAAGGCTGAAAAATCGATGGCGATGTCTGCACAAGGATAGAGTTCTGAATTACAACAAATTATTTTAGCATGCTCTGTGCTACATAACATAATTATTAATTTTGGTGTTGAGGACACAGAGGAAAATATTGGTGGGTATCTTAATTTCAAATCAAATTACTATAATATATTAAGCTAACTTATAAAAAGTAAACTTATAAATTTTCGATTATTTTTAGGTCTGCAATTTGAAAGGACAATAGAATGTGACCAAATGAGCTATACAGAAAGAGGAGAAGCTACCTCTGATTTAATTAGAGGTAGAATGTTAAGAGATCAATTAGCAAGAAAATTACAATAAGGATTAAAAAATTTCACATTGGTCATTATCACAAATTTAATTAAATAATTAATAGTAACATAGTATAAGTAACAACAATATTAATAGCAATAGAGTTAAAATAAGCAAATATTAATTGACTAATCTTTACAATACTTATTAACTAATTTATCTAAAATATCAAAAGCTCTTAATCCTAATGACACCGGAGCTAATATCTCGGTGTTACCGCCGAAACAAAGGCAGAAGATGAAGCCACTGAATTTTCAACTCTATGCAGCAAACAATACTGTGATTCCTACATATGGGGAAAAAACATTGGAGCTGGATTTAAACCTACGCCGACCATTCAAATGGAGATTTATTTTCGCTAAAGTCAGCAAACCATTCATCGGTGCTGATTTTCTTCTACATCGCCAGTTGATTGTCGACATCAAAAATAGAAGAATTATCGACGGGAAAACCAATCTTGCATCTCAGTCTTTCGTCCAAGCAACCAATCTGTCCACAATAAGAAGCATAGATGTTCAACAATCGTATCACAAGATCCTCGAAGAATACCCTGGAATCACAAGAATAACTTCAATGAAATTAACACCGAAGAACGACGTTGAGCATTTCATCGAAACCAATGGACCACCACTTCATTGCCGTGCACGTCCAATCGCACCACACCTATACGAACAAGTTCGAAAGAAATTCGAAAACATGATTGAGCAAGGAATATGGCGTCCAAGCAAAAGCCCTTGGTCATCACCACTTCACATTGTACCGAAGAAGAATGGAGAATTACGAGTTTGTGGAGATTACAGAAGACTGAATTCTATTAACACTCCTGACCGCTACCCAATACCGCGAGTCAAGGATTTCACTCATCAACTATCAGACAAGACTATATTCTCCATCATTGATCTCAACCGAGCTTACCAACAAATAAAAGTACGCGATGAAGACATAGAGAATACATCAATAATTACCCCAATGGGATTATTCGAATTTCCAAGAATGAACCCAGGATTAAAGAATGCTGGTCAAACCTTCCAAAGATTCATACTCGAAGTACTTCATAGACTGGATTTCGTTTTCGCATTCATTGATGATCTCTTTGTTGCAAGACCTGATAAAGAAACGCACGAAACCCATCTACGCACCGTGCTACAGCGATTAGAAGACAACGGAATCACTATCAACCCTTCGAAATGCATATTTGGCCAACAAGAAGTTTCTTAGTTTCACCGTCAGCAGGAAGGAATCAAACCGCCTGCCGAAAAAGTCAGTGCAATCATCGATTATGTGTAACCTAAAACTATCGAAGAGCTAAGGCGTTTTCTTGGGATGATAAATTTTTACAGAGAACACATACCTAAAGCCGCTGAACTCCAAGCACCACTTCACGCCTACCTTCACAACACGAAGAAAAAAGATAAAACGTCAATCGGATGGAACAAGGAAGCCACGAAGGCATTTGAAGCTTGTAAGTTGCGATCCAAAATGCAGCTTTGCTCGCTCACCCATCACACGAAGCAACCCTTGTATCTTCACGATCCGATCTCTCAGCAGGAGCTGTTCTCCAACAATACAGCAATGGGAAATGGCTTGCAAGCCATTTCCCATTGTATGGCTATTTTGCGAAGAAGACCTCTACTGGCAACTTTCAAAAGATCTGCATTTTTTAGAGGCAGAAGTATATTTATTACGATATCTTTTGAAATCTTATAGCGACTTTTAAATTCATTGGCACTGTAATAATCAAGAGGATAGTATAAGTCATAAGGATAGAAGTTTCTCTCCAGGATATAATTATCAAAATCATCTTCGCTGCTGTAATCCATCGCAATTATTCAATCAAAACAAATTAGCGTATCACAAATCAACAAACACTTGTATACCCATAAACAATTTGACATTTGCGTTGCTTTGTCGCACTATGCGTAGCGTAAAGAAGCTAGCGAGCTACTTTATCTATGCGTTCATTATAATGAGTGCATAGTGTCATTCGTCCCTCAATTATAAATAAATTAATATTACTATCAATTTATTTATAATTGAGATTATTTCGCGACAAACACTCTGCGTGTGTCATGTCTTTGCCTTTATTACAAACGACATCAAAGTTTTCGTAAATACAGTAACATTTTATGAGATCAGCAATTTATTAAAAACTTTTTACAAAATTATTGTATTACTGTAAACACATATTTAAATACTGAATCACACCATCGTCCACCATAGTTAACTACCGAGGGAAAATATTTATTTCAAAGAGCGCAAGGTATCTGTGACAGAAAACATCTGGCCACCGAGCTTCAGCAGTCAAGTAAATATTGCAAACCAATGAGCTCCGGGTCCCGCGCCTACGTCACGTTGATCGAGTGACGCTGGCCACAATAGAACGTGTGCCTGCTGTACGACTATACTCGTATGTCGTAGGACTCCCGTACAAAATTGGCCACATCTTGAAGTGAGCTTCCCTTAAAACAAACTACTAGCCGCCAAAAAAGATTAGTCAGTTTTTACCATCAATCAAGTGTGAAATACCTTCTCAAAATGCTGGAGTATAGGAGCTTGATTGCTGTGAACATTTTTTTTTGTAAGTAGGCCTACCACCTGTGGACTCGCGGTGTTAAGTCAATATTTTTACGAGATGATTTTAACGAATCGCAATCGGTTACAACTGTGAATTGTTTACCCTGTAAGTATTGCCGAAATTATTTAGTCGCGTTAACAACCGCTAAAGTCTCAATTTCGTAGCTATGATACGCAAAAACTCTTCGTTTACCCTCAACGGTTTGAAATAAAATAGCATCGTTGCCCTCAGAGCACGCACCAGTGTGCAATTCTACTGGGCATTGATGGTCATAGATCATTAAAACTGGCTCTTTTGTAATAATAGAGATAATTTCTTTTCTAATGTCTTCGTGACGCTGTTTCCAAGTAAAAAGAGTTTTATCACACGTCAATCTATAGAGAGAGCCCATTATACGCGAAAAGTTAGGCACAAATTGTCTGAAATATGTCGCGAAGCCTATAAATTGACTTAACTGAGTTACGGTGGGCGGTGGAGGTGGAATAGACAGCGCTTCTATTTTTCTACTATTAGTTCTAATCTCTACCGACTTGTCTTCATAGCCTAGAAACTCTAGTTGCGTTTTCAAAAATGAACACTTATTCAAATTTAATGAAAAACCAGCTTTAGTTAACATTTGTAAAACTACATCAAGTCTCTCAATACCTACTTCAGTAGTTTCAGAAATAATCAAAATATCGTCAACGTAAACTATTACGTAATCATTTGGCGAATTGCCTAGAGCCTTGATAATCGCTCGTTGAAAAACATCGAAGTCCGAACGGCATGGTTAAATACTCATCTACACTTTCACGCATTATTTTTCTTTCTTCCGCGCTAAGTCGATAAGGTCGATTTGTACGGTGAAAGAAGGGTCGATTAATTGTATCACGAATTCATCCGTTGTTACGCGCATTCACGGCATACCGGTGATAAAATAGCCGAATATCGCTGATCAGAAGCAATCGCAAAGGGGGATGCCCATTTTCGGCCATGGAATACCCAACAATGTGCATTTGTTAAAAAAATATATCTTTATTTATGGTTATTAATCGCGGTATTCATTTATCCTAAAAAGATAGGAATATTTTTGCACAAATTAAAAGTACCGAAAAGATAAGAATAAAATTAGGTAAATCATTAATTCATTAGCTTGTGAATAAAATAAAAAGTGTTGCTAATCACAAATCTCATTAAAAAATCGATTCCCCTTTTTGATCGATTACTTATGGTGTCATTATTACAATGCTAATATAATTTTTCGATAATTATTATGATGTTACGATATATATTTAAAAGGACCGTTGACAATGGATATTTATCCAAAGCAGCCGATACGCAACCGTTATCAACCAGTTGTTTATCCGACTACAGACGAAAAAGGATGGTTATGTTTTTACTGTGTGTGCGGGTTAGGCTATGTTGTTATCGTTTTTTGTTATAGTGCTTAAAAACGTAGGATGCATTTTATTATAGAGGGCGCTACTATCAAAGTAAAATACTTGACCAACTTTGAGAATTCTTTCACCACTAGATTGTTATGTATAATTTTAGATATCTAATATAGGATGAATTTTATTATAGAGGGCGTTATTTTCAATAAATACGTTTTTTGGCTAATCTCAAAAATTACTAGACCGATTTTGAAAATTCTTTCACCATTAAATTGCTAATGAGGGCATTAGTTGTGTGATAAAATTATATTATTACAATAATTAATTTTGAGATTAATATTTTCTAAATAAATAAAACTAAATACCTACCTAAGATGTTCAAATCCAATTATTATTTTTACAATTTAATAATCGTATTTGCACACTTTACTTACTCAGATTGATTATTATAGATAAAGAGGTAATAAATCTAAAGTAAAAGAGCTCCGCTTAAACGAAAAAACTATTTATTAAAATAAAACTAAAAGTTGAAAAAAACTGGTTCAGTGCGAGTCGGACTCGCAGACCCATGAAAAGTTCTGTAGTAACAAGCATATATTTTAAATCGAGTCAAAAATACCACTATCATTATCGCCAGCAACAAATTATTTTGTTTTTCATAGTGTTTGTGTTAATAACAAAGTTGTTTTTGCGGTTCTTTAAAATGTGCTACTTGTATCTAAAAAAAAAGGACTATTATACATTATACGGGTTTCTGTGCTTTATTCATTATCAAAGAGAAAAAAACTTATTGCACAAAATGGGTTTTTATCCATTTCAAGTCATCAAAAGCGGTAGTCAACCGTAGAAAACAAAAACAACCGTTGTTATAGGCTCGGTTGAAATCGATGACAACCTTCACATTTATAGTTATGATAATTAAACAAGCTAATTACTACCTGATTTCCCAAGAATTCTTTAGAGTATAACAAAACGCTACTGCACAATTTAACTGTTATTCTTATCTGTTCTTTACATAACATTTAAAATGGAATTATGTTATGATAATTCAAGAAGTTAATTTCTAGCTGATTTACCATGAATTTTCTAAAGCATAACAAAACAATACAGCACAAGTTAACTGTTCTTAAAAATACGTTTGAAATAGAATTTCAATAAATACAGGAAATTATATTTTAAAAAGCGTGCAGAACTTAAAACGCATCAAGGATTATTCTTTTTATGATATTATTAATCGAATAAAAATCGATATCGTTTCATAGATTGTAGTGTTATGCTACTTACATATCATTTTACACTATTTTAAATTTATTTTTCCATTCTGTTTTTGATTTTCTGCATTAGCCTCAAAAATGGATATTTTGCATCACCTTTATTTTCATAGGATCCTGTAACGTTTTTAAACCATAAGAACACAATAACAAATCATTTTCACATCGTATTTTCACGTTATCAGCACTTTTTAAATCGGTGTCAATGGAGTCTACCTTTTTCGGTATTTTATTTAGTTCTCCGTAACTCTGCAATTTCGGGCTTCGTGCGCACTGTTGCACTACCTTTTTTCCTATATCAATAATATCTCATTTTTCACTTAAATCTTGCCGTTTCTCTATTACGAGCCTAAAACCAAAATTTGACATGTTTTGACATCGTTGTTTATCTGGTTGTCATGGCAATTTTTATTCAAATATCGTTACCGGCCTAATGTTTTTACTTCAAAAATACTCTTCTTCTTGGCCATTTACAAAAATTTGCTTTTAATTTAAATAATTTCAAATAATTTCTCGTTCTTATCCCAGATCCGTCAAAAAGTATAAAAGCCGAAGAATCGGCCAATAGAGGTTCTCACTTCAGCTTTGATACGAGAAGCACCTCTTAAAGGCTTTATCCGCACTGCCTCGGGATCTTGCAAGCCTCTGCCTTCTCCTGAAGTCGTCGCCTAGCCACGCCTACGCCTCCACCTATTAGTGCCCGCGCTATCTTCGGCCGCTGAGCGTGCTTGTCTCAAGCGCTGCGTGTTCCTACTCCAGACGCTGCGTGTCTCCGGCGCTCCGGGTGCTGTGTGTGTCTACTCCGGGCACTGTGTGTGTCTACTCCGGGCGTTGTGTGTGCTTACTCCGAGAGGTGTGTGTGTGCCTACTCTAAGTGCTGCGTGTACCTGCTCAATACGCTGTGTGTACCTACTCCAGACGCTGCGTGGACCTACTCCAGACGCTGCGTGTCTACTCCAGGCGCTGTGTGTGTCTACTCCGGGTGTTGTGTGTGCTCATTCTGGTCGCTGTGTGTGCCTACTTCAAGCGCTGCGTGTACCTAGATTAGGCGCTGTGCATCTACCACAGGCATAGCCTGTACATACATTGTTTCCGTACTCATTTATCTTTATTAACTTTTATTTTTTTTTTAAATTGTAATTCACTATCATCACTACAGCCCATCGTCACCCTCATACCTTTTTTTTTATAAAAAAAAGCTGTAAATATCTTTACAATTTTTTAAATAAATTATTTTCTTTTTTGGTTGTTTCGTTGTTAGGTTAGGTTCTATAGTTTTTAATTGTGGCTTTACATTTTATAAAAGAAACTGTAAATATCTTTACAAATTTTAAATAAATTATTTTCTTTTTGGTTGTTTCGTTGTTAGGTTAGGTTCTTTAGTTTTTAACTGTCGCTTCACGACAAGATTTTATGACAGTTAAGTGGCAACATCGAATCTGACCGGTAGGCCCTCGTCACTGTTATGTCACAAGAATTCAATTGCGTGTTATTGTGTTATTTTATTTTTATTGGAAAATGCAATTGTTGATCTCTCAACAATTGGATATAATTTTGGAGGTAAGTGTTTAACATTTTTCAATTTATTAAGTGTGATGCTCATATCTGATAATTATACATGTTTTTACACTGATTGTATATCAACTCAAGAACTTGTTTTATTTTTTCACATCTGCACAAGCTATATCTGACAAACATACTAGCTTATTTATGAGATTGACCATTTGTATCAACTACCAAGAAAGGAGACCGTTGATTTTTCATTGTTTTTGGACTGCTGGTAGTCTGTCAGGTCTTAATTATTAAATAATATAGGGCATTAAGTCCATCCTTATGCAGTAACATTTAACTTGATAAATATTTTATTTATATTTGAGTTTAAAATAAACAAATCTATTTTTTTTTCACTTTGACTTCATTTTTTGTATTTTACATTATTTCAGTTGCCGTTGTCATGCCGTGTGTATCATAATGGCTGGCAATGAACTGATAGAACAGCATCACATTCAACTGCAGAACGGGAACCATCTGAATCATCTAGTCCATCCTCGTTGCAATCTGAAGTGAGCAATGTATTTTTTTATTGCACCCAGAACAACAAAGCTTAGATCATACATCACATAATGTACTGCTAACTAATTATTTAAAAGCGCCACTAACACCAAATCAATGTTTTTTACCTGGTTGTAACAGTTCCAATGGACTCAATGTTCCATGAGCATTGCGAGTATGTCTCTTTTGTGATTACAATTACTATGTACGTGTGTTATACGCGGTAGAGAAATGCTGCAGTTATATTAGAAGTATAGTTGTAGCATGAATGGGTTGGCTCGACCGGGTAAGGACCACGCTCTCACAGAATACCAGCGTGAAATAGTAGCTTAATGCTGCTGTGTTTTGTATGGTGAGTAGAGAACCGGAGACCCTTTTTACTGGAAACGAGAAAATGATCTTAGTCCTCAATGGTGACAACGCATCTGCATTTTGATTTGTAATAGAGGATAGATGTGGATGTCCAAGAGCCGCAGCAATGTCTCCAGCAGATAGTTCTCAGACAAGATATGCTAATAAATCTAGAGCCGTGACTATGTGTCATATGAGTAGTAGAGGTGGTGAATGGCATTTTTAAAACTGAATTTAAAATATTTCATCAAAATTACTATAACAGGGCTTCTACACATTTGATGATAGACTGCTGTGGCTGCTGCTATAATTAATAAATTCCACACAAAAATAAGGGACAGGGATGATGCGGCTCAAATACTTGAAATTGTTCACCAAAATATAGAGACAAATAATGATTTGTCTGAGTATGCTAGGGAAAGCAATCTAAATAGAGCTAGGGCAGGCAGACTTTAGAAATATAATACATTTATACTTTATACTTTAAAATGTTAGGGAATTTCCTGTTTTAACTTACAGCGACTTAATATTAATTGCTTGTGTCACATACCAATTAAAGCAAGCTCGCTACTATTATGGTGAGCATATAAGATTTAATGGTTGCTACCGGATAGAACTCTGTGATAACCAGAGGAGCAGCATCATGGAAGGAATAAACTTAAGCCCTAGCTGATCTTTACTTAGGGCTAGAATTGCAAGTCATCACCGTTAGTCGTAAAGTGTATTTTATATATATTTTAATTAGTGGCAATGGTTCTGGTAGACGTGCAATTAAAAAGTACTGTCGGCCGTCGAACTGTTGGATGCTGTGCCCATGTCATGACAGTAATATGGTATTTGGGTTGGGCACGGCATCAGAGTAATATTTTGCTTCCTGCTCAGTTCCTGAATAAAGTATTGATGTGTAAATTAGAGGCAAATAATTCCTTAGCTTTCCTAGATGCGTTAGTCATCCAAAATTCTAACAATACCCTAGTTCACACTGTGTATAGAAAACAATGAATCTCACCATTATCCTTCACAGTTAGTTACCGTGAGCAAATCTTTGTTACAGAGAGCACAAGGGATCTGTGGCAGCAAACATCTGGCCGTCGAGCTTCAGCACGTCAAGCAGGTTCTGCACGTCAACAAGCTTCGGGCCCGCGCTTACGTCACAGTGACCGAGTGAAGCCGGCCACAGTCAAGCATGTGCAGTACTAGCATTTGTCAGAAGTGTCACCGACAAGATTGGCTACATCTTGAAGCGAGCTGACGTGAAGCATCAAAGTTCAGGGAAGTTTGCAGTTTGTGATCATATCCTGGATGGCCCAACCAGATAGACATCAAAAAAAAGATTTGATAGACCACAAATCCTCTAAAAGGATGATACAAGAGACTATTGAAAAAAAAAAAATTCTTTTTTCAATAGAGAAGTAGGAGGTTTGGTACCTCCTGCTTAGGACCCTGTAATTAATGAAATTAAAATTAAACCCAAGCATACCACTGCAAGATTTCAAGACACAGTAAGTTCATTCTGTAGATCGGACCATAAATAAAAATTAAAAATCTGAAGGTACTTCCGGGTTAACAAGCTGACATTGGGACGTCAGTCACCTCAATCCGCCGTAATCGTGGGTGTTGGAAAGCACCCGAAACGTCTGGAATTAAAAATCAAAGAAATAAAACGCGATAAAATCGATAAAAATAGTTGTTAAAAAAACTGCATTTGTGAAAATAAAAACTTATATATCTTCAAAACCCCGACTTTTTTAAAGCAATTCCTTAACCATTTCATTGTTTTAATTGCTTATTATCATATCTATAATATGCTTTTATATGGTACCCATGTCCGAAGTGTCTATGAAGAGTGGGCAATCCCCTTTAAGATCTAAAGACACGTCGGTATGAATAACGGTAAAATTATTATTAGAGGGCTCGTTATTAGCACTCACTGTATCAAACGAGTGTAGTTCCAAATTACAATTGTTTACATTGTGAATTTTAGAAATTTAATATGTGTCGCGGTCATACTAACACTAAATCCTAGCAACAATGTCTTAGGGCCCAACATTATATCACTTTGCAAAAAGGCATCGGGCAAAACATGTAATAATAATTCGATTAAATTGTTATCAATAGCAACAACGCAAGTTGTCTGAACAGTGCTGAATACACTCGTCTGACTAATGCCTACTATGACATTTTGTTCACGTTTACCACAAAATTTACGTGATACACTCTTTAATGAGTGAGCACTCGGCACCGGAATCGTAGTGAAATGAAAATGACTGACCTTGATGATATACGGTTCCTGCCGGGGGATCGACGAGTCACACATCGATCCGTCGCTCGCCGCGTGGCGCCTTTTTGGTGGTACCACCTCCATTATGGCACGGTGTGAAAATGTGGCCTAGCTTTCCATACTTGAAGCAGACAATGGCGCTGGCCATTCTGTGGTTTTATGAGTTTTTCTTTTGCTTCTTGCCTATGAAAACAATCGGCCTGTCTATGTCTATTCTTTCCGCAGTGGAAACATTTGATCGAGGATGTTTGAAAAGTCTTGATGCGTTTATTTCCGAACGTTTTCTGCTCCGGTACTGAATTTGACTTGCGCTTCAGATAAATGAAAGCTTGTATTTCTTGCTGTGGGCGCTGGCGATAGTTCAATTCAGTCTTAAAAGCCATTCTTTGCAACCTTGAATTGAACTGAGAAATGTGTGCAACTGTCGTTGCCACCACTATTTGTTCGACGGTAAGATTCTTTCAACGATTTAACAACAGTGACATGACACGTCTGCCGTACGCAGCTAAAGTCTCACCTTCTTTGGGCTTGTCAGTACTCAATTTTATCAGTGTACCCGCAAGCGTGTCCGTGCTAACAAATCTTGCAATAAACAGCTCTTTAAAGATCGCCCATGTCATACCGGGGTAGGAGACTGTGGATACCCACGCTCTGTTCCTTTGAGCGCCTTGCTAATGTTAACGATCAGCTGGCCTCATTTCATTAGATTATCGGCAAAATACAGTTCCGAAGTGGCACACCATGAGCGTGCATCTGCATCAGTCTTGTCCGGGTCAAATTCGGGAAGCGTCACAAGTTGGGTGGAACGCTGTGGCTTACTCAGCTCTTCGATCAGGGCCTTCATATTTGAATTTCGAATAATAACCGCCACTTGTAGCCATTTTCTTCACGTTGTGTGACTACAGTGCGACATCCGTTTGTTTTCTCGGATCCCACTTCTGACGTCGGTTAAGGAGGTTAATAAGCATGGAAGTCTTCTTCAGAAAACATAATAGGTGGGATGTAATAGGGTCACGAGCAACAAACCAAGTATTCTAGATCATGCAACATTTAATAGGATTTAATAGGTACAAAACACGAGTCGTGTGACAGTTCCTAGCCCGATGTGGTCCGCCCGACCGCCAACAGAAAAGTGCTCTCTCGGCCCGCGCGATCTACCCGGCCAGACTCTGTCGAAGCGTTGTGTCACAACACTTCCGCCTCGTTGTCAAATCTTCCCGTATTAATGTCTTCACCGACATACATATCATATAAAACAATAATCACTAATCCCTAAACAAATAGTAGTGTTGAAATCAGGTAAGAAATTTTATTCAAAAATATTTTTTTAAATACGTATTTTGAATTTTGTACTTAAAAACTATTTTGTATTCGAAACTATTATGTATTTTTACTTCAAACTAAAATGTTATCTAAGAATTAGCATTTTGAATTTTTAAATACTTCTTATTAACCATTTTTCCCATCTGTGCCAGAGGCATTATCATATTCTCCACTTCATTTATTTCGTCGGATTTTAGCCACTTAACGACTGTTACATACTTTTATAGTGATTGCTCACTTTTCACATCAAAGTATTCTATGTACTTTCGTATTTAGCTCAAATATTAGTTTCACAATACGAGTATATTGAACAGAACATAGTGACACTGGAAGGAATTTAGTCAATTAGAAAGTAAAATCTTGCGACATTACGGCGATCGTTCTTACGGTTGAGTCAAATTCTATTACAAAATCTTCATTGAAAATTGCCAACAAGCCTCGAAAATTAGATTTTTTTCTTTTCTTTTAATTGCTACATCTACGACAAATTCTCACCACTCCATGGGTTGACTGGAAGAGATGGAAGTTATCCTTTTTTTCTAAGGACGCAATAAAGTTTTTAAAATAAAATAAATAAATAATTAAATATAACTTACCGCTCCATAGTATTTTCCATGATATCCGATAAAATAATTTGTATATAAAGCAAAATTATTACAGCACTATTCGATCTCAAATCGTAAAATCAACAGAACTTCAATGACAAGATTCTTTTTTTTTCTATAGACATTGCTAGTATTAACGTATATCATACAGCCAAGTTCATAGTGAATACTTACGGTATTATTGCACAGATAAAGATAAAGAAACACACGTATTTTGCCACGAAATACGACTGTGTAGTAACGGTAGAATTCAGCCAGCCCACAAACGTGGCTTTTTTAACTGGCTGAATTCTGCCATCTCACAAACGATAGGGTAAGTCATGGAGGGTATTAGGGTAAGACCGCACTAGACGGAACTGCGCTGCAGCGCAACTGCGCGTCACGACGCGTCATTTTTTGGTATACCGCATATGAACTGCTGGGACGCTACAGAAATATATTCAGTAGCTAGCTAGGCAACCTTTGAGCAACATGAACGACGAAATAGATATGATTATTATTTCTTTGTCGTGCGAAGAAAAAGAAAGGATAGAGCAAGAACAGGCAAGAAAAAAGCAAAGAATCTGGCTACATGACATATCAAACTCGAAGAAGGCGAGCATTATACGGTTTTGCCACGACTTAAGAAGGATCCAATAAGATTCCATACTTATTTTAGAATGTCTCAATACAAATTCAATGAGTTATTACAAATTATGCAGCCACATATACGAAGCATGGACACACTATTCCGCAAAGCGATAGAAGTGGAAGAAAAAATCATGGTGACAATAAGGTAAGAAAATATTTTTTATTTACTAAAATAGGTATACCTATGTGGAGTGACTTTTAATTTTGATACCAAAGGGTATTCGTATGCAAGTGCTTGTGAACAAACAATGTTCTCTATGTAATTTTAGTATGAAGTTCAATAAAAAATGTTTGTCTTCAGCTAGTAATTGAATCAGTCAGCAAATTGGCTTTGTATCTCTTGCATCATAACATTTAGTAGACGGCCATCTGCAGTTAAGATATATTTCATAGGTGGCAAAATACTTTGAGATTCTGAGTTTTTATGTACTTCCGGAACGTGAATATTCTGAGTCCGTACTGCTGGTGTATTTTGGGGTTCATTAACACCAGATGTAAATGCAGTTGGTTCTTCAAATTGTTCGCCAAAGTAAGAGGCTGAAGTTGAATATTCTGAATTTGTCCTGCTGTTGATCTTCTTTGTAAGTTCTCATATTCCAAGTTATATATTGTTAAATAAATTTGATTTTTTGCTTTCAACTGCAAGTGTGGAGGCAAATTCACGACGGAGTCAGCCATAGGTTTGAAAAAGGAATATATAGGGTTCTCAATATCCTGTATAGTAGTTGTAGATGACCGTGACTCCATATATTTCTGTAGAACGCTGGCTACAGATGGCTCACTTGTTTGATTTTTTTTCTTGCTGATATTTTTTTGAACATCGTTGATGTTGGTGATGAAGGTAAAGGTGAGTTTGCTGACTCGGGGCTGATCGGGACCATTTCGTGAGGAGAATTTTCATTAGAGACATTATCATCACTTGTAATTGATCCAGTGTCCCCAAAGTTACCCTTTGTTTTTCTTTCATAAAGGTATTGTTTTAAAAACTCCATCTGATTCTCGTACTTCCATTGCTTATTTTTTAAGGCACCCTCTTCAATCTTGCATTTGCGGTTTTTTAAGCATCTTTGATAACCGTCTCTTAAAGATTTCCATTTGTCTTTGCAGAGATTTGCTGAAAATAAAAATATAAATTAATTTTTATTGTTTATTGTTTCAGGTTGCTAGCTACTGGCAATTCCTTCAATCTTTTCGTTTGAGATATACAACTACACAAGAAATCGTACATACTACATGTTCAGCATTATGGAAAGTTTTATCTAAAATGGTAATGCCTATACCAAAAAAAGACGAATGGCGGAATATTGAAAAAATTTTTTCTGAGAAATGGAATTATCCCAACTGCATTGGTGCATTAGATGGCAAGCATATAGAAATTATCTCGCCACCAAATAGTGGCTCTCTTTATTTTAATTACAATTTTTTGTTATAGTGATGCTTGCTTTAGTGGATGTGAATTATAAATTTATATATGTAAATGTCGGTGATCTTGGAAAGAACAGCGACGCAGGGATATATTCACGATCAAATTTAGCGGCAAAATTGGAAGCAAATACATTAAATATACCAGAGCCAAAAGCATTACCAGGGACCACAGTTCGCCAGCCTCACGTAATATTTGGTGACGAAGCTTTCCCTTTGAAAACGTACTTGATGAGACCTTATCCTGCTGCACAATTAGATGACCAACGCAGAATATACAATAAGAGGCATAGTAGAGCCCGAAGAGTTTCAGAAAACGTATTTGGCATATTGTGCCAAAAATTCCGAATCTACTATCGCAACATCTGCCTCAGTCCGGATCACGTATATAATGTAATTCTTTCTACCTGTGTCCTGCACAATTTTCTTAGATATGATACAGTATCATTTCATAATGAAGAAACTGACAGCCAGAAATGCCAATTACGAGATCTTCCTCGTATAGGAGGTAATTTTGTAAACAACGCTATCCAAGTAATAAAAAATAGAAATACTTTCAAATAACTTTAATCCCTCTCAAGTTAGTAAACAGGGGCTGACATCAGGAGCCGGTTTCACAAAACTACAATTTACAAATTACAAGTACAATTCGAAGTTCATTACGTGGATAATTCGGCATTTTTAAAACCGATTTCTTAAATGACAAATACGCTACGCAATGTACACATCGAATTGCACTTGTAATTTGTAAATTGTAGTTTTGTGAAGCGGGCCCCAGAGCGAATTACGGAAATAGTACCTCAATACCCTTAAATTATGTACCTACCTTAATAAAAACATTTAACACTTTATAAAATGTTTTTATTAAAGTAGGTACTTATTTTTCATTCTGTACTATAAAATGAAAAATATTTACTTATTTTATTCTTGTTACGTACACTTTCATGACAAATAATCAATAATATTAATTAATAAAGGTCTTTTTATAATTCCAAGTTAAACAACTATATGAAACCAATTATTATTGGAGAGGCCGACATCCATTCACAGCAAAAAATACACAATTGCTTACCATTTACTCCCATTTCTTGGGTTATTTGACTCCAAAGTTGTTTTTTTTTTTGTGGAAGTGTTCATATAATTATCATGCTGGACGTCATATATCTCCGGGTACTAGTTCACGAGTACAATTAATTTTTCTTCATCAATCGACATATTTGACAAACGCTTACGTGCTTCCGAGTATCTTGTTTGACTGACTATGAAAATGTCTTTGTGTTTGTGAAACCGCACTAAGCGGCAACGGAACTACACGTCGCGACAGGTCGCGCCACTTTTGGTGAGTTGATCAACTTTATCGCGCAGTTCTGATTCAGTGTAGTTCCGTTGCTGCTTAGTGCGTGTTGTCTCATATAATTTCATATAAAGAATATTTTGACGCGTCGTGTTGCGGAGTTGCGCTGCAGTGCAGTTCCGTCTAGTGCGGTTTTACCTTTAGTGTAAAGATTGCTGATATAAGGGAGCTGCCGGAGACGCAGACCCAAGGTTGTACGTATATAAGAGGTGTTCGGGTGGTCGGGTCAGTAATTAGGCATTTTAATCACTGTTATTGTACCCGTATGGTATTCAAATCTAATTACGTATTAATTAAGAGTATCAAATACAAATTATTTTACTTATTTTAATTAGTATGAACATATCATACTAATTCGGTAAACACTCTAACTTAGAATCACTCCCACATTCTCAGGAAAATCAGGGAGTCTTTAACGCTGCGGTTACAATAAAGTTGTTTACCCCTGTAAGTGTAAATGTTGCTTTGTAAATTTTAAGTAAAATAAAAATTATATGAGATCACTGTAAAAACTTTCATAGTATCTTGCCACGAGACTAGCCTCCAATTATTGCAATAAATTACGCTTTTTGCGTTCTGTAATTGGTATTTTTGAAGTGTACTCGTAAGCTTGCTTCAAGATAATTTCATCTATTCTTCGATTGATTTTTTGATTTTTGGTTGGACAATAGCTTTAGCTTCCTCCCAGTTTTCAGTTTTGTTAGTGGTTCGGTATTGGTAATTTTCATAATTCTTGGTGAATTTAATACTTTTGATGTCGCTAGTGATAACGTCTCCATTGACATTTTTCGCCATATTAAAGTTCATGTTCTCCTCAAGAGATTTCAAATCGAAGAAATCCTCATAATTCATTTTATTTACCACAAATAGTTTGCCAGTCTTTTTTGGACCCACGAATTAGGTAAATGTATTATTGGCCAGGAACATAAATACATCCAGTATTTTTGGCTCTAGTCACAGATTTTTCTATTACTGAATGAGTTGCGTCACTTTCATTTTGCTTGTGGCTACTAATCAAAAAGTTGTGTTGAATTGAGTTATTTAAGTGACTCACTGCATAGTGGTACATTGCAAAAACAAATCGATTTTTTTTTGCTGACCACAAAAAATATCAGAATAAATGACGGCATCGCAGCCTTGTTTTTCAAATGCAGTCTGCTCTAGGTATTTATACACACCCGACTCTATTTCGATGGCTCCTCTATTGCCCAACCATTCGTACCAAAAATAACAGGTTGTTTCTTCCTTGTTTGCAATAGATATTGTTAAATTATAACAATTAAGTCTTGATTTGTAGTAAAAAGAGCTTGATTGGTCAACAGGACAGGGTAACGCCGCTTGTAAATCATAGGTGAAAACAATTGTTTTGTTGTCAGATTCATGACATCTTTTCAGATTCCTGTGTTTTTCAAGTCTACTTAAGCTTTTTTCCTCCTGATATATTTTCGTATACTTGCATCATCATCATCATCATCGTATCACATTCATCGCAACGATCTTTTTTGGGTTTGAAAAATAAAATGTTAAAGTCTTGTGCTTTAGTTTTTTAGTTGATTGTATAACTTCAGGTTGCAACTTGCATTATTTTTCGTATTTTCCTCGTTAATCAAGTGGAGTAAATCCATCATTCCGTGCTTTGCCGTCAATAAAAGTCCGTATACACAGAGTGTTCATGAGAAAAGTTTTAAAGACGCGGATCTCTATATTCTCATTAAGCAAGTAATATGCAGTGTTTTCTTTTCTGTCGTACATTTTATTATATTAGTCTTTATGCGGCGGTAAGCACATTTTAATGTTCTTGTACAAGCGTTTAAAAACCCTTTTTTTACACTCTCCAACTTCCAATAAGACTGTTCAGTAAATTTTGGAGCACAGGACAACCGCCATTTTGAGGTACAAGTAGGTCTCATTGCTTGACCTTGATTTAGTTTTTCGGTGCTTACTGAGATATAAGTTTGACCAGAATTTTTAAATCGCTAAGCAAGACTCATCATTAGAATTATTATTTTCAGCAGAAGTATTACTGGAACTGCTACTTGAATTGCCACTGGAACTGCTACTGAAGCTACTGCTGGAACTGCTACTTGAGCTACGGAATGAAGATGGCCTTGAACGAGGGCTACGCCTGTATTCATCTCCTGAATCAGTGCCGGAGTAATCACTTCAGAACAGTCCTGATATAATATCCTTTTCTAAGTATTTTCTATCCTTCCGCCTCAGCGCACGCACGACTCAAGAATGATGCGCCATTTATCGCCAAGAAAAATAACAAGCAAGATGGCCGCGTAATGTTGTACGGGACCTCGTAAATTAGGTTAAAAACACTTATTATACAATCGGAAATAGTAATATTTAGAAATAGAATTTAATACAATATTAAATAGCCCGGAGTCGAAACTGGCAGACACGCGATGATACGGAGAGAGATGTTAGGGATTCAGCGGTCGGGTAGAGACTAACTTCTCACCGGGAGCGGGAAGCAGAGCTGCCGTTAAATCAGGGGTTCCCAAACTTATAAGTATCACGCCTCCCTACAGCTTAAAATTAATATGCCCACGCCTCACCTCGGCCCAGGACCCAGCAAGTAGCAGCAAGTGGGATCGCCAAGCAATTGTAAAATATTTTTTATAAAATAAGGGTATAATACGGGTATACAAGGTTATATATTATATATATTGATGCGAAACCTGAAAGTAGTTTGTTCGGAATCCGTTACAGAATCGATTCCAATAGTTTTTAAACCATGTTATATTTTTCGTCAAAAAGTAAGAAGAATAACGTTGTATAGTAAAACAAATACATTTTCAGATGTTTTATTTATTAAAAAAAATATGGCTTTTACACACTTCAGATTAAGAAGAATCAATGTGACGGATGGAGCTTGCATAGTTTTCACAACGTAGATCACTAGCAATATCTAATTTGCTTCTATACTTTGTTTTTATTGCTCCAACTGCTGAAAATGGTTTTTCGCACAAATAAGTGCTTGAAAAAGGTAGAAATAATTTTAGTGCCTGCTCTGCTGTGCTGGGATAAACTTTGAGATATTTAATCCAAAATAGTGCCTTATCCATCTTCTCAAAATTATATTGGGCAGCAGAATCATTTTTGATTTCTAATGCTTGCTCTTGTAATGTATCTGGCAGCATGTCTATGTCGACGTGAAAAGGATCGGTCGCTAATCGGTACATAATATTGTTGCACGAGTCGGGAAAGTAGCGCTTGAATTCGTCCGTGAGGTGTTGCAAATGGTTTGATATTTGATTCGTGGTATCAATTACGTCCAAAATCTCCTTAAAACACGCTTCTTCTGTGATCGGAAGTAATTTAGGAAAGCAGGAATAGTTAGACGTCAAAATTTTGCGTTTCCACAGTTGCAACTTCTCGGTGTATGGTGTGATAGCATCCCGATGATGAATTATTTTCGAGTCTCCACCTTGTAATTTCAAGTTTAAAGTATTCAATGAATTAAAAATATCTGATAAATAAGCAAATATTACTTAGACCCATGGTGTTTTAAATTCCACAAACAATTCAGTTTGTATTTGAATGTCTAGAAACTGAATTACTTCATCTCGCAGTTCAAACAATCTTGTCAACATATTTCCTTTTGAAAGCTTCTGTATGAAATAACAATGTCTTGTGTTCTGTGTCCAAATCTTCACAGAGAGCCGCAAAAAGCCGCGTGTTTAATGCACTCTTTTTAACATCATTAACAATTTTAATGTATAATTTTAAGACGTCATAGAGTTCCTTTGGAAGTGTTTTAGCTGCCAAGGCTTGACGGTGTATAAAACAGTGAATGGTAATTACGTTGGGATTTTTTTCTTTGACCAACTGTACGAATCCTGAACGAGATCCAAGCATTGCCGGACCGCCGTCTGTGCATACGCCTATCAACTTTTTCCATGACAGTTCATGTTTATCAAAGAATTCAGAGATTGCTGTCATTATATCAATTGCTTTCGAAGTTGTCGTTAACTCTGTTGAAAACAGCAATTCGTCTTTAATTGTTTCGTTTTGTATGTATCGGACAAAAACTAACAGTTGACAGCATTGCGCAACATCTGTACTCTCATCCAACTCTATTGCAAAAAAACATGATTCTCTCACGGCCTCAACTACCTGATTTTTTATATCTTCAGCCATATCATCAATGCGACGTTTAACAGTGTTGTCAGAAAGAGGTATTTGTGAAAATTTTTGTTTAGTTTCTGGTCCAAGAACGATATCAGCTGCTTTCAGTAAGCAGGGTTTGACGAGTGTTTCTCTGATAGTATGGCTTTTTTGGCCTTTGCAATGAGTAGCGACAATTCATATAATGAATAAAACTAAATTTACGGATTTTATCGCGTTTATTTCACTACTTTTACTTATTTATATATAATTCCCGACGTTTCGGGTGCTTTACAGCAACCATGGTCACGGGGGGGACTGAGATGTTTGACATCCCAATGTCATTGTTATCCCGGCTACCTTCAGTTTTTGAATATTAATTTTTGGTCCGATTTACGCAAAACGAACTTACAGTATCTTGAAGTCTTGCAGTGGTATGCTTGGGTTTGGGTTTAATTTTGTCAATTATAGGATCCTAGGATGGTATTAGCGAATTCATTCACATCATGTAGCAAAACAACGAGGTTGTATGGGTTACCGAAGATACACAAACCAAACGCTCCACTACGTCCTATAGTGAGCCAGATCGATTCACCAACTTATAAGCTGGCACAACACTTGGCAAAAGTACTGTCACCTCTGAGAGGACATACCAGAGCACACACAAAGGATTAATACCATTTTGTTAGTGAGATAAAAGACCTACATCTTGCTGACAATGAAACTATGGTCAGTTTTGATGTTCAGTCACTATTCACATGCCTACCTATTGAAGACTGCATATCAATTGTAACTAGGAAGCTAGAAGATAATAACATGCCTGCTGAATATGCAGTATTACTCAAACACTGCCTCACATCTGGCTATCTATTGTGGAAGGAAGAGTTCTACAAGCAAGTAGATGGTGTGGCGATGGGCTCATCTGTATCTCCAATAGTCGCCGACATATTCATGGAGGACTTCGAGGAGAAAGCTCTTCTTACTGCTCCTGTAAATCCAAGATTCTACAAGCGGTACGTAGACGACACTTTCACAATTTTACCATCTGACAAAGTAACTGCATTTTTAAACCACCTTAACTCTATAAACTCTATAATACAATTCACAATGGAGTTAGAGGCAAATAATTCTTTAGCTTTCTTAGATGTTTTAGTCATTCGTAATCCTAATAACACAATTGGTCACACTGTGTATAGGAAAAAGACCCATATCAACCGATATTTAAATGGTATAAATCTTTGTTTCACAGAGCACGAGGGATCTGTGACAGAAAACATCTGGCCGCCGAACTTCAGCATGTGAAGCAAGTATTGCAAGACAACAAGCTTCGGGTTCCGCGCCTACGTCACAGTGACCGAGTGAAGCCGGCCACAGTCTAGTGTGTACCTGCTGTACTACCATATGTCAGAGGAATCACAGACAAGGTTGGCTACATCTTGAAGCGAGCTTCCATTAAAACATACTACAAAGCGCCGAAGAAGATAATCAATTTTTACCATCCGTCAAGTGTAATATCCCTCTACAAGATGCAGGAGTGTACAAGTTAGATTGTGAATGTGGTCTCTCTTACATAGGTCAAACAAAAAGATCCATAAAAACCAGCGTGAAAGAACATATAGCTGACGTGAAGCACCGACGCTCCGGGAAGTCTGCAGTCTGTGAACATGTTCAAGATCGTCCCCACCATTACATCAGATTTGATAAACCACAAGTCCTCGCAAAAGAACACCGATTCCTACCAAGGGTGATACGCGAGGCTATTGAAATTAAAAAACATTCTAATTTCAATAGAGAAGATGGTTGGGTGCTGCCATCTGCTTGGGATCCTATAATTAACAAAATTAAACCCAAACCCAAGCATACCACTGCAAGACTTCAAGATACTGTAAGTTCGTTTTGCGCAAATCGGACCAAAAAATTAATATTCAAAAACTGAAGGCAGCCGGGCTAACAATGACATTGGGATGTCAAACATCTCAATCCCCCCCGTGACCATGGTTGCTGTAAAGCACCCGAAACGTCGGGAATTATATATAAATAAGTAAAAGTAGTGAAATAAACGCGATAAAATCCGTAAATTTAGTTTTATTCAATGTGTAGTGTTCGCGTAAATTTAAGAAATCATTAATTCATATGATGCTTCAAGCACTTTCTCAGATGACTGAGCAAAGGATCCAGTACTATCCAATTTCATGCGCTTCAAACTTGCAGATTTTGAAGCAAAAAACACCTTCGGCTTGTCTTTTAAAGCGCTGTGTTTTGTTGACAAATGTCGTTCCAGACGCGAAGGTCTCATGGCATCATTGCTCAATACTTCATAACAAATAACACACTGCGGCTGGTCGATACCACTTTATTCATAGAAACAAAACCGTATTTAATATAATCATCATTATACTTGCGTTTTTTTTGGGTGAGCTCATGGTGAAACAAAAGAAATAACCGTTCACTGTCACTACTCTCTAACTCTAACTAACTCACAATAGCAAGTCGCTTTGAAACAAAAGTACACGTGTTTGCAAGGCGCGGGCGGCGCAGGGACTGAGGAGCGTGCGATACGTATGCGCGCGAGTGACCGCAGTGATAACCACCGCCCGCAACCGCGCCCACCTGTAGATGTCTTCGCGCCTCCCTAGTGGGGCGCGCCCCCTCCCTTTGAAAATCAATGCTTTAAATGATGACATGACTAATTAGTGGAAATCTATGTAATCAATTATTATCCATGATTAAGGGTTTTTCCTAGTATTGGGAAACCGTTACAGTACGCATAAATCGTGTTCGTTACCGCTTGCTTGAAATACTCAATAGTTAAAGTAATAAGATTATCGTGCACTTGCTCGTGTACATATACATTCGAAGTGCAGTGTAGTGTCTGTGTACACACTAGAACTTCAGCATAAATATTTAGGATTCACCTTATATATCTACCCAGCTTTAAAGCTATTTTCGTTTACTTCCCTGTTGGGATCATCGGGTTAGCCAACCTTTGGGCTGGTTGTTCCCTGGTTCCCAAAAGTAACCACGAAACACTGCGAAACATTCAAGCTGTAACATAATTTCTGGTCTTTCGAGCCTATCCGGCTCGAATACCGGCCGGATACCTATGACTTTCAATTTTAATACAGTCCGCTCCTTATTAAACAATGTCAAGTTCAATTTGTAAGAGACTTAAAATTATTTACTGGCATAAGATAATGATATACCAAAATTATCCTCTGGTTCAGAAAATGTGCTGTTCTATCTAATTTTTTACGAGCATAGCAAAATGTGTTTTGTATTTGTTTGTGTGTCTATGCAACAACTGAATAAAAAGGTTTCATTTCATTTTAACGTTTGGTAGTTTTGAGGCACTGTAATTTTTCAATATTCGCATTCTTATCTGTAACATTACTATCTGAATCCGTAACCCTTGTTGATGATGTGATGTAACTACAAAAGGTGAAATATCACTATCTAATTTTTTTATTCAAGGAAAATATTTCTCTTAACTGCTTTGATAACCTCTAACTGTGACGGTTGAAGATGAAATGGTAAACCATTCATCTTAATGGGCAAGCATCTTAATGGGCGAAGTGAAACGAGATATAGTAGAAACTATAAATGGTGAGGTAGAAATACTTTTATTTTGGCATCTAGGTTGCATATATCCTAAAATGCATATTCACTTTTCTTGTTACTTGAACAGATTTTTCTACAGTTATAGTATGGTCGGTGATTGTTTCTTTGTCTTGAGTTTTTGGTGATTCTGAAAAAACAAAAAACCAAATTAATTACTTTCTTTAAATGTGAATAATATAAACTTAACTCATTTAAATGTGAAAAGTAACTTACAACTTTTGTGATAAATAGATTACATACCTTTAGGCTCAACATCATTTTATAAACTTTCAGTATGGGTTTCAGTAGAACTGTGTTTTCGGAGACATTCTGTGACAAGATAGATTGTTTGCCTTTTAAGTAACACTTGACGAGAAGCTCCAGCATCAAATATCCGTCTTTTGTGATCCTCTTGACAATGAAATTTAGTTGGCACAGCCTCATCTGCCAAAAGTATCTTCGGACTGAAGCCTATTTTGTACTTCAGGTAGTTAATTATGTCTTTTTCCATTTGTAACTTAACATTATTGAACGCTTTATTTGTAGTATTGCACAGTAATATTTGTTGAAATTATATTCATTGTTTCTTACTTTAAATTAATAAAAATAAAATTCTTAGAATTCAATAGGCATTCCAGAAATTTTATATAGTAAACCATGGAGTTTAGAGAGAAGGAGAATGGTCGCTATAGATTTTATTGCTTTTTTTTTTTCAATAAAAATCATATAGCTAGATGATAAGAAATAGGATATTGTCGCTAAAAACATCACAATTGCTGTTTTTAACGATGTCTTCAACATGTTTCTTCAAATGTATTATAATTATAACTACAACTTTTTTCAAAGACCAAAAAAAATAAAGAGTTAATAAATAGTACTAAAATTATCGGAAATATATTATCCATGTTATTTGACTATCTGTTAATTATTTAATTAAATAGGGGACAATATAAACGTGGCCTTTGCATTGTGACTACTATATAACGGAACATTTTCTCTTACATTTAATGAATGATATATGGTGAAACTATCTGTACTATATTAAATTTATATATTTAAACTCACTTTGAGACCTGTCCGAGTGCTTGTACTTATAGGAATCGGAACATTACCAGACTCTTCTAATCTTTCCGATTGTACATACATAAATATATATACATAAACACTCACGCCTGTCACCCAGAGGAGTAGGCAGAGACTACAGACTTCCATTTGGCACGATCCTGACACACCTCTCTTGCCTCCTTCACATCCATACACCTACGCATACATGCTCGTCGGTTAAGGGTACTCTTAATTTGGCCCGTTTTCAATAAATCGCCAATTTGGTCGATAAATTTTCGCCTAGGACGTCCCTTTCCGACTCTGCCATTCACTTCTGCACCATAAATTTTCTTTGTCACTCTTTCCTCATTCATTCTTTCCACATGACCAAACCACCGAAGCATTCCTTTCTTAATCCTGGTCACAACATCATCTTGCAAACCACACTCTTCTCTTATTACACAATTGGGGATTAAGATGTGTTATGCGTAAATGAGACGAAAAGGAAGGGGAAGGATGTCACTACACATGGCATGTATACCGCATACTGGTCTGGTGTAGACGAGATCGAGCGGGCATGCCAGGGAGTAGGTATCATCCTTTCAGAAAGAATGGGCCAATGTGTGAAAGAGTATGAATGTGTAAACCCAAGACTGCTGTGGATACGAATGAAAGTGGGTTTAAAGAAGTTGTTTGTGTTAGGGGTCTACTCCCCAGACATGTCTAAGCCCACTTATATCCGAGAGCAGTTTTGGGAAATGGTAAGGATGGTGTTAATGAAGTGTAAGGGAAATGAAAATATTATTATGCTAGGAGATTTTAATGGAAGGGTTGGGGTCAGGAGGCTTGGTTATGAAAGGATATTGGGAACGTTTGGTGATGAAAGTATAAATGAGAATGGTGAAAGACTCCTCACCGTATGTATGGAAAAGAATCTTTTTGTGACGAACACTTGCTTTCGCCACAAGAGGATTCACATGTATACTTGGGAAAGAGGTGACGATAGAAGCATGATAGATTTCATAATTGTGGATGAAAGATTGAGGGGCGCAGTGGTAGATACGAGAGTTTACCGGGGTTCTAACGTAGGAACGGATCATTATTTAGTTTTATGCCGAATTAATGGTCTATTCAGGCGTTAGCGCCATCGATCGTCTGTGTCCACCACTGCGTTACAGCGTATTAGAACAGAAAGTACAAGTTGAAAGTGATAAAAACAAGTTCGAATGTAGACTGAAAGAAAATATAAGTGGTTTGGATGAATTATGTATGAAAGAGTTAGACTTGGAGAATATATGGCAAAATGTAAAGAAAGGTTTACTGGATGCAGCTACCGAAGTATGTGGTGTTAGTAAGAGAAGGAATGAAAGGAAAAATAATACGTTATGGTGGGATGATGAGATACGTATGGAAGTTGAAGCAAAGAAGACAGCATGGCTAGATTTACTAGCAACAAAGGCTGCTAATTCTAGTGGTACGAATGGTGATATTGAAAGAAAAAAGGCAGTCTTTAGACATCTTAATAAGAGAGTAAAAGAAGTAGTTGAAAGAAAAAAGCAAGAAAGAACGGATAAAAATGATAGAAGAATATCGGATAACTTCCAGGCAAATATTAAAATGTTCTGGAAACTTGTAAGAACTGCCAGGGGACATTCAAAACAGCCTATGATGAATGCTATAAGAGACGAGAATGGCTATATTCTGAATGATGAAGTTTTGACTTTAAAGAGATGGAAGGAATATTTTGAAAGCGTGTTTATGAGTGAGGAGATAACGTGTGTACTAAGTGGAGTAGAAACACCGAAAGAAGAGGAAAGAGGTAGCGAGATAAGTATAGATGAAATAATGAAAGCAATGAAAAGCATGAAAGCAGGTAAGGCTGCCGGATATGATAGAATTTCACTCGAAATGCTAAGGGCTGGATAGGAAGTGGTGGCAGGCCTGCTGCACACCTTGTTTAATTTATGCTGGGAACTGAAGCGGGTACCGGTAGACTGGTGCAAAGCCTTATTAGTCCCAGTATATAAAGGAAAAGGGTCGCAGCAGGACTGTAAAAACTACCGTGGCATCAGCCTTCTTAGCATTGTGGGAAAACTGTATGCTAAGGTACTGATTGAAAGGGTCATGAAAGAAACTGATGGGAAAATTTGGGATGTGCAAGCGGGATTTAGAAAGGGAATGGGATGTACAGATCAAGTCTTTTCCATGCGCATGATCGCGGAGAAGTTTCTGGCCAAAAACCAAAAGGTTTTTTGTGCGTTTTTGGACTTGGAAAAGGCCTATGACAGAGTGGATAGGGATTTGCTATGGCAAACACTGAACTCATTTGGGTTGAGCGCTGGCTTGATACAGGCATTGGAGTCTCTTTATAGGGACTCTAGTGCTTGTGTTAGGATCAACGGGGTCTACTCGGACTGGTTTGACATTAAAGTTGTCAGACAGTGCTGTGTGGCTTCCCCGTGGCTGTTCAACCTATTTATGGACAGTTGTTTGCAAAATTTGAAAGTTGAAGAATGCAGATTAAGAATGGGTGAGTTAACCGTCAAATGCCTTTTGTAGTCCGATGATGAAGTTATTCTTGCGTCGTCGGCGGCCGAGTTGCAAATGATGGTTACATTAATGAACGGATCATTAAAAGAAAGGGGTATGAAAGTGAACGCAAGTAAGACGAAGGTTATGGTTTTTGAAAGAGAAGAAAGTAAAACGATTTGTGAAATAAGAATAGAAGGGGAGTTGATCGAGCAAGCAAGATGTAGGTAGCTGCTAACTGGTAGTAGCATTCTTGGAAATGAATTACTAACTTGCAAATCTTGTAATTGTGCTTAATTTAAACAATTTCTTAAAATTTCAATAAAGATTAATTTATTTAAAAAAACCATGATTAATTAAGTAAATAATAATTTTATGTATTCAATATTTCAATGTGCAGCTATAAATCGATAACGTATGAAGATATTACCTTTGGTACTTTAAATAACGATGACGCCAATTTTTCCGATCAGGTGCTAAACCACTTGCAAATTCACGTACTATACCTTTCACCGTTTTTAATGTTTTTTTGTCAAAAATTAAAAAATTACGGTGCATGATTATTTTCTCTTAATTTTACTATCTCCGTTAAAATAATTTTGACGTATTCTGGTCACTCGTGGCTGACGATGTTACCTCTGCTACCTGCATGGGTCGTGTGGTACCCTTGACCTTATCTGCTGTTGCGGCCAAACTATCTAAACTTTTATAATCCGAGAGTACCAATACTGCTCTAATAGCCGGCGGTAAATTGCTTTGCCACAAGAGACGAAGTATGTGATCTGGTATCTTAGCACATGCTAATTCTTTCATACGCCGTAAAAGTTGTGACGGTATTTGTTCCCCCCAGCTCCATTTCACTTAGGAGTTTCTCTAAATTTCTGTAATTGATAGTAAACGCTCTTTTAACACTTCGTATTTTCCTGATGTTGGAGGCTGAATTACTACATCCGCTGTCTGTGTGATTGCATCTTTGTTTAGCTTACCAATAACAATGTCGTACTTTGCCTGATCGTTCAACTTTTGTTGGTTCAATATAGCTTTTATCTGTATAAACCATAACTTTGGCTGGTCCGTTCAAAATTCAGGTAACCGTGTGGCGAGTGATACTGCTGCCAAATCCATCTGTTGCTTAGGTATTGACGTGCCAGTACCCGGTATCATAGGCACGGGTACCGTGGCGTAATCAATTTTCTGGCTCGATATCGACATTTCACTTTCCGTTGGCAGCGACAGATGTATGACTTGGCCTTGACTTGGACGAAAGTTTCTGCCTGAATGCAATCGCCCGTTTGTGAGATTAATGCCTTTGTAGGATGGATGTCTTGGACGAAGGAAGTGCCATCATGAGCGTTGACTTCTGTTTGTGATTGATTTAAGACTTGGTATATGAACGTTTCTGACTAAATGCAATCGCCTGTCTTTGAGAGTGATGCCTGTGTGGGATGGATGTTATTGACGAAGGAAGTCCCATCATGAGCATTGACTTCTGTTTGTGATTGATTTAGAACTTTGTATATGAACGTTTCTACCTGAACACAATCGCCTGTCTGTGAGATTGATGCCTGTGTTGGATGGATGTCGTGGCTAATGGATGTCTACCTAAATGTGGTCTCCTGTTTGCGACTCATGTATCACTTGGTTTAAAGATATCCCTCCTTATATATTTTCACTCATCTCTGAGACTGATTACTGTGATGTATTGAAGTGTAGACTGTAAGATGTCTCTTTGTCACGTGATCTTCTGCAGAATGTAAGATTGCTGGTGGTAAGTGTTTGTCTGGATCGTGAGATTTGCCAAGTTCTTTAACCACACCTGTTGTAACGAAATAATAAATAAATTTGTACATTTCACAATAACGTTTGACTTATTTTATTATTATAATAATATTATTACTACATTCATCGATGATTGATGTCTGTCTTTCCGGTTGTTACCTCATCACGAGACAATGGTTGTACGGATTGAACATTTTACAAATTTAAAGCGAAATTTTACAATCAAGTACGTATTAGCCCAACTTAAAAATGGTGGTGATATTTTATCAGAACCAGTCAAGCAAATCATAATGTACTGTTTGACTCCTCTATTGTATAAAGTCGCGTAGAACGTAGAAGTTATTGTCATTCCGATATTCATGAAATAATCCCCTAGATAGTGGTAATATCAAATAATGCAATACCTAGTAATCAAAATACCACGCAGACGAGGTCACAGGCACAGCTTGTAATAATAATTATTGTTACCTATCTCCACAGTGAAGGAGTAGGTAATTAGTTAATTTAATTATGTATTAAAAAACGGGTAATTTCGTGTCCGACCACGCACAGGATAGGTTCCCGAAGTTAGTATGAGCCATAGAGAACTCTTACAAGATCTTTCAGCCCAAACTCGATGTATTTAAAAAATACAAACTTGATTTTACAGATCATTTAGTCATTTTATACGGAATTTCGATTTACTTTAAATACTCAACTGCATAGTTATGTTGGGAGACTGTTGCTAGTAAACTAACAATTTTCCTAGTAAACTCGTTATATTTGCTAAAATCTTGGAAAGTTTTTAAGTGTTCAAGATAGCAGTTTGGCATGTAGGGGGTGAAAGACACGCAACTCTAAAAAAATGACCATTTAGAATTTTTAATATTTCGTAAATGAAAGTCTGTGTCGAAAAACGTTTGAAGAAAGCCCCTACTATTTTTAAATATCTAATTAACGATACCCTAAAAAATGGGGTACGCAAATTTAAAAAAATCACCAATTCTTTACATATAGGGGCGGTTCCATAAAAAATTCGTTTTTACAAATTTTTTACAGATGTGTGCTGAGATAGGGCTCGTTTTATTAATTATGACGAGTCCTTACCTCCGGACTTGATAAAGTGACCTGAAGGCGTATTTCGGTAACTACTACTGGAACTCCTGGACGAATAGAACTAGGTGTGCCGAGTTTGGGCTCGTTTTCTTCGTTATGATGAGTGCTTACCTACGGACTTGATGGAGTGACCTGAAGGTGTTATTCATTAACTACTACTTGAACTCCTGGAGGAGAAGAACTAGGTGTGCCGAGCTTGAGCTCGTTTCGGTGATTATTTATTTATTTAAAAACTTAAACGTAACACCTTAAGCTAAAGGGGTACATAGGGCGGACTTAATGCCATGTGGCATTCTCTGCCAGTCAACCCTGGGTGCCAAGGATAATTGTTGGCAGGTGCGACCATTATACGTAAATAATTACATTAAAATATATACATACAAATATATATATAGATATATACATATATGCATAGTACATACATACACATATACATTTAAATATATACACATATAGTATAAATATACATACAATAATACATACATATATATATATATATATATATATATATATATATATATATATATATATATAGATCTCTTTACGGTAAATGTTGATCAGACGTGACTTCACGCGAGCACTTTGTTGATCCAATATGCATCTCTGGTAACTAATGTGGCTCCGACCGGATCAACATCTGCACTCACGGGACTCTTTGCTAGCGTTGGCCGAAGTTGATCCGATATACAAATCTACCTTGCGATGGTTACGGAAAATGTTGATCCGATTTAAATGAGCCAATCAGAGCACAGCAAACGATAAGATAAACGATCGGATTGGCTGTATGCAGCCGCGACGTTGCCGTTTCGTATCTTTGGCAGTAAAAGCTACAGATTAAATGCATGTTATGAAATGCATTCAGGGTGCTTTTTGGTCTACCTCGTTATTGTAATGCGCCGGGTATGTTCGCGGATGCGCGTGTGGACTGTTTCTACACCACCATGCGTAAACGATGCACATCCCTGGTGCGCAGGGTGTGGGCCAGTTCCAATGGTATCCTGAGGGCATTTTCTGACAGGTTTGAGGTCAGTACCTGAACCATTGTCATATAGTGCACGTGCTGACTAATCGGGCCTGTCTTATATATAGTTTTAAAATTAGGTAAACAGTTTTAAGTTTTACAAAAATTAGTTTTAAGATTTGTATTATTACTAACATCTATGATCCTTGTGGTCAAAATAAACGACTTTTTTTAACGAATTACTCGACAACGCCCCTTCTTGTAGCGGAAGTGGTGGCAACGGCGACATAAGGTATTCGTCTGAGTGCGTGTTTGCTTGCGTGTGTGTGCATATGTGTGCGTGTGCGTACGTGTGTGTGTGTGTTTGTGTGTATGTGTGTGTGTGTGTGTGTGTGTGTGTGTGTGTGAATGTGTGTGCGTGTGCGCATGTGTGCACTGTTATGTGTGTGTGTGTGCGTGTATGCGCGGCATGTGTGCATGTGTGAGTGTGTGTATGCGTTTGTGCGTATGCGCATGTGTGCATGTTTGCGCGCGCGCTTGCGTGTTTGTGTGTGTGTGTGTGTGTTTTCCATAAACCAGATAACATGTTTTGTACATCTTCATAATCAATTTTTAAGGACACGTTTACAAAATTGATAGGTATAGAATTGTACTATTACATGAGATATTATCATGAGACCTTACCTTACGGTCTTGATGTAGTGACCTCAAAATGTAATTCGGGATTACTAGTGGAACTCTTGGACTAGTAGAACTGGGTGTGCCGAGTTTGGGCTCGTTTTGTTAGTTATGATGAGTCCTTACCTCCGGACTTGCTGAAGTGACCTGAAGGTGTACTTCGGTAACTAACACTGTAACACCTGGACTAGTAGAACTAGGTATACCGAGTTTGGGTTTGTTTTGTTAGTTATGATGAAACCGTCACAAAACAAAAGTTCTTTTCACTTTGTCTCTAGTACCAATAGGTATCCAAGCTGATATTCGGAAAAATAAATAAACTCTTAGTAACATCTTCAAATCAAATCAAATCAAATCAAACATTTATTAATTCATAAGCATGGGTATTACAGGATGTCACATATAAAATTATTATAAGATACAGCCATGTTTCACCTTAGAGGTATATGAACAAAATTGAAGTATATTTTTACATTTTGTCATCAAAAAATATTCTTATGTCATAGTACACTTTTTCAACAAGGAAGCCATTGAGCGCAGTTTTAAATCTTTTGATATCATTAATTAATCGTATATTTAACGGGATTATTTTATTATAGATTTTTGGTGCCATGCAATTTACACACATTCTTCGAAGAAGTGGTTTGCATTTGTGATTAACTTTCAATGTTCCTTCACGACGACTTCCGGCAGTATTCATTTCAAAATAAATTGGGTTATTTCGAACAAAGTTTGCAACCTCATATATATACATACACGGTAGAGTCAGAATTTTATATTTGCGAAAGTACGGTTCACATGAATCATCCTGATTTAGACCGAACATCGATCTAACACACTTTTTTTGCGCTTTGAGGACACTTTGTTTTTCAGTTGTGTTGGCCCAAAATATTATTCCATACCTTAAGTTTGATGCAACATATCCGTGATAGGCTGTTAGAAGAGTTTTAACACTGGAAACCTTCCTTAGTTTATAAAGGGCATAAGAGAATTGGTTTAGTTTTTTAATTAGATTATTAATATGAGGTTTCCATGTCAGCTTATTATCTATAGTCAAACCCAAAAATTTTGTGGTAGACACTACAAAATCAAAATCTTTAATTGAATTCCCAGAGTAGTTAATGTCAAAATTTAAAGGATAATTATTTCTTTGTTTAAAGTTTATTACATGTGTTTTTGTCAAATTAATTGTTAGGTTATTTAATGTCAGCCATTTGAATAAAGATGTCAATGTATTATTAATGTCAATATTTATATTATTCTCATTATCATAAGTAAATAAAACAGTACTATCGTCAGCAAAAATAGTCATATGATGGTTGATTACATTAGGAAAATCATTTATATAGATAATAAAAAGGAGAGGGCCCAGTACACTTCCCTGTGGTACTCCATAGTTTACTTGACGCTCTTTCGATCTGTATATTTTATTTTCACCGGTCTTAGAGTCAATTTTGGTTATATGTGTAATTTGTCTTCTATTACTTAAGTAACATTCGATTAGCTTAAGGGCGTTGCCTCTTATACCATACCTTTCTAGTTTGTTAAGTAATGTTTTATGATTAATGTTGTCAAATGCTTTGGTCATATCCATAAATAGTGCTAGTGTAGGCTTTCGGTTGTTAACGTTTTTTACGACTCTTTCCAAAAACTCGTATATAGCCATACTAATGGATTTATCTTTTCGAAAGCCGTATTGATGCTTCGAAAATAGATTATTGGTTTCAAAGTAATCGTTTATTTTTTTATATATAATGTGTTCTATTAACTTTGAAAATATTGAAATTAGTGAAATAGGACGATAGTTTTTTAACAGCTTGTTGTCATCCTTTTTGAATATTGGGATAGTAATTGCCAATTTCAATATATCTGGAAATATTCCCTGTTCTAAACATAAATTTATAATGTAGCACAAGATGTGAGCTATTATATTCCCTACTGTTTTAATAATCTTAGTGGAAACATTGTCAAAACCTACACTATTAGTATTTTTTAATAAATTAATAGATTTAACAACATCTAAGGGTATTATTGGGGTCAAAAAAATTGAGTTACGTTGACTATGTGGAATAGAAGTAGGTTCGGGCTTGTCCATATCGACTGTTTCCAATGAGTTTGTAAAAAAGTCGTTAAAGGCGTTCGCAATTTCTGTCGGTTCAGTTACCTCTTTATCGTTACTTAATATACTGTTAATCTGTTCCTTAGGAAGGCTGCTATTATACTTATTAATTATCTTCCACGTTGCTTGGGATTTATTTTTTGACTGAGCTATATAATAGTCATTCTGTGCCTTTTGAGTAAGATTAATTATTCTCTTGTACCTTCTACTATAGTTAGTAAATATTAATTTATTTGTTGGTGACGGAGATAGTCGATATTTCCACAGGAGCTTACAACGTTTTTTACTACATAATTTAATGCCCTTTGAAATCCATTTCGGTTTGTTCAAAGTAGAGATTTTTATTTTGATTTCTGGAAAACATAAGTTGTAAAAAAAGTGTGAAAAGGTCATGAAATGAGTTGAAAGCTTTATTTGGACAACTTGTCTCATATGCTTCACTGAAACTTAGACTTTTGATGCAGTTCATAAACTTCCTTATATTATCGAGAGAAAAATCTCGGTGGTAAGTATACCAGTATTTTAGCCGACATGTTTTTTTGATAGGTATCTTAAGGGTTTGAGCAGAGTGATCGGAAATTGTCAATTCTATGACTTCTCCTTTTGCACTACGAATATTATGTAACTTATTATCTAAACATGTTTTACTGCGAGGTCTAGTGGGTTCATGAAATTGGCATTTTGTATTATATTTAGATAATAGCTGTTTAAAATCTCTGGATATTTTATCATTTTTGAGCACATCAATATTGAAGTCACCGCATATAATAAATTTATAGTTGCTGTTATTAGTAACGGAGCTTAATATATTATCCAGTTTACTAAAAAATAGAGCCACTAGTTCTAATTTTGACCGAGGAGGTCTGTAAATACAGACTATGTAGACCTTATGTTGTACTAATTTTATTGCCGAACATTCAATAACACCAGATATCGATTGGTTGATTAAACTTCTTACGTTTTCGTATTCATGGTGGTTTTTAATCAGAATACAAGATCCGCCATTACGTTGTTGTTTGCAGTAGAAAGACGCAAGTTTATAGTTTCTTATATTAAGGCGATGTAAGTCACTAGCTATCATGTTGTGTTCGGTTATGCCTATAATATCTATTGGAGTACGTTCATCATTAAGTATTTCTAAATTAACCATTAATGAATCTGATTTGGAGATAAGGCCATCAATATTTTGATGGAGGATATATAAGGAATTAGCCACGAAATAAATTATGAGATGTGTTGTAGTCAGATTTAGAATTACTCTCAACGGCCATATCGCAGTCAACTTGTGAGGTAGTCAAAGGAAATGATTCAAAATCAAAGTATATCTGTTTCATTATAGTTTGGAAAATATTCCGTAATCCAAAGTTATTTACCCTGCCTGTTCTACTTGAGAACATTTCATAAGTTAGGTTTACATTAGAGTCAAAAAAATATATATTATGGTATTTTTTGTAGTTCTATATAGAATAAGCTATTGAATAATTCAATTTTATAATTTTGTATTGGTGCCCCAAGTTCATACGTAGGGGTACAGATTATCAAGTTGGTAAAGTCGATTTGCTTAATTAAATTCCCAATTGTGTTTATGAGTTCAATACAGTTTGTGTCTCTTATATCAGTATCACCTAATACAATTATACAGTAGTCATTCATATTAAAATTTAACAATTTGTTCTTTAAGTTAGTCAAGAGAAGCTTAATGCTTGTGTTAGGTAATAGGTATCGACAAAAATTAAAATCGCTTGAAAACGTATTTTCAACGAACCGTAATGGGCCTGAATAATGTCTATTGCTTAAAATACATAGTTTTCTCTTTGCATTGTTGCTAGATTGTTCTGTTATTTTCTTTGAGCTAGCTACGTCATTTGTTACAGGTTGCGTTGGATAGGGTTTTGTTGAAGTTGATGGAGAACTTTGCTTGTTTTGTTTCTTCTTTCTTTCTGATAATGTAATGTCACTGGATTTTTTTATGGGGGTTAGTTTACGTGGTGCAGGTTCCTTTATCAATTGTTTTAATAGTTGACTTTTTCTTTGTTGGTCGTTTATTCTTTTTTTTTAAATCTGTAACCTGTAAGTTCAATCTGTCTATTTCCAAATGGGCACTTGCTAGCTGTGTTTTTAAGAAGCTGATTTCATCATGTAGTTCTTTGTGTTCAGCTATGTTAAGGTCTGGGAGACTCATACGCGTGTCTTCGAGTATAGTCAAAGAGTTGTCTTCCATGGTCTTTTCAAATGTGTTGTCCTGCGGTTCTAGCGAAGATGCGCGAATTTTATTACGTTGACGAGTTGTCACGTTTTCATAACTTACGGTGCTGGTATCAATTTTGTTATTTTCTGACAATAAGGAAGCAGTTTCTGAACCATTGGATGGTTTAGGCACTTGTTTTGCTTTAATAATACATTTGTCACATCTCCATTTGTTTTTCTTTTCTGCTTCCATGATATTAAATCTCACAAATGGAACGTTTGCACATTCCAGATCCAGTTTCAGTTTGCATTGTGAGCAAGTAAGGAATTCTCGTCTTAGTAAATTTTGCTTACATTTGTCACATTTTGTTTTAGTGGTTGGCTTTTCTTTAGATGACGACATTTTAATCAAAAAATAATAATAAAAAATATGGAATTTATCAGTATAAACTATTCGGCTATGAGTATACAAATATTTTTAGTGAAATTTGTAGCTGGTTTTACTGAAATGTTTGTTATAATTTATATGCAATCCACAAGGCGTTGTCCTCTATGTAGTCCAAAGCAGTTATCCACTAGGCTATTATGACTTTAAATTTTGTGGTGAAATAATGATATTTATGATTTGTATTGCAGATTTAAATTTGTCGAAGACAGTTATTATGAGTAATGTCAATTGAATTTTGCACTATTTTGCGGGTGACTGTTGAATCACTTGTTACACTTTATCACTAATTAAACTAAGTTATCACATAAAAGTTTGCTTTGGTCACCCTTCGTTAGTTTTTAAGGTTTATTATACAGTTTTTATATGTCTTTTCAATTTTAGAGTTTATTATCACGTATAAACATGATGCTTGTTACACTTTTATCGCACCGTTTTATTTTTATGTGATTTAATGGTTAGTTTTTGTTGACTACACTTACACTTAAACTACACTATATTTACAGTTAATTTGCATTGTTTATAAGTCCACAATCGATTTATTCTATTTTATCAAAATTTTCACACTGAGCAGAATTTAACATGACGGCAGCGCAACACGCTCTCACGTACAGAAAACAAACAAAAAGAAAAAAACTCGGTACGCGAGATTCGAACTCACAATCTCAATAGTTAGGTGTCTTACAAGTTCGTTACTTAGACCGCTAGGCTGCACTTGCTATTAGCACAAGTGGTGAAAAATGCATACAGCTTGGTGTAGTACATATTGTCGGAGTAATTTCTTGTGACCATATAAGGCAATAACGTTCGCACTCGTTCAATCGATGAGTCACACGCTAACACGACACAGTGTAACGGCAGTTTATTTTGATTCTTTATCACCTTTGTACTGTTTTTAAATCACTTATTTACACGAAGTATCTTCTGTAAATTTAACACAGTTTCCTCAATTTTGTAGACGAGTTGGTGGATATAGATTTTAAAAGAAAATTTTCACTTTTATAACGTAAATTATTATACAAATACGGAGCGATACGTGTTTACGTGCGCACGGGCGCTCGCCGATCAGATCATTCTTTAGGGGCAGTATCGATATGCACTTACCAGCCACACTGTTTTTCGCTGTAACCAACTGTCTTTTATATGAGCCTCACGTGCCCTCACGCGGTAACCACTTTACTGCACTCTAGTGCACCCACCAACACCTCTGCCACCTACGCCTCCACATCTACCAACGCACCCCTCTCTAAGCTTTCGTTCTCCACCTCCGCTACCTCCGCCTCCACCATAAACTCTGCTCCATCCGCCTCAACAACAAACTCCGCTCCCTCCGCCGCCACCACCACGCGCCGTCACTATTCTTTCCGCCTCCAACACAATACCCCGTTTCCACTATCCGACTTCACCACAAATTCCTCTCCTCCGCCACCACCACATACTACGCTGCATTCACCTCCGGCTCCATGTCTCCATTCTCCACCTCCGTTTTCTGGGTGCACACACACACACACACACACACACACACACACACACACACACACACACACAATACACACACAAACACGCACTCAGACGAACACACACGCACGCACACACACCGCACGCACGCACGCACTCGCACGCGCATACACACACGCGCGCTCTCGGGCACTCACATAAATACAGACTCACATACGCACACCTACACACACACACACACACACACACACACACACACACACACACACACAAATAATTTGTAATAAAGTACTATCCATCATCTTCTAATTGATCTATGACAAATGAATAAAATAACACAAATTTACTCACACGATAACAAAAACTCGAACAAACGTCTTTTCACAATAAAACCTGCCAAAGTTTGATCCACAAAATCAGCAGATAACTTATTTTCTTACCTTATTACTATAACGAAGTAGCCTACTGGGTTATCTATCACACACAGAACGTGACGTTGCCGCTTCGTGTTCGAGTACCAATTCGTCAATTATGGCTCCGGATCCACTTAGTCTAAGTAAATGTCGCATATAAATTAAATATACTCTGGATCTAAATAATCATATTCAGTATGATTTTTTCGACCGTTGATAGATCAACAAATGTTGGTCAAATCGCTGACGAGTATATTGAAATCCTGTTAGTGCAGATCCACCGACGTCACACGCACATCAAGAATGGATCAAAGTATATCAGTTTGTGCGACGAGGAGCTGAGCAAACACGTCAAATAGGTGGATCAACAATTGTTCTAACTTCTCACTGGATCAACATTTACCGTGAAAGGATGATTATTTATATATATATATATATATATATATATATATATATATATATATATATATATATATATATATATATATATATATATATATATATATAACATGCTTATAAACTTCGTAAACAAATATACAAATGAATGATATATATAATATGATGTTTGAATAATATATAATGAAATAAATATCTGAAGTAAAAAAGAAGAAAAGAAAGACAAAAATTAAGGAAAATAATGTTAATTTGTAGTTTCCTTCAGGTAATGTTCTCGGAGAAGAACTTTGAAGACTTTGTGGCATTCTTAATATCGTTGGGGAGGGTGTTCCAAAGTTGTAAAGGTATGGCTTGTATCGTAAAAGATGACCTAAAAAAATTTGACTTATGCTGTGGAAACCTTAACCTCAGACGGTTTGACTGTCGATGTTCGACCGTAGATCGGATGAAAAAAAATGAAAATTATCCTTAAGATAAGAAGGCGACCTTGGATCGTTTAAAATTGAATAAAGTACAAGTAAAATTCTAGAGCATCGCATAGGTAGCCATTTAAGCTTTGAACGATAGAATGATATGTGGTCATACTTACGTAAACCAAAAATAAATCTTATGGAATTATTAAGAAGGTGCTCCAACTTGTTTAGAAGATTTTCTGATAGATCTGGGTAACATACATCGGCATAGTCGATAATAGGTAGAATAAGGGAATGAACCAGCGTAAGTTTGGTTATGATGAGTTCTTACCTCCAAACTTGATAAAGTGACTTGAAGGTGTATTTCGGTAACTACTACTGAAATTCCTGAACGAGTGGAACTAAGTGTGCCGAGTTTGGGCTCGTTTTATTAATTATGTGGCCGGTGAGGAAGGAAAAGGGGAGATCTCCCGCCGGGCAAGGTGTTCTGCCCGGGGAGCGGCCAACACTCCGTGTGATAGTTCGGAGATGTTCTATATATACTGTTTATGATTCGGAATGTTGATAGCGTGATTTAGGCTTCGGTGTATTTCGCTTGTGGCGCGACGACAGCGCCGCTACATAACCCCCTGCTCAGACCGGAGGTCGATAGTGCAGCCTCGTTGCCGACGAATGTGCAAGTGCCAGGAGATTGCCTTGTAGTCTGCGGTGAGTCGAGAAGAAGGCAATTAATCTGCGAGAGTTCTGTGAAGCAGAGGCGAGCAGTAAGGCTCAGAGCCGTGCCGAACACTGTATAGCGCAGAGAGTAGCTTGAAGGAACAAGAAGCATTATTATTCCAGTGCTGCAATGAACCTTGTGAAGCTAGATGGCTTGCAGGATATGAAGACTGCAGACGATATCTGCTCGGGAGCGAATGGGTGCGGTATTCTATGACGATGACGAAGCTTGAAGTTTCCGAAGGTTGTTTGGTTGCGTGTTCAGATCACGTCGGAAAGTCACCACTGTGGCCGTAGAAAGAAAAGGGGAGATCTGCCGCCGGGCAAGGTGTTGTGCCCGGGGAGCGGCCAACGCTCCGAGTAATAGTTCGGAGATGTTCTATATATACTGTTTATGATTCGGAATGTTGATAGCGTGATTTAGGCTTCGGTGTATATTCGCTTGTGGCGCGACGACAGCGCCGCTACAATTATGACGAGTCTTTATCTGCGGACTTGATTGAATGACCTGTCGATATATTTCGATAAAACAACAAATGTAACGTCATCAATTCTTTATTTTTAAAATATATGTTTCAATATGTAAAGAATGTGCTCTTAGCTCCATATTTCTAGTCTGTCTTGGGTCAATTGGTCTTGGGTCAATGGGTCAAATTCTGGGAGGAGACAATTTTTGTAAAACCGAATCAAATGAGATTCCATTTTCTCCTTCCAGAATTGTGGATATTTTTCTATACTCTGTTACTTTATTTTGCCAGGGCCTGTCCAAATAGGAAATACAAGTATCTTGCCTAGTAATGCGCAGTTACCCTTGAATTTGGTAATACCATTTATGTTTTTTATTTATCTAGAACGTGTCATTTAGTGTAGGTAACCGAAAATCAACTTTTTTAATTTTAATGGCGTCCTCTGGATCCATCTGATATGCCGAGGATGGACATTTGACTTCAACAATGCCAAGCTCACATTTTCCATTTGAGATTGCTTCTATAAAGGGACATTCAAGGTCTGTGAATAACCCGGACTATTCTATTTGGGTATTCAAAACCTTTTCGAGTTCTTGAATCGCAGTCTCTTCATTACTTATGAAATGCTTTATGGATGGCACATTGCTAAAATCTTTTCCATAAAGAATTTGTTTTATGAGTGGACCACATTCAGTTGTAGAGTGACGTTTGCAGACTATCGGGAACCAAGACGCTGTTAGGAGCTTTCTCCGCGTTTCTTACCATCACGGACTTCAGCTCTGTAATACGGTGTCTTTTTCTAACTTGTCCTTTTCGCCCTTTAGGCTCTTTGTATTCCTGCTCATTCATGCAACTTTTTGGCAATTTTCATGATAATATGCATCTTGTTTAGACATTATATTTGATTTCTTTTTTATTTTTTCTTTCTAGCCTTGTTTGATTTTGTTTTTGCCGTATTTCTTCTAAGTCCGAGTTCCCCAAACTTTTTTGTGTCGTAGACCCCTTGCCATGTTTTTCCGTGTTGGGTAGACCCCTACTTACCTGATATTGATTTCATGTAAATTTATAACTGTAGTGAAGTTTAGTGTTAAAAACTTAAAGTAAAAACACATGTTAATTTATACATTTTTTAATTGAATTTAAATTAAAACTACTCAAAATAAAATTTTGTATCTGTTATGTAAAATATACGTAGCATTAAATAAACATAAAATAAACTATAAATAAAATAACATAAGCAATAAGTCAATATTTTTAGTGAGAAGGATGAACCTGATGCTTTCATAATAAATTTTATCAAGCATTTGGCGTCAATTTTGTAAGGGGTTAATCTTAAATCTCCTCGGCTAATGATGTCCAGTCTGTTTCTTTTTTCGTTAGGAGATTGGTAACAGCGCTGAACCCCCTTTCCACTAGGTACGACGATGGAAAGGAAATTAAAAATTTCCTCGCTATATTCCATAATACGGGATAAGTAACGGGTATGTTGTTTTGCAGCTAGATATCCGTTTTTAAACTGAACTTTAAGTTCTTCGTTTGTACTTAGTTCAGTGATTCAGTAATTTCCTCTTGTATTATGACATTCGTTTCTTCTATGTCACCATATGGATTAATTATCCACGGTGGTATTACCATAGTCAAAATATCCTTAAACCTAGATTCAAAATCTGAATAGAGGGCATTTAAATGTGGAACGTAAGTTGAAACTTCGTCTTCCTGGCAGCTTGTCTGTGACAAATTGGGGAACTGGGAAAATTCGCCCCGTCCAATATTTTGCTTCATTAGTTTAACTCTGGCAAGAAACGCCTCGTAAGATGGACTTTGTTTTAATCAAATTTAAACTGTCGCCTTGTAATTGCAAATTAACCATATTAAATTTTGTAAACAAATCTTTTAAATAGGCGATGTCTGTTTTCCTCTTCATTAAATTTTCTTTTAAAATTTTATCTTTAGTATCCAGAAATTCTAAAATAGTCTCAAAAAGCGCAAAAAATCTTGTAAAACATAAGCCTTTCGACAGCCAGCGTACTTCAGTGTGAAGGAGTAATTGATGAAAGTGTCGTCACTTTCTTCACACAACTGCGCAAATAACTGCATATTCAACGCGTTGCTTCGGATTCGGTTTACTGCATCAATGACTAAATGAAGTGATTCATGCAATCTAACACTCAAATTTTTAGCAACTAAATGTTGTCGATGGTTGACGCAATGTATTGCTAACACCCCTAACACATTTTGTTTTAAATAGCTTATACATCCACGATAACGTCCAACCATGGCAGGTGCTCCATCTGTAGCTACTGACATTATATTTGATAAAGGAATTGCTTTTTCAATGAAGTAATCCTTCAAAACATGAAATATTGATTCACCTTTAGTGTCGGTTATCAAAGTTCTTGCGAAGAGCAGTTCTTCGTAGATTTCTTGATTCATAATAAAACGAACATATGCCAATAATAATGCTGCATTATCGGGTAAAGTTGACTCGTCCAGTTGTATAGAGAAATGGGTCGTTTGCATATAATTACATAAAAAGCTTTCAATATCAGAACTCATTTCATCAATACGTCTTTCAACAGTATTGTTGCTTAAGGGAATTCTTTTAATGATATCAGATGCAGGTTTGTTTAAAACAGTTTTTAAAACCTCTTCAACGGCTGGCAAAATTAACTTCTCTCCTATAGTATGCGGTTTTCCGGATTTTGTTATAAGTAACGAGATATTGTAAGACGCCCGCAAACCATCATCATTTCTTTGTGACGTCGAAGCGAACATTCTGTCCAGTGTAGGTCTCTTCTGAAGTTTATCTTTGAGTGTTTGAAAGTATTTCAAATCTTTCTCTGTTTTATCAGCGTGGCATCTTCTCAGATGATCTTGCAGTTTAGATGGTTTCATAGCGTCATTGCCCAAAAATTTGTTGCATAAAAGGCACATAGGCGATTGTTTGTCCGGCAATGATGGAATGAAGCCAAATTTCAAATAATCGACACTGTACTGTCTACATTTCTTTTTAGATTCGGACATGGCATCAGTTATCTGTGGGCATAATTAAATTATTTAAATAAGACAGAAAATCCAGCAGCTGTATATTAAAAATATTTTTTGATTTTTCTGAAACCATTCCATAATTCGAACATCTTCTTGCAACAATTAGCTCGAATTACGGAGATTGCACTGTAATTATAATACCGATTGCTAAAACTTTCAAAAAGAAACTATTGAGGAGTAATAGTGTAATTTTGCATGATTGAATATTAAACTACTAATAACTAAAGTCATGATTAGCGTAATTTATCTATCTTTGCTAACTACGAGTACAAAACTAAAATTTAATAAAAAATAATGTACTTACTTTTCTTCAGCACTCTCAAACAAAATAACACTGACTCACTATAATTTGTGTGATATACTATCTGTTTATATTTTTTTAAATATTTTCTTAGCACTTTCCTTTTCAAGATTCAGGAAACGAATAAACGTATTTGTCCCATATTCGTATTTATAGAGTGACGAATCGAACAAGTCAGTGCAAGGTAGCGAAGCTCTGAGACTGCGACTCTCAGGTTTTTACAAGTTCATGTATTGCGACCACATCCTACAACTTAAATAAAACATAAAAACAAATACCAACATCCTACAACTTACAAAATTTTATAAACATATATAATAATTTTTTACTTCATAGGTACTTTTATAAATAATGTATATGTTTTGATATTATAAGATAGTATGATGAAGTCAATAGGTACTATCAGTGTATTTTTTTTTATAGAAGAGGGGGCAAACGAGCATGCGGCTCACCTGATGTTAAGTGACTACCACCGCCCATGATCAATCGCAACACCAGGGGAATTGCAGGTGCGTTGCCGGCCCTTTAGAAAGGAGTAAGCTCTTTTCTTGAAGGTCTCCAGGTCGTATCGGTCCGGAAAAATCGCCGGTGGTAAACTATTCCACAGAGAGGTTGTACGCGGAAGAAAACTCCTTTTGAAACGTACTGTGGTGGACCGCCAAGCATCCAGATGGTGTGGATGGTATCGGGACGTTTGCCGCGTAGTGCGTTCACGAAATTTGGCGGCTGGGATTAATCCGAATAATTCCTCAGAGCACTCTCCATGGTATATGCGAAATAAAATGCAAAGAGATACAATATCTCTTTGCAGTGCCAGTGAATCGAGCCGATCGGAAAGCACTCGGTCGTCGACGATTCGAGCCGCTCTGCGCTGGATGCGGTCAAGTGGAAGGAGCTGGTATTGGGGAGCCCCAGCCCAGAGATGGGAACAGTATTCCATGTGCGGCCGAACTTGCGCCTTGTAAAGTTGCAGGCGGTGTGCCGGCATGAAATACTGTCCCGCTCTGCTGAGCACGCCAAGTTTTTTAGAGGCCAATTTGGCCTTCCCTTCCAAGTGACCATGAAACTGCACGTCACTCGATATGTCAACGCCGAGGATTCCGATACTGGCTATGTGTATGTGTTGAGATCCACTATCGTGGACCCCCATTTTCATTTCATGGACCCTCAATTTTTTTTTCGCTGACGTAGACCCCTTGCAGGTTGTCATAGACCCCTAGGGGTCGATATAGACCACTTTGGGAATCACTGTTCTAAGTGAACTATTTCGGGATTAGCGTCTGTGTTAAAAATAAATTTTCTGTAAAGCCGACTTTAACTAAATTTAACTCTATTACCTTCTGTAAACTTTGCAACTCCCGCATTAAAACTTTCTACCGCATTATTCGTTTCATTGTATACAAAACTGTAAGCATGCAATGAAAGACGTTGAGCTAAGTCTTCAACGTTTTGAAATACGCCGTATGCCGTCAATTCTGGAACCATGTTCACACCGTGTTTTTAATGTCGTCGGTACAAAAATACGATGCGTATTTGGAGTGATCACCAAATATATAGTAGGGACCGTTCAAAGTGTCATTTTTAATGTGTCTTCCTTTTTCTTCGAAAGCAATGTCCCTCTTCAATTAATTTTCTTCGAGGATTTTTCTGCTTTTTATGTAGTATATGGTATTATTAGAAATTGAAAGCAGGCCCTTGCAGTAATTTCGTAATAAATGATTTTTGCGTTCAATTTTACCCACTATTACGTTAACATATGACCTTGAATTTCGGATACTAGCATATGTGCTTGAATCACCATCTGCGACGTAATGGTTGTAAATAAGTCCAGGCATTTCTACAGATTTTTTAAGACCTCCGTTATTATAACTGGTTCCATTGCAGTAGAAGGACCTTGAATAAAACAAGTATGTTTTGGTGGGTGAGCTCCTTTTGTTTGTGCTCGTGAACAGATGTTACAAATCTCATTTTTCACTCCATAATATAAGACTTTCTTTGAGTGCATTCTTACGATTGCACCAACTCCAGAAGAGGCACTATAATTAGTTCCATACGAGCGCTTGGACTAACATGCATCACCTGATATAGTTTATCTATCATATTTTCCCTATGCCATTATCATTTGCGATACTAATAGATAAAGCATGATATTTTCTTCTTTACCGGCCTCGATCATATAGTGCTAAGCAGTTTTTTTTCCACCATTGACAAATTATGTCGTGTTTAGATTGATACAATCGTACCGACATTGGTGGCATATTTACATGCCACAACCCAGTATTTAGCTGCATAACTCCAGCATCAATTGTCATTATACTGGCCACCACTTCCTCGTACACATCCATTCTACGATCCATCTTTCTGAAACCTGGAACGGTTCTATTTCTTCATATATGGAGTTCTAAATATAAAACAAACATTGCTATACTTTTTAGTAATAAAATAACCATAACACAATAGTAATTTTGAATGTATTGTTAAATTATAACTTACGTCAGTCGTTTCCAGATTGTTTTCATTGGAAGTACTACTACCCATTAGAATACATCCTTATGGATACACCTCAGATGTATCATGAGTATTGCGTTTACCTTTAAGAAATTTGTAGAAAAATAACTTGTGACGCTAATGTTTCCCAATTAAAAATTTGATGTTTCAATAAACATACTGTATGGCAGGGACATCGACGCACAAACTGAAACCATGAATACAGCACATAAATCTAGACCCCTTAGCGTAGCCATTTTTCGTCGGTGATCAAAAGAACCGCCCTATTAGAGAGATAGTGTTTGTTTCAGCAGGCTGAGAACATTATCGAATGTTCATGTTATGGTTTAGAAAAGTGCAATTCCTTAGCAGTTAAAACGTATGGGTAAGATTTTTTTAACAACCGACGAAATATTACATCACAGGGGTTTCATAACCTTGTACTGAATCCATGTAATAGGTTGTGCGTCGACGTCCCTACCACACTATTGTATACTAACACTTTTACGGGTGCTTTTGTCAAACGTCTTATATCTCGGCATCTAAAACAATAATCGAGTTATGAAAGTAATATAATATACACTTTATTACGAACAAGATAAACAACAAATGAAGCACAAGTAATAGAAGCATTTACCGAAGTACACCTTCAGGTCACTCAATCAAGATAGCGCGGCTCCGGAACGTAAGGGCTCTGAAGGAACACGGTTGGTTTTTAGTCAGTAAAAGTCTGACACTCCCTTACGCTCCACCCAGAGCGAAAGGCGTCATTAGATGATTTTCCATCCGCAAAAAAAAAAGGTCACTCAATCAAGTCCGGAGGTAAGGACTCATCATAACTAACGCAATGAGCCCAAACTCGGCACAATTAGTTCTCCTCGGCGAGAAGTTCCAATAGCGGTTACGAAAGTACACCTACAGGTCACACCATCAAGTTCGGAGGTATGATCTCATCATAACTAACAAAACGAGTCCGGACTCGGTACACCAAGTTCTACTCGTCCAGGAGTTCCAGTAGTATATATGGAAATACACTTTCAGGTCATTCCATCAATCATTCCATGTAAGTTCTCATCAGACCTAGCAAAACGAGCCCAAACTCGGCACCCCTAGTCCTACTCGTCGAAGAGTTCTAGTAGTAGTTATCGAAATACATCTTCAGGTCACTTTATCAAGTCCCGAGGTAAGAACTCATCGTAACTAACGAAACGAGCCCAAGCTCGGCACACCTAGTTCTACTCGTCTAGAAGTTCCAGTAGTAGTTACCGAATAACACCTTCAGGTCACACCATTAAGACCAGAAGTAAAGTCTCATCATAACTAACAAAACGATCCCAAACTCGGCACACCTAGTTCTACTCGTCCAGGAAATCCAGTAGTAGTTACCGAAATATACCTTCAGGTAACTCCATCAAGTCCGGAGGTAAGGACTCGTCATAATTAATAAAACGAGCCCAAACTGGGCACACTTAGTTCCACTCGTTCAGGAGTTTCAGTAGTAGTTACCGAAATACACCTTCAGGTCTCTTTATTGAGGCTGGAGGTAAGAACTCATCATAACTAACGAAACGAGCCCAACCTCGGCACACCTAGTTCTTCTCGTCCAGGAGTTCCAGTAGTAGTTACCGAAATACACCTTCAGGTCACTTTATCAAGTCCGGAGGTAAGGACTCGTCATAATTAATAAAACGAGCCCAAATTCGGCACACCTAGTTCCACTCGTTCAGGAGTTTTAGTAGTAGTTACCGAAATACACCTTCAGGTCACTTTATCAAATCCTGAGGTAAGAACTCATCATAACTACGGAAACGAGCCCAAGCTCGGTACACCTAGTTCTTCTCGTCCAGGAGTTCCAATAGTAGTTACCGAATAACACCTTCAGGTCACTCCATCAAGTCCAGAGGTAAGGTCTCATCATAACTAACAAAACGAGCCCAAACTCGGCACACCTAGTTCTACTCGTCCAGGAGTTCCAGTAGTAGTTACCGAAATACACCTTCAGGTCACTTTATCAAGCCCGGAGGTAAGAACTTATCATAAGTGACAAAACGAGACCAAACTCGACATACTTAATTCTAATAATTAAAAAAACTATTATTTTAAACAAAAGAGTCATCACCATGTGCAAATGAAGAACCAATCCATACATGGTAGTTTTTAGTTATATTCGATATGGTTTAGTTTTGTCTCAAAATGTACCGAAAAACATCATAATTTTACTCGATTTGCAAACGCGTCCGAAGTTCTCAGTCGCATAGAAAGTCTATAAAACATATCACTTTTAAATTTATATCATTTTGTATAAAATTTTCTATTAAATGAGTTTTATTTTTAAAACTACGTATGTTCTGAAATAATATTTTTGTTTTTGAAAGAAACAGTTATTTGTTAATTAAATAAGATGAATCGTTAACTAAAACATTTTTTTCTACGTTCATTTCGTACTCAATATCTTGTATTAGTTTCCGTAAGTCATTTTAAATAATTTTCACGGCGGGGCCATTTACTTCGCCATTTAGTCTCGAGAACATATTATGAGAATATTGAAGGTTTTTATAGAGTCTATCACATAGCAATATTGATGGTTGACACTTGACATTGTCTTGGTAAATTAAATTATTAAATGTTTCTACCCTTTTGTTGTAAATGTTTGCAAGGTAAGAATATTCATATATTGGTAAACATTTTATTATAATATGTGTGTATTGTACTGTTAAAAGCCTTTGTCTTTATTCATATACTAAAGATACATAGTTTATCAAGGCGTTAACATCATTACCACCTATCACGATTACACAATAGTCGTTTAAGGTGAAATCGCTAAGTTTTACATGTATCCGGTTGAGTAGCTCGTTGACTCCGCCACTTAGTATATGGTAGTGATACACTTCTATGTCCTAGAAGTTATTCCTAACCATTTTTGAGGTGCTTTCGCATTCTATACTGCTAATAAGACACTTATTGTATTTTTCTTCAAAATGTTTCGACAGTGACTTGACCAGTCGTTAGCTCATTCTTCTCATTTAGTTTGTTTTCATTTTCGTTTTCTAAGCTGCAAGTTACTTATCTAGGTGATATCTGGTTATTGTCTTGTACTGTTTTCGGCAGCTTAGACATAATATACTGTTTGGATTTTTCCTCTGATCTTTACGGTTTCTCTGTTATCTGTTTGCATTTTTTTCATAGTCTTGTATTTTTTCTATCAGTTTGTTATTCGTTGCGTGTAACTTTTTAATTATTTTATTAACAGCTTTCAGCTCCGTGCGTAATTTTATAATTTCTTCCTTGAAAACATTGTTCGTATTGGTATCAAATCCTAGTGTGTAATTATTTTCATTTGCAAATACGAATAAAGCTGTCAAATCTGGTAACGAGGATGTTATTTTTTTCTTTCGTAGCGTAATAAACTCTTCTTTCTGCATGGTATTGTTTTCTTCGTCGGATAACAGTTCATATTGGTTCTCGGTAGGAATATTTATTTGTTAGGTAGTAATCTTTTTTGGATTATGAAAATTGCACTGGTCTCAAATGGCTCTTTGTCTCTTTTCAGTGCTCCAGATATTTAAAAAGAATCACTTATACTAGTGCAATCAAAGTGGTAGTAGTATGAACACTTTCTGCATTTAATACCTGTGCCATCTTTTGAGTAGTTATGGGACTATAAATAAGATTTACTACTGTTTAATAGAGGACCTTGTCAAGAATATGCTTTATTGTTTAAGTAGTTGCTCTAGTAGTTTGTAGATGGCGCTTTAGCATCGTATATAGGCATTTGCGGGCAGATTTATAATTTAACGTCGTATTTCCAAAATTTTGATTTTTACCTTGACGCTAATATTGTACCACAGTAAATGACACTAAATCTTGTTTATTAACACATAATCATATGTTTATATGTTTTCACAAAGTTTTCGGTACTCGACCATAGATGGTGTTGATTTTTAACACGACGATATACTTTTGTTAAATGACTAATTATTATCAGAAATTAGGTTATGTTGGCACTGATTTCTTCTTTTCTTATTGTTTTTCAATAAATTTTGTATTTCTCTTTATTTATTTTTTACTCTCTTATCGCAAGGTTTTGTAATATTTTCTGTTTGTCACTGGTTTTTCGCAGCCCTTAAGTGTTATTGACAAATTAAATTATTATATGGCTAGGATTATTAAAATTACATTAAAACACTGCAATACAAGAAAAATTTGATAAAATTATGGGATAAATCCACACAATAACATATATACCTGAACTATTATGCTTCTATGTTTTTCAAAGTGTACTTATTAGTATTTTTTATCGACCGTCGATAAATAATACTTATTTTTATTTCTATTCTTGACTACTAAATTGTGACTAAATTTTATGCTTATAAAACTTCCCATGTTAATATATATTACTATCAAATATTAGCACAAGCATTAGATGCGATTTCGCGTCAGTTTTCTTCAAATAATAAAAGAAACCCAATGTTGTCTGCAAAATATACCGGTGCGGTGTATGGATTTTGGGTTGTTGTGTGTTGAAAATCTCCATCAGCTGTTAGAAGCAGATGATTTCGCTGCAGAAAAGGCCGTAAAGTCCCAAAACTCATAGCTAGCATCATTTATAAAAAATTCCGGTTTCATACTTCTACACCTGTTATATCTACACATTCAGACGGTGTTTTAGGTTTCGAAATTTAAAAATTACAAAAGAATGTTTCTTTGCAGATGATTCGTTAGTGTAGGCACGAGGTATGCATGTGTGCACATCCTATTTTACAAATTGAGCCATACCGGAGAACCAGTAGTCCCTGCGCATCTTTTCCAAAGTCTTCTCATGAGAAAAGTCAACTTAAATCATTGCCAACTTTTCTGTGTATCTTACCATCAATTTATGGTTGTGCCCATATATAAGCTAATATAATTGGGATTAGATACGACACTGAGGTATTAAAATTATTAATTACAAGCTCCCTCTTGAAGATGGCGCTGATTCTTTACATGGCCACCCGTTAGAGGGCATAACTAAAAAGTATCTAATTTATTCATTTTATATTTAAGTGGAAATGTTGAAGAAAAAATTAAGTTCTTCAACCTGTAATAAAATGCGAAGCTGTTGTTTATTGCATTTATTATGAGTTTTACAATAGGTATATGCTTGTAATTTTTTCAAGTCTTTGTTTTCAGAACTCACCATTTTTCCTTTCAATATACGACTTACATTTTTGTACACCAACTATTTATAAGTAACCACAGCGTATGATTATTGGTAAAAGAAATCAAATTATTTTTATGTTTGGGACAAGTCAAGAAAGATGGATTGCAAAAGACTTCTGTACGGTCTGTAACACTTTTTATTTTTTATATAACGGGAGTATCTTTTAAAGTTGCATTTGTAATGTGATTTATTTTATTTAAATGTTGATACAGTGCTTAATTGGGAGAAAACAATGACTTTTTTGTATAATCCCTTTCATATATGTAGCTGGTTGTATCATATTTCTTAATTAATTCATTTTTGCACCTTCTACAAGGTTTAAAAATCGGTTTACATTTTTATTATATATCCAGCTACATATTGTTTTAATTCTTTCTGGGTTATAATGTCATTACTCTCATTTAAGACATTAATTAACGGATCCAAGCAGCTATCGTAACTTTCTTCATGATTTATATCACGTTTCACAACTAATTATTTTAAATTTTGCAATAGCTTATTTTCATCCTTTTCACAATTTTCCCTAACAAAATTAAGTGGTGCATAATTATTAATAATTAACTATTAATATGCATTAGAAAATTGGCTACAATTTGTTGAAATATTTTTGATACCATGACTCCATACACAACAAGAAAAATTCCAAGGGATCGTGATTAAAGTTTCGCATCAATGGCGTTTGTAAATGATATTCTTTATTTAATAAAAGAAATTTTTTCTTCATGATTTCAATATTTTTGATCTAATTTTCTGAAGATGGAACTTTAATATATTTTATAAACTGAGTCCCATCTTTTTTCTCGTTTCAAACTCTGTTGAACGCAAAATTAGCAAAAATTCGTTCCACTTCTTACAATGCGCGGAGTTTCTTTTTAGACATCCTTTTAAAGGTTTTGCGTCGTCCTTGTACTTTGGTCCGTTGAATGAATCGAACAGCTGATCAATTATATTTATAAAGATAGCTGTCCCTCTGCATTCCTCGAGCAAGGCTTTATTTCGTGTAAAAACAGTAATAAAAATAGTGCTAGTTCAACAGGTTGTCGTTTAATTATACACATAAAGGCTAGTTTATTAGGACATTAAAATAAACGTTTAAGGTACAGTAGCCAGCAATATATATATAAATATATATATATATATATATATATATATATATATATATATATATATATATATATATATATATTAAACACTAATGTACTAAGCTGGCACCCGGCGCGTTGCAGTCGCGGAAGAAATAATTCTAAAAGTATCATTTTAAATTTGGATGAGTTATATTGTTTATTTAGGAATGATATTACACTAATTCCAATCGAATATATGACTCAAATATATTTCTTAATAAAACAGATGATAATATTGCTTTCCATTCATTCTCTGATTTTTTTTAGGTTTTTAAAGCAATGATATGTTGTCTTGCCTTTATCGTCAAATACGTGAGCTGCTGGGATGTACCACTATGGAAACTTGGAAGATCTAGCAGGCTGGTAACACGACTATTTTAAACAATGCTGAAATGTCATATTTTTTTCAGACGGTCCAATGAAGATTGATATGACTCACCGTCGATATGCAAACTATCTATTATTTCTAATGGCTCTCATTTAACGTTCTTGCTAAGTAAACTTAGCTTCTATATATTTGTTATTCTTATGTCTGAACGAACTACGGCGTAGAACATTTTTATAAAAGGCGCATATGCTGAAATATCCCTGCCATCAAATACAGGTATATCCAACGACGTTAATTTTGTTCCATTGCTCAATCTATCTTTTGCATAATCTCGTATTGCCAGTAGTTTGAGATATCTTTCCTCAACTTCATCCTCATAATCGGCTGTTTCACAAATTGTTTGTGATTGTAACGACAATTGTTGATAACGTGCATATAAATTGCGCTTACTTGCCTCCAGATCCTCGCTGGTGTACACAGCGTCACTAGTCGATATATACTTTTCAAATCGTGTGAAGCCAGTAACTCCTTTCGTTTATTTTCCAAAATTGTTAAATAAATAAATTGATTTATAAATTATAATAATATTTTCGAAATCGTAAATTCTAGGTCAATAAAATAACTTTTTCGTGAATTGTCAATTTTAGACAATCGGTTGGCTCTATATTTCTTTAATTTGTTTAAATCTTCTGTTGTTATAATGGTAATGTAATATTCCGTAAATTTTCGCCAACATTTTTAAGACTGACTAGACTAGATTTTGTGACTGATTACAATTTTCACAAAACAGCTCTTTATTATTATAAACTGATCACTACTTTTCGGCACTAACGTTTATTTTACATTTATTAAGAGATATGAATTTATGAAAATCTTTGTACGTGGTAGAGCCATGCTGCAGTTATATTAGTAGTATAGTCGTATCACGAATGGGTCGGCTCGACCGGGGAGGGACCACGCTTTCACAGAATACCAGCGTGAAATAGTAGCTTAATGCTGCTGTGTTTCGTATGGTGAGTGTAGAGTCCTTTTTGCTGGAAACGAGGCATTCCATCTTAGTCCTCACGGGTGACAACACATCTGAATTTTGAATCGCCTACGAGGATAGATTTAGATGTCTATGGGCCACAACAAACACTTACCATCAAGTGGACGGTGTGCTCGTTTGTCACCCTATCCTATATTATTTAGATAAATCTTGTGTTTTAAATAATTTAAAACGCAAGATTTATCAGTTTCTTCATGTTTTTTGTTACTGCTTATTTCTAGAGGCAAAGTTATAAAAATTTAAGATTGAAACTGGATTAAAAATAAATTTATTCAATCACTTTCAGTTTAACTAGTTGAACTGTCGTTGCTTAGATTAATTATTATTTGATTTTAAATAATGTAGTCAAAATTAATATGTCTTTCAGTCATCCATAATATTTTTTTTTGTTTTTCTACCACTTTTACCCAATCATTCCTTGTGACATGGGCATATGCTTCAACGAATATTAAACGAACAAACGAATGAGTCACAAAATAAGAAAACAAACACAAAATCACAAAATTACACACAGTGTGATCCCAAAATGGCGGGAGATTGAAATTATTTATTGAAATAAGTTTTTATTCTTTTATATCTTTGACAAATACTCTTACTACTAAGTAGTGAAGTAAATAAAAATTACTTACTAACGCTAAACCAACGCCTCATCGCCTCATCGTAATTACACTTTTTATTAGTGTATATTTTAGTTGATTTCGCTCTTCCTCATAATTTAACTCAATTACAGATAAATTATTAAGAAAAGATGCAGGTTCACCCGTTAAGCTTCTTTTTATAAAATGAATTTTTTGAACTGAATTTAAATTATAATTTACGTTATAAATAAGTGATAAAACTATACCTTAGAACCTTTGCGATTCCTCTTAATTGCTAGAAAACTTAGGTAAATGAATGTGTGGCAATTTTACATTAACCCTTTTCCCGTTCTTTTAATCATATTTAAACATTACTATTGTTTAACTATTTTGTCTCTGTGGCATAGAGGAAGACTGTTGATTTTAATTCACTAATATTGTCAGTAGCGTTTGCTGAAAATGATTTGGCGTAAGAACACGAATATCTTGCATAATTTTTACGGTACCCTAAGTAAAACTCTTTACATTTGAAATAGGTATCTTCGTTGAAATAAATCGGCTCATCTTTCGCTTTTTTATCCGCATCAACTACTTGTTAGTAAACGACACGTTATGGCCGAATGCTTTGCGTCTAAGCAGTTAAAACACAAGTTGAAGGTTTGGGCAAAATTACGGCATACTAATAAAGTTTAATTTACGAACTTCTTACAATTTCTGAGCTTATGATAGGTAGGAACATGGTATAGAAACTTTGTCATTATTTTAGTGACTACATGATGCGATTGAGTACATTTTGTGATTTTAGGATTAAATAATTGGTGTGACCTATATCTGTGTTCTAAAAACTCCATAAATTGCTTTAATTTGGGCAAGTCGTCTGTAAGGTCACAAATTTTTCCTTTCCACTCCTTACAAGATTGACTATCTAATTTTGAGGACAAAAAATAAATCACAATAATATCCCAATTTTCAGTTTTTACACCAGTACTTTTCCACGCATTTAAACACTCGTTAGTAGTATCAAACATTTCTTTAAGAGCACTTGAATTTTCATGAACAACATTTTTTTGGCTAAAAAGCTTTTTAGATTACAGTTAGCTAATTACATATTTCTTAATGTTAAGTCTTTTCTCCAGAAGATCGCAACCCCCTGAATAATTGTCACTTTTTATTGATAAATTTCGCAATAGTTGTTCCACTTCACCGGTTAAACAGCTTTTTAGGTATTGAAGTTTTTGCACCTTTTGTAACGAATTATTATTGCGAATTAGTGATAAGAAAAGGTCACGAAACATGGTCCACTCTGAGTACCTTCCTGAGAAACTAGGAATAGAAATCTTTGGAAGCTGCATACTATGCTATTCATTGCTGCGCAACGCGTACTGGGTTTTGGCTGGTACGTGAGTAAATTTTTTCAAGCATACTTTTAATTCTGTTTTATAATCTGCGTGATCGTGCTCTGTGATCTTCTCTTCTTCTTTCTGAATCTGCGCGAAATAATGTAATCTAATTCTGCATAATCAGCATCACTGACTTCATTAATAGTTGTTCATGTACTTTGTTAAATGTTTCCCACTGTCCATTCAAAATGTCAATTCTAGGTTCTATGTAGTTTGATATTATCCTATATTTTGGATATTTCTTAAAATTGACTCTTGCCTTTTTCATTCGGGTGAACATATCTGACTGAGCTCTTATTTTACTTTGCATAGTTATTTTATTTCTTTGAAAATCGAAAAATTCTTTACAAGTCCCGTTGTAAAGGAGAGAGCATGTAATTTTTTCTATATCTAGTATGGGCGTAATTTTTCTAAGTGTTTTGGTTGTAAACTTTAGGCAAAATCGGACATGGATTTCCCGTCTCAATTAAAATTCTACGTCCAATATTACAAGTCTTTTTTCAAATTTTTCTAAGTTGCATATCTCTTTGCTCGAAGGTTCAATTTATTTTAAATTTTAAACTCTTATTTTCAATACTATAAAAGTACTTACAGTTTTACACCCATATAAACTTGCTCGCCTCAGTTCCATCTGCTGCTCAACTGCATCCGGCTCCGAAGGCCATAAATAAAACACCAACATTCAGTTGACGAAAAAGACCATTTATTTTGATAACATTTTTAATTTGTGGTTCCGGAAAAATCAAATGTTTGTGCGTTTCACAAAAGGATAGCGCCATCTATGGAGAGTTTTTAGAATTAAGGTACGTGTACTGTATTCCGTGTTAAATGTTATTGGAAACTATGAAGCTATCTGTTCACAATGAATTGATATTACTTGAGTCGGTACATAGCAAACGAGCCCAAGTCACTGCTAATTCTGAGAAATCGATGTTTTCTATTATTGACTTATATGAAACCAAGGAGTAGAGTGCAGCACTTTTAATACATTTAAAATAATATCCACTGGCGAAAGAAAAAGGCAAAACTACAATCAGAAATTAAAATAAACTGGTTTATAATTGGGACTAAAGCATTTTTGATAGTGACATCATGGATTTAGGCTCGTTTGAAATTAACTGTCACTGTACTTAATCAATTATGAAAAAACACAAAGTGACTTAAGCTGTTTTGATGTAATTGGATAATAAGGGAACGGACTCAGGGTTGGCTTATATAAAAAAAAATAAAACACATGCCTAAAATAAAATTTCAAATTTATTTTAGGAACTAAAAATAAGGTGACAAATAGATATTCCAACATGATTTATTCATTACACAAAATTAAGGATAACTTCTAATAGGTATTCAGGATTATCGTTTACTACATCATCATCGTCCTGCGTAGGTAAGTTTTCATTATGGGACAGAACACTTTTATAATAGTCTGGCAAGTTTCTCCAGTCCGCCCCAAAATGTTTTTCAAGTAGCTTTGCAACATCATGCAATTTTTCACTTTTAACATTAAAATGATGTTCTATTCTATCCGGCACAATTCCAGCAATAGATTTGCAACGTTTTGTTATTGCCAATGGATTGTATGTATCATTTCAGATTTCACCTCTGACCAATAATTTGACTTGTTCTGTCTTTTTTATGATAGTTCGCTTGGTTTTGCTAATCTGAAAGTGTAACTGTTGTGTGCTTTTTAGCACATCTTTACACGTTGTCTTCCAATCAAAAATTGGTATGTCTGTAACTGCGCGTCGAATGGTAGCATTAGAAGACATCACATCAATGTAGGTTTCAGGTCTAATTATAGTTTCCAGTCGTCTTATTGTTTTCTCTGTAAGGGCAACTACTCGATTGGGTGGAATAAAACTATGCCTGGTAACGGGAAAGACAATTTCCACTTGTTCTATACCTTGTGAATCATACAACCATTTGGCAACCATTCCAACTAGTATAGTGTTCTTGTTTTGGCCGCCACAACCGTCTGCCACAAGTCTTATCAACTTCTTCCCAACCAAATCTATTTGATTAAGACAATAGTATAAGCACGAAGATATTTCATTAGCGCCTTTGGATGCCATGTCTTCTGTCAATATGTAAAAAAAAACATTATCTTTGGTGTGGCTAGAGTGAGAATTAACCTGTACAATCATAAAGTTGTATATACAACGTGTCCCAAAATTCAACGATAAACGGGCACCAGAGGGCGGACCTGCTCATGACTACTCGAGAAAAAATAAAAAGAAAAAAATCTAAATCGTTTTTGAAATTACAAAAAAAATGAAATTCTTCGAAAATCGATACCCCGATATGGTATTTATAACTAGCGTGACCACATTTTTAATATTTTTTTGTTTTTTTTTTTGTATCGGCAACCTTAGTAGTACTACTATCTACCACAACCCTTATAAATCCCAGAAAACATATAGTTTTTACACAAAAATCAATCAAAATTATTTTTTTCGTCATTGAATCGCAGTTGTCGAGACGAATTGATATCAGATTTCTTAATAAAGTTATTCTCCGAGAGAATCCAGAATCATCGAACATGTTCTGTAGTTTCTGCTACAAGTTCCTTGTACTTGACGCGTCTTTGATGTGCACGTACATTGAAGGATCGATCGCGAAAATTAATTTGGCTTTGGCTTTCGCATCTCTTGCGGCTACATCCTCAGCACGCTCCCTTTTGATAAAATGATCTGTGTCCTCTAAGACTAACAGTTTCTCTGCAGCAAAAGTCCATTCATGATAATTCTCACGCCCTTTTAACTTAGGCACGTTTGTCAAGAATGCGTTGGCAGCCATTATTATTAATTTTCCACTGTTTTATGTGCAATCCAAATGTAAAACACAGTGCCTACGCCTATGCTATCGAAATTACCTAAAATATACTTAAAAAGAATCCCTAAAGGGCAATGCTGGGCCCATAACCTATTATTAACACGTTCCCTGTACATGACTCCATATGGAGTTGATTACGCTGGTCTTCAATTTCTTGAGGATTTGAAGTACAATGAAACTCCGCGATAGGATATAGTAGTACATTTAATGAGTAAATACAATAAATTCATTTGACACTAGTTGTCGGGTACAGAGCTCAGAGCGTAATGTCGCGCCCGGCCAGTTCGTGACGATGAGAGACGTCACTGTCGGACGCGTTCAAGTATGGAGATTAAACATCCTCCCCCCCTCAAAGTCTTCAGGAATTTGAGGTGCTTCTGCTGTGGCTGAACTCGACAAAGGGCACAGGTTGTGGACGGTACGGCGCACAATGCCGTTCGTCGTGTAGACATCTGCAACTCGTACAATTCCATCAGAACCAGGATGTAATTTATGTATTCGCGTCGTACGCCATTTCAAAGGTGGTACATTAGCCTCTTTTATAATTGCTAAATCCCCTTCCTGAAATCCTCGTTGATTGATCTGCCATTTATACCTTTGTTGTAATTCGCTCAAGTATTCTTTTCGCCAGCGTACCCAGAAGTGTTGACGCAGTTTTTCAAGGCATCGGTACCTATCAAGTCTATTTAAATTAATGTCTAATAAGCTTTCCGATGGTAGCGATGTAAGTGGCCTGCCGATCAAGAAGTGCGCTGGTGTTAAAGGATTGAGGTCATTGGGGTCTGAGGAAAGCGGAGTTAATGGCCTAGAATTAAGGATTGCCTCAATTTGCGCAAATAAAGTAGATAACTCCTCAAAGGTAAGATGTTTGTCGCCTAATATTCTAGTTGCGTGGTACTTTGCAGATTTGATACCTGCTTCCCAAAGTCCGCCAAAATGCGGAGAATACGCAGATGAAAATTTAAATTGTATGCCTTCGTCAGCAGCAAAACCAGATATGCTTTCACAGTTCAATTTTAAAAATTTTGTAATTTCATTATTTGCACCGACAAAATTTTTACCATTGTCACAATATAATATAAGAGGCTTTCCTCTTCGGGATATAAAACGTCTTAAACATAATATAAAAATATCGGTAGTTAGATCGCTTGCTACTTCAAGATGCAAGGCCTTTGTAGTGAAACAAATAAATAAACGTAAGTAACATTTCGTTATTTTGCAACCGCGACCTTTACGGTCAGTAATAAAAAATGGCCCAGCAAAGTCCACCCCGCTTATGTGAAAGGGAGGATTTGGAATGACTCTAGTAGCAGGCAAATTACCCATTATAGGATTAAAACACTTCACCTTTATTATTTTACACAGCTGGCAGTTGTTGACAGTTGATCTTGCCAACACTCTACCTCTTAAAGGCCAAAATTTGTTTCTTATATCGGTAAGTAAAAATTGTGGTCCACAATGTAAAAGCTTTTTATGATAATGAACAAATAGCAATTTACAAAAGGCATTTTTCGTTTCTAATAAAATTGGATATTTTCTTTCGTATGCTTCATTAGAGTTTTGAGTACGGCCACCAACGCGAATTATTTCCCGTGCGTCTAGAAATGGACTTAACGCCAATAAGCGGGACTTAGATGGTAAGTTTCCCCTAGTTTTTAAAACCTTAATTTCATCTGTAAAGCATTCGTTCTGATCTTGTTTTATTAAGATTTCTAAAGATGACTCTAATTCGCTGATTGTTAAGGGACTAGTGAATTTGTGATGTTTATGTTGTGAATTGTGTATAAAACGTAGAACGTAAGCTAAACATCTTTGTAATGTTGTGAATCTTGAATATCTTTCAACATTTACTATCATAGACTTGCTAAGAGTTAAAGTAGTATTTGATGAACATTTAGATTGTCGTTCTGTTGTAGGTTGGAGTGTAGTTGTAGACTGTAGTGTAGTTATAGATTGTAGTGATTTAGTATAAGTTTTCCTTTCAGGTAAACAAGAAATATTTTTTATATTAACATTTTTAGGCCAATTACATGAATTCTCGGTTAAAAACGACGGTCCTTGCCACCAAAGCGTGGCAGAATTAATTAATTTAGGGTTTAAACCACGTGAGGCTAGATCTGCTGGGTTTTTATCTCCAGGGACGTGCCTCCAAACATCTGAACTAGTAAGTTCATTTATTTCCCCAACGCGGTTTGAAACAAACGGTTTCAAATCGCATGGTTGAGAAGATAGCCAACCTAAAACGACTGTTGAATCAGTCCAATGATAGACTGAACGAATTTTGTAACTAAGGGCCTTTAACACCTTAACACTTAATCGCGCCGAAATCAGGGCACCACTTAGTTCCAATCGAGGTATTGTCGTCGGTTTAACTGGAGCAACCTTAGTTTTCGCACAAAGTAATCTGACGAGAACATTACCTGAACTATCAACCGATCTAAGATAGATTGCAGATGCATATGCTGCTTGTGAAGCATCCGAGAATGTATGTAAGTCTATCACCACAGGTTTAATTATGAGAACGCATCTTGGTATTTCAATGAACGATACGCTGTTTAAATTATTTATAAAATTTTGCCATTTTGCCTTTAATACATTATCCACCGAATCATCCCAATCAAGTTTTGTCAACCATAATTTTTGTAGAATTATTTTAGGTATGATAGTACAAAGACTAAGCAAACCTAATGGGTCGAATAATTTAGCCGAATTGGACAAAATCGTCCTTTTGGTTATATTTTGATCTAACTGAATGTTAACTGGGAATCGAAGAATGTCCTTACTTGGATCCCATTTAAGACCTAAAACGCTGGGTTGCGAAGTCAAATCTAAATTTTTTGGCAGCGATGTATTTGACTCACCTTGAAAGTGAATATTTGCATTAGTTCGCCATTTTCTTAAGGGAAAGCTGGCTGTACTGAGATCTGTAGTGACCGATTGGATTATATTTTGTAATTCACTTTCAGTCTCAGCACCAGAAAGAAAGTCATCAACATAAAAGTCTGTCTTTATTAGCTGTGCTATTTTTTTATCTTTGCATTCCTTTAAAAGTTGCAATAGACAACGTGTACTCAGAAAGGGCGCCGATGGCATTCCATACGTCATTGTATTTAATTGATATATTTTAATTTGCTGTGCTGGTTCATCACGCCATTAAATCATTTGCAAATTTCGTTGATTAGGATCTACCATGATTTGACGGTACATTTTTTCCACAACTGGTGTAACAACGTATTTATGTTGCCGATATCTTAGCAAAATGGAAAATAAGTCGTCCTGCACTACATGGCCAACATGTTGTATATCGTTAAGTGAGATTCCGGTGGACGTTTTTGCAGAAGCATCAAAAACTACACGAAGCTTCGTAGTCTCACTATTTTCTCTAATCATAGCATGATGTGGGAGATAGCAACCGAATGGGGGCTTTGAAACATTGGTCATGTGTCCTAAACGCTCATATTCTTTAATAAAATGTTGATATTCTTGTTTGAATTTATCATTGTTGTTTAATTTTTTCTCAAGTTGTAAAAATCTTTTTTCCGCAATATTATATGAATTGCCTAAAATTTCTACAGAATCCTTTAGAGGAATTTGTACACAAAATCTACCGTCGTCTTCACGGCGAGTAGTTTTATTAAATAACGTTTCGCAATAATTGTCCTTATTGTACGTAATATTAGGAACTTCTTCAAGTTCCTAGAACCTTGATAACTGTTTACGAACCTCATGTGAAAAATTACATTGTATATTTGAATTGTTACTGTTTAAATAACCTTCTACCATAGGGCCAGCAACTATCCAGCCCAATTGTGTCTCCAGTAAAATTGGCCTTTGAGGCCCCAAATTTATTCTATCCGTTCCAATCAGCGCCCAAAATATGGCAGCACCTAATAGTAAATCAATATCGGAAGGTTGATAAAACTTTGGATCTGCCAGTTGTACATCATTTGGAATACCTAATTTTTGATAATGAACTGTGGCATGAGGGAGATGCTCAGTAATTCTGGGAAGAACATAGCATTTAACTGATGTATTGAATGAATTATATATTGAATGTATCTGTATTAAGCAATGTTCAGTGATGTTTAAAACAGTATTTCCTATGCCTGACACACATTTGTAACATTTCTTTATTTTATTAAAACCCATTTTCCTTTGAGCCTCTTCACTGATAAAAGATGATTGGCTGCCACAATCTAGTAAAGCCCTCAATATAAAAATCTTGTTATTGTTTGTCACCTTTACCAATGTAGTAGAAAGAATAGCTTGATTTGTGGAGACAGCAGACATGGAAACAAGGGAGGAAGGGCTGGGTACATTGGATTTAACTGTAATATTAGGTAAGTTTGCTTCACTTGTTTTTGTAGAATTGTTATCATTAATAGATGTTGTTAGTTCTTGTAAATTTTGTTATGGTGTAGTTTTGTTTTGTTGTGTTTTAAGTTGTTGCATGCGTATATGTTGTGAAGAATATTGTTTATGTAATAGAGTATTATGTTGTTTCTTGCAAATTCTACAGCCACTCAGCCTGCACTGAAATGCTTGATGGCCGCCGCGTAAGCAGTTGCTACATAATTTCAAAAGGGAAACCTTAGAAATACGCTCTTCAACAGGTAAAGATTTAAATTTTAAACACTCATGTAGTTTATGACCTTGGTTACAGATTGCACACCGCTTGTCAGCAGATGACTGGGCAGAAGAAGTAAAAAATGAATTAGTTTTTGTTACACTGTAACGTCTTTCAATTTTGCATGACTTCTAGTATTTATAGTTTCCAAAACCATAGCGCGTTGACGAAGAAATGAATAAAACTCCTCTAAGCTAGGTGAAATTGTACTGCTTCGAAATTCCTCCCATTTCCTAGTAATCGCACTGTCTAACCTTGTCGACGCCATATAAATAATAATTGTATCCCACTTGTCGGTGGGTTCACCTAAGGATTTTAAAGCACTTAGATTTTTCGATAACGTATCAATTAAATTGCAAATACCAGCCTCTGTCTCTTTATGTAACGGTTCGATTGAAAATAGCCCTTTTATATGCTCATTTATCAATAAACGTTTATTATTATATCGCTCGCAAAGTAGTTGCCAAGCGGTCGCATAATTTTTAGAAGATACAGTAACAGAGTTAATCACAGAAGAAGCATTACCCTCTAAATATGATTTAAGGTAATGAAATTTAGTAATGTTGTCAATATTTTCATTATTGTGAATTAAGGATAAATATGTATCCCTAAAGGAAAGCCACTTATTTGGAGCGCCGTTAAAAGGTTGGATCTTTAAGGGTGGTAACTTTAAATTACTATAACTATTGCATATTTGGTTAGATGAGGATTCAACCTTATTTGTATCTTCAAAAAATTCTATTAACGATTGAGCTTGAGCAATTAAATTAAAAAATAAATTATCTGTTGTCTCGGGTTCTTCCATTTGTTTACTTGTATCTTCATCCAATATCTCAATTTTTGACTAGACTTCCTCGAAGGTACATGAAAGGTCGCGTAATTTATTTAATCGAAGGTTCAATTTATGTATCTTCAATGTATCAGTTTCTTTACAATGCATTAACGGTGTTAAATATTTTTCAAATAGTGTAAGCCGAGCTCGAATATGACCTCTCTGTTTAATAAGTTCCTTTAATTCACTCATTATGACGGTGCAAATAACTTTCTACTAGTAAATAAACAGATAAATTTGTTCGCACTGAATATGCAATATAAACAAAATAAACAGTGAATACGTTACGTTAGTTCAATGCAGCGACGAGTGAATAAACCGGTTTTGCAGCTGCACGGCGACAGATATTGTTCTTGTCGGAATTAACAGCAAATCTTTCTTACCGGAATAAGCCTGGAATAGTCGGCAACTATGTTTAACAATAGAGTTCCTTAAAATCCTTTTAAATGGGGCCTTGGAAAATGAGCATAGATTGTACCACTGTATTTATCATGCAATATAATGTTTTATTTAATTGCAACCAATAAATGAAATAAATAAAGGTTATAACTACTGTTTTGAAATTATGAACACTAGGTTAACTAGAAGTGCAATGTTTGTGTAAAGGAAATAAAACTACTTATTTATTTTATTAAATTAATTTAAATTAGCGTTATACCTTAAATATGTGGCAGAATATTTGTTAAATTAACGTAAAATCTAATTTTTAACCAGTAATAATTTGAGCGTTTTTATATTTTAAAGTTGACGGTAGTAAATAATTTTTGCCAAAGGCGTTATCCACTTTACATAAACTACACAAATTGAAACAGGCAGGATTGATAAATATAAAGGAAAAATTAAACGAACTTCCCTCGGAACAATGGCTGCAGCTGCTGGCTGGCGGATTCCTTGAGGTAGGGTTCGCCTTAGTTCGGTATAGTATTTAACCAAAATCTTCGATATACTAGTAATTTTCCTTGCGTTAAATCACATCGGGGTCACCATATAATTACGCTGGTCTTCAATTTCTTGAGGATTTGAAGTACAATGAAATTCCGCGATAGGATATAGTAGTACATTTAATGAGTAAATACAATAAATTCATTTGACACTAGTTGTCGGGTACAGAGCTCAGAGCGTAATGTCGCGCCCGGCCAGTTCGTGACGATGAGAGACGTCACTGTCGGACGCGTTCAAGTATGGAGATTAAACAGGAGTCATTAATTTTCCTAATCCATATGTTCATGGCTTCTTTCGGAGTCATGAGACCGATTTTATGGGTCTCATGACTCCGATATATTTATACATAATGGCAATTTTACGTGCGGACTTGTAAGTAAGAGTGTATTTGACATTGAGGGTGTGTGGTATAGGAATAGTTTATAATAAATCAAGCGGTATATGCGGAATTTTTTATTTATTTTCACAACAGTGAGGGGGGAAACTTTATTTACTACTGTTGAGTATAATATTATGTATCCATAGAAAATAAACAGTATTGTAGTTCCGCTATTCCACGCTAGATGCCGCTCACCTAATAAAATACGCACTATTGAGTTGTTGTGCTAAAAATGACAGCGTTGAGACTTTCAAATAAATGTATGTATCACTGAATACGTTGTTCTTGCGCCCTCCTTTCTGCCAAGGAGGGTCGCGTTCGTATACGGCTTAGAGATCTCTAGACAGATCGTTAAGCCATTTCCTAAAAGGCGGTGTTTAGTGGGTAAAAGTCTCCACATAACCACGCAGCCGGCTGCGTGGTATGCTATGAGCATTCACCGCCTCCCTCCCCCGCTTTCCGGAGGGTTGCCCATATTTGCTTCGGGCGCAAAAAAAAAACGTTGTTTACTTTGGTTACCATAGTGACAGCAAAAATCAGTAACAGTCTTTGGAACTCTCCCCCACTAGAGGGAAGGAACCTTGCCGCGAATCAGCGCAGTAGATAATTATATCATCGTGTGGTGTACATTGGTCCTTCGAACAGGATTGCGGCAAGAAGTGGTGCATCATCAGCAGGAAGGGAACCCTGTTGCCTCTTCGTACCATTGGCAGTGGATCGCTGTATCGGGGCCCCCCTCCACGGGTGCCGTGCAAGACTTGCCAGCGAGTGACGGGCAGTGCGGGGTGCGGACCAGCCAATGAGCCAGGGAGGAGGAGCAGTGACGTCAGCGGCGCCAGCAACGCATGGCAGTATAAGGTAAGCGTACACCTATCGGCATCGCATCAAATGGACCAGTTTTGCACTATGCGTCCACTGTATCGGCACCGATCGCATTTTCTGACGCAACCTCTAATAATCGGATTGCCGAAGTCATTTTCATACGGATTTTAGTGACGGGTGGTACGTGTTGACGTGTTGTTTGTGAGATAATGGAAGAAAACGAAGAAGAAACTATTGTAATTGCTTGTTTGTTAGCTGAAGAAGAGGAAGAAAAAGCTAAGGACTCTAGAAAAAGGAAACAATATCTGGGTACACGATATTTTCAAGAAAAGATCGCAACATGGAGAATATCACACACTGTTTCCTGATTTGCTAAACGATGATACCAAATTCTTCCAATATTTTCGCATGATTCAAGTTAAATTTAATACTTTTGTTGACATCCTGAAACCACATTTATCAAGACAGCATACAGGGAGGCTATACGACCAGAAGAAAGGCTTGCTGTGTATGTAAGGTAATTATTTATTAAAATTAATCATCGGTTACATATAGGTATATTAGCCGAGTGTCACATTATTTTTATCTTCTTAAATGGATTGGCTAGTGTCGGTTGGAGACATCATTGGCCTTTCATTGGGTGTAGATGACCGAGAATACACTGTCGAAGGTTCCAGAGGCAGAATGTGAAGAGTTTCGTTCATAGCAGGTGCAGCAAAAATCCGAAGAATTGAAGAAGCCGATTGAGGAAACATTGATTTCGAACCAGTCGGTGCCGGACTAAGCATTACATTTGAAACTATTCTCACGTTAGAACCAGATGTCGAAGGATCAGAAACACGATCTATTGGAGTAGTCGCAAGTCTTATCTGTACGTTGTTAACCATTTTAAATAATTGATCTTTAATGTTAACTTGCAAACGGAAAAGTCTTTACTGTTTTTGCCATATTTATGAAAAAATCAAGTAGAGGATCGCTCTGGTTTCTGGTTTCGGCCGTCCTTGTTAAGCTGGCTGCAGTTGGTCCTTGGAAGCTTTTGAAGTTGCGAAGCTCGATTTCTTACGGATAATTCGTGATGATACCAAGGATTGCATGGATTGTTCACTGTGTGCATCGCTTGATACATGGTTATCTGGATAACCTAATTCATTCAGTAACTGAAGTTGTGTTTCTTCGTTATTGTTGGCACTTCTAGGTGATAGGTTTGAACGCCGTTCTTCCTCATCGTTTAGATACGGTATTAAAAAAGAAAGTTCTTGTGAGAATTTAGGAGCTTTTACCTTTGATGCTGCTTGGCCGCTTTTTGTCTTGCGCAAATTCAAAGCCTTCCTATGGTTATCTCTAATTCTGGTCCATCGTTCCTTGCATGCATTACCTGTAACAATAAATAAATACCTAAATATATGTTTTTGTTTCAGGTTCTTAGCCACTGGAAACTCTTTTCGATCACTGTCGTTTTCCTTCAGTATTGGTGAACGAACAGTGCGGAGAATTGTGTATTCCACCTGCGAAGCCATTATTCAATACCTACAGCCCTTAGTAATGCCAAAACCTACTGAAGAGTTGTGGATTAAATCAGAAAAAGGTTTTCATGGAAAACACGTGCTTCAGGCACCACCACACAGTGGCTCAAATTACTTTTGCTATAAAAAAACCCTTTAGTTTAGTATTGTTAGCCTTAGTTGACGCAAATTATAAATTCATAGTAGTAGATGTCGGTGCTTTTGGTAAGAACTCTGATGCTAGTGTAACGCTTCCCCCCTCTCACATAATAATTAATATATTAAATACTAAATGTATTATATTCCCCTTTACATAATAATTATATATATTTGTGACCAAGATTAATAAAATATGTTTTGATCTTTCTAAATGATCTTTCAAAAGGTTTTTAATAGGTCGTTTGTAATATTTTAGCGTGATCGTCTTAGTTGGGACCCTTATTTACGTTGTGTTTGTATAGTAACTTAGTTCTTTTAGGTGTCTTTTGGAAGAATGAATATTCACTAGAGCAATTGAAATCTGTTGGTAGTGCCTCATAAGCTAAGTGAACCCCGTTCACGAAGACAGGGCTCGAGAAAGGTTAAGAACATAAAACGTCCCTATTCATATATCAGGTTTACATTATTTATAATCCCTTCCCGCTCGGAAAAGGCTCAAAATATATTTATACAAAATACCCGATACAGGGGCTTCGCTCTCCTACATTTATTTAAAAAAATGTAGGGGGAGGCACACGCGCCGTGCATGGTGAGCGCCAACCATTTTGATGCGCTCCCCCCGAAGGGAAAGCTAATTCGGGAACTGGACCGTAGTCCACAGCAAAATAAATGGCGAACCAGTAAAAGAGGCTTGACCCCTTGTTAGTGCGTAAGCACAAACATCGACCGAAGTCGCGCATATCAATGCGTGTAAACGCCATACAGAATACGAACGAATCCAGCCACAGTGAATGTACGTCACACGGTTTAGGCAAATAGGCACACTGGCCGTAAACCCTCCGTGAGCGCCACCACCTACCAGACCGCCGCTCCTGCAGACGGGATGTAAGTGTATGGCATCACCACCAATTGCATGATCAACACGGCTACTAGCCGCAGAGCGTATCATGAGTCTGCCGCTCACCTCAAGAGAATAGGGTCCCACGTTGTGCGGCTTTCGGCCGCAGCCTTGAGAGTCTCCTCAGATCCTTCCGCCAGCTACCACCCGCATGAGGTCGACACATATGCTCCACCAACCAATACAACGGCAGATATAGCCTAAAGGCAGTTATAAGATAACAGTAATAATTCGCCATCAGAAAGGGTTTGTGTCACTGACGTTGAGTAAATGCATCTTCGATCATGTTTATCTCACCCACCAACAAGTTGCCTTCAATCATTCAAAGGTGGGAAAGTTACAGAGATATATTATTATGTTGTTATATAAAACATCGTGGAGGGCAGACAGTTTGCAGCCCCGTAATGTAGGGACCTGACTTGGGCAAAGGCGTGAGTCAAACCAAGACGCAGAGAGTGCCATTGAGAATAGCGTCCCACCATTTCGACCAAACAACCATCGCAAAGACGCAACGCTGCAGAACGCAACAAGCATCAATACGACTATCGTCGGGCTTACACCATCCCAAGGTCCCCCATACATCCCAGCAGACATCACCACCTGCATACCTCCATCGACCAGAACCATAAGAGTGCGTCGAATCAGGCGCAGCACACCCGCAGATCCATCACAAGACGCAGTACCGTAAGTAGCAGTAAGCATCAATGCAACTATCATACGGATGGCGCCCCCTCACAACACACCCACATGACCCCTATCGACTTTGGTAACAAAGTTTGTATTGTTGTTATATAAAAAATATCACCAACGTATCATAGTAGCACGCTACCAAGACGCCAATGAACAAAACTCCAAGTATCATAGCGCTAATGCACTAAGACATGAAGTTGAGTATGCCTGTTACACTTAAAAGTGCTACCAAACACACTCATCATCCCAATCCGAAATATAGACGACGCATCGCTATGCGTTACCACGCCGCCCACAAACGGTATGGGTGTGCGATGTCCACGGAAAAGCCGTATTGCTACAACAAACCCGCTTACCACCGGCACTAAGAGGTTATTTGTTTACCTCCATCGACCAGAACCACAAGAATGCGTCGAATCAGGCGCAGCACACCCGCAGATCCATCACAAGATGCAATACCGCAAGTAGCAGTAACCATCAATGCAACTATCATACGAATGGCGCCCCCTCACAACATACCGATATGACCCCTATCGATTTTGGTAACAAAGTTTTTATTGTTGTTATATAAAAAATATCACCAACATATCATAGTAGCACGCCACTAAGACGCCAATGAACAAAACTCTACGTATCATAGCGCTAATGCACTAAGACAAGAAGTTGAGTATGCCTGTTACACTTAAAAGTGCTACCAAACACACTCATCCCAATCCGAAAGATAGACGACGCATCGCTATGCGCTACGACGTCGCCCACAAACGGTATGGGTGTGCGATGTCTACGGGAAAGCCGTATTGCTACAACAAACCCGCTTACCATCAGCACTAAGATGATATGTCTAGGACACATCGGTTAGCGAGTCCAAGTTTACCTCGGACCAATTGCTCATGGAGCAACACACACGCCACCATAATATTCCTTTTCAAGTCCCTAATAAGGACTAGTCATTTTGCTACAGTACTAGGAGCAGTCGGTCACCCCACTACTCCATACAATGCTTATGCATCAAGGAGACCTTCTATAATATTGCATTTGTATCATAGACCTTACTTTCATAAGTCATTCATATATAGATTCCATTCCTTCCATTACTTTCATACCAAAATAATCCAAATTTTTTGTATGCAAAATTATTTAAGCTCATTTGCAATGAATTTAATAATACTTTTACTTCTAAAACACTCTCCTTGAATAATCGTAAAGCATTTAATGAATGGGCGACAGTAGGAGTCCATAAGAGTAGACAAAGGTTATATGAACTTTACAATGAAAGGTCATATAATCCTAGCGTCGAATTTAGGGAATATGTAAAAAAATATTCCAAAATATTTAAAAGAGTGTGCTCCTTAGCCAAGTCATTGTATTTAAGCAACAAAATAAAGACTGCTTCTAATAAAATTAAAATGACATGGAGTATAATTAATAGTGAAACTGGTAAGGTCAACTCTCGCAATTCAAACTACCAGTTAAGTTTTAACAATAAATTAACTAAATCAGATCAGGACGTTGCAATGGTTTTTGAGAAATATTTTACTGATATTCCGATCTTAACCACTAAGTCACTGAATTCTTCTCCTACCGTCGCCGAATCATTACTTAAACAAAATGTAAATGTGTGTACAAAGAATTTTACATTTCATAAAGTTTCATCAAAAGATATTGTAAAATATTTTAAGACTATTGATATTAAGAGAACCGCCGATCTGTGGGGGATTTCTGTTGAAGTTATTGCGTCTATAATAGATACAATCGCACCTCAACTATCTATTATTTTTAATAGTAGTATCAAATCTGGTGTGTTTCCTGATTTAATGAAGCATAGTAAAGTAATACCTTTATTTAAATCTGGTAGTACATTGGACCCCGCTAATTTTAGACCTATTTCTGTACTGCCAACACTTAGTAAAATTTTTGAAAAAATTATTCTTGATCAATTGTTAATTTTTTTTAATGTAAATAAATTACTTCATAAAAATCAATTTGGTTTCACAAGGGGTCGCTCGACAACTGATGCTGGTGTTGAGCTGATTAAATATATATTTAATGCATGGGAGAATTCACAGGATGCTTTGGGTTTGTTCTGTGACCTATCCAAGGCCTTTGATTGTGTTCACCATGAAACATTAATCAGGAAACTTCAACACTACGGTGTAAGAAATGATGCTCTTAAATTAATTATTTCATATTTAAGTGACAGAACACAAAAAGTTGTTATTAATAGTATGAGTTCTTCTGGGTCGATTGTACAAATGGGCGTGCCTCAGGGCTCAATTCTTGGCCCCTTTCTGTTTCTTGTATATATTAATGACTTACCTTACATAGTAGGGGATAACCATGATATAGTATTATTTGCTGATGATACTTCATTAATTTTCAAATTAATGACGAAGTAAATAATGCTATAGCTAAGTTATTCAATTGGTTTAATGTTAATAATTTGCATTTGAATGGAACTAAAACTAAATGTATGAAATTCGTAACTCCTAATGTTAAACATGTCAATACTAATGTAATTTTAAATGGGGAGGAACTGAGTCTTGTTGATACCACCATTTTTCTTGGAATCACACTGGACGCAAAGCTTCAATGGCTCCCCCATATATCAAAACTAGCTAGCAGACTTAGTTCTGCAGCATATGCTGTAAAAAAGATTAGAACTCTTACCAGTGTTGAAACAGCTAGAATAGTTTACTTCAGTTATTTCCATAGCATTATGTCGTATGGTATTTTGCTATGGGGACACGCGACTGACACTGAAATTATATTTATTTTACAGAAGAGGGCCATTAGAGCAATATATAATTTAAAACCAAAAGAGTCACTGAGACAAAAATTTAAAGAAATTAATATATTAACTCTGGCCTCTCAATACATTTATGAAAATGTAATGTACGTACACAAAAATAAAAGTAGTTTTGCGAAAATAAGTGATATTCATTCTGTAAATACTAGGAACAGACACAAGCTGGTAGTACCAGTTACTTGACTTCACCGAGTCAGTAATTCATTCTTGGGGCGATGTATACGCTTTTACAACAAAATCCCAGAAAATATACAAAATTTGTCATACACAAAGTTCAAAAATGTTATTAAACTAAGTTTGTATAAAAAGGGTTATTATAATATTAAGGAATTTATAGATGATAATAACCCCTGGGAAGGGTGATCGCTACCAAGCTATTTCTAATTTGTCTTGTGTTGTTGATTGTAAACATGATTGTAAGCTTTTATTGGAAAAAAATAGTCCCGATGGGTTTGTTGCTGGTTCTTCCCAGGACAGAGGTTTTTTTTGCGAACCAGTGGTAAATTAAAATGTGACCTTCAATAAGTATTTTTATAATCTACATTGAATAAAAAAGTTTCTATTTCTATTTCTATAGGGTTCGAACCCACAACCCTACTATTGTAATCCATATTTATCATAGAGACCTTCTATAGTATTGCTTTTGTATCATAGACCTTATTTTCATAAGTCATTAATATATAGGGTTCGAACCCACGACCCTACTATTGTAATGCATATTAATCATAGAGACCTTACAGTATTGCTTTTGTATCACAGACCTTACTTTCATAAGTCATTAACCCACGACCCCACTATTGTAATGCAAATTCATCATGGAGACCTTCTATAGTATTGCTTTTGTATCATAGACCTTACTTTCATAAGTCATTAATATATAAGGCTTCAACCCACGACCCCACTATTGTAATGCAAATTCATCATGGAGACCTGTAGTATTGCTTTTGTATCATGTGAGTTTAATATCATAAGTCCCTAATATAGGACTAGTCATTGGGCTTCAGTACTTCAGGCAGTCGGGCTCCCGACCACCCCATATATATGTACAACTGCAGGAATGTATCTCCGGCAGCTCCTCCATACAAAACATCTATACATGAACACCTTCAATAACTTAGGAAAAGGGGGACGCCCATTTTCGGCCATGGAACGCCCAACAATGTGCATTTGTTAAAAAATTATATCTTTATTTATGGTTATTAATCGCGGTATTCATTTATCCTCAAACAATGGGAATATTTTTGCACAAATTAAAAGTACCGAAAAGATAATAATAAAAATTAGGTAGATCATTAAGTCATTAGTTTGTGAATAAAAAAAAAGTGTTGCTAATCACAAAATACATTTAAAAAATCGATTCTCTTTTTCGATCGATTATTTACGGTGTTATCATTACAGTACTAATATAATTTTTAAATAATTATTATGTTATGATAAACAAGCGAATTACTAGTTGATTTCCAATGAATTCTTTAGAGAGTAACAAAACGCTACGGCACAATTTTACTGTTAATCTTAACCGATCTTCTTTGAAAACAGATAAGAACTGTTATTCTTATCTGTTTTCAAAGAAGATCTGTTAAGTTATTCTTATCTGTTTATAACAATACATTTAAAATAGAATCATGTTATGATAACGAAACAAGTTAGTTTTCAGCTGATTTACCATGAATCCTTTAACCTTTTGAGCGCCAAAGTCGCCTATACTTGACCAACACCTGCGGGCCCAGAGCACCAACGACGTCTATAGTTGACAAAAAACCCGGCTCTCAAAAAATGAAATATAGATATTGGAAAATTATTACAGGTATTTTAATTCTACACTCCTCAAAATAGGAATAACCCAGCAACATGTGAGTATAAAAAACAAGTCTACTAGAGCCACAAGTACTAAGAAACATTGAACCAATAAAAATTGATTTTCATATAAGTCCAGCACGCCAAAGTCGTCTATGGTTGACCGCTAATGTCAAACGCGGGAAGCATAGATTTTTTGAAAACTATCCAAAATTCAGCTCAATGGTGTTTTTTTTTCTATTATTATTATTGATATTTGAATAAAATTAAAGGTTAGAAACATAAAACTATAATTAGCTACATAATAAAAAAATGTTATCAGATCATCTTCGCATAATAAATCTAATATCTCAACTCTCAACTTTAGGGCGTTATCGAAAATCAGTTCACTGGGCACCGTGATCAAGGATAAACGACACCCTGATGATGTCATAAGTGACTACCGAGAAAAGTAGAGCAATGCAACGTGAACGATTCCTCAGAACTCATTCGGATTTTGGAAAGCGTCGGTGATGATGAATTTTGATTTTTGATTGATGAATTGAATTTTTGATTGATTGGTGAACAATTATGTTTATTTATTCCATGACCAAGATTTTCATATTATAAGGCTGATTTACCTAGTGCGAATAATTATATACAATTGTTGATAAATGAATAATTATGTACCTTTTTTAATAATTATACAAAATTAGTGGTTTACTACTATTTTATTGTTATTGTTTGTTTTTTATTTATGTTTATATGTACAAAGTACATATATAAAAAGAGTGGATGACAGCACAAGATTAAATAAAACATACAGTTTATAAAGGGTCATTTATAGCATAAAAAACCAACAAAAACAAGTTATTTTACGTTATCGATATATCAACTCTTGGCAACACTATTTTGTTTTGGCGCTTTGGCGTACAGGACACGGTAATGCGTTTTTGGCGTGGCGCTCAAAAGGTTAAAGCTTAACAAAACGCTACTGCACAAATTAACTGTTCTTAAAAATACATTTCAAATAGCATTTAAATAAATAAAGGAAAATATATTTTAAAAAGTGTGCAGAACTTAAAGCACCTCAAAGATTGTTTTTTAACGATATTATTAATCGAATAAAAATCGATATCTTTTCATCGATTTTATGTCAGTTAAGTGGCAACATCGAGTCTGACAGCTAGGCCCTGTCATGGAATGAAATCACAATTTAGTTCACATTTCACAACTATATCTATACCTATATAGTCACATGTAGAATTCATTTGCGTGTTACTTTGTTTGTTTTTATTTTTGTGAATTTGTTATCGAAGTAATGAACTAGCCTTATAAATGGACTCTGACATTTTTTCCCATCATATAGCGAAAACACGAAGGCATTTGTTGGAAATTCCAGAACTGCGAAATCTTATACAAGAATAGGTTCGACCACAGCAGGTAAATAGTTACAATCATGTGTCATCTCTTCCTTTTCGTCATTCTACAATTGCAGCAATACTTATTAACTGAGTTGTCTTATAATTATATCAATTGATATAATAATTATGGCTTCTTTATTAGGTACAAGTTTCGAGTGATAGTGTAGTATGCCACGCATGTTAAGACTGCAGCCTGGAATCAAATACGACATCCAACTAGCGAACAGGAAAATTCACCAATTAATAGTCATGGACATGTATGTATCAGCTGTGGCAAGTCACTTTTGAGAATAAGATCACACACATTGTTTGGGTCTGATTCTCCACGTGAGGAACTCATAAGGAATGAAATTGCCCATCAAATTGCACCACGTGAGGTATGTGTTTTTTAATTTATTAAGTGTGTGTGCTCATATCTGATAGTGATACATGTTTTTACTCTGATTACATCCACACAAACTATATCTGACAAACATACAAGCTTATTTATAACATGGCGATAAGATTAGCTTGTCACCACCAGATAGACTGCTACCGTTTTTACCAACTACCAAGTAATGAGACAATTGATTTTTCATTGTTTTTGGACTACTGGTAGTTTTTAAGTGCTTAATTATTAAATAATATAGGCCATTAAGTCTGCTTTTGTACAGTAACAATTAACTTGATAAATATTTTATATGTATTTGAGTTTAAAGGAAACAAATCTATTTTATTTTTATTTAGTTCACTTTTTCACCTTTTTATTTAATATTATTTCAGTTGCCAAAGTCATCTCGTGTGTGTCATAATTGTTGGCGAAGGTTTGATAGAGCAGCATCACATTCAACTGCAGAACAGGAACCATCTGAATCATCTAGTTCATCCTCGTTGCAATCTGAAGTCGGTAATGTATTGCACCCAGATTCAAACATTCTAATTTCAATAGAGAATGAAGCTGGGTATTCCCACCTGCTTGGGACACTGTAATTAATAAAATTAAAACTAAACCCAAGCATACCACGCAAGACTTCAGGACAGTAAGTTCATTCTGCGTAGATCGGACCATAAATAGTTATTAAAAAGCTGAAGTTACTCCAAGTTAACACTGATTTCGGTACACCAGTCACCTCAATCCCAGGAATCCAGGGAATTAAAAATCAAAGAAATTAAATGCGATAACATCTGTAAAATTAGTTGTTAAAAAACTGTATTTGTGAAAATAAAAACTTTTATATCTTAAAATTCCCGACTTTTTTTAAACCAATTTCTTAACCATTTCATTCCTTTAATTGTATATTATCATATCTATATGCTTTTATATGTGGGCACCCATGGCCGAAATGTCTATGAAGAGTGGGCATTCCTCTTTTCTTTTATACGTGAACTCCTACCACAACTTAGAAGATTGCTTTTATACATGAACACCTTCCAAGACTTAGACCATTTTTAACAAATTTTCTAATTATCTTATAAATGTTATTTATCTATATTTTTATAATATTTTCGACTTGTATTTCTATTATTTATCTTATTTTAATTATTTTTTCAAGATTTTTTTAAATAAATTTATTTATTACGAAAAACAATAATTTTGCCTTTAATTTACTATGTTATTGGGATAATGTCTGAAATATATTAACTTTATGTTTATTAATTTAACTTAATTGCTTAATATATATCTTTTAAGACTATTTTTGACGCCCCTTTATATAGAATTTAATTATTAATAATAATATTGGGCCGTCACAATCCACCCCCAAATTTTATGTTAATGACCCACACAGTGGAGTCGTTGATATAAAATTTTACTATATGAGAGCATATGCACTACACTCAAAATTTTGAACTGATGTGTATTTGTTCTTTCCTCTTTCAATCTGTTACAATTCAGTATATATTTTCATCCCACCTACCCCAGGGAATGGCCGCCGCCACACACCCCTTCAACCACATCTATCCCAATGTGATAAACCATAAATTATTAACTTGATAAATTTATTGTATATTACGTCGTTAAATAGTGGTTCTCTTTTGTTTTTGACTTACATTTTAAATCTTTAAAATATAAATTCAGCAATGTTGTCTTTATATGCACAGTATTTTGTATATGAGTTGAAATCAGATGGCTACACACCTACAGGATAAATGTGATTGAGTCATTCACCCTGACCCAACTTCCCAAATTTATTCAATAAAAACATATTTTACAAAATTATCTTACTATCAATATTTACAGATAGTTATTAATAAAATTATTACAACATTTTTCTTATTTTTAATTAATTTGTGTCTTGCTCATAACTTTAATAATTTTAAATCTATTATTTTCAAAAGGCCACCCACGGGACCAAATTATATTACAGTATTTATTCTAGAATGTATATAAGCCAAACCTATTATTTAAAATATTTTAATAAATGAATAGCATTAAAATTTCCCCTAATTTCATTTGTTTCTGGGGTTGCTAAAGTATATACATTGTCAAATGGTACGGCTGCTATTATATATGGCCCTTCATACGCCAAATTAAATTTACTCATAACTTTGTTATCTGCATCTGATCTACTGGATCTTGAAACTTTTACTAAATCGCCAACATGATATGTCACTAATCTATTGCTCTTATCAAATTTTGTGTTTCTAATGCGGCTTGCCTCTTTTAAATTCTTTCGCACTTGCTGTCTAATCTGTTCGACATTGTGTTGTTTTTACTATTAAATATTATCTTGTCGCCATAAAGAATCTCACATGTCGTGAAACCTGTACTATTGTGATATGAATTATTATACAATTCTTCTATTTTAGGCAATATTATCGCCCAATCTTTGTGGTTAGCATGACAAAGTGTCCTGAATAATCTGCTCAACTCTCTATTTACACGCTCTATTGTATTTGGCCTAGGATTTCTTACTGTGGTATATATCGGTTTTATATTCAATTCTTTCATTGATTGTTTCCAATGATTACTTATAAACTGCTTCCCATTATCTGTCATTATTGCTTTGGGCTTTATAATCTCAACGAAATGCTTTACTTTCGTTACAACACTCTTTGCCGTTGATTGTTTTAAAGGATATAATTTGATAAATTTACTAAATGAATCTTGTATAACAAATATGAAAGTGTACCCAAAGGTACCTGATGCCAATGGTCCATATAAGTCAGCCATAACCATGTCTCCGATATTTTCTGTTATTATAGATTTGCATGGACCCACATATGTTATATTACTTTTCTATATATAATAGATATATAGATAACTGGCATAAATGACACACCCTTAATTGCTTTTTAATGTCTTTTGTTAATCCTTTCCAAAAGAATCTATCTCTCACATATTTAATTACTTTATAGGGCCCTTGATGTCCCATTTCTATATGTACTTGGTTTATAACATCTCGTCTCAAGGGTACAGGTAAATAAATTACTTCCTTTATATTTGTTTTGTAATATAATATATTATTTCTCAAACTATAACGTTTCAGTTTTTCATTTTGTTCTATTGTGAAGTATTTAGCGGCTTTAATTTTTCAATAATAGCCAACGACTCTGTATCTTGTGTTTGGTATACTGATATGGATTTTAACTTTTCTATCAATTCGTCATTCGATTCACTTTCTGTATACGCTATTTCTAAACTTTTATTTTTATCCTTTTGTATTAACCATCAGGAGGGTAACGTGATAGTACATCTGCAACAATATTGCTTCTACCTGATATATGCTGTACTTCGTAATTAAATTGTTCTATATACAATATCCATCGAGTGACTCTGCCATTGAATAATTTCATATTATTAATAAACAATAATGCTTTATGATCAGTTAATATTATTACTTTGCTGCCTCTTAAATACATCTCGAACTTCTTTAAACAACATATTACAGCATAAAACTCTTGTTCAGTGACAGACCAATTCAATTCAGAACCTTTTAAGGCTTTACTGTGATAGCCTAGTATTCTCATTTCACTATTATTATCTATCTGATAAAGTACTCCGGCCATACCCACATCGGAACAGTCTGTTTGCAAATAATAAGGTTTACTAAAATCAGGGTGATGCAATTCTATTGTATTAATAAATTATTGCTTTATAAAATCAAATGCCTTCTGTACCATTTCGCTCCATTGGAACTTACGTCCCTTTTTTAATAATTTACAAAGAGGTATTATACATACATTTGGTATGAACCTTCTATAAAAATTGCAAAGCCCTAAAAATGCTCTCAAGTGCTTAATCTTTTTTGGGTGCTGGAAAATCTTGAATTGCGCGAATTTTATCGGGACCTGTCTTTATGCCTTTTGTTGAAATTATAAAACCCAGCATCTTAATTTCTTTACAAATAAATTCACATTTTTGCGAATTGCACGTTAAGCCAGCTTTGTTTAATTTATTTAAAACAATGTCAATATGCTCCAAATGTTTATCTAATGTTCCTGATGTTATAATGGCTTAATCATCTAAGTAATTCACACAAAATTTTTGGACTTCTGGTCCTAATATTAAGCTCATGGCTCTACTAAAGCTTCCTACCGATGTTTTTAATCCTTGTGGCAGAACATTATATATATATGACCTTCCATTGAATGTGAATCCAGTATATTTTCTACCATCTTTATTTATTGGAATTTGAAAATATGCATTATTTAAATCAATGGTAGTAATATAATTTGCTCCATGAAATGAATTCAAAACATCTAGTTGTATAGGTGGCTTCTCTGTTTCTGCAATCATTTTCTTATTTATGCTTCTAGCATCTAATAAGACTCTAATTGAGCCATCCCTTTTAAGTGTGAATGTTAATGGGCTACTGTAAGGTGTCGATGCCCTTGTGATAATACCAGCTTGTTCCATCTCACTTAATTTCTCTTCCATTTTCAATCTATATGCATATGGAATCGGATAAGATCTAGTAACTATAGGTTCATCATCGATCATTTCAATTTTATGTTCGTAGCAATTCGCTCTACCCAACTTGCTCGAAAATATATTCTTATGCTTTTCCAAAACCTTACTTAGCTTAGCTTTTTCAGAGGCCTCTAATTTTGATCCTATCTTTATTTTTGTTAAAGGATCATCAGTACTTTGTTCAATGCAATTGTTATATAATACTGAATTACAGTTATATTTAAAAGTTAAGAAATTCTATACCAATTGCCGTATTTCTAAAATCTATCAATATTTTATTTTTTTTGAGCCAGTCAAAGCCCAATATTAATGGTCTTATTAAATTATTAACAATTAAAGTTTGTGTTTCAAATACTACTTCATCTATTTTTATAGGCAATATGATCATCTGTTGTATTTTTGTGCTGCGCTGCCCAACAGCACCTTTTATTTGCATTGCTTTAACTGGCATTACTGATATTTTGTGATTATTACTTTTAATTTGTAAAAATAAACTCTCTGAAATGCATGTAATATCGCTCCCTGTATCGAGAAGCGCATCAATTTCTTTATCAAATATTGAAACTTTAAGTTCTGACCTCATATTCCCTATAAATTCCTTTTGATATTTATCTTCGCTTCCTCGAAAACAGTTTGCACGAATAACTCCGTTATGAGCAAATCTGACTTGGTTTTTAAAGTCTTAATTATACTATTTACATTATTGTTATAACCAAGTCCTTCTCTATTAAAAGTTGCTTTTAAAGAAATAGGTTTTCGCAAACCCCTATTATTTTTGCCAAGTGTTTGACCAGGTCTCCAACCCAGCTTTAATAATATATTTAATGCTTTGTTCCCTTTCACATTATAAGGGATCGAACCGGGAACTAGTTCGACCTCTATTGCACTAAATTTGGCTCGGGAGTCGAAACATTTACTTGTTCATTAGTGACTTGTATTTCATTCATTTCGTTAACCTTCTTTCTTCCTTCTTCAGGTTTACGCCATGATTTATATGATTGCTGTATTTCTTTTTGTTTTCGCTCTGCTTTATTATTAAATTTTCGTTTTTCCTCAGTATTGTAAGGATCACGATCTTCTTCTTGTTTATCAATGTCATATAAATTTCTCAAGAAATCTGTTGTCTCAATTATTGTCTCAATTTTAGCTATTCCCCATAACTGCTGCACTGTTTTAGGATAATGTCTAATAACATCAGCAACTAAATGTTTTTCTGGTATCGGATATGATAATGTCTGTGCTTTTTCAATGACATAAAGAAAGTAACCAACCATGGTGGGGTGCGTATATCTACTCCATTAATTTTGTACAAGGAATCTTCTTACTTTATTTTGTTCCTCTTCACCCCAAAATACTCTTAGAACGTCTGCTTTAAAATCATCAAAAGTTGTCCTACGCACACTATTAATTCGAGCCCAATATTTGGCTTCACCTGCTAAGCACTCTTGTGCTATTGCTATTTCAAGTCCATTAGATGGGACTTTCTTTAAATAATAGGTGAGATCTTCTAAAAATGTTACTGGATGAGTATTCCCATTTTCAAATTTCGGCTTGTTTATTGTCACATTATGTATATTATATACAATACTCTGTTTGGGGTCAGTAACAAATGAGGTGCTCGCCCCGTACATCTCTTCTTGGTTTACTTTAATTTGGTGATCTTTCGTTTGATTGATAAACTTTTCTTCGAGATCTTTTATTTTAACCTCAAAGGTTTTCACTACATTCTTAATTAATTTTTGAAGTATTTTTAATTCATTTTTAGGCTTAGCCTTTACTAAATTTGAACTTTTCTTTGTTTTAGCAATTTTTATATTTATATACTTTTCCGGTTTTTAGCACTGTTATATCTTTAACTTATACAAATGTTACTGAGTACTTTTCACTTATTTCACTTTTTAGTTTATTTTGTCTTAAACTATGCACACACCATCTATAACAAACAAAATATATTAATATTAAAGCCCCACCCCCAGACTCTCAACCACCCCCAGCAAACACCATCCTCCAAGACACCTATCCATTTTACGGACAACAAACTGTAGGCATAACGCCTACCTCATAATTCATATATAGACGACCTTCTTTTTAAAATATATCCTGGTCACGGCACCAAGTTGTAACGCTTCCCCCCTCTCACATAATAATTAATATATTAAATACTAAATGTATTATATTCCCCTTTACATAATAATTATATATATTTGTGACCAAGATTAATAAAATATGTTTTGATCTTTCTAAATGATCTTTCAAAAGGTTTTTAATAGGCCGTTTGTAATATTTTAGCGTGATCGTCTTAGTTGGGACCCTTATTTACGTTGTGTTTGTATAGTAACTTAGTTCTTTTAGGTGTCTTTTGGAAGAATGAATATTCACTAGAGCAATTGAAAGCTGTTGGTAATGCCTCATAAGCTAAGTGAAACCCGTTCACGAAGACAGGGCTCGAGAAAGGTTAAGAACATAAAACGTCCCTATTCCACTTGTATCAGGTTTACATTATTAATTATCCCTTCCCGCTCGGAAAAGGCTCAAAATATATTTATACAAAATACCCGATACAAGGGCTTTGCTCTCCTACATGTATTTAAAAAAATGTAGGGGAGGCAGAATAATATGAGGGAGGGTAGGATGCCATAACACGATTCACATCGTCTCCACACAAATTTAAGCTTTTACTGTAAAAAATAGTGTATTCAGTACGTGTTTATGTGTAAAAAGTGAATAAAACTCAGCGAAACAAAGACGTACATTGGAGACTTGAACCTAAATTGTCTTCAAAGCATAATAAAACCTAAAATACTATACTTAACAGTCAATATCAACATCAGTGTTCACGAGTGCTTACTTCTTTTATTGGACTTAATCGAAGATCGACGGTCTAAAAAAGAGAATATTTATCGAGACTATCGTGATCAGTGCAAAAGTGAAATAAATTTAACACCAGTGAAATATTATACATGATAAATACATACCTATTTACCTTTTATTGCACGGCTGCCGAAATAGTTAGCTAAAAGCGCCATCTATTTATCAGTGTCTACTACCACCAAATTTGAATCGATCGTAACCAATACACCACCGTCATAGTGCAGCAAATAAATAACAGAGGGCGCACAACACTTAGCGACATCTAGTAGTGAGATCCTATACTACTACACCACGCTTGTAACTGAAGCTGATCGACCGCAATCAATACATCAACGTAGTACAGCAACGAAAAAAAGAGGGCGCATCAACAACAAAAAAATACTCTCTATTTCAACCATGAAAGAAGTTCTTAATGCACTTCGCACCTTACAAAAAGAGCTTGAAGAACATAAAACAATGATCCGCCAAAGTGGGGAAAACGTAACACATCAAGTAACTCTTAATGTAAATAAAATATTAGATGAAAAGTTTTCTGTATATGAAGAAAAGATTGAAAAATTAAAAGAAAAGTTAGAAAATCAAGAGAAACGAATATACTTTTTAGACAAACAGTCAAGACAGAGAAATATAGTGTTCTTTAGCATCGAGGAAAGAGAATCTTCGTACGGAGTACTGGAAAACAACATCGTCAAGTGGATAGGAGAACGTCTTTCTATTAGGATAGACCATAATGACATTCAGGAGGTAAAGAGAATTGGAAAAAAAATCAAAAGACCTCGACCAATAATAGTAACCTTCACTACTCTCAGTCTCAAAATAAACATATTTAAACAAAAGGGAGCACTGAAAGACACTCAATATTATATGAAAGAGGACTATCCAAAATACATTTTAGAAAAAAGAAAGGAACTACAGCAGCAAATGATCCTAGAGAAAGAAAAAGGCAATATAGTAAGAATAAAATATGATAAACTGATCGTAATAAAACCTAACAATAAAAGAACACTCTCTACATCACCCGAAAAAAATTCCCTACTACAGGACGATAGAGGGTATTATTGGTAGAGGCAATGAAAGATATAAAATTCGACATAATCGGACTATCGGAAGTGAAACGTCAAGGAACAAAAATAGAGGAATATGACAATTTTATTTTATGCCATATAGGTCTTACACCTGGAAAGTATGGCGTCGGATTTTTACTACATAAAAAACATAAAAATAACATAGTAAACTTCATAGGTATAACTGATAGAGTAGCACTATTGAATTTATAAAAATAAAAGGAAACGAATTTTCTCTTATATAAGTATATGCACCCACAGAATTAGCGAAAGAAGAAGAAATTGATATTTTTTATATAAATGTAAATAAAGCTATTTGCCAAACATATAGAACTTTTATAATAATGGGCGACTTAAATGCTAAATTAGGACAACCCAGACAATATGAATACTTAGTTACGAAATCAAACGGATACGGAGAAAGAAACCAGAGAGGTGAGAGATTGATAAACTTCGCGCTTGAAAATAAAATAGCAGTCTTGAAAATAAAATAGCAATCCTAAACACCTACTTCAAAAAAAAAGCCGAACCAACGATGGACATGGCGCTCACCAAATGAAACGTACAAAAATGAAATCGATTTCATCATGTCAAATCAACCAAAACTGTTTCAAAACATTGAAGTATTAAATGTCAACTTTTCTTCAGACCACAGACCAGTAAAAACGGCAATAGTACGAGCATTTACAAAACACAAAAAAAAATAGGTCAAATTTTAGCAGCTGCCAACACTCTACATTAAGGAAAGAAGAGGAAATATTGAGATACAAAGAGAGTATTACATCCTATATACCAGACTTACAAGACTGCTCCACCACTTCTGTACAAACCTACTATGATAAAATAATAAAAGCTATCTGCCAAAGTCTTCAGAGTGCGCATTCAGTAAATAAAAACGACAACAAAAGTAAAGGAATATTATCAGAGCGTACCTTAACACTCATGAAAAGAAGACATGAGCTACAAAGAACTAAAAATAAAACTCGACCACTAAAAAATGAGCTTTCAGCACTGTATAAGTTAATAAGCAAACTTATAAAACAAGATTATACAAAATATAGATTTAACACCATCGAAGGACACCTGGTACATGCAGGCAGCTCAAAAAGAGCATTTAAGAAGTTGCAAACATGTAAAACATGGATCGACGGACTAAATCGGGCAAATAAAACATTTAATAATCGAAATGACGTTATAAACATTGCAACTGAATTTTATAAAACCTTATACAAAGGCAATGAACAAAACTTGACAGGACAGATAAAAACCAATATTTTAAACCCTTATAGCAAAGAAGCTAGAGCACAGTTCGACGTAAAAGAAATAGCGGAAGCAATTAAACGTATGAAATCAGAAAAAAGCCCAGGCCCAGACAACGTAACTAACGAAGCAATAAAAACAGCCTGCACTCAGCTTACTCTACCTCTGACTCTCCTGTTCAACCGCATACTAGAAACTACCGATACACCTACTCAATGGTCAGAGTCAAATATAATATTAATTTATAAAAAAGGAGACCCACGCGATATAGGTAACTACAGGCCAATAAGCTTATTACCGTGCTTGTACAAACTCTTTTCTTCGCTAATAAATCAAAGAATAAGCAATACATTAGATTCGGTACAACCCATTGAGCAAGCGGGATTTAGAAAGGGCTTCTCTACTATAGACCACATCCACACCTTGGAACTACTAATCGAAAAATATCAAGAACGAAGGAGATCTCTCTATATCGCTTTCGTAGATTACAAAAAAGTATTCGACACAGTGTTTCACTCAAGCATCTGGGAAACGCTGGAAGAGCAGGGGGTAGAAAATGTATACATACAAGTTATTAAAACATATATTTGAACAATAAAGGTAGAGTAAAACTGGAAAAAACCGTACTAAGCTTTTCCATTGCCAGAGGGGTAAGACAGGGCGACCCTCTCTCTCCGCAATCATTTATTTCCATCCTAGAATATACAATGAGAAAAAGTATGGTATAAATATCGACGGCAAATACTTTAGCCACCTCCGCTTCGCCGATGATCTGGTTCTGTTGTCAGAAACGGGTACACAGTTACAACTCATGATTCATTCACTGAACGAAGCCGGCAAACAAGTAGGTTTAGAAATTAACCTGTCAAAAACAATGGTAATGACGAACAGTACAAAATTAAGAATATCAGTCGACAACGAGATACTTAACAGAAAACTACATCTACCTAGGTAAACAAATATCTTTTGACAGGAAAAACAATGAGTTCGAATTAGAACGAAGAATACATAGATCCTGGAATAAATACTGGAGCTTAAAGGAAATATTTAAGGGTGATATGCCAGTAAAGATAAAAACTAAAGTCATGAACACATGTCTCCTACCATGCTTAACCTATGCCTGTCAGACCTGGAGATATTCTAGTAAAGTAAAGAACAAAATAATCAGCTGCCAACGCGGTATGGAACGTAGTATGTTGAATATCCAAAAAAGACAAAAAATAAGACACACTAAAATAAGAAATATTTCAAAAGCTACAGATGCTCTATTTCACGCTCAAAGACTAAAATGGAAGTGGGCGGGACATGTAGCGCGATTACAAGATGAGAGACGGACCAAAAAAATTACTTCATGGAAGGGCCCAACAGGGAAACGCTACAGAGGAAGACCCCATGCGAGATGGCAAGACGACATCACAAAGATAGCGGGCACAAATTGGTTACAAATAGCCAAAGACAGAGACCAATGGGATCCTTTGGAGGAGGCCTTCACCCGAGGAGGGGTTCTTGCAAACCAAATTAGCTTGAAAAAAATAATTACTACAATCATAGATAAATAAATACACATAAATAGATATAATCGTAGCTTACATATAAAAAAAAATATTAGGTTTAGTAATAAGATAACATTGTTAAATACTCTTTCATTTGTTTGTAAGAAATAAAAAGGCTTTTTATTTTATTTTATTTATTATTATAGGGGAGGCACACGGCCCCACACACGCCGTGCACGGTGAGCGCCAACAATTTTGATGCACTCCCCCCGAAGGGAAAGCTAATTCGGGAACTGGACCGTAGTCCACAGCAAAATAACTGGCGAACCAGTAAAAGAGGCTTGGCCCCTTGTTAGTGCGTAAGCACAAACATCGACCGAAGTCGCGCATGTCAATGCGTGTAAACGCCATACAGAATACGAACGAATCCAGCCACAGTGAATGTACGTCACACGGTTTAGGCAAATAGGCACACTGGCCGTAAACCCTCCGTGAGCGCCACCACCTGCCAGACCGCCGCTCCTGCAGACGTGATGTAAGTGTATGGCATCACCACCAATTGCATGATCAGCATGGCTACTAGCCGCAGAGCGTGTCATGAGTATACCGCTCACCTCAAGAGAATGGGGTCCCACGTTGTGCGGCTTTCGGCAGCAGCCTTGAGAGTCTCCTCAGATCCTCCCGCCAGCTACCACCCGCATGAGGTCGACACATATGCTCCACCAACCAATACAACGGCAGATATAGCCAAAAGGCAGTTATAAGATAAGAGTAATAATTCACCATCAGAAAGGGTTTGTGTCACTGACGTTGAGTAAATGCATTTTCGATCATGTTTATCTCACCCACCAACAAGTTGCCTTCAATCATTCAAAGGTGGGAAAGTTACAGAGATATATTATTATGTTGTTATATGAAACCTCGTGGAGGGCAGACAGTCTGCAGCCCCGTAATGTAGGGACCCGACTTGGGCAAAGCTACTCAGGCGTGAGTCAAACCAAGACGCAGAGAGCGCCATTGAGAATAGCGTCCCACCAAACAACCATCGCAAAGACGCAACGCTGCAGAACGCAACAAGCATCAATAAGACTATCGTCGGGCTTACACCATCCCAGGGTCCCTCATACATCCCAGCAGACATCACCACCTGCATACCTCCATCGACCAGAACCACAAGAGTGCGTCGAATCAGGCGCAGCACACCCGCAGATCCATCACAAGACGCAATACCGTAAGTAGCAGTAAGTATCAATGCAACTATCATACGGATGTATTGTGTACATATATCTCCATGATGAATTTGATTGTAATGCAAATTCATCATGGAGACCTTCTATAGTATTGCTTTTGTATCATGTGAGTTTAATATCATAAGTCCCTAATATAGGACTAGTCATTGTGCTTCAGTACTTCAGGCAGTCGGGCTCCCGACCACCCCATATATATGTACAACTGCAGGAATGTATCTCCGGCAGCTCCTCCATACAAAACATCTATACATGAACACCTTCAATAACTTAGGAAAATTTTCTTTTATACGTGAACTCCTACCACAACTTAGAAAATTGCTTTTATACATGAACACCTTCCAAGACTTAGACCATTTTTAACAAATTTTCTAATTATCTTATAAATGTTATTTATCTATATTTTTATAATATTTTCGACTTGTATTTCTATTATTTATCTTATTTTAATTATTTTTTTCAAGTTTTTTTTTTAAATAAATTTATTTATTACGAAAAACAATAATTTTGCCTTTAATTTACTATGTTATTGGGATAATGTCTGAAATATATCGCCCCCTTACAACTAAAACCGATTATCTGACAAATTTTGTGAAAATTAGTTATTAACACCAATCGAAAGGGAATTTCAAGCTGCGTCTACTGGTAAAACCCGTTTTCTCATACGACGCATAGTTTAGAATATAAAGAAAGTGAAAACCTATTAAAATGCAATTATTTGCAATAAATCTACATAAAAAAACGACTAACCTATTGTAATATAAACTTTTTTAAATATCATCCAAGTAAAACCGCGTTTCCTTTTGTAATTTATTTTTGCTGTAGAAAATTACGAATAAACTTCACCAATGATTACAACTAAAGCAAGGTAAATAGTTTTAGTTGGTTTCTTCATACTGAGATCTTAAGGCAGTTCTGTGAATTTATTCAGCTAAAGTTTGTTACCCCACTTAAATAATTTTTACCAGACAATATTAGGACTAATATTTATAACTTAAATACAATTAAATCCGATTATACTCATTTAAAGGTTTTGACCTTATAATTTCACGCAAACCTTCTACTAATGCTTCAGGTAAAAGCAAATATCTGCACTTACTTGTTATTGCGTGCCTATAATCGTGCTTGTCGCATAAAATGTTACTCCGCTAAAAGCTGCTATCGGCCAATAGTCTGTTTCGCTCGCACACGGCGCTCGCGATCTGATTCGTCGTTCAGTTGGGTCCTGTCATTTAGTCGGTTTGCATTCGCGCGAATTATAGTGTCAAAGTTGAGTGGTGGTTGATGAAGTTCAATTTCTGATATTGATAGCAGTTTTTGTTTAATTTTGTGTTGTTTTTTGATTAAAATGAGTTCTCAGAAAGATTTTGTGCCTTTAGAAACTGGAGGAATTGAATTACCAAACAGTAAGTAGTGTTATATAGTTTTGAGGTTATGGTTCCACTACAAAACTTTTGATTGCTTGATTATAAAAGTATCGAATAAGTACTGTGATGAGTGTTTTTCTAAGTGAAATACAATAATTATTATGCTTATCACAGGAACTGGAAATCTCGGGCTGCAAATATCCGATGAAGATGACTATCTTTTATCTCAAGCCTTCGATTATTTTATACAACAACCTTTAAACAATCCTGTTGAAATTATCAGTAAGAAAGAAGGTAAGAGGTTTCAACATAATAATCGTAAGATGATGGACTTCGTAACCTCTGTACTGATAAGCAACTCATTATTTTATTAATCTACCTATGAACAGTACAAAACAGTAGAACTACTTCCCGTCTATTTGTTTAACGTAATGGTTTTGAAATCGCTTAACCATCTTAATGAAAATTTACACAGACATTCTTGGGACGTTGGAGACGGACCTAGGTAACTTTTCACCACTGGAAAATATTATCTCTTCACACGGACAAAACCAATTAACTGGCTGGCTGGTCTCATACTTAGTGTCATCATTTGTAAGAGCATTTAAAATACCATAGTAATAAATTTTACTTTACAGAATGCTCTAAAGAAAAAAAATGCAAGAAGGATAAACGTAAATGCAAACAGAGCAACGAAAATACAAACAATTCAGAAAGTATAGAAAATAGTACTGGTAGTGATTCCGCGTCTTGGAAAATTAACGTCGCAAAAAAACGAAGAGCGGAAGGCTTATCATATGTTACTGGGAAAAAAGGTCAGAAACCCGAAAGTTCCTACAACCGTTGACTGTTCTAAATGTAAATACCAATGCTCTAATAATTTTACTGAAAGTGTAAGACAAACTTTATGCAGACTATACTGGGGTCTTGATTTCGTAGGACGAAAAGCTTTTCTGCTGAAGCATGTGAGCGTTATGCCGACGAAAAGACTTTTAAAAGACCGGAAAAGGACAACAGAACGTTCTTTTACCAAAAAGTAGTTTTTTTTTGTAGTTGAAGGACAACAAAAGTATGTCTGTTCTAGATTTTTTTGCAGTACTTTGAGTATTTCGCCTTTTAGTGTGAATAATGCTATAAAGCGAACAGATCAATTTGAGTGTTATTTAGAAGATAAAGATCCTCGTGGACGTAAAGAAGCCCCAAATAAAACCCCACCTGAAAAAATAGAAGAAATCAAAAGCCATATAGCTTCTTTCCCAACAATGGAAAGTCACTACACTAGGAAGCAATCGAACTTAAGTGCTGGGCTTTCCATAGCTAAGATGTATTCTTTGTATGTTAATCAATGCAAAGAACGTAATACAAAACCGGTGTGAGAAATAACTTATAGAAGAATTTTTTCTAGGGAGTTCAACTTGAGCTTTTTCGTGCCCAAGAAAGACCAATGTCTTGTCTGTACTAAATACAATCATGCAAACGCAGATGAAAAAGCAAATTTAGTACAAAACTATAATGATCACATAGAAAGGAAACGAGCATGCAATGCTGAAAAGGCCAAGGATAAGGAGAGAGCAGAAAGAGAACTAAACTTTTTATCAGCAACATTTGATCTTCAAGCTATTTTACAAATTCCTAGTACTCAGGTTGGCCTTCTTTATTATACCAGAAAATTGACTGTTTATAACTTAACGTTATATGAAAGCGCGCTACCAAACGAAGCATATTGCTTTGTATGGACGGAGGTACACGTCAAAAAAAGTAGCTCGGAAGTTGGCACTATTCTAGCCCATTATTTAACAAACTGCATTCCAGAAAATGTAACAGAGGTTAATTTGTTCTCCGATACATGCGGGGAACAAAACCGAAATCAGTTCATAGCCGCTTTACTCTTGTGGGTTATCAATCAGAGCAAACAATTACAGATTATTGAGCACAAGTTTTTGGAGTCTGGCCATTCTTACATGGAGGCCGACTCAATGCATAGCTCAATTGAATCTGCGAAAAAACATCGTGACGTGTATTGTTTATCGGACTGGATCAATATATTCAAAGATGCCCGATCAAAAGACACGTATAAAAAGGGCACCAAGAAAGTGAAGAAAAACAAATACAACTTAAAACAGTTCACGTATTCTGAATTCAAAGATCTGAAACAATTAGCGAGCACTATAATTTTGAACAAGACAACAAACACGGAAGGTCAGAGAATTCAATGGCTTAAGATAAAAAGGATGAAATACATAAAAGGTGATCGAAACATATACTATAACTATGATATGTCAACCAATTTCATGATAATGGACGTCACTTGCTCAGGAACACAACTAAATACATCTGCAACTACTGTATCGGAAAGTCACGGCTATGCGACAAGGCGTAAATCGAAACAACCAGACGCCTGTGAACATGCGACCTCTTCGACTAGCTGTGAGTTCATATTTCCTTCTTTGCAACAGCTGTACAACAAACCATTGCCCATAACTGTAGCCAAAAAGAAAGATTTATTAAATCTATGCGAAAAGGGTGTTCTACCTGAAGAGTACCATGGCTGGTTTCAGTCTTTGGCTACAGATAACAGAACTGTTGACTGTTTACCTGAAGCAGCAATTTCTGAAGAGTCTGATTTATCTGACAATGAGTAGTACTTTCACAGAAAATTAACAAGAAAAAATTATCCTATGGTTATTTCGGTATTATTTTAGTTTTAAGATTTAAGTAGTCGGGATTTTCTACTTAGAGAAATAAAGATGTTTCGTGATTTAATTCCTGTTTTTTTTTTATATTACCTTGTTTCTTGAGTAAATAATAGTTTGTTTATTTTATTATTTCTTTTAAAACACATACAAAAGTACAAAAGTCTTGCAAATAATTGGATTTCATTCACTAAATTTGAAAGTTTATACAAGTAAAACCAACTAAGTATTCCAAAATCATTCATTTTAACCGGGTTCTTAGTGTTTACATGTTCTAACATTCTTTAAATTATAGTTATTGCAGTAGAGAATCCGAAAAAATATCAATAATTATAATTAATGCGATACTTTATAAAATAATAACAGATTAATAATATTTGTAATATACAGGTAAAACTGATTAAGTGTCTTCCCTTGTCAGCATTATTTGCATTTTTCAGTGCGTTTTTTAAGTTATTCTAATTTTAATCCAGTATCAGTTTGTCTTTCTTTCATAATTAAATCTTGAATCACAAGGATAACTAAATTTTAATACTTATTTATAGCGTCAAACTTTTAAATTGCGATACTATAAATTTAGGTTCATGTCGGATAAGCGGTTTTAGTTGTAAGGGGACGATATTAACTTTATGTTTATTAATTTAACTTAATTGCTTAATATATATCTTTTAAGACTATTTTTGACGCCCCTTTATATAGAATTTAAATATTAATAATAATATTGGGCCGTCACACTAGTATTTTGAGAAATTCGAGTTCAGGCAAAGGTTTACAGTACAGCACTTTAAACATACCTCCACATAAGATCCCACCAAGAGGCACTGAACTTTTACCTCACGTCATCGTCGGTGATGAGGCTTTTCCATTATGCACGTATTTAATGCGACCATATCCTCGCGACGATGTCCAAAGAGATGAAGAAAAAAAGAAAAAAAAAACTACAGGCTCAGTCGTGCGAGAAATACTGTAGAAAATACGTTTGGGATATTGGCGAGAAAATTTAGAATTTTTTAACGAAAATTGTCTATGCACGAAGAACATATTTTGACTGTTGTAATGGCTACATGCTGTTTGCACAACTTTCTAAGAGATGACACATGCTACTGGACAGAAAATGATTTAAACATTTCTCTTGCGGAAATGTCAGGGCTACAAAACCTACGAAACATAGGTGGTAATTCACGCACAGATGCTTTAACAGTCAGGGATAACTTCAAAAATTACTTCAACTCAGAAGTAGGGTCGGTTGAATGGCAATTAAGAAGAGTTCGGAGTGGAAGGCACGAAAATGTATAACAAGCAAAATAAACATAACCTACAAACTTACCGCTTTTATTTAATTTTCATCCAATTTCTACCCAGATATTGTCCCTCCTTTGGTGGTTAAAATAAAAAGGGTGTCTTAAATTATATAACTCTTCATACTCTTGCACGACTGCAATTAGTTGTGCGGCGTCCATGATGCAACAACGCATGTGGATGCAACGATCATCAAATGCAAATGGCGGGCGACCGGCGATGCGGAGCGAGCGTGCGCGCTGTGCATCCACTGATCGACATTCCGTATGATGTCATCGGCACGCATCGCAAAAGTTGCCCCTCGGAGCATGAGCGTCAGCATTTCCGACAAGCAGATCTATGCGATCCGTACGATGCGGATTGTTGGACGCACTTGTATAACTTTCTATACAAAGAATACTACGATGCGTATGATGCAATGCGTGCGATGCTGATAGGTGGACGCTTAGCTTAAAGGACATCGTGCGGTGAAATTGTGAGTCTGTTCCAATTTAAACTTTATAAACATAGAGTGAAATATTGTAAGAGATTTGCCAATTTGAACTCTAAATATTTGTAGAAAATAATTTTAAATTTTCGAGTAGTGCTTACTTAAAATATTTATATGACATTTAGACTTGTAAAATTTTTAGTGTAATATTGGTTGTTACGGGGAATCCATGCCGGATTTCACCTAGAGTTAAAGTGATAAAAAAGACGTAAAAATTTTAACATCAATTCAATGGACTTAGAATAATTGTATACTCGCAACATATTGGACTTGTAAATTTTTTTAGTTCAATTAAGGGGACTTACTTCTTACTTCATTGTTGATATCCGAATTAAATTTAAATTCGATTTATACGATTTCTTTTCTGTTAACATGGAAGGCTTTTTAAAATTCCAAGACGATATTTCAGATAGAATTTCTAAGGCTAGAAAGAATTAAAAGAAATCTCCTAATGAGCGACGAACCCCGTCTTATGTACAAATTAGATTAACTAATTTGGATGAATTATGGCAACATTTTAACAAGACTAATGAAACACTTGTTAGGGAATCGGAATATAAAGAGTTTAGGAGTAGTCAGTACTATGTCAAAAATGTATATAACAGTATAGAAGAATGTTTTATTGATTATAATTCGGAATTGTTATCTTTATCTTTAATACAGAAGGAAAAACAAGTCCGTCACAAGTTAAATTACCAAAAGTTATTATACCCACATTTTCGGGAAACTGCTTAGAGTGGGTTACGTTTCGAGATTTATTTACGTCGTTGGTACATAACTGTCAATCATTAGATAGCGTACAAAAATGCACTACATTAAGGGTTATTTAACTGGTGGAGCAGTTACTTAGGCTAATTCCGATATCGTTGGAAAACTACCAAACAGCTTGGGAAACAGTATTGCAAAGACTATTTAATTTACGTAATGCTACTGGCGAATCGGCCATATTTAAAATGTTTGATCTTAAATTATTTAAACAATCACAAGTTGTGTCTACACAACTTGTGATTGTTTAAATAATTTAAGTAAAAAAATTAAAATGAAAATGAAAAATCTTTATTCAGTATCTTTTACATAGTAATATGACTAATGGCCGGAATCTCCTTTTAAGTATGATACTTGTGTTAGGAGACTCCGCTCCTTTCCAAGATTACAAAAGATACATTGTGTCATAGTAGGTATTACCTACAGCAAGATAATATCAACAATTAGGATTAAACGGTGTCAAAAGAGAAGCTTTATGGTTAATAGTTAAGTGCTAACTTAAGTAAGCGCAAAAGCAATTAATTAACAATTTAATTTAAACAAATTGTTAAGTTCATGATGTGTGACATATAATTTTATGTTCATATAACGACAGGTTAATATTAAATTATGACTGAAAACTTTATTACCTACTTAGTGCTCGTCCGATAATAGTTTATTTTACTCTAACAAACAAAATCACTTTGGCCTCGTGTTCCCGTGTGACCTCGAGCCACGCATAGTGTGTGAAGGAGTTCGCATAGTGTGCGAACGAGTGGCGCGGGAAAGTGGAGACAAAATTAGAATTTGAGCATAGAGGAGGAGCGTAGAGGTAGTATAGGCCCTTAATGCAAATAGTCTAAAGGTGGATAATTTTGTAACTGGAGCATATATATCATTTAAATACACTGGTATACAAAAAGTACACTGGATATCACCCGCCTCTACGTAGTAGTACCTACCCTGCCCAAATGTCTTCTGGAACTACTCTTGCCACTACTAGCCCGGATATCTGCGAACTTTTCGCTTCATAGTTCTCTTCAGTGTACAATATTGATAAACTATCCATTCCAGATGAGCACTATGCAGATAAATCCCTCGCTTCTGACTTTATTACCAATATTTCAGTGACTAAAGACCAAGTATTTAGGATCTTAAAGAGACTTGACTCCACTAAAGACGCTGGCTCAGATGGAATACCATCTATCTTTGCTATAAGATGTGCTGGTGCTCTAGCTTTACCTCTATCCATGATAATTAATAAATCTCTTTGTTCTGGAACTTTTCCCAGCGCTTGGCAAAACTTTTCTTGTTATACCAAAACACAAAAGAGGTGATATAAACTCAGTGAAAAACTATAGGCCAATATCAATTATTACGGTGTTTGCTAAAGTTTTTGAAAAACTACTGTGCCCTATAATGTCTTGGCATCTAAGACACTTAACTGCACGGGAACAGCACAGTTTTATGAAAGCCCGCTTTACCACGACTAATCTGATATCCTTCGTTGAAGGCCTGGCCGAAGGTGTTGATCATGCGCTGTCTTTCGATGTCATATACACTGACTTTAGTAAGGCTTTTGATAAAGTCAATCACGATATGTTATTGCACAAATTATCATGTGTCGGTATAGGCGGTAATCTCTTGCGCTGGTTCAGATCTTACCTAACGAATAGACTGTCTGTGGTGGTAGTAGGATGATTCAAATCTGGCTTTTTTACTGCCTTTTCCGGAGTTTCTCAAGGATCCCATCTGGGTCCCATGCTGTTCGACGTTTTTATTTATGATATCGGTAAGTGTTTCCAAAATTCTAAGTTTCACATGTTCGCCGACGATTTGAAGTTTTTTAGATCAGTAAATTCATTAGAGGATGTATTGTGGCTTCAAAATGACTTGGAAAATCTAGTATTATGGTGCAAATCGAATGGTATGAGCTTGAATATTGACAAATGCCACGTGGTACGCTTCACTAGCAAAAAGCTCTCAGTGACTAGATATTATTGTATTGACGATGTACCATTAAAAGAGATTGATTGATCATATTAGAGATTTGGGTGTAACTCTCGATACCAAATTGCGATTTAATTTACATATAGATAGGATCACTAAAAAAGCCTTCAAGACCTTGGGGTTTGTCTTACGTTTTTTAAAAATCTGAAAAACGGAGTTTAAAAATCTGAGCACAAAAATCGCAATCTATATGGCACTTGTGCGTAGTAGCTTAGAATACTGCAGCGTGGTGTGGAACACGCACTTCGACGTATACAAAAAGCGTATAGAAGGTGTACAAAAAAGATTCCTCTGGCACTTGACTTACAGTTGTAAATTAGCAAAACTCTTGCCTAGCTATAATGATCGTTTGAAATACTTTCATATAAAACCTCTCGTTAGCTCAGAGCGATGTCGGACATCTTATTCCTCTACAAAATGATAAATGGTTACATCGACGCTCCAGACGTTATATCTCATATTAATTTTGCTGTTCCCAGACGATCGCCCAGGTATAAGAAATACGATCCATTCGTCACAAAATTAGCACGGTCGCATCTAGGCTATTATGCTCCTCTAAACAGATTAATGAGGAGTTACAACGAGATACATAACAAAGATATTGGTAATACCGGGAGTGAACAAATTATATTCAAAGATGGTCCATGTATTTCGAAAAAACGTCGAAAGACACAAACTTTGGATATTTTCTCAGACCCCTTACGTCGCTTTAAAAAGGTAGTCTCTCAACTGATAAACAATTTTTAAAATATTTATTGTGTTATTTTTTAATGTTTCTTTTTTTATTGCTGTATAAAATAATTTTAATCTGAATAGTTCTATTTTAATTTTTTTAATTAGTAATTCAAATTGATATTATCATTGACATTAAACTGACATTGTTTTCATTCCTTTATTTATTCATAAACATTTTTTTCCTTATATAATAACATTTTAATACTTTGACATTGAAATTTTCGTATTGTTTTATATTTTCGTAAGCAAAACGTAATGTTTAAGAACGTGTATTTGTAAATCTGATTGTACTGTTTTTATTGTAATGTTCCCTTTAAGATAACTATTTATAAAGCAAAAAGAAATGTAAGTATGACGCTCAATATTCATGTAGTTTACCCCAATAAAAGAGGTATCACTGAGCATTAAACTATTTATTGTCTATTGATTTCTTATATTTACGCGAACATTGCACATGATTAAAACTACTTTTACGGATTTTATCGCGTTTATTTTTACTTTTTATTTTTTAATTCCCGACGTTTCGGGCGCTTTCCACCACCCATGGTCACGGGGGACTGAGATGACTGACGTCCCGATGTCATTGTTAAACCCGGAGAACCTTCAGCTTTTTTAATTATTGTTTACGGTCCGATCTATGCAAAATGAACTGACTATGTCCTGAGGTCTTGCAGTGGTATGCTTGGGTTTAGTTTTAATTTTATTGATTATAGGATCCCAAGCAGGTGGTAGTACCCAGCCTCCTTCTCTATTGAAATTAGGATGTTTTTTAATTTCAATAGCCTCACGTATATAATAAGCCCTCCTTACTGCACCTGTTACACCAAGGATCTACAAGCGGTACGTAGACGATACTTTCACAATTTTACCATCAGACAAAGTAACTGCATTTTTAGAACATCTTAATTCCATAAACGCTAAAATTCAATTTACTATGGAGTTAGAGGCAAATAATTCCTTACCTTTCCTAGATGTGTTAGTCATCCGAAATCCTAATAACACCATTGTTCACACTGTGTATAGAAAAAGACCCATACAAACCGATATTTAAACTGTGAATCTCACCACCATCCTTCACAGTTAGCTACCGTGGGCAAATCTTTGTTACAGAGAGCACGAGGGATCTGTGACAGCAAACACCTGGCTGCCGAGCTTCAGCACGTCAAGCAAGTTCTGCACGACAACAAGCTTCGGGTCCCGCGCCTACGTCACAGTGACCGAGTGAAGCCGGCCACAGTCGAGCGTGTGCCTGCTGTACTACCATATGTCAGAGGTGTCACAGACAAGATTGGCTATATCTTGAAGCGAGCTTCTATTAGAACATTCTACAAGCCGCCGAAGAAGATTAGTCAGTTCCTACCATCCGTCAAGTGTCATATTCCTCTACAAGATGCAGGAGTGTACAAGCTTGATTGTGAATGTGGTCTCTCTTATATAGGACAAACCAAAAGATCAATTAGGACCCGCGTAATAGAACATATAGCTGATGTGAAGCATCAACGTTCCGGGAAGTCTGCAGTTTGTGATCATATCCTAGACGGCCCCAACCATTACATCAGATTTGATAGACCACAAATCCTCGCGAAAGAACACCGATTCCTACCAAGGATGATACGTGAGGCTATTGAAATTAAAAAACATCCTAATTTCAATAGAGAAGGAGGCTGGGTACTACCACCTGCTTGGGATCCTATAATCAATAAAATTAAAACTAAACCCAAGCATACCACTGCAAGACCTCAGGACATAGTCAGTTCATTTTGCATAGATCGGACCATAAACAATAATTAAAAAAGCTGAAGGTTCTCCGGGTTTAACAATGACGTCGGGACGTCAGTCATCTCAGTCCCCCGTGACCATGGGTGCTGGAAAGCGCCCGAAACGTCGGGAATTAAAAAAATAAAAAGTAAAAATAAACGCGATAAAATCCGTAAAAAGTAGTTTTAATCATATTTATTGTCTACTCTTAGAAAGCTTATATCTTGTTGGTATGACAAATAAATAAATAAATAACCCTCTAGTAACTAACCTAGCTTTATACTGTTTGGCATTATTTGCATTTTTAATCTTAAAAATCCATTTACTGCTCTCTGTTTTCACATTCAACGGTACATTACAAAAATCTCATATATTGTTGTCCTTTAGATTTTGTAATTCCCTTGCAATAGATTCACTCCACTTACTAGTATCACTTCTTTGCATAGCCTCACTGTATGTAACTGGCTCACGCTCACTTATGTCCAACTGTACATTATTACAGTTATAGAAAAAAGTTTTTTACACGCCTACTTCTTTCTTCTCTGGATGAACTGATATCTTCCAGTAAATATTCTTCATCACAGCACGGTAAGTAATCACTTTCACTGTCGCATTCTGATTCATCATCTACTTTACTGAAGGTCACCTCTGTTAGGTGCTACTATTAGAAAAATTATTACATTTTAAAATGTCGATAAACATGTCAGTTTGGGTACTATTTTCGGTAAAAGTCTGCTTATGTTCCGGTATGTCATTTTAGCTTTTACAGTATATTTCATATTTTAATTTATAAAAAAAAAACATAAACACTCACGCCTGTCACCCAGAGGGGTAGGCAGAGACTACGGACTTCCATTTGGCACGATCCTGAAATACCTCTTTCGCCTTCTTTATATCCATATATCTACGCATACATGCCCGTCGGTTAAGGGTACTTCTAACGTGGCCCATTTTCAAAATATCGCCAATTTGGTCGATAAACTTTTTTCTAGGGCGTTCCTTCCCGACTCGGCCGTTCACATCTGCCATATTTTAATTTATAATTCACACGTAATATTTGTTGTAGAAGTAACTGGCTTGTATATAGAGGAAAATATTTGCGCCTAGGTATCATGACAGAATAATTCATTTCAATAAAATTAACATACTTAAACTAAGAGCATATAAATTTAATTTCATAATTTAATTTTCTTTCATTAAGATATTTGCTACGTAGTACTTCTGATACTAAATTGTTGGGTTTACTCGCATTGTTTAAAAACTGTCTAAGGAAAAACAATAGTTCACGAGAATTTTTATCATTAATTCCTCCATTATTACAAAATCATTGCTGTTCAATTTGCTTAACTCAGATTTTGCAAGCGCTGACACCTCTTTTAAATTCCGCAGTGTTTTCGTTTCCCTACTTTATTGCCCTTTTCATGAGAATTTATTTGCTCTTTACTTGTATACAGAGGAGGAGAGTCACAGTTTATTTCTGTTTTTTTGTTGAATATCTTTTTGGAATATTTTATTTGAAAATGTAGTACAACAGGCAGGCAAGTTCATGGTTTTTTCAGATGGTACTGACATAATATTTAATTTGTCATTATCTATCCCATTTTGTTCCATCTAAAGATCGATTTGTTTTGGAAATTGGGAAATTATTTATACTTTATCTGTTCCTTGGTTTGTTATTTGTGCTGGACTTTTTAAGATTTAATTTTGTGAATACTTTCTTTTGCGTCTTGGTGTAGGCTTTTCCTATCAAATGTGTTTATTTTTTTGTATGAGTTTATTATTTTTAAAGACTTATGAAGATCAGCCTTAGACGAAAATTTTCGGAATTAAGGTTCTCAATCTCTTGATTAGCACTCAGAAGATTGTTTGTTCATGATTTAAGTTTTTCATTTAAGTCTTGTAAAGTTTGACTATTGTTGTGTAAGGTTTCAGGTAGACTCGTTATTGTCGTATCGAATAGGCGTGATTCTTCAATGTTGGTCATGTCACTTAGTGAACTAGTTCTGTAAGGCTTCCGATATGTTATGTTTTCTAAATCCATGTTTCGTTGAGTCTGTTCTGTGTTATATAATAATTGAAATTAATTTTGTTGTTGTGATGACCGCTGTTTTTTTCGTTTTTGTGAGTTTTTATAACGTTTTTTTTTCAACTTTTCACTTATGACACTTATTATTTATTTTAAATAGTGTATATTACACTTTGAGTATATTATTTGAGTTTTATTAGAATTAATATTGCCTCTCACTGTTGAAGTTTTTTTGTCTTTTTCTTTGTGATATTCGGTTCAAATGACAGCTCAGGCACTGAGTTGCATGGATGTAGCGAAGCCAATTATATGGGTATAATATCTAATAAAGAATCGTCATTCGAGGCGACAGATATTACAGGAGAGTGGTGCATAGAGGAGGCAGATTGAGAATGATTGATAGGCATGATTCTTCTTGAATGGTACCAGACAAGTAGAAATCAGTGTGCAGTCTGTTATGTTCCTGAGGTCAAGCTGTATTGGTCACGTTTGTGGAAACAGTACAATATCGCTTACCTTCCAGTATATGTAGATCCCCGATGCAAGCGCTTACCATGCGGGACACAAAATTTTATGATTTTATTGTCTAATAAAACTTGATATTTAAATATATAAAAGTTTATACTTACTTAAAATAAAATCTCAGGAAAGTAATAAAAAATATTTCCAAGAATCAAAACCGTCAAACGTCAATCTTTTTCTATTGATCTTTTTCTTTTGATGGAAGTATCTTTAAATATCATAATATAATAATAGAAATTATTTTTCGTCGAAAAAATTTCAATCTTTTCTTTTCCAAGGATGAAATTTGCTAGGATTCCTCGTTCTTCCCTTTCATTCTCTCCTCTTCAGTTAATAACATGGCCACCAAGTTCTCAGTGGTTTGCTTATCGTGAGATGCCTATGCTTATGATCAGAAATTTCTACGCCCATCTGTTTTAACTGGTTTTGCATTTCTTGGATCTTGGATAGAAAAATTAACATATTAATGCCTTTCTCGTACTTGTACTGAAAGAACCTCTGCTGTGTTATGTGTACACTAGTTTCATTCTTCTGCTTGTATACGGTTTGAAGTTTTCTCCACATTGCATTGGAACTCATGCATGTGATGACTTGTAACATGGCCTCTTCCGTCATAAGTGTAACTAGTAATGTCCGCGCCTTGGCATCTTTAGTTTCCCATGTAGATTTCTTAGTAGCATTGGCACGCTTCACACATTTTCCCTGCACAATATCCAGCCAACCATTGTCTCTCAACAACACCATTGTTTGAAATTTCCAGTTATTTCAATTTTTGGAACCCTCCAGCTTGAGCACGTTGACGTTATTGTTATTAGTCTCCATCTCCGACCTCGTTTACAACCCAGGGCACGTTTTCTTTCTAGATGATAATGACGGCTAATTGACGGCTCCGTAGCGCAGTGGCTTGGCAATGAGTGGCTGCGCTGGGGGTCGCGGGTTCGAATCCCGCACAAAACAAGTATTTTTATGGCCTACAAATAATTGTTCGGGGTCTGGATGTTTGTCCTTGTGCAATTTATGTTTGTAAACTGCCTCTACGATACAGGAGAAAATCTAGTGTGGGGGTAACGTGTTTTAAAAAAAAAGAAGAAAAAAAAGATAATACTCGCGCCACGCCGCCGTAGCCTAGATAACCTCACTTTTCCTTCTCGCCGATGAATAACCAATAACGTCGTAACTTTTATTTAATTCACAAAATTAACATATAGGATTTATGTGTCTGGGCCCATAACCAGATGTGTTTTAATTTAATAAAAGTATAACCTTCACGTACACAAAGAACTGTATTTATTAACTTTAAATTATTGAGATATATAAGGATTACACACAGCGGACATTACCAATAAAAAGATATATAGCAAAAATAAAGTATACAGTGTTATCAACTTAACAACGAAAAATTTGATATAGCCAACCTTAAATAAATGTTTAAACATTGCCATATTCAACAATAGCTTATAAATCTTTAGCCCATATTTGTGAGCCTTAGAGGAAATATACTGCTAGAAAAGCAGCCTCTCTCTGAAAGGCACCATAGATTCGTGAACTACAACATCATGTCCCGATGTGTAAATTTGTCTCACATTGTCCAAAAATGTTGAAGTAAAGGTTAAAAAGGATCTCGTAAAATCGATCGTTTTCTCTTGGTGCCTGATTATCAGCAAAATACCAACATCTCAATATAATACCGAATATAAGTTAATAATAATAATAATATATAATAATATATTTTTTTAATTTATTCTTATAATTAATTATGTACATAATGATTTCTTATATTTACGCGAACATTGCACATGATTAAAACTACTTTTACGGATTTTATCGCGTTTATTTTTACTTTTATTTTTAATTCCCGACGTTTCGGGCGCTTTCCAGCACCCATGGTCACGGGGGACTGAGATGACTGACGTCCCGATGTCATTGTTAAACCCGGAGAACCTTCAGCTTTTTTAATTATTGTTTATGGTCCGATCTATCCAAAATGAACTGACTATGTCCTGAGGTCTTGCAGTGTTATGCTTGGGTTTAGTTTTAATTTTATTGATTATAGGATCCCAAGCAGGTGGTAGTACCCAGCCTCCTTCTCTATTGAAATTAGGATGTTTTTTAATTTCAATAGCCTCACGTATCATCCTTGGTAGGAATCGGTGTTCTTTCGCGAGGATTTGTGGTCTATCAAATCTGATGTAATGGTTGGGGCCGTCTAGGATATGATCACAAACTGCAGACTTCCCGGAACGTTGATGCTTCACATCAGCTATATGTTCTTTTACGCGGGTCCTAATTGATCTTTTGGTTTGTCCTATATAATCATTCATTCATTCAGTCCCCCGTGACCATGGGTGCTGGAAAGCGCCCGAAACGTCGGGAATTAAAAATAAAAAGTAAAAATAAACGCGATAAAATCCGTAAAAGTAGTTTTAATCATAATTATGTACATTATTTATATTTTAAATTTTGCCAAACTGTAAGCCTGTTTGCCGGCAACACAACAGTTCATCGTTTCACACTCCTTAATAACAATATCTGGTACTTATGGCTACTTAAATTAACACAAAATAATTAAAGAAACATTCACCACTATGGACACAACGACAGATAATGTTTCCTCAAGATTGATTTGAGCTGCGCCTTTGTTATGCTTAATATAATAAGATATATTTATTTCAGGCATGAGAGGGTGATAATATAATATTATTTCTTCCAACAACTTTCAAGCGTCGAAAATCCATCCTTGCACCGATCGATTCGCCTCTAATTTTTTTTTTGACTTGCGCTTTTCTTTTAAGCTAATTGTCTTAATTTATATTAGTCTGTTCTACCACTAATGATAGTAGTTGACGGTTTATGATTTGCCGAAACATATCAAAGATATCAGTTCTACCATCAAAATGAATCTGTTGGCGACTGACGGTGTTAATAAAATCGGTGAGGGTAGATCGTTTATTCTGTAACTCTGTAACTCCAATTGGCGTTGTTAGTTTTTCGTATATTAATAGCTTCTCTTACCACACAGGGGTGGAAGGACGATGTCGAAGACATGGTAGAAGGTTCTTTTCATCCCTCAAAGAATCAGTTTCAGTAGTATAATCGGATGTCTTACAATGTTTCTGTAACGGGAGATTCCTGGTAACCGTCAAGAATATTCATAGACAATCAGATCATAAATACCACAGACTGTAAATATTTGCAGGAAAACTAAACTCACACGTTTTCTAGTGATACGTCCGTGACTCCATGTGGAGTCATGTTGTATTTCATGAATTTTTTAACTGACTTCAAAAAGGAGAAAGTTATATGTTCGACTGTATGAATTTTTTATGTATGTTCACCGATTTCTCCGCCAATTGTCGACCGATTTTCAAAATTCTTTTTTTATTCAAAAGCCTCTTGAGGTGGTCCCATTGTCACCAAGTAAGAATCTGATGATGAAATCCCAGGGAAATCGAGGGCAACCTTCAAATTTTATACGCACATACATTGTTTTGCATATACTTTCTTACGTAATTTAGGTTTTGGTGCTTGGTAATCATCATCTCTAATTCGCAACTCAACATCGCAACCCTCAAATTTTATGGATATTGTTTAAAACAGTATACATAACAGATTTGGTCATTAGCTCAGGATTTGATGATAGGATCCCAAGAAAATCAAGTGTAACCCTCAAATTTTATTAGCACCTACATTGAGATAATCCAATAATATTCCAGCGCAACTTGTCTATCACTTCTTCCAGTTCAAGGATCTTCTCGTCAGTGCTCAGAGTGCGTGCGTTGTATGTTGCCAGATCGAGTCGTCTTAGGTGGCAACCGAATCTCCACCGGTGATTTTTAGCATCCCTGCCTCGCCGTTATCATGGTCGCCACCGTAAGCAGGAATAGTGGGGCCGCCGGGGACTGGGGGCCGTCCCTTCATAACTCTCGTTGTCAATCTTATTATCAATATACTCCATATTGCCATAGTTGCCACGCTTGGCGAGCGGGTTGGCAACCGCAGTTTTTTTATTATTATTTGGCTGTTCATCAGAAAGATGCTGCTGTCCATCTTCTTCCTCAGTTTCCCTCTGTCGCCTTTTACGACAACCACGGGAATATTTGGGGTAGTGGGTATTCTTACCCGTCACTACACTGGGAGTATTATATATAGTGATAGTTTTCCGTAGGTTGCTGCCTTTTGTGACTCACCGATAGCATGTAAGGTGTAAACGCGACTAGACTGCAGCAGTTGGTCCGTCATTTTAGAGTGTAGTTATCTACCAATTTCAGAGTTGGAAAAATCCTAACTGCTGCATCATCTGCGAATTCACCAATCTGTTTAACTAGCCGGTCACCAAAGCGTAAATTATTTAATAAATCAACAAATTCCACATCTACTTTGTCACATGTTGATGGTGAGTTTGCTGAAGGAAAACTGTTGCCATAAATGTATTTCTGCGTTAGACCACGGGGGTTGTTCTAAGCACCAATATCCTTTAACTGGCGATAATTGCATGATATCTCCAAATAACGACACATTTATATTTTTGTTGGCGTAAGTAAGTTATACGTAATTTTGCCTAAGAAACCATGGATATTTCATCTACTACTAGCTATTTGATATAACGCCAATTACGCCTTTCTCGTTCCAACGGCTGTCCATTCATTTTACGATATGTTGTCGTAATACCTTATTCTATAGGAAGTGAAAAAACCGAGTGACAGAAATTTGTCGTGCCGCTATACCCGTCAGAGATGCTACTTCCACCCAAAGTTCGTTATGGTTTAAGAAATTTATTTCTCATAAGAATAGAACATTCATTTGTCTGAGAAACACAGGATTGACTTAAAATAGATAAATATGTTAACATCGAAACAAGTGCTGAAGCGACATTATTTGATCATTGAACAATCATAATTGTAAGAATATTGACAATTACATTTCAAATCCAAACCAACATAAAATATAAAATAAAAATGTGGGTGAATAAAAAACAATTACATCAACAACAAACAATTCAAAACATTTTATAGTATTGTTGTAACATCGAGTAGCAAATGCCTATGATCTTATTATGTGTCGAAAATCAAAGAGTTCAATTAGGTAGCATAGATGAGATTTGATCAACGAGTTATATATAGTGTAGCAGACAGATTTTGAAAAATAATGAACAGTATGCCGAAGCCTACCCATAAGGCCAGAAAAGATTTTCTCTATTTGAGGCTTCCAATTAATTTGACTGTCAAGAATAAGTCCGAGAATTTTATTCAGAATCTACCCTCGGTTCACTACTGATATATAGCTTTGGGCAGTCAGAAATTTTCTTATTCTAAGCACTGAAAATCATATAATTGGTCTTGGATACATTTATAGTTAAAAGGTTGTACTGAAACCATGTAGTTAGAGTATTTAGGTCGTTTTGAGCTTTTTTTAATATTGTTTGTATATTATCACCAAAGTAGAAGAGATTAGTATCGTCAGCGTATAATGTCACATCACCAGCTAACCCTATTTCATGAATATTGTTTATGTAGATGATAAATAGAAGAGGCCCAATAATAGCGCCCTGTGGCACCCCGTAAGTGATAAGTTGAGGTGTACTGTGAGTATTAAGAATTTTAACAATCTGCTGTCTGTTAGAGAGGTAAGACTGAAAAGCATACTGAGGACAGTTCCTTTGAAACCGATATTAAATAAATTGTTGAGAAGTAATTTATGGCTTATTGTATCAAAAGCTTTTTTTAAATAGATAAATACTCCAAGAGCGATTTGCTTTTTATCTATGTTGATTTTTAAGTTAGTGTCTAAGTCTATGCAGGTCGAAAGAGTGTTTGATTTGGAGCGAATGCCGTATTCTTTGCTATTAATGAAGTCAACTGATGCTAGGTAGTTATCCAAACGATTGTATAAAACTTTTTCGAATACTTTTGAGAGTACTCGAAGTATTGAGATAGGGCGATAATTTCCTGGATCTGTTGACCTGACTTAAGTATTGGGCTAACTTTGGCCAATTTTAAAAAATCAGGAAAGTAACCACTTTCTAAGCAATTATTTATAGTGTTTGTTAATGTTTCTAAGGTAAGAGGTTTTATAGATTTTAAGGCTTTACACATTAAACCATCGAGACCAGTACTTGTATTCGAGTTTAAACTGTCTATGATTTTGTTGACTTCGTCTGTTGTAGTAGGGGTATATTGTGTTAGTTCCATAGTTGTAATATCTATTTGCTTGTTGTACAAAACATAATATCCACGGTTGGAGCATAGCAACGCCTGATATGCTCAACAATTAATTTTAATAAGAATGATTTTCCGATGCCCGCTCCACCCGTGATAAATAATAACAACGGCTGTAGATTATCATTTAACCTGATGTCCCTCTCAATGGTATCCGCCACTTGTTTTAACAAATCCTTTTGTTGAACATTTAGGATTCTGATTCCAGTTGTGAAGACTTCATCAGGCCTAGCGGAAGGACCATTATTTTCAATGAAATCATCATAATTATACGCATTGATTGGGTCTTCGGCGTAGATTTTCTCATTATCTTCTGTAGAATTGTCATCGTGCTTCACCGTATTGAGTGCTACAGCCTGAATCAGAGCTTGTTGTATGACTTGTTCGGCATGGGCGAATTGTTCTACGGAAAAATTATATAAAAGATGCCTTAATTGACTGTCGTAAGAAACAAGCTTCAGCTGCTTCGTCCTCTACAATAAGCTCATTTTCATAGCGAAAAGGAATGTGTCATACAATTAAACTGTAATAAAATTCTCGGTCACTGTTTAACGCCGCAGTCGAATAAGCGGATCGCATCACGGAGCGGATCTCAATCAGTAGTGAGTACGTAGAACTGCTGCATGATTTCTGATTCGCATTCTTATATTATCACGCAATCGAATGTATCTAGTACTCTCGTTCTCCTCGTCTCTTAACTCAATATCACCGTCATCATCATTCCAAAATGTACTTGAAACGGTTTCATAGCGAACGGCAGATTCGGCCAGACTTACTGACTTTTCTTTGTTGGTGACGATGGAATACATTGTTGAAAACAAATGTTTCGTCTTCAATAAATCGCAGAAGTCGGTGGCGTTGCTCCGGACGACAACTATTTACGAAAACAGTTTTTCTTGTACACATCTTTATAGGTAAATGGCAGAGACGATACGCCGGTTCTGGGGCACTAACTAATCGTTGACCAAGAATCGCCATAGAAATAGCAAACAACTGCTTCCACACATCATTACTTTGACGTTTTGCTTTTTGTACCGCTTCCCTTAAAACATTGCCACAATAATTGGGTTTGCACTTGCTAGCAAACTTGCCAATATAATACGTAACAGCTGTTACAGTCCTACAGGGTGGTAAGTCCATATTTGCTTCCCATACATTTAAAAGAACGGAATTATAGTTGTTAATCATAACTTCGTCTGTGTTTCTTTGCACTTCACAAAAACGTCCATTATTACTAAGAGCGTGATCTGATTCTAAACATTTTGTCGTGGTACTTATAGCCCTTGGGAATCCAAAACGACAGCAACCATTGTTTCAATCTTTATAGCATGTTGTGGAGTGTTTGCGGGTTTGTAACGTTTTAACCAGCTCTGCACTATCACCGCCAGGTGAGCATGACACTACGTGATCGATTACTCTAAGAATTAAAATCGGTAATAGATTTGCATCACAGAAGCATATCTAAATGTGGGCTACCTCTGTTCTGGAACTCTATCCTGTGCCAATAGTCGGTGAAAGCTCCTCCTAAACAGTCACTTTATTCCGTGTATATTATACCGAGTACATTTTCTTTACTTAATATTCTCACATTACATTATATGCACACACGGAATAAGGAAAAGTAGTTATCATCATCATCATTACAGCCCTTCACAAGTCCACTGATGAACATAGGCCTCCCCCAAGGTATGCCACAAAGCACGGTCCTGAGCCACCTGCATCCATCGACTTCCAGCATGTCTTACCATCGTCGTCACTCCATCTAGTGGGAGGTCGCCCTACACCTCGCCTACCGGTACGAGGCTGCTACTTAAGAACCTTTTTTCCCCAACGGTTGTCGGTTTTTCGAGCTATATGGCCGGCCCATTGCCACTTCAGCTTACTAATCCGTTGGGCTATGTCGGTCACTCTGGTTCTACTGCGGATATCCTCATTTCTAAGTTTATCACGCAGATAAACTCCGAGCATAGCCCTCCCCATAGCTCGCTGAGCGACTTTGAGCGTCCTCATACGGCCATCAGTGAAGTTTTTATATAATAAAATAAAAGAATGTAATAAATAAAATAATCTAACGATAATTTTTGTACTAGACAGGAAAATTTCATTAATAAAACCACAATGTCTTTAAATTAATAATTTTATTCGTCTTTTAAAAAACTTATGGAAGTATTTTTTCGCCTTTATTTGAAATATGTCCTCATAAACATTAGAGTCTCTCTTCCCTTTTAATATTTTGTTTATATCATTACAGTAATTGTTTATGAAAAATCTGCAAGATAAATTTATAATAAATTCTATATATATATATATATATATATTTTAGAGAGAGAGAGAGAGAGAGAGGGATCTCTTTACGGTAAATGTTGATCAGACGCGACTTCACGCGAGCACTTTGTTGATCCGAAAACGCATGTTGATCCGGCGCCTTTTGTTGATCCAATATGCATTTCTGGTAACTAATGTGGCTCCGACCGGATCAACATCTGCACTCACGAACCTGTTTGCTAGCGTTTGCTGAAGTTGATCCGATATACAAATCCACCTTGCGATGGTTACGGAAAATGTTGATCCGATTTAAATGAGCCAATCAGAGCACAGCAAACGATAAGATAAACGATCGTATTGGCTGAAAGCAGCCGCGACGTTGCCGTTTCGTATCTTTGGCGTTACAAGCTACAGATTAAATGCGTGTTCAATACAATAATGCATTCAGGGTGCTGTTGGGTCTGCCTCGTTATTGTAATGCGCCGGGTATGTCCGCGGATGCGCGTGTGGATTGTTTCTACACCACCATGCGTAAACGATGCACATCCCTAGTGCGCAGGGTGCGGGCCAGCTCGAATGGTATCCTGAAGGCATTTTCTGACAGGTTTGAGGTCAGTACCTGAACCTTTGTCATATGGTGCACGTGCTGACTAATCGGGCCTGTCTTAGATATAGTTTTAAAATTAGGTAAATAGTTTTAAGTTTTACTAAGATTAGTTTTTAAGATTTGTATTATTACTAACATCTATGATCCTTGTGGTCGAAATAAACTACTTTTTTTAACGTATAACTCAACAACTCGACAATGCCCCTTCTTGTAGCGGAAATGGTAGCAACGGCGACATAAGGTATTCGTCTGAGTGCGTGTTTGTGTGTGTGTGTGTGTGTGTGTGTGTGCGCGCGTGCGTGCGCGTGTTTGTGTGGCGCGTATGTGTGCGCACGCGGGTGGGTGTGTGAGTTTGTGTGTGCGCGTGCGTGTGGGTGTATGTGTGTTCGTTGTCTGAATGCATGTGCGTGCGCGTGTATGTTAGTGTATGTGTGCGTGTGTGCACTGTTATGTTTTTTGAGTACGTGTGTGTGACAGTGTGCGTGTGTGTGTATGTGTGTGTGTGATTGTGTGTGTGTGAATGCGTGTGCGTGTGCGCATGTGCGCATGTGTGTGTGTGTGTACGTGTGTGCACGTGTGTGTGTGTACGTGTGTGCCTGTGTGCTTGTATGCACTGTTGTGTGTGTGCGTGTGTGTGTGGCAGTGTGCGTATGTGACTGCGTTTGTGCGTGTGCGCATGTGTGCATGTTTGCGCGCGCGCTTTTTCTACATCTACATAATCAAGATTTTTAAGGACGCGTTTACAAAATTGATAGGTATAGAATCTAAATATTACATGAGATATTATGATGAGACCTAACCTCCGGTCTTGATGGAGTGACCTCAAAATGTATTTCGGGATTACTACTGGAACTCCTGGACTAGAAGAACTGGGTTTGGCGAGTTTGGGCTCGTTTTGTTAGTTGTGATGAGTCCTTACCTCCGGTCTTGCTGAAGTAACCTGAAGGTGTACTTCGGTAAGCAATACTGTAACACCTGGACTAGTAGAACTAGGTATATGCCGAGTTTGGGTTTGTTTTGTTAGTTATGATGAAACCGTCACAAAACAAAAGTTCTTTTCACTTTGTCTCTAGCACCAATAGGTAGCCAAGCTGATATTCGGAAAAATTAATAACTTCGTAGTAACATCTTTATGGCCAGTATCGATATCCACTTACTAGCCACACTGTTTTTCGCTGTAACCAACTGTCCTTTATGTGAGACTCACTTGCCCTCACGCGGTACCCACTTTACTGCACTCCAATGCACCCACCACCACCTCTGCCACCTATGCCTCCACATCTACCACCGCATCCCTCTCTGAGCCTTCGTTCTCCATCTCCGCTACCTCCGCCTCCACCATAAACTCTGCTCCCTCCGCCTCAACAATACAATCCGCTCCCTCCGCAGCCACCACCACGGCTCGTCACTATTCTTTCCGCCTCCGACACAATCTAAGGTTGACCTACTTCTGACCCCACTCTCCCCGTTTCCACTATCTCCGACTTTACCCCAAATTCCTCTCCTCTGCCTTCACCACAAACTACCCTGCATTCACCTCCGCCTCCACCACGTCTCCATTCTCCGTCTCCGTTTTCTGCGCATACACACACATACACATACACACATAAACATGCACTCAGACGAACACACACGCACGCACACACACCCGCACGCACGCCCTCGCACGCTCATACACACGCACACACACGCACACCTACACACACACACACACAAACACGGACACAAACACACACACACACATACACACACACACGCGCGAGCACACATACATACACGCGCGCGCACACATATACACACGCGCGCGCCACATACACATACGCGCGCGTGCTCGCATACATATACATGCGCGCGCGCGCTCGCACACACACACACACACACACCCCCCGCACATACACACACACACGGCGCGCGCTCAAACGAACACACAGATATACGCACAAGCACACACACGCACACACACACACACACGCGCGCGCGCGCGCGCGAACACTCACATACACCCATACGCACACACAAAACGCGCACACACACTAGTACACATGCATCGGCACACACTTGTACCCACACACAAAAGCAAACACACGCACAACCCCACACACACACACACAGAACACAACTACACACACACGCGTGCACTCAATCGAACACAGACATACACTCACATGCATGCACTCGCACGCAACACTCACACACACATACACACACACACGCACGCGCGCGCGCGCACATGCGTTCAACGAACACACATGAACGCACATACACCCACACGCATGCGCACACACAAACTCGCACACACACGCATAAAAGCACGCACACACGCAAACACATGCGCACGCACTAAATGGCACCCCCCACCCTTACACACACACATACTCGAGTGATAAATTGATTTGTAATAAAGTACTATCTATCATCTTTTAATTGATCCATGACAATTGAACAAAGTAACACAAATTCGATCACACGATAACAAAAACTCGAACAAACGTCTTTCCACAATAAAACCTGCCAAAGTTTGATTCACAAAATCAGCAGATAACGCATTTTCTTACCTTATTACTATACTATAAGGAAGTAGCCTACTGGGTTCTCTGTCACACACAGAACGCGACGTTGCCGCTTCGTTTTCGAGTACCTATTGGTCAATTATGGCTCCGGATCCACTTAGTCTGAGTAAATGTCGCATATAAATTATTTATACTCTGGATCTAAAAAATCATATTCAGTATGATTTTTTCGACCGTTGATAGATCAACAAATGTTGGTCAAATCGCTGACGAGTATATTGAAAACCTGTTAGTGCAGATCCACCGATGTCACACGCGCATCAAGGATGGATCAAAGTATATCAGTTTGTGCGACGAGGATCTGAGCAAACACGTCAAATAGGTTTTTTTTTATAGGATAGGGTGACAAACGAGCACACAGTCCACCTGATGGTAAGTGGTTGCTGTGGCCCATAGACATCTTCATCTATCCTCGATTACGAATCAAAATGCAGATGCGTTGTCACCCGTGAGGACTAAGATGGAATGCCTCGTTTCCAGTAAAAAGGGTCTCCGGTTCTCTACACTCACCATACGAAATACAGCAGCATTAAGCTACTATTTCACGCTGGTATTCTGTGAGAGCGTGGTCCTTCCCCCGGTCGAGCCGACCCATTCGTGCTACAACTATACTACTAATATAACTGCAGCATGGCTCTACCACGTATAACAATTGTTCAACAATTGTTCTAACTTCTCACTGGATCAACATTTACCGTGAAAGGATGATTATATATATATATATATATATATATATATATATATATATATATATATATATATATATAATTATATTGCCTTTATATATTCCTTTCTAAATTAAAAAATAGACGCTCAACTGCATTTATAGTTCTAATAAGACCTTCCTGCGAAGGCGGCTTGCATCTGGGCCCAATAAATTATAATTCTTGGAACAGGATTTTCATTTCCTTCAAAGAATTTAAATGTTTTGTTTTTTTCCTCTTTTCTGATCAGGCGTATCGCCATTTAAGGTGTCGAATAGCTGGTCTATTTTTTCAGAATCAGAATGGATGTCGTTGTTGCTTCTTGCGGCAGTTCATCTAGAAAGTAAACACTCATTTATTATTTTATAGTGAAAGGTTGGGGAAAATGAAATTAAATTGAAGGCAAATGGAAATTCACGCGCTCGCCGCGTCGCGTCTCGCACCCTCGTTCGCTCTTGGAAGCGTGTCGGGGAGGGAGGCACGAGACAAGACGAGACGACCGTGTACAGTAGGCATAAAAATTACACCTAACATAATTTTTATAAAAATATTCAATTATAAAAGGAAGCTGTCAACGCGAAGTAGCTTAATTTTTTTCTTATTATAATTATTATTTGAATAAACTCTAATTTTATTATTTGATTGATTATTTGAATAAACTCTAATTTTCAGAGTGCGAGTGGTGATTATATGAAGCAGACGTGTATTTTGTTGTCCTTAAAATACAATTACAATTTTCAGCTTAAATAATCATTAAACAGTAGTAAACAAGTTGTAAATTTCTGCAAAGGTTAATGGATACATTAATTCAATAGTGACGACAAAGTTGTGTGGTATAAGTCATGAACTTAATGCGCTCACCACCCCGTGGATCATTAACAGATTTAGGAACATCGAATAGTAAGTTTAATATGGAGCACCAAAATACCCAGAGAAAACGTAAGCAACCAGAGCATAGTTGCAACTGCAACTGTGCACAAGAACTTCAAGATTTCCGCAAAGATGTTACGTTAATGTTACAAAAATTCACAAACACCCAGGAAGCTACAATGAACTTCATTCGTGACAATATTACAGAAATGAAAACACAGGTAAACAACATTAAAGTGGCTACCAACACTCTGAATAAAGAGTAGATATCAATGAAGACCCAAATATCAGACGTAACTACAAAGGCAACAGCAGCGGAAAATAAAATTCAATCTCTTGAGGCAGAAATAGTTACTTCGAAAAACAGCTTCTGCTAAAAAGGAGGACAACATACATCTATTATGTACTGACAGTATGACAAAACGTTATAAAACTATGCTTACGGAATCTGGATACAAAATTATACATTGAATAAAACTATTATTTACGGATTTTATCGCGTTTAATTACTTTAATTTATTTTTTATTATTATCCCGACGTTTCGGGTGCTTTACAGCACCCATGGTCACGGGGGGACGTCAAAGATGTTCGACGTCCCCCCGGTGACCATGGGTGCTGTAAAGCACCCGAAACGTCGGGATAATAATAAAAAATAAATTAAAGTAATTAAACGCGATAAAATCCGTAAATAATAGTTTTATTCAATGTGTAGTGTTCGCGTAAATTTAAGAAATCATTATACAAAATTATAAACAAAATAGACCCTGAGTACTGTACTCGGGAAACAACAACTACAAAAACAATTATGGATCATGTTTCTACTAATTTGAAATGTAACAATTTTCATTTGGCTATCATTGAATTAGCCCTATCGGATCATAAAAATATGTACTTAGAAATAAAAAGAGTAATGCCTCCACCAAAACAAAAAATAGTGTATGAAGTGGCTGATATTATTAAATTAAATAAAATTATAGAATTATCAAAATTTCAAAATATTTCCTGTAATTTTAATATTCTAGAAGAACATATAAAAATAACTGCCGAAAGTAAAACAAAAAAATATAAAATATAGAACCAACCTCAAAAAGAATAGCAACATAATAGCTCAGATTAATGAAAGGAATATATCATGGAATAAATTTTAACAAAATCCTAAAAATAATAACCTAGAGCTAGATTTTAAATTTAAGAGAGACACGCTGGCACAAACGATTAAGAATACAAAACAGAAGTATTTCTACGGAGAATTCATCAAATGTACAAAAAACCCCAAGAAAATGAAAACAATTAATTAATAATCTAGCAAATAACAAAATTTTAAGTAATTGTGTTCCCCCAAACCTTACAGATGAAAACGGAATAGTGAGCACGGACCAAACAGAGGTATGTGAAACCTTTAATTGTTTCTTCGCTAACATAGGTATGCAACTAGTAAATGAAATACCAGACAAGATTCATAACAATGATACATATATGTTACCTAACCACCAAACAAACTGCTCACCATGAGCTATCGCGGTTTTCCCCATGCACAGCTAATGAAGTATCTAAAATCATAGATGACTTGGATTCAAATACGAGCACAGGTATTGATGGTATAAGTACTTACTAAAATCGTAAAGTGTACAAAAAATCATATAATTCATAATCTGACACATTGCCTTAACAAACTTTTTAATCTTCCCAGAAAGCTTAAAAATCCCTAAAGTCACACCAGTGCACAAGTTCGGTACAAAAACAAATCCCGGAAAATATCGACCAGTTTCAGTTCTGCCAATACTCTCCAAAATTCTTGAAAAAATTATTTACATGAGATTGGACGACTACCTACCTTACTAAAATTAAATTTTCGTATAACCAACAATATGGCTTTCGACCCAAATTCCTTACTAAATTAAATTTTCGTATAACCAACAATATGGCTTTCGCATCTAACACCCTTGGCGCAACTATAGATTTAGTAACCACTATCAAAACCAAAATTGATCAAAAACAGTTTGCTTTAGGTGTTTTTGTTGATTTAAAAAAGGCTTTCGACACGGTCAACCATTCCATACTACTAAAAAAATTGGAACGTATTAGCATTACTGTAAACGTATACAAAATGCTAAAGTCTTATTTGGATGATCGGAATCAGATTCTAAAAATTGGAGACTACCAGAGTAGTCGCAAGCCTCTAACATGTGGCATACCACAAGACTCAATTCTTGGCCCATTGTTGTTTCTGATCTACGTAAACAACATTCACCAAGCGGGACTACAGGGTCGCCTTGCTCTCTACGCAGATGATACAAGTTTATTTTATTTCGGGAGCAATGTCAAAGAAACAACAATGCGCGCACAAGAGGATATAAACATACTTCACTGTTGGCTCCAATACAATCTATTAACAATTAATACTTCTAAAACTTCATACATAATATTTAGTTCCAAAAATAGAAAAATACCTGATCGCCTAAACTTAGTATTAACGTTGAGATATTACAACAAGTTAACCAAGAAAAATACCTAGGCTTAACACTGGACAAAAACATTACATGGAAAGCTCACTTGCAATATATTCACAACAAACTCTCCTCACTTGTGGGCGCATTGCATAAAATAGTTCGATATATACCGAAACATGCTCGACTTTTAATATACAATACGTTGGTAAAGCCTCACTTACTGTATCAAATCGAAATATGGGGTACTGCAGCTAAAAGTAATTTAAAAGCGATACAAATATTACAAAATAAAATAATTAAAATCTTACACAACTATGACTTCTTAACGCCATTGAAAACATTTACAAAAACACAAAAATTTTAAATATTAAACAACTTTTTACGTATAATACATGTCTACTTATCTACAAGATAACTCACAAGCTTATTCACTCACACATAACAATCACAACAAAAAGTCAAATAAACAAATATATAACCCGCCGAGCCAGCAATTTTGTGCTACCTGCCGTAAGAACAAACTATGGAAAAAATAACATAACATTTGGGGAAGCACAGTTATACAATCAACTTCCAAAACATGTGAAAGAAGCGACTTCAATCAATATTTTTAAAAGAAGATTATTTGAATATATTTATAATGATTAAACTATGCATTAAAATTATATCGCCTTATAGTTGATAGGAACACAATGAACTCGCTTCTTGGTTAACGATCGACCGATTTTTTTAATTGTTTTTTTACTACCCACACGCACTAGAATTATAATATAGATGTTATTGTTCTCATGTAAGTGACATATTGTCTTAATGAGAAATAAAGTTCTTTAACCCTTTGACGACTACGGGGACAAATGTGTCCCTAGCCAATAATTATGAAAATATTCATAATTAAGAAGCCAATGCCCATTCCTTTATTTTTTATTAGTTCTTGAACGCTTCTCTAATAATTTTTTTCGCCAACAACACTACGTAGGTAATAAGATATACTGTCTATGGTAATTGGAAATTGACAATTCGCTTGGTGCGTTTTCGGTAAATTTATAAAAGTTTTTCGGGACCACAAAGTGTTTTATATTGTTTTTTTATTGTGCTATTATTATTGCCTGGTAAGTAAATTGATATAATATATATTCATCAAACCATTATATAAGTTGTTTACAGTGATACGACATCATAAACATAAAGGGACACCAGCGTCCCAGTGGTCCATAAGAGACATTATTTATGAGAAATTATTATCTTATTCTACTGATGATTTTTGTCAATTACCCTCATTTTTTTATTGATATTGTTTTACAGATTATGTTTCGTAAAGAACGTGGCGTTTTTGAACTCAAGAATGATGAAGTCCTACAGATTTTGATGGGTGACAGTAGTGACGAAGAAGACAATTTACAACTGGACGAAGAAGATCAAAGTATTTTGACGCAGGATGATGATCAAGGGGTCTCTGACGTTGAAATTGAAGATACTCCAGTTCCACTTCAGAAATCAGTAAGTCTGCCACCTGAACCAACAAAGTCTACAGCTGTTTTACCCGTCACCGAATCACACAGTAATCAAGAACCACTTTTCAAGTGGAACCAGAGAACATATGTGCCAAATACTTTTCGTGATGTGGAATATGAGTTCGGAAAGATACAAATTTGTCAAGAAGTTGATGCTGATGTATTGACTCCCTTTGACATATTTTGTTCAACTACAAATTTTTATATTTTAGTTCAAAATATAGTACAGGAGTCAGTACGGTACGCTCATCAAAATGGCCGGGCATTTACTGTAGATGTAAAAGAAATGAGAGCATTCCTTGGTATGAATTTAGTTATGGGCTATCACATTTTGACATCATTAATTTTATAGATTACTGGTCTACAGAACCAGATATGGCAGTACCTTTCATATCAAATGTTATGCCAAGGACTCGATTTGAATAGATACGCAGAAATCTTCACTTCTGCAATAACGAAGAAGTGGGAGACACAAATAGTCCGAGTTATGACAGAGCGTATAAAATTCGCCCCATAATCGAACATTTCAACAAATCAATTTCAAAACGCTCTCAATAATACAAAAAAGCAATCTATCGATGAACATATGATAAAATTCAAAGGGCATAATGCAATGAAGCAATACATAAAAAATAAGCCAGTCGAGTGGGGCTTCAAATTATGGTGTAGATGTGATGCTGCAACAGGATACCTGTTTGAATTTGACTTATATACAGGCAAGCGGACTTCTGGGACTGAGTACGGTTTAGGTGAATCTGTAGTACTTCAGCTTACGAAAAAGTTGGACGGATTAGGATGGGAAATTTATGTTGATAATTTTTTCAATTCACCTATGTTGCAGCATACATTGATTTATCAGAATACCAAGGCATGCGGAACTGTTCGAACAAACCGGAAACATCTTCCAAAAACTGCACCAGTTGACAAAAAAAATGAATCGAGGAGACATATACACCACAAGTTTTCAGGGCATTTCATACGTGAAGTGGATGGACAATAAAGCAGTGCACTTGTTGACCAACTTTCTGTCACCTTTAGAAACAGACTCCGTAAAACGACGCAAAGCTGGGTCAGCGGAAAAAATTAATGTGAAATGCCCAAAAATTGTATCACACTATAACAAAAACATGGGAGGAGTAGATCTCATGGATCAACGTAAAGTGTGCTATGAAATCGATCGCAGATCGAAAATAAAATACTACCTGCGACTATTTTTTGATCTCTTAGATATTTCAGTGAATAACGCACATACTGTCTACGCAAAGCTTCACGATGAAAAACAGTTGGAAGGAGGTCTGTTGTCTAGTTTGCAGTTCAGACAAGTCGTTGCTCGAAGTTTGATAAACGGTTTCTCTGTCAGGCAGCGAGACCTTCCCACTTCAAAATCAAGTTCAGTACGCAGATCTGTAAAACGACAGTTACCCACACACCCCATGGAAAAATCAAAAACCAGGAAGAGATGTGTCAACTGTGCCAAGTGCAGGATAGAAAACCGAACAAACAATACTTGTGTTCTATGTAAAGTTCACCTCTGCTACACTAATGAAAGGAACTGTTTAGCTGAGTACCACAACTAATTACTCTAAATTGTATATTTTTCATGAATAGATAAATTTGCTTCTAAAAATGTGCGGTTTTCAATATACGATACCTCAAATACCGATAAAATCTCGAAAACGTGAAGAATAAGTTATATAGGCAAAAAGTATCGGCCATTGGCCACAGGGACCGGTTTGTCCCAAAAATTTCCAAAAAAACTATAATTATTTTTGGTATTTTAATAAAAAAATATCTTTATTATATGCATAAATAACTGTTATATAAAGCTGTTAAGATTACATACCCTCCCATACTCTTATGGTCCTGAAAGGGTTAAACCGAATAAACTCTAATAATAGTTGATTGATATTTACATAAACTATTATATTATATTATATTTCGAGGCGTCGATTATTTTTATACAATATCAAAAGTTATCCAATAAGACAACTTACTGTTCCCAATCTTAGCAAGCATTCCTGCAGCGACTGAGTGGCTGAATATTTGGCAAGCTATGCTGACTTTCATCTTTTGTTTAAAATTGGGTTCAATATGCTGCTTAGTTAAAGCAGGTGCAAAAACAAAATTTGGATTTCCATCGTCTTTTTCAAAAAATGATTTAATGTGACTCCACTTGGCTACACCTGTAATAATAAACATATAAAATATATTATAAATAATGACAGAAGTATTAAAAAAATACATTTATTTGAGTCTGTTTGTTAATATTAATCTGATGATCATCCACACGGCGGGTTGCTCAAGACAAGATAAATCTTATGAAGTCTGAATTGTCACCTTTGACCTTAGTCATATACTCATGTAATACCTAATTACTATCTATTACTAGCTTGCCAGGCAGACATTGTTCTGCTCTTTTCGACGACCCTTTGTCATGTCCTATTAAAAATTCTTAAATTCGCAAAAAAAATGTGGGTCACTCATGGGCAAAAAACTATCCTATCTCTCAAGTTGGACCAAACTGCCACTGTGTGCAAATTTGATTAAAATTGGTTAAGTAGTTTATGAGTCCATCGCGGACAAACAACGTGACACGTATTTTATATATATTAAGATTTACAACATTTAAATTACCTAGTATAGATTTTCCATCAATTTGCAATACTTGAGGGCATTTAATGTCGTACTTCAGTAAATTATTTCTGAAGCATTTGATTAGGTGAGGTAGGTATGACGATTTCATGGCCTTTAAACTCAAAATATGGTTGAGTTACTGCGGAACCAAGGGAGTTTAATGCTTTGACGTTCACACCAAAGTTATCTGATACAGTAGCAGTGACGTTCAACCCAGCTTGGAAGCTGGCATCAAGTACCTGTAAATACAAATATATAATCATATATATTGAGTATGCAATGGTTTTTTTCTTCAGTCAACTATATTGCATACTTACTTCTTTTATAAGAACAGATAATCTATCAGCCGTAACACAATTACCAGAAAAGTAGATAGCTAAAGGCTGCTCCACTTCTTTCGGATTCCAACAGCCATAAATAGCATTGCATGTGCGGCTGGCTCCATAGATCTGCCTTGATTTCCATGATCTTGATAACCATCAATTACATCTTGTTTACTAATATATTGCAAATGTGTTTTAATATATCGGTCGTATTGACATTTTGTCAAATGCCAAAATGCACAGATTTTCTTCTGGTTCTCGATTTTTAGCTATTTCTTTAATTGTTTCGAATATTTGGCTATTTTATACCGCATTTCATTGGAATTCTATTCAGTAATGCTTTTAATGTACCTTCGCTTGGTAGACAAAAAAATCGCCTCAGCAGTCTATAGCAGCCAGCTGTAGACCTTTTATAGATACTTAAAGCCATAACTTTGTCCTCTATACTCCACCTCCGACCAGTCAGTTTTCCGGGAGTATTTTGCAGTTGACTTTGCAACAATAAAGCAAATGACCCAGATATATTTTGATACGTGAGACTTTGGACATTACTATTTGTAGTTGATGTTTTGAAGAGGGCACATGGTTGTTTCTTAATTTTTTTTAAGTCTCATTATTTCGCTCAAATTTCTCCTACATCTTTTATACAGTTTAAGTTTCTTAGGGGTAAATTCCAATGACTTGTTTAAATCCAGCTCCCTCAAAATCCCTTTAGTCCTTGGCATCTGGAAATAAGTTAAATATTCTGATCATATAGAGCCTCGTTTCTTAAACAATACTTAAACAGACCGTAGGTTCGAAGCCTATACATATGAGGGCAACAATGAAAGTTTTTAGAACTGGCCACTTGCAAACGATATAATAAAAAAATAAATTTTACCAATATTATTGTGTATGTATTTTATTAGATATGGGCAAAGTCGATATAAGTCAATCACCGTGACTGTTGTTCCAATTATAAAAAATTCACGGTGACAAATCACTGTGACTTTGTCACGTCGATCACGTCGGATAGGTAACAGAATAGATATTTGGAACGTTTTGTAATGTGATTATACACGATTTGATATGTAGTCGCTTTTATGAATAAAAACTATCGCCTGCAGCAGTAATGCAGAATAAAGAAAAAAGTACATCTATCTCGGTGATAATATATCCTACTAATTATTACTTTAGTACTAAAGTTGTGAGAATGTATGGATGTTTGTTAGTCTTTAACGGGAAAACGGCTGAACGGATTTGGATTAAATTTTGTATACATGTAGTATATTACCTGGATTAACATATAGGGTACTTTTTATCCCGGTAATATGTTCCCTTGGGATAACTTCCCGTAAATCATGCGGATGAAGTTTATTTTATACAAGGTAACAGGGTTTTAAAAAAATGCGTGCAAAATTGTTTGAGTATTGTACAGTCGCCAGCGCATCAAGCTACTTCAACCTGTCAATTTTTTTCATTCGATTTTGAACTTAACCACCAACATTTTATGGTTTAAAATACATAAATAAACATAAACACTCACGCCTGTCACCCAGAGGGGTAAGCAGAGACTACAGACTTCCATTTGGCACGATCCTGACACACCTTTCTTGCCTCCTTCACATCCATACACCTACGCATACATGCTCGTCGGTTAAGGGTACTCCTAATTTGGCCCGTTTTCAATAAATCGCCAATTTGGTCGATAAATTTTCGCCTAGGACGTCCCTTTCCGACTCTGCCATTCACTTCTGCACCATAAATTTTCTTTGTCACTCTTTCCTCGTTCATTCTTTCCACATGACCAAACCACCGAAGCATTCCTTTCTTAATCCTGGTCACCACATTATCTTGCAAGCCACACTCTTCTGTTATTACACAATTCCTTACCCTGTCATTCAGATTCAGCCCTAACATACTCCTTAACGACAGCATTTCTACTGCGTTTATTCTACTCTCGTGCTTCTTCTGCCACACCCAATTTTAACAACCATACGTTAAAGTAGGGATTAACACATCATTGTGAATTGCCATACGTGCCATTTTCGACACATTTTGACTCTTCACAATAGACTGCAAGGCCCCATTTACTCTAAATACGCAGCCTAAATATACAAACTCATCTACTTGCTCGATCAACTCACCTTCTATTCTTATTTCACAAATCGTTTTACTTTCTTCTCTTTCAAAAACCATAACCTTCGTCTTACTTGCGTTCACTTTCATACCCCTTTCTTTTAATGATCCGTTCATTAATGTAACCATCATTTGCAACTCGGCCGCCGACGACGCAAGAATAACTTGATCATCGGCGTACAAAAGGCATTTGACGGTTAACTCACCCATTCTTAATCCGCATTCTTCAACTTTCAAATTTTGCAAACAACTGTCCATAAATAGGTTGAACAGCCACGGCGAAGCTACACAGCCCTGTCTGACACCTTTATGGATGTCAAACCAGCCCGAGTAGACCCCGTTGATCCTAACACAAGCACTAGAGTCCCTATAAAGAGACTCCAATGCCTGTATCAAGTCAGCGCTCAACCCAAATGAGTTCAGTGTTTGCCATAGCAAATCCCTATCCACTTTGTCATAGGCCTTTTCCAAGTCCATGAACGCACAAAAAACCTTCTGGTTTTTGGCCAGAAACTTCTCCGCGATCATGCGCATGGAAAAGACTTGATCTGTACATCCCATTCCCTTTCTAAATCCCGCTTGCACATCCCAAATTTTTCCATAAGTTTCTTTCATGATCCTTTCAATCAGTATCTTAGCATACAGTTTTCCCACAATGCTAAGAAGGCTGATGCCACGGTAGTTTTTACAGTCCTGCTGCGACCCTCTTCCTTTATATACTGGGACTATTACAGTTTTGCACCAGTCTACCGGTACCCGCTTCAGTTCCCAGCATAAATTAAACAAGGTGTGCAGCAGGCCTGCCACCACTTCCTCTCCAGCCCTTAGCATTTCGAGTGAAACTCTATCATATCCGGCAGCCTTACCTGCTTTCATGCTTTTCATTGCTTTTATTATTTCATCTATACGTATCTCGCTACCTCTTTCCTCTTCTTTCGGTGTTTCTACTCCACTTAGTACACACGTTGTCTCCTCACTCATAAACACGCTTTCAAAATATTCCTTCCATCTCTTTAAACTAAAAACTTCATCATTCAGAATATAGCCATTCTCGTCTCTTATAGCATTCATCATAAGCTGTTTTGAATGTCCCCTGGCAGTTCTTACAAGTTTCCAGAACATTTTAATATTTGCCTGGAAGTTATCCGATATTTTTCTATCATTCTTATCAGTTCTTTCTTGCTTTTTTCTTTCAACTACTTCTTTTACTCTCTTATTAAGATGTCTAAAGACTGCCTTTTTTCTTTCAATATCACCATTCGTACCGCCAGAATTACCAGCCTTTGTTGCTAGTAAATCTAGCCATGCTCTCTTCTTTGCTTCAACTTCCATACGTATCTCATCATCCCACCATAACGTATCATTTTTCCTTTCATTCTTTCTCTTACTAACACCACATACTTCGGTAGCTGCATCCACTAAACCTTTCTTTACATTTTGCCATATATTCTCCAAGTCTAACTCCTTCATACACAATTCATCCAAACCACTTATATTTTCTTTCAGTCTACATTTGAACTTGTTTTTATCACTTTCATCTTGTAACCTTTCTGTTCTAATACGCTGTAACCCAGTGGTAGACACAGACGAGCTGAGTAGACCATTAATTCGGCATAAAACTAAATAATGATCCGTTCCTACGTTAGAACCCCGGTAAACCCTTGTATCTACCACTGCGCCCCTCAATCTTTCATCCACAATTATGAAATCTATCATGCTTCTATCGTCACCTCTTTCCCAAGTATACATGTGAATCCTCTTGTGGTGAAAGCAAGTGTTCGTCACAAAAAGATTATTTTCCATACATACGATGAGAAGACTTTCACCATTCTCATTTATACTTTCATCACCAAACGTTCCCAATATCCTTTCATAACCAAGCCTCCTCACCCCAACCCTTCCATTAAAATCTCCTAGCATAATAATATTTTCATTTCCCTTACACTTCATTAACACCATCCTTACCATTTCCCAAAACTGCTCTCGGATATAAGTGGGCTTAGACATGTCTGGGGCGTGGACCCCTAACACAAACAACTTCTTCAAGCCCACTTTCATTCGTATCCATAGCAGTCTTGGGCTTACACATTCATACTCTTTCACACATTGGCCCATTCCTTCTGAAAGGATGATACCTACTCCCTGGCATGCCCGCTCGATATCGTCTACACCAAACCAGTATGCGGTATACATGCCATGTGCAGTGACATCCTTCCCCTTCCTTTTCGTCTCATTTACGCATAACACATCTATTCCTCTATCATACATCATATCGCATACTTCATCCATTTTATCATTCATTGCCCCACATACATTCAACGTAGCCAGACGGGCCTCTGCAATCCACTTTTCGCCTCTCCGGGAGACAGAACGTGACGGGTGGCGAACCTCGTCGCCGGTTTTCCTCCCGGAGATTCTTCGCACCCCTGCCCCATTAAAGGGGCGCCGGGAACTCGGGGCCATTTCTTTATTTCGATTCCTCATGGTGCGAAATGGTGTGGTCTATTTAACGCCGCTACCACGGCGTGGAGCGAGTCTGTGGTATCGGCTTGTCGCTCATTTAGCACCACCCGGGGGATACGTGTAGGGTGGGCCTAGGAACAGGTGGTCAAAGCCTACGGACGCGAGTGACTTATCCCCCTTTATTGGTTTAAAATAATTTGGAGAAATTTGACAGTTTAGGGTAACTTAATGCGCTGGCGACTGTACTTACAGTTAATGTGATCATAATATCCTTCACACTTTACACAGGCTTATGACTGTGGCATAATTTAGAAGAATAGGCGGCGTGTTTTATATTTTGATCAACTATTTACATTGATTTTATATGTACATTATTTACATTTTTACTATATACCTACTATTTCAAATTTTTATTTGGTTTTATAATTTGAAAATAAAAGCTGTTGCATTTTTCTAATGCCAAGCCTTGTACGTCTCTCGTTCATAATACTTCGTGCTTTAGAAAAGAGCCTCTCACAGGGTACAGAAGTAGCAATAAATTTTTTTCTTTCTGGCCAAAACTGCTAAATTGGGAAAGCTATGCTTGAAAGTCTTCCACCATTCTAATGGATCTTGCTGTCTTCCTGTAACAGGTAACTCTGGGTATCTCTGTACTTTCGGCACTGCCTGCGATCTAGGTGTACCTTCAGGGCGCACTGTGTTTACTATGGTATCATATTCGTCCCAAATATCAAACTTATTTCTTTTTGCTATGGGTTCTTCAGGGGCGTCCACATATCCTCCTTGCTGAATTGGCAAATTGTTATTTATATTGGTAGTGACAAGGTCAATAACTGTTTTTTTAATATCAGCTGCGTAAACCTGGTTTCTAAACACATGTAATTTGAATCGTGGATCTAACATTGTCGAAACACCAATCGTCTTACTAGCCTCGATATTAGCGAATCATCTTTCAGTCTCCGATCTCAAAGAACGTATTAGGTTTTAAGTTATTTCGTAAAGACTGTTCGCAAAATCTTCCTCCATTGGGTCTACAGTAAACTGAAGCATTTTATTTAGTGCCGAAATCAGAGCTCTAGTTAAAATGAGTATTTGACTCCCAGATACGTATTTTTCCCCGCTTATCGCTTCAGTTATCTGTTCAAAAGGCTTAAGTACAGTGCATAACTCGCGACATAAACGCCATTCTTCGGCTGACAAGGTATCCCATTCCTCGTCAGTCAAAGCCATTTTAGCTTTAATAGCTTCTTCCAAATTCACAAAGCGTTGTGACATCTTTAAAGTAGAATTCCACCTAGTAGATACATCCTGAAGAACCTTTCTCGGGATTGCAATACTATTTTGTTTTTGGTATATTAGTAACTTTTCAGTGGCTTTTATTTATTTATTTATTTATTTAAAACTTCATATACACAAGTGGTATATAGGCGCTGGCGGACTTAATGCCTAAGTCATTCTCTCCCAGTCTACCTTGGGATGATGCAGAGATAGAATCCTCTTCCCTTCCGGACCGCATACAGAGTGCTCGTGTACACAAGATCCGATTTATTTTAATTTTATTTAGTCAAATAATTAAATTTAAAGTGGTTTAAGGGCGCGGTGCGATACTAGGAGTGCATAATCTGAGAAGTGTCCGAAAGTATTGTGTCGTATTGTTCTAGTCCCGCACATTGTGTAGCAAACATCAAAAGTGTCGTAGCGTGCTACGAGACGGCTCCTAGGTACTGCTACGAAGCTACGCACGATTCATACTACTTTATCTGAGTTCTGCGCGCCTAGTACCCGTCAATCAACAATGTCTCTCAGGCGCACGCCTCCCAAGACCTCCGCCTCCGCAACGCAACGGGCCCGCTTCCGCGGCCCCCCGCCGTCGGCCCCGCTACCGCTACGATGAATTCCCCCGGTGTTCATTCAGACAAGCGGCGAATCCGACGCCGTTGCGGCCCATAGTACAGATCAATTTCGTGACTCACCGTCGCAACTTACACGTACGGCTCTGTCACTTAATGATTTAGCGTGCGACGATATTGTAACGAAACGCGTTAAGCGTAAATTTGACTTAGAGGGCGGCAGCCAAGAATTTTCTCAGTCCACTACATCTTTTATAGAAGATTTATTTTCGTCCTTCTCTACTAAAATTGAAAAGCGCTTTGCAGCACTGCATGTTTCAGTAAATCAAATCGCCGATCAAAACTGTGACATGCAAAAAAAGTCTGAGTTTTATGAATGAAAAGTATGACCACTTATTAGAAAAATTAAAAACGATGGAGGAAGAACGTTTAAACGACAAAAAAACAATTCAGACTTTGGAGGACAAAATTGAGCTTTTGGAAAAAGAGATCACGAGCTACAGCTGTAGAAATACGAAACACGCCAAGAATTTATCAGCAGAATAATAGACCAGAGTCCAAAACTGATTTATGCGATATTGTCAAGATCTTGGCGAAGGCAGTGAACTGCAGTCTTCAAGAATCAGATATAAGGGATGTTTATCGCATACTCTCCAAACATGAAACGTCTCGTCCTATTATTTTGGACTTAAACAGCGTCATAAAAAAAGAAGCCCTATTAAATGCTATAAAAGAATTTAATCGTAATAAGGGAAAAGGAGAAAAGCTTAATACAAGTCACCTAAATTTACCGGGTACTAGTAAGCCAATATATGTTTCTGAGGCATTAACACACAAAACGCAGAAATTATTTTTTGTTGCCCGCGAATTTGCCAAGGAATATAATTTCACGTACTGTTGGACCTCGAGGGGCGTTATCTATCTGCGTAAGGACGAGAAACAACCTTATGTACGGGTGGACCATGAGAAGGAACTTCAGAGTCTCAAAAACTCAATATCTAAGTAACTATAATAAACTACTATATGATGCATGCTTCTTACAAAAACTGTTAAAATTTTATATCTTTTATTATACGGGTGATAACACATCCCATATTGTTTTTTTGGACTTGTATGAAAATTGTATTAATTTTGCAATGGTGCAGGTACAAAATTTATTAAAAAGTTATTTTTATATTGTACATATGGAATTTAAGGAATATATCTGTCAAGGGCTTAATTTACTTAATTACGATGAGTGCTGTTTTAGATTGATACCAAGACGTGAATATAATAATGAGGAAGCCATTTCGATTAACTGTGATTTAATTAGGGACCTTTATTTATTAATGCTTGAGTCACTTTTATCATATTTAACTAACTTCTGTAGTCACTCATTATATCTCAATATCGAAGAGGTATACAAAGATTACAGTTCATTATATTGCTTTTACGCGTTTTCGACGAATTAGCAGTTTTTGGTGATCTTGACTCCATTGAGGTATCTAGAGCAGTTTCAATAGACGTTGACTCTTGCCAATCACATGTGCCTCAAACTGAAAATTACCTTAAAATTATAACTCAAAATATACAAAGTATAGGTTGTAATTTTGATAATTTTGCTTTGCTTTTGGAAAGAACCAAAATTGTTTGCGACATAATTATACTTACCGAATGCTGGCTATTATGTAACCCAAATATCCCTACTTTAGACAATTATATTGGATATACTAACAAAAAATGTTTTAACCAAAATGATGGTGTCGCAGTTTATGTAAGAAATAGTCTCGGTGTCACGGTTGAGGAACCTTATTTTACGGGCGCAAGCTGTTTAGTAATTAAAAAAGGAGTAGATCTCGCAATCATTGCCATATATCGTTCCCCTTCAAGAAATAATAGCCCAGATTCATTTATCATCTCTTTGGAACAAGTCTTAGAATCGGTGGTATTGTTTAAAAATGTCGTTATCATGGGAGACATAAATTTCGACATCTCAACGAGTAATATGGATACACATACAGAAAAATATCTTAATTTGACGGCATTTTATGGTCTTATGCCAGCACATTATTTGATTACTAGACCTGTTAGCAAAACTTGTATCGATCACGTATTATTAAAAACTAAAAAGCCCGCTCTAACGTTGATCATCCAGTCTGATATTACCGACCACAGCTCTGTTTTACTTTGTCTTAATTTTGATCCCACTTCTCAACCAAAAACTAACAGCTACTCTAAATTAAATCACTCTAACCTCAATAAGGATATGATAAACACAGATTTCAGTTTTATTTATGATATTGATGATCCTGACGTCGCCGTAAATCGGTTAATTGAGATAATCACTAAACTACATAACAAAAACACTGATATTTGTATATACGCCAACCGAATTAGGATTATCAAACCTTGGATGACATCAGGCTTACTTCGATGTGTTAGAAATAGAGATAACCTTTATAAGAAAGCCAAAAAACACCCAAACAACAACACCATACAAATAACTTACAAAAGGTATAAGTGTTTTTGTAATAACTTACTTAAAAAATATTAAAAGAAAATATGAAAGTGAATTAATTTTAGGTGCTGGTAATAACAAAAAGGAAGCTCTGGAATGTTCTAAAAATATAACCTATACTAATAAACCTAAATCATCGGCTGACGAACTGTTGCAGTCTTATGCAACAGCTGACTTAGCCGTTGATAGTGTAAATAATTACTTTGTTAACATTGGAAAACATTTAGCTGAAAAAACCGCAGATACTGATCATTTAACCGACTCAAGCGACATGTCGACTTCTAGTAATTCTTTCGTTATGTTGAATACTGATGAATCTGAAATTGAATCACTTATCATGAATCTCAAAAACAATTGCTCCACTGGGTGGGATAATATTTCAAATGTTTTTCTAAAAAATAATAAAAATATACTTGTACCGATATTAACGCATATTTTTAATAGGTGCTTGGAAGATAGTGTATTTCCTGAAGCTTTTAAAAAATCTATTATAATCCCTATACACAAAGGGGGGGACAGAGATCAAGTTACTAACTATAGACCTATAGCTTTACTCCCGGCTATGTCCAAATTATTAGAAAAAATAATAAATAAACGCCTTATCAACTATTTAGAGACGAACAATCTACTCGCTAAAAACCAATATGGCTTTAGATCTGGCAAAAACACAGATGGTGCTATGCATGACGTAATTAAGTTTATATCAGAAAATTTGGATAAAGGCAGACGATGTTTAGCGATCTTTCTAGATTTAGCGAAAGCTTTTGATACGGTCTCTGTGCCTATCTTGCTGGAAAAGCTTAAAAGGCTTGGTGTACGTGGAAAGCAGTTAAATTTATTTAAGAGTTACATGAAAAATAGATTGCAAAGTGTTAAAATTAGTAATCACAGGAGTTCAGATTTACCAGTGACCTACGGTGTACCTCAGGGCAGTATACTGGGGCCCACCTTATTCACAATTTATGTTAATGATCTCTGTCAAATGAAGCTCATCTCTGGAAAGTCTATTTGCTATGCAGATGATACTGTGCTATTTTTTGCAGAGGGTGATTGGAAAAAAACTTTTGAAGCTGCCCAAAATTCATTTAATACTGTACAAAGGTGGTTGTGCTCTAATAAATTAACTTTAAATGCGGAGAAAACCAAATATCTGACCTTTTCCATTCGTGATGTGACGCAACCAGGAAACGATTTCTCTCTACGTGCACATAGCTGTATTTTAAAAAAATCCTAGCTCTCTCACTTCCTGCCGATGTCCGTTATTGGAAAGAGTTGAGATTGTCAGGTATTTGGGTATCCTTCTAGACAAAAATCTATCTTTTGAACACCATATTCAACATTTAAAAAATCGTATCCGCAAACTTATATATGTTTTTAAAAATCTAAGACATGTAGTGCAACCATATCTTTTGAAACAGCTGTATCTTGCTCTGTGTGAATCTTTGTTAACTTATTGCATTTCTTGTTGGGGTGGGGCTCTAAAAACGCACATGGTTTCTTTAGAAAGGGCTCAAAGAGCGCTTTTAAAGGTCTCCACTTTTAAACCATTTCAATATCCTACAATATTACTCTACAATAACTGCCAAGTACTAACTGTTCGCCAACTATTTGTTCTAAATGTTATAAAAAAACAGCATCAGTGTATAAATTATGACCCTGACAAAATCAAATGTAAACGTCGTAAAGACATTGTGATTAAATCCAGTTTTAAGCCCAACACAAAATTTATAAAAAAATATTTTTGCTTTCTTGGCCCATATTTATATAATAAAGTAAACAAAATTGTTCATATATACTCTATGAATAAGCATGACTGCAACATTGCCCTCAGAAAATGGCTTCAACTAAAGTCTTATGAAGAAACGGAGAATTTGTTAACAGTACTTGCATAAGTGTTCATAGATGTCAATTCGTTACTTCTCTGCTAATTTTTTTTTCATCTGTGCATGTCTTTTAAATTCTAAGGATCTATTTTTTTTTTGTGTCACTTGTATTATTTCATTATATTTTGTGTATCTTATTTAAGGTTTTATGTAAGTGGGAAGAGCTTTGCTTAACCTAAAACACAGGGTTTACCCTAACTTAGGAAGCAAGTTCATTTTTAAGAACATATTTAGTATATAAGATGCATTGTTTGACTCCTACTCTGTATCACTTTCTATATGAATAAATTATTATTATTATTATGTGTGGGGGTATCTATATAGTTTTCTCATCCGGTTGGGATGTATAAATATATAATTATAAACGAAAATGAAAGGATAAATATACATAAATATCAATAAAATAAAATAAATACAAAAATATATAAATAAATAAAAGCCCAACCAGATGGAAGCCCTCGGCAGGGGAGACCAAACGGCCAAGGGTTAGGAAGAAAGGGAAAGAAACCGGCGGACGATGCGGGCAGTATCAAGGAGCACCGCCTTCTGCATTTGAGCCCGGAGCGGTCCGTCACGGAGTCCCAGTCGCCTCAGATGACCAGAGAGGCTAACTGGGATTAGCCCATTCGCAGAGACGACTACAGGAATAATTTCGGCCGGCAGACCACCCCACATGTCCGTCACCTCGTGAGCCAGGTCCAGATATTTTGATTGCTTATCTGTTTCGGCTCTCACGAGGTTCTCGTCATACGGGATGGTAATATCGACCAAAAATATCCTTGACTGTGCCCGGTCCATCAGCACAATATCAGGCTTATTCGCAAGAATAGTCCTGTCTGTGATGATGGCCCGGTCCCAGTAGAGTCTGGCGCGGTCATTTTCGAGCACGGCTTCCGGCAAGTACTTGTAATACGGCAATTTCCGGTCCACGAGACCGTATTTCAGAGCGAGCTCCTGGTGTAGAATTCTGGCTACTAGGTTGTGCCTGTGCAAGTACTCAGAGTTAGAAAGCGCCGAACAACCGGAGATATTATTATTATTAATATTATTATTATTATTATTATTAGAATGAAGTAGGTGTAATAAAAAGTTAATATGCGAATACTAAAATAAAATAACAAAAAAAATTGTAATACATGGAAATAAAATACATAAGATATAAATGGTACATCGCAAAAAATAGATAAAATTAATTATAATAAAATGAAATATAAGATAACTAAGATAATAAAAATGTATAATACACAAGTACATATTATAATGTCAAATGTAGGTATATAAACTCATAAAGATATACAATTATACATGTTATCAAATAAATTTACAAAAATATATTACTTCGTTTGTAATGTGCTACAATACTTTTGACTTTCGTGATTACTCCTGATATTGTTTCGTTTGCAGTGCTTTCAGTGGTACAACTTCTCACTATTAGGTTTATTGAATGGGCATAACATCCGAAATGCTTATAGCCCATTTTTTCAACAGCACATTTCATGTTACTAGCATTGTCTGTGACAATGATTAGAACTTTGTCTTTCAGTTTCCAATTTTGAAGAATAGGTAGTACATTTTCTTTGATATTTTCGGCCGTATATGAACTACTCAGAGATGCGCATTCTAATAAGACTGACTTCAAAGTAAACTCCACATCAATATAGTGGGCTGTGAGTCCTAAATACGCATCACTGTTGCTAGAAGTCCAAATATCTGAAGTTAAGCTAACACCAAGTGCTTCACGCTCAAGTTTCTCTTTAGTTTCCGTTAAACATGTCTCGTAAAGTGCAGCCAGATAATTCTTTGAGAGTACCTTCCTGTTCGGTAAGGTGTACGAGGGATCAATCCTTCAACAAAGGCCTTAAATCCTCTATCTTCGACAATTGAAAAAGGCTGATAATCATATAAAAAGCAATATCAACAGATCATCAAACCTTTTTTTTCGTTTGGTGTAATTTTTCTTTTTATATATTTAGTCATAGGTTGATTCTGTAATAATATACGGGAATTTACATTTTGCATTTTGTACGTTGGTATTACTTATACAATTTGTTATAATATCAGAATTGGCCGTTGACGTAGTTGGCACATTAGAATTTTGTAGTTACTGTTGCTGCACATTCGCGCTGGAGGTGGAAGCCATCGTAGAGTCCGATGGTGATTGCGGGATTTGCGGGTTTGATTCTGACGTAGTTGGTGCAGCAGGAATAGATTGGACTGACTGTTGTATTGTAGAAACAAACTGCACAGTTGGATGTTTTCGCTCCAAGTGTTTTTTTTTAAATTGGAAGTTGAAGATTTGTAGCTAAGCTTAGCTTTACATAACTTACAAATTGCGACCTTATTTACACTATCTCCAGTATCTTCAAAAAAATTCCATAAATTACTAGTTTTCATTTTGCGTGAGTCCGCCATAATGGCTGAGATCAGTTTTTATATACCTACACTAAATACACTGAACTATTATTGTTATTTACACAACGAATAAACACGAATAAACTAATTTCTAACACTTTGCACGTCGTAATTTGCATCAACACGCAAAGAAAAGGTAAGAAATAAATGGCGCCAAATTTATAAGTGCACAAACTTGACAAATTACAATGAGTAAACTGAGTCGACTGTCAAATACGCTAGAATTGCCTAACGATAGTTCAACATTTCACGAAAATATACGACTATCTCCGAAGTACTCCGAACGGCGCAGGCGGGGCGTGGGCGGACATGTTCCGATTTATTCTCGTTCCATATTACATTCACCGCAGCATCGCAGTGACGGGAGTGAGACGGAGTAAATGTGACGGAAAGAAACAACGTTATTTTGGAACGACGTTATCATACAAAAAGTCACTGTGATACGAGTATTCTCTGGCAGATCACGATGATTTTTTCACCGTGACGTTATTTATCACTCATTTCTATATTTTATTAATTTGTCACTTGTTTACGATTTGCTGGCAAATTGAAAATTGTCTGTGTCACATCAGCATGAATTCAACGCGAGATTTTCGTGCAATGATTTTTTATGACCTTCAAAGTCATTTAAGTCAACAAGAAAGTTATGATAGAATTTGATTGGCCTTTCACGACAATGAAGCCCCCATCTCGTGCCACTGTTTACAACTGGTTTAATGAGCTTACACGTGGTCGCACTAATCTCACCGATGATCTGCGTGAGGGACGGCCTTCTACGGCGACGACTGAAGATAACATCAGTGTTGTGCGACGTATGATAGAGACTGACAAAAGAGTGATTTATTAGCAGATTCAGACAAGCTTAGGCATCGGTATGAGTCAAGTGTACAAAATATCCTCCGTGAACATTTTGCGGTCAGGAAGCTTTGTGCCCGATGGATACCTCATAATTTGATAGAGGCCCAAAAACTCCATCGTGTTGATTGTTGTCTTGAAATGGTTCAAAGATTTAATGGAAAACGTTTTATGAATGCAGATGAAGCAGTAATTGCATTTCAAAAAGACCGTCGAAGAGACCCCTAAGAATGAGTGGCCAAAGTGCTTTTATCAGTGGTTCCATCGGATGCAGCTATGTATTGATGTAAATGGACACTATTTTGAAAAGATATAAAAAAACTAACGTTTTATTTTAAGATTAATTTTTTATAATATACAATAAAACTTATGTTTTATTATATCTTATAAAAATTAAGTTATATTAATATAACTTGCTAGTTTGTTCACTTTTTGTTTTTCTAACAACTTTCAGTGTCACCTTCGTAGGTAGTTAAGAAGTAGTAGGTAAGAATACTCTTGGTATCTGGGCAAGCGCCAAAGTCAAAAGCTTGTTTTTTATACTTATAACTCGTACGAATTAACTTGAGACCTGGGTCGATGACGTAATTGTCAATGTACGGTGTGCAAAATAATGCGTCGTAATATTTTTTTTATTTGAAATTTTTGAGATTTGCATGAGATTATTAATAAAAACAAAATAAAATGTTCTGGCAAGGGGTGAAGTAATAAGTGATATACTGTTGCCATTTTTATATATTTTAAATATTTATCTTTTATAATATATATAATATTATTTTTAGTTAACGCGTCAAGGAAGGACAAAGAAATAAACAACACACTTTCTCATTTATAATATTATTAATTTATTTATTATATGCTTTATTGCACTATAAAAAGTGTTACAGATTCGTACACAATAAAAATACAAAGCATAACAGGCGACCTTATTGCTAAAAAGCAATCTCTCCCAGGCAACCTTAGGGTGAAAGTGAATCAATCTTGGATAAGCGGAACAGCACAAACTATGTAAAATCAAGGAATAGAAGTAAGGAATATTAATAAGGATTTATTATGATATTTATTATTCATTGTCACTGTATACGATCGGTTCTATTCCGTCCATTAGATCGTCCTCACTTTCTGAGATGGATTCTTCCCCTCCGAGGGATATAATTAATTATCTCTGTTGGATTTCTCCAACTCTATCACTCTCCCAATATTCATTTTCTAATATTTCGATATGGTTAATTTCTTTCTTCCAATCGGAAGCCGTTATAGACTGTATTGCGTCTCTTGTCAAACCCTCTATTTCCCTTTCAAACTGGTTAACAATTTTAGCTGCCACCCTTTGTTTTATTAAGTTCCATATATATTCGATAGGGTTCAAATCACAATGGTAGGGTGGCAGCTGTAATACCTCGTGTCCATGTTCCCTCATGAGTTCGTCCACTATATATTTTTTCGGTGGTTTATTGATCAGTATTATATGGTACAGTTTCGGTTTCGTCATTTTTTCATCAAAAGGAATGTTGTTTTTCCGAAGCCAACTCTGCATCTCACCTTTCAGGGACGAGCTCACGGGTGGTTTTTCAGACTGAGTTGAGTGGTAGGCCGCATTGTCTATAACGACGAGACTGTTTTGAGGTAAGTTTGGGATTAGTTTTTCTGTCAACCACTTTTTAAAGTTTTTACTATCCATTTCGTGATGGTAGTCCCCGGCATTACTTTTGCATTTGTAAAGCAAAACGGCACCAGGGATAAAGCCGTTTTCACCGCCAGCGTGCACCAATATCCACCGTTGTCCTGGATTATCATTTTTTCTAATGCTTGCGTCATTGTTATTGTGCTAGCATTTGCGCACGGTATCTAAGTCTCTAATTCGTCTAAATAAGTTACGGGTTTTTTGTCCACCCCAAGTTCATTGTTTTCTTTCTTCCTTCGTAAATAACGGGCTCTCCAGGCAGCAACGTCTGGCTTTTGTATTAAGACTTGTCTTACGTTCTTACATTTTTTAAATTTGTACCCCAAGTAGTCAACGAGTATTCGTTGTAACGTAGTTTTTTCACCTGTAAAATAAAGATTTTATTTTTAATTTTTAGTCATCGCGTGGTATTTTTTCAAAAAATGATTTAAAATTAAATATCTCAGAAATGGTTCACTTTTGCATATGGGTATCCATACATAAAATTGTGGCAAATTACCAGTTCTAGCACCCCTAACAAGATTATGCTTGAATTAAATGTCACCTTGTATATGATATGACCTAAAGTATGATATATAATACATATAAAAAATGTCAATAAATATGGGTACGTACCTGGAAAATTTAGATCTGCTTTTGCAGCCGTTAAAATCTTTTTCAATGTTGGAATTTCTTTCCGTACTGTAAAGAAACTGTTGACAAGGTTTCTTAGAGCACACAGATCAAAATTGTCGAGTTCAATTTTTTTTGAGGTCTGTTTCCTTTTTTTTCCTGGAGTTGATAGTTTAAGTTCTGGTCTTGCTTGAGAAGTACATGGTTCCGATACTACTGTGACATCATCATTTTGGTCTTGAGAAATTGACTGAACTTTTTTCGCCTCGTTTTTCATTCTTAGTAGTGTTGCCTTTGATATGCCTGTTGCTGCACAAGCCCTCTTTAAAGCTTGGTCCACAGGAATAAGAAACTTTTTATTTGATTTTTCATCTTCGAAAAATTTTAAAACTTTTAGAGCAAGTGTCCGTGCTTGGCTATGTATTGTCTTTCCTCCCATCTTTTTTTAAAAATAAAAAAAGGCGGAGTAACTCCTAAGCGTCACAAGAAAACGGCACAACACAACGTCCAAACTTAACAATAAAACAGCGCAATTAACAACAAACAGATAAAATAACGTTCAAGTGTAACAAAAACAAACAAAAGTCCAAACCAAACAACAAACAATTATCAAAAATATCGAACTAGAGTCGAGACTCGTATCCGTAACAAAAATGCTATCGGTACTGAGCGCGCACGGCCACCGCGGGACGCGGTGCGGGGAGTCGGGAAGGGGGTCGCATTCCAGCGGAGTCTCAAGTTAATTCGTACGTGTTGTATTTAATTATGAGATATTGGTCACTGTGATTAAAATTGTTCATGAAAACATGATCAACAAATTCTATAAGACCAATAATAATGTTGTACATACATAAATGTGAGTGAAAATTAGTATAAGTACTACAAATCTTCAAGCTATCAGTAGTTGGTTTACATGTGGTTGGCACCTGAACAGATAAAGATGTAGTTGGGTTGGCTATGGTTGGCACCTGAACAGATAATGAAAGTTCCAATACTAGCACCTGAAAATTACAATGAGACGATTTTTGTGAACAAAGGTGATGATCAGTTTCAACATTACCTAAGTAAGAATCATTATGGTGATATTAATCTACATAATTAGCAAGCATTAGTTTGTTTCTTATTTATATGAGAAATTGGTCACTGTGCTCGAAATAGGGAATATGCATGAAAAAATATTCATAAGCCATATAGTTTATCTAAAAATATACAAAAACATAAGGGCAATAAAATAAAAATTGATATAAAAATAAACAAGATATAACCATTTTAAATAATTTTAACTATCCCTCTCGCAAAAACGCTGTTTTGTATGGCAGATGTATGGTCGGCACAGACATTGCCGTCATAGTCTTTATCGGACTTCTCTTTCTAATTGGTATCTTTATAGCTTTATAACATTGTCGCTGATGAGGGTATTTTAAAAATTATTTCATAATAGTTTACTAGAACTAATAGTTAATTAATTTTTCAAATAAAAAAATGCATGCATATTCTCTATTGCCCATGGAAACATCATCATCAAATTCTATAAGACCAAAAATGTGAACAAAAGTTACACAAGTTATAATGTTGTACATACATACATGTGAGTGAAAATTAGTATAAGTACTACAAACCTTCAAACTATCAGTAGTTGGTACACATATGGTTGGCACCTGAACAGGTAATTAAGGTTCCAACACTAGCACTTGAAAACTACAATGAGATTTTTGTGAGCAAAGGTGATGATCATTTTCTACATTTAAATTATCAGGATGTTTCAAATGCCATATTATTCTCATTTTTATGTTCAACTTGTTGAAAGCTTCATGCTTGAACTTCTAATAAAAAATAGTAAGTATATTTTTATGAAAACCGTTATATGAGATTGAGGATTGTGTATTTATTTTGGTTTTTAACATTACTATAGTTGACGTTGAGTTAACTGTTTTTATTATTACTGATACAAGTCTGCTCTTGACCTAAATCATGCCTGAACCTGATGAATATTATTGAGGTCTATTTATTTATTTATTTAAACTTTATATACAATAGTGTACATATTATTATACATATTAGTACAGGTTGTTTGGTTTCTCTAAAACAAAATAAAATTTAAAATAGAATTTAGACAAGTTGTAGTTGTTCGACTGTACTTATAAATTTCAACCACATATCAAGCTTTATGATTGATGGAGTTTTGAGCAATATAGTAATTAATGTTAACTTGAGGTTTTTCAACTGAGATATTTGTATCTTGTTTACTTTCACTTGCAGTTGCACATTGTTCCTGGTGAATCTTTACCATTAAATCCTGTGTCCCGATTGGGATGGCAATATTGTATAATCTTATCCTCGCACTGTTAGTGAATGAGGAGTCATCAAAGGGTTTACTGCATAACATGTTGTGTTGTGAGTGCAAGTCTTTTAGTGATTTCTCAGTTGACCACTCTCCAGTAGGGTAACAGTATTCAGCCCATACACGTGCCCTGAAATTGTTGATTTTTTTAAAATCTAATAGTGTAGTTTTGATCACAGTTTGGAAGGCCTTCCACAAGATAAGACCAATAACCCGGTAAGGGTCGCGGGTAGCAGATGTATGCGAGACGCACAGGTCTGGTCGTTGTGGTGACCCTTGGGGGAGGCCTGTGCCCAGCAGTGGAAATCTTTCGGCTTATAACTTAAAAAAGTGTAATTGACAACAAAACATTGATGGTCCGGGTAGTGCCGTACAAGATAAAGTTTATGTATACTATGTTTCATTATTAAAAACATTAAGTACTAGGTACTTAATATGATAATGAGGGAAAAGGTAATAAAAAAATTTGAATAGCTTAATTACTTACTTTAAAAATGTATGTCTACATTTTTAAAGTAAATAATTAAGCTAATTATTTAATTATTTAAGCTTAATGCAGGTAGAGGTGTTTGCCACAGAGTATTTTTTATATAGGGAATAGAGGTCTCTTTCGACGCCTTCAAATAGGAATCGACAATGACGGTGCTGCCGTCTGCATGAATGATATGGAACTACTTTCAGTTGTATATACCGGGTCCGGCGATTGAACTGTCCGTATGGGAAAATAAATTATTTTTGTTAATTTTCAATATTTATTTATACGCTTTTTACATGTGACAATAGATGGTTCAAAGTTATGTTATGGCTTAGTCCGATGGAATAAAACCGCCTTTAGCCTTTACTACAAGCTTGAGTCTCTTCCTGTACGAAGCGCACGCTGCTCGAACGACGGCATCAGTTAAACAATTCCATTCTCGCGTAAGACTAGCTTTGAACGCTTCCACCGACGTGTGTTTTGTAGCACAAGCCTTGGTCTGTAAAACACCCCAAATACAAAAGTCTAGCGGATTCAAGTAGGGTGATGACGACGGCCACATATCTCGGTCGATCAGCACTGGAACGTTCGCTTTCAACCAATTTTGCGTTCCAATTGCTCTGTGCGATGAATTGGAAGTGCCGAGTCTTGCTGGAAAGTCCAACGCTCAGAACCGAACGTGTTACGTGCCCACGGTATTAATACTTTGTCTCGATGGATTTGCTGATTTATTTTGACTTGGTTGCGACCCATTGGGAGAAAAACGAGCAGTGAACGGCCTTTTTCGGCCGCCGCCGCCCAGCCCATGATTTGATCGGCTCCTCGACGTCGAGGGATTAGCAGTTCGTCCGCATGGTCGCTGACACGTCCCTTCAACCATACACGGTCATTTTGTTTGTTAAGAAACTGCTCAACGCAGAAAGTTTTCTCATTCGAAAACACCAAATTGGGAAGCTCGCCAGAGTCGAGCAAGCGAATTAGCTCTTTTGATCGCTCTAACCGTTTACTACGTTGCAAAGCTGTGAGTTCCTGAGAAATGATTTTTATATTTGCGAACACTATCATGATTTCTTTTACGGATTTTATCCCGTTTATTTTTACTTTTTATTTCTTTTATTTTTAATTCCCGACGTACTTCGGGCGCTCATTCAGATCCATGGTCACGGGGGACTGAGATGACTGACGTCCCGATGTCATTGTCAAACCCGGAGTACGTTCATCTTTTTTAATTATTGTTTATGGTCCGATCTATAAAATGAACGACTATGTCCTGAGGTCTTGCAGTGGTATGCTTGGGTTTAGTTTTAATTTTATTGATTATAGGATCCCAAGCGGTGGTAGTACCCAGCCTCCTTCTCTATTGAATTAGGATGTTTTTTAATTTCAATAGCCTCAGTATCATCTTGGTAGGAATCGGTGTTCTGGGATTTTGGTCTATCAAATCTGATGTAATGTTGGGTCCGTCTGATATGTCTGTCTGGAGTCTGCATGTTTGTGATAATATCCTACGAGTACTACCACCTGCTCACAACAAAATCACATCAAGCCATGAAAGAAAATATATCAAAGAACACCATTTTAAATTTTGGCGGCGTTCGATTCATTGGTTCGAATTTTAAAACAGTTAGATCAAGACGGACAGTTCAATTGCCGGACCCGGTATATAACTAGACATAGATACGATGCCTTCTTAAACGTTCATTGTTATTATTTTATTAATTAATTTATGTAACTAATTCTCTTTACTCCGTGTATGTTATACTGAGTACATTTTCTTTGCTTAGTAATAAAATAATAAAAATAATATTCCCACATTACATTATATACACACACTGAATAAGGAAAAGTAGTTATATAATAAAATAAAAGAATGTAATAAATAAAATAATCTAACGATATTTTTTGTACTAGAGGGGAAAGGAGAATGTTCTGGCTTCACAGTATGTTCGCCTATTAACCGTTGGTAATGAAAACTAGCTAGATATACTCTAAAAATAGCCAATAACTCTATACATTTAGCTTTTAGAAACGGACACTTAAAGGAACACATTAATAATACAAAATGCATCTCGTTTTGAGGTTATAAAATGAATAGAAAAAAGAAATGCAAAATATGTCTGTAGGCATGTCATTTTCGAAAAATATTTACCGTACGTACTTTTGATTGCATTTGAGAGGCGTTACACTACGTCTTATCATCCATTATCATCGTAATCAGTCACAGATCTGCACTACCTTTAGCGGCCAACAGAAATCTACCCAGCTGCTAAATTGGTGTGCTGACACCGTATGACTGTATGATGTACAATTACCTCACAATATTCGTTTTTGTAACAAGGTAACTGTACGGTGCAACACCGTGCATTCTCCCGCGTCAGCATTTTAGTAATTTGACACTATGCGCGACTGACCTCATTCATTAATATTTTATTTTGTAGTGTGTTTGTGTTTGCCTACCAATACGGTCGCGTGACTCAATCTTATATTTTTATCAAGTTTCGTGTATTGTGAAATCGCAATAAATCATTGTTTTTCTCAAGATCGTATTTAAATCATTCATCGTCAGATCAAGTAAAAGGTGTGTGGTATACCAAGACCAAACATCTTTATGGTCCTTCGAGGAAACTGATCAGTGTTTTATGGATCTCAAGTGCAGTGCGATCGGTTCGGTTGGCCTCCCACCAGCGGGTCTCACCAGCCGAATTGAGACGGCGCTCTACGTGTACTGAGTCTGCAAATATACTGAGAACAAGTAATAACACCAAGGACAAAACCGAGAATGTCAAGAATAACACAAGCATAGCAAATTTGAAGCATTCATCAAGCAAACCAAGCAAGCATTCACCAAACAAACCAAGCATAGCATTCACCAAGCACACCAAGCAAGCACTCTCCAAGCACACCAAGCATAAGCATTCACCAAGCACACCAAGCAAGCACTCTCCAAGCACACCAATCATAAGCATTCATCAATCACATCAAGCAGAAGGATTTCATAAGCAAAGCACAAGCATATCAAGCAAGCGTATCAAGTTTTAAGTTTAGTAGTAAGTGTAAGTAGTTTAGCGTATTAAATATTTTCAAAAACAAGCAAAACAAGTAAGTGATTTTTTACCAAGGTTTTAACGTATCAATTCCTTCACCAAGTAATGTCAAGCATGGAAAATCTCCTAGCAAATTAACAACAAATTATCGATGGCATTAATCAAATATTTGTAAATTTCAAGAAAGATAGTCAAGAGCGAAAGACGCCCGACTATATTAATCGAAGATTGAATAATTTAGAAGGGTATTGGCAGGAATTCCTGAATAATCATGTTGAACTGTGCGCTTTTCCAGACAAGTCCCATGCTTATTTTACTAACAATACGTATGAAAAAACCAAGGCATTTATGAGAATATAACAGCTACAATAAAAGCGTACTTACCGAAGTCGGAACATCAACCAAAACCTTCAACGCCCTTGATAAGACCCGCAACTCCAATGGGTACACCCTCAACTTCGGGAACTCAACATTCATTTAGAACGGATTTCCAGGGAACCAACAGCAAGAGAGATGAATTATTCAAGAGCTGCACTTCAGAGCATTTAAAAGGACAGTTTCTAACATAAATCTTGACGATGTGACGGAGAAATGGGAGCTGGAAGATCTCCTCCGCTCTTTGCAGTCGCGATGGTCAGCTATCGACAGTCTGCACTGGGACATCGACAGTGAAGTTTAAGGAGCCAACCTAGAATATGAGAGCACTTTTTCATATTATGAACAACTATATAATTCCACCAAACGATCCATCAACAGCAAGCTGTGGTCAGTGTCCCATCGGGAAAAATCAACCCCCCAGCTGGACATACCTGTTTTTGTAGGAAATTATCATCAGTGGACATCATTCAAGGACCTGTTCACTGAAACTATCCATAATAACCCATCATTATCAAACGCACAGAAAATGCAATTTCTTAAAGCAAGGCTTTTGCAGCATCTTCCGATCAGCACTGAAAACTATAATATCTGCTGGGAAATTCTTAACCACAGATACAACAACAAGAAACTCATTTTTACTTCGCACATCAACAGCTTATTGAATATTCCTGTCATACAACAACATCAAGCTATCAACCAGATCAAGCGACTTCATGACACCACTCTGGAGACACTCAACGCCGTGAAAAACTTAGGTGTTGATATCAGTACGTTGGATCCATTGCTGGTGCACTTACTGTCACAAAAATTGGACAACGAAACATTCAATGATTACATTGAATCCCTAGAACAACCACGTGAGTTACCGACGCTCAAAGATTTTTTGGCATTCCTGGAAGGAAAATTCACTACGTTGGAAACATCCCGTAGAAAACAAGAACCAACCACGCAAAAACCATCATCAAATCAGGTCTCGGTGAAGCGTAATAAATCAAGATAGCAAGTATTTTCCAACTACAATGTTACAGAACCAACAAATGCAAAAACAAGTAATCAGTTTACAATCACGTGCCCGCTCTGTAACAATGGCCATGGAATATATTTTTGCCAAAAACTTATAACAATGACGCCGCAGCAGAGACGCAGTACCATATCAAGATTACGGCTGTGCTCAAACTGCCTAAACCATCACCAAGGAAAGTGTATTTCTAAGAATCGCTGCCGCGAATGCCAAGGTAAGCACAACACAATATTGCACGAAGCATTCGTAACATCTAAAACCATGAACCAACCTAGCTCATCAGGAACGGTTAACCAGGGAAACTCATCAAGCAGCGCAGATGCTGTCCAGCAGAACCAGAACAGTGTGCACGTGTCACAGCAGCGCGACGTGCCAGAGATACTGCTCGCTACAGCTATTGTTCAAGTTCAAGCTAACAATGGCTCTTACTACAAGCTCCGAGCACTCCTGGACCAAGGATCCCAGGCCTCAATTATCACGGAGAAAGCAGCTCAACTTCTATCACTACCTAGAAGTCAGTGTAAAGGGGTCATAACGGGGATCGGCATAAAGGAAAACAATTGTAAAGGCGTGATCAAGTTAACAATCAAGTCCAATAATAGCGACTTCACACTTAATACCGAAGCTCTCATAATGAAAACTCTGATCAATAATTTACCAAACTACACCTTGGACAAGCCGTCATGGTCATTCCTAGAAAATATACAGTTAGCAGATCCAGAATTCTACAAAAGTCGGCGGGTAGATATACTTCTGGGAGCAGAAGTATACTCAAACATCATCTTAGACGGAATTTGCAGAGAAAACAATAACTCGCCAATCGCCCAACAAACGCGATTTGGTTGAATATTAAGTGGAAGCGCTAATCAAGTTACTTTACAGTGCAATGTTTTGCTGAATAATATACAAAACATCCAACAGTTTTGGGAGATCGAGGACATTACTCAAGAGTCTACTCTCACGTCAGAAGATCAAGCATGCATCGATTTGTATAAATCAACAACCACAAGACGCGAGGATGGAAGATACCAAGTGAAACTTCCCCTTAAGTCAAATATTGAACAAGACTTGGGCACATCGAAACAAAAAGCAATTGCGCAATTCAAACAATTGGAACGACGATTCACAAAACAAAATAATACCGCAGAACATTATAAATTATTTATTCAAGAATACTTGGCATTGGGTCATATGAAACCGGCTATCGGTAACAAGAAACCGGACTTTTATATGCCGCACCATTGTGTCGAGCGCCCGGAGTCAACAACTACAAAAATCAGGGTTGTATTCAATGCCTCGGCATGATCTTCGACAGTGAGCCTTAATGATCTTATGCACAAGGGCCCAAATCTACAACAAGATCTCCAAAAATTAATTTTGGAGTGGCGTCAATATCAGTTTGCATACACAGCTGATATAGAAAAAATGTTTCGCCAAATTTGGCTGAAAGAAGAACACCAACAATACCAAAAAATAATATGGCGAGATGACCCAGAAGAACCATTGCAGGAATACCAACTCACTACAGTCACATATGGCACCAAGGCCGTGCCATATTTGACAATGATGACACTGAAGCAGTTGGCAGATGATGAAGAAAAATACTACACCAAGACTCAAGCAGCTTAAGTTTTACGGAATAGCCTGTATATGGATGATGTAATCCATGGCTGTCATTGCGCTGACCTTGATAAAAGGTTGAAGGACGACCTCATCAAGCTATTAAAAGCAGGCGGCTTTAATCTCAGGAAGTGGTCATCCAATATTCCAGAATTATGTGAAAATGTCAGTCAAGAAGGGAGTTTTGAGTTTAGAGCTGCTGAATCTACAAAGATCTTAGGGTTGAGATGGAACCCTCAAGAAGATTCCTTCACTTTCCAACCCAAAATTCAAGCTCGTCAGACAAGCGACACCAAGAGAAGCTTATTATCTGACATATCAACCTTTTGGGACCCTCTGGGCTGGATTTCACCATTGACTACCAAGTTGAAGCTACTTTTCCAATCTACGTGGCTATCTAACATCGACTGGAATGATACACTTCCCGATAACATCAATTTGGAGTGGCAGAAAATCAGGGACGATATTCATAACATCGAAAAAATTCAAGTAAAAAAGATGGCTCAATACAAACGAAACCGATGTTATTGAGTTGCATGGATTTTGTGACTCGTCAACAAAAGCAATCGCTTGTGTAACATACTGCAAAATAACTCATGGAGACCAAAGTACAGTGGTTTTGGTCGTGACAAAAACAATTTTAGTGCCGGTCAGCAAAACTGTAAGTTTATCTAGACTTGAATTATGCGGCGCAGTTTTGTTAGCAAAATTAATGTCCAAGGTAAAACAGAGTTTAGAAAATTAGAAAATCAAGCAATACGGCTGGGTTGACTCCACGGCAGTGCTGGGGTGGCTGCAGGGTGATCCGAGCAGGTGGAAAACCTTCGTAGCGCATAGAGTCAAGCAAATAACCGACGTCATTCCAGCACAAGACTGGTGATACGTAAAGTCCCAGGACAACCCAGCGGACTGCGCAAGCAGAGGCCTAACTGCTACACAACTAGTGAGTCATTCTCTGTGGTGGCAGGGACCAAGCTGGCTGCCTACTTATCAAGATAAACAATAAGAAACAAGTTATGATACCAAAGAAGAACAAAAGAAGGCAAAGCAGATGAATATTTCGACATACCAAGATCAAGAAATGAATATTTTGGGTCAAATTATCAAGAAATACAGTAAGTTCAATAAACTAATCCGCGTCGTAGCCTGGGCATACCGTTTCATAAACATTACAAGAACAAAAATTAAGATGCCATCATACTTAACACTAGAAGAAGTCAGAGCAGCAAAGCAAAAAATAATCAAGCATGTTCAGCAAGAAGAGTTTTCGTAAGAGATAGAAGATCTCAAGACAAAACAGAGCGTGAATACCAAGAGCAAGATAGTAAACTTACACCCTTATTTAGATGAAAAAGGCGTTCTAAGAGTTGGTGGTAGACTGAGAAACGCGCAGATAAGCATGGAAATGAAGCACCCAATCATTATTCCACACGCAACCATCTTACGGAGTTGATCATAGATGAAGCCCATAGTCTTACATTTCACGGGGGACCAAGATTAACAGCATCATTTATTCGTCAGCAGTATTGGATAGTAGGGGGGCAACAGGGCTACTAAGAAGCGCTTACGACAGTGTGTGAGATGCCGACGGTTTGGAACAAGCAAGCAACATCAACTCATGGGTGACCTACCTAGTGCCAGAAGTAACCCATCTCGCCCGTTTTCTCACACAGGATTGGATTATACCGGCTTCATCATGATCAAAGGCAGTAAAGGACGAGGCACCAAGTGTACCAAGGGATATGTAGCGGTGTTCGTGTGCATGGCAACCAAGGCCGTGCACTTAGAACTAGTATCGGACCTAACGACGTCATCATTCTTAGCGGCTTTGAAGAGGATGGCTGCCAGACGGGGAACGCCAAGTCACATTTATAGTGACAATGGCACCAACTTCGTCGGAGCAAGCAGAGTTCTAACATAAGAATACCAAGAAATTATATCGACCATCAACCAAGATAATCCGGAGTTAATGCAAGAGATCACAGAAATGCACATACAGTGGCATTTTAACGCTCCTTCCTGGCCCTCAGCAGGCGGGTTATGGGAAGCGGCCGTTAAAAGTCTAAAATATCACCTGAAACGCGTCATTGGTGAACAGAGACTGACTCTACGTAGAGTTCACCACCATACTGTACCAACTAGAAGGCTGCTTAAATACAAGACCATTGTGCGCCATGAATGAAGACCCAGACAACCTGGACTATTTGACGCCAGCACACTTCCTAGCAAGTGGACCTGTGTTGACGATATTTGATACAGAGCAAGATCTACGAACAAGATGGTACCTTTGTCAAAAAATGTATAACGACATATGGAAATGATGGCGTTCAGAGTACTTGACCCAACTAAATGTACGCAGTAAGTGGCAAAGAGAACAAAAAAATATCAAGATCAACGACGTCGTGCTCGTCCACGAAGACAACTTACCTCCAGGACGGTAGGCTATGGGGCGCGTCATCGAACTTCATCCCGGTTCTGATGAGCAAGTGAGAGTAGTCACACTGAAAACCAAGAATGGCTAACTCAAAAGGCCGGTCGTGAAATTATCGCTACTACCTGTAAATCAAGAGTCAGATGGCAGCGATAATAACACAAACAAACCATCATCAATCAAGAACGATCAACAAACAAGAGCGCCTCAATCTGTTAAGAAACCTCAAGTTCATTTCTCGTCGCTTGCGTTGGCTATGCTATTTTTCATGAGCATACTTATCACATCATCATGTTCTTTTATTAACACACCTCTGAAGTCGAACCAAGGAATATATTTTGACAAAGTCTCTGACATGCAAGTAAATAGAGACGAATGGACCATGGTCGTCTATTATGACATGAGCCCCTACTGGCAAGGGATGAAGACCTTTGAACAATATTCCAATTACTTGCAAGAAACATGCGATAAATTACAAGAAGCCCAATGTAACATTATACTGTGGCAACTACGTCATAGTTACTCCGAGTTCCAGCATTATAATACTATTTTGATGACACAACATTCCCGAACATCCTGACAAGACTGATCAACGGAGTCGGCAGTATCGCGAACTCATTATTTGGAATTTTAGACGAGAATTTTGCTCAAAAATACCAAAAAGACATAACGTTCATCCGTGATAATCAGCAGCATGTGGCAAACTTGTGGCGAAATCAAACCTCTATGTCGAGGCGGAGTATAACTTACTTAAAAGGAGTGAAGAAGCTATGAACAAGCAGCATAAGTTAATAAAAAAACAGATGCTAAATATAGAAAGGGCCGTGAACATATTAAACTCAGAGGTTGTTAACATGTTTCAAGTGAATCAATTAACTTTGGCAGCCGTAGCTGCAAGCAATATGATACAGGGACTACGAAGCGTGCAAGAATCATTGCTAGACACGATCACAGATATTTATCACGGGAGATTTAATTTCCATCTATTATCTCCAGAACAGCTTAGAAATGAACTCGGTGTCATAGCAAGCCAAATATCGAAGGAGCTGGCCTTACCAATCGAAAACATACAAGCAAGCCTTCAAAGTATTATCAACTTTTAACAATAACGGCCAGAATATGTGAAGATTACCTGCTGTTCGAGATAAAGGTGCCGCTCATCAGTAGAGATTCCTTCGAAATATTTCATCTTATTCCAGTACCGACCAAGATTAATAACAGCAAGATGGTTACCACGATACCAATATCGGAATACGTGGCCATTAACCTAGCAAAGGATGCGTACATTGTGATGGATATAGATGAAATTTCATCATACAGTCAGCAAGCTAACTCGTATTTATGTCACTTAAAGAAACCAGTTTACCATCTCTCACAAGACGAGAAATTCTGTGACTTCGATAATATTAAACAGCAGTGTAAAACTGTTGTGGACTCCTGCAATTACAAATGGACTGAATTAAACAATATAAACAAGTACTTATACTTTTGTTGTAAGAGGTGTCAGTTACGAGTGATGTGCGCGGTGATGTGGATCAGGTGACCGCGCCACAGCTGGAGCGCGCCGGCATCGGCAGCATTTCACACGGGTGCATTGTCAAGTCCGACCTATTTACGGTGCACGCTCGTAACCTTGACCGCAGCGTTATCAAGACGAGCCCAGACATCAAGGTTGAAGACTTCAGTCCGATAAACAATATCATCAACGCATCGATCCCGATGTCGTCTATAGTAGATGAAACCATAAATGACCGCCAAAAACAATTTTCGGATTTAGAAAAACGGCTAAAAGATTTGAAAGAGCAGGCGGTGTTGACAAGTGATGTATCACATCATGATGTGCATCATTATGCTCTCATCTACATTATGATCGGAGCAGCAATTATCGTGGGTGCTGGCCTGGCGTGGCGGCGAATGCGGCAAACACGGTTTACAAGAGCCAACTCTCCGGCAGTGCCCCCGGCGGAGGACCGCACCGCGGTTCGCCTCTCCTCCGTACGAAACAGCATTTGTGAAGAAGAAACGACCAATCGTAGTGATCCTGTTACCAATAAACTAGACAGTGTTCGAATTGTAAACAGGTCTACGTCGCCCATAGCAACTCATATATCTTTTTTCAAGCAATCATGATCAGCATCCCGCCTTCATCTGGCGGCCCGGAGTATGTACGGTGCAACACCGTGCATTCTCCCGCGTCAGCATTTTAGTAATTTGACACTATGCGCGACTGACCTCATTCATTAATATTTTATTTTGTAGTGTGTTTGTGTTTACCTACCAACACGGTCGCGTGACTCAATCTTATATTTTTACCAAGTTTTGTGTATTGTGAAATCGTAATAAATCATTGTTTTTCTCAAGATCGTGTTAAATCATTCATCATCAGATGATGAATGATTTAAACACGATCAGGTGTGTGGTATACCAAGACCAAACAGTAACTAAGCCATTTAACGGCCTAGACTTAAAAATCTTTACTCGTGTTGTACTTTAAAAAAATGTTTCTACCAAGGGTAATAAAATAAACACATGTATTCAGTGAATTTTTATTTATTCATCAATGTACTTATCAATAATTATTTACTATCTAGAAATTGTGCAGGGGGGTCAAGACGTTCTTGGTATCTCGCCCAACTTAAATACCATATTATGGTCATAACATGGGCGCAGTAACCTATTGTTCTGCGCCCAACAATATTGGATGACTGCCTCCCTGCCAATGTGTCCACTATCAATTAAAATATACACAAAATATATTTTTCGGCTGATGTGTCTACTCTGAATTCTCCCTCGTAAGAGCCAAATGTTTATATTATTTCTTTCTGCGAAAATATCTAACAGGTCTTGCCCAACTCCCCTGCACACTTCAATTACATAATTGCCGTCTCTACGGACATGTTCCCCGTAGTAAGAGCGGGCCTGTTTAATTTGTTAAATTCCCAACGATATTAAAATTAGATCATTCGTTTCCATTCGTGGGAAATCTTGAAAGTTATTTGCAGTTATAGTTATATTTTCAAATTGGGCCTGTCTTCTATTTAGGTTGTTTCTGTCCACATAATCAGCTAGAATATTATTTGAAAATAATCTTTCTTGAATTATAGATACAATGATTGTAGCATCATCCCGATCTTCCAAAAGAGGATGGAATTTATTGATTAAAGCTGCTGCGACTTTAAAATCAACCATTAAATGCTGTGATGCTTTATTAAAATATTCTTGTCGCAGCAGCTTAAAATCTCTTTTAAATCTTCCGTTAACCACCTCCACAACCAAACGACATAGAGTGACTTGGAGACATTCATTCGCGTCTTGTGTAGTCATTTGAGTTTGACTCTGTTGTAAAGTAAGTGGATAATGGACTTCATAATTTAAACTTTGGAGTAAAGGAATAGTGTCTCGAAAGCCTCTGTCTAAAATCATAACATCTCCCTCTCTAAAATATTGTCGCATGGGTTTGGAGGGGTCAATGAATTCATCCTTTAAAATATCTGCGTCTGATTTTGTGGCAGGATACGGTCCCAGTACATCAATTATATGGCCATCGCATGATCTACAAGGAACGGCTTTACCAAGTTTCTGAACTTATCTATAACGAATAAGTATCTTTTTGATATTTATAATTGCTACATTTTTGAACATAAATATATGTACCGTCCATAATTACAATTGCTTTTCGGTCTTCAACATTACTTCCAGGATTCCCAAATAAAGATTCAGGTATGTACTGATTTTTAGCAGCCACTTCCATTCTCGTAATATGGCCTAAGCCCAGTTGTGCTGGCACAAAGTGACGTTCCATGAATGTTCTTGCTTTGTTTACTAGTTTCGTTAACGTACTTCTAGAAATGGTTAATAATTTGGAAATTCTTTTGTCACTGTCTCCAGTTCTTAATTTAATCAAATATGCTCCAAGGGCAATAGACCGTTTTTTAAAGAATGGTAAACTATATTCAATTTCACGAAATTGGTCTTTTGTGCGCCCAGTCCAATACCAAAATGCATTATCATTAATTTGGTCAATATTTTCAAAATCAATGATGTTACCATTACACTTCATCAGTTCACAGAAATCTTCTATATAAGCAGCAGTAAAACTATGGTTCTGGTTTTCATTTTCAACAAGGGTTGTCCATGGTTCTGCGTACAAATGAAATTGACAAATTCGGCAGTCTTGTGGGATATAATATTTATAATCGTTTAACAGTTGCACTCTTACAGGCAATGGGACCACATGCTGTGAGGTATTATTACAGTTTGGAAAAATGCACCTAGAACGTGTACCTGGTGCTCTGCAATAGTGGGGTAACGTGATTGTTTCAGTTCTTTCAACTCTTTCAGCACTTTCAGCTGCTTGTAATTGATTACTTGAATCATAATTTTCCTCAGCCAATTGTGCTCCTGCTCTTGTTCTAGCTCTTCGGAAGCATCCGTCACAAATTATGTCTGATGGTTGCACCTAGGAATAACGTACAGAAATTAACAAGTTGAAAGAAAGAATATAGGATATTTATGAGACAATCATACATATGTCTTAATGTTGTAATGATAATCAATAAAACTTATATTAATTTGAATTAAAATATGCACAGGCTATTCGGAACTTAATGTAAAAAAAACTTAATGTGAAACCGACATACACATTCATTTGGTGCCCATTTTTAGACAATAACAAATGCTAGTATAAAATATAATTAATTTTGATATGTTACCTCCCTTGGGTGAATCCAATTTTGAATAATATGTAGGATACGATGAGTCATAGCTTTTTCTATTGTGTGGCTGTGCTGTTGCAATAAAGAGCATCCACATTTTACACAAACACGTTGATGACCCACAGAGGGTTCAGTTTCATGTTCCAGAGAGAATGCAGGGGAAGCTTCAGTGCCAGCCTTCTGACTTAATATCATATGGCAGTCATGACAGATATAGTCATTAGCAGTTACCTGTAATTAAAAATAATATTAAAAAAAATTGCCAGGGTAATGTGTGACTGAAAAGTTGACTAACATTTAAGCTATTCCGATTATAAAATACACAAGGTACTGTCCTTTATTGGTAGTAAGCTTAAAATTCAGACAGTAAATTATTAAAAACTTACGACTTGTGGTGCAACACGTTGCTGTACTAAGCCAAGTAAAACTTCGTTGTGTAAAATGTGCCGTTGTATTCTAGTTAAATTAATGCCACAGTTAACACATTTAAAAACATTTTCTTCAGCATTTCTTAATGAGGATAGTTGACAATAATTTTTTGCCACACGATCTGCCTTTTGCCAGCATGGATGACAAATAAAATGTGATGCCCGAACCTGCAAAGAAGTATTAATAAATAAAAATCAAATAATAAACATGTTGGGTTAATCATTGTTATCATTTTATTTACTTACTTCCAGTGGAATGAGTCTTTCCAGAGTTACACTTTTTGTATTTTTGTGATGAGCAGTATCAGTTCTTAAGCCTACAATTTGGTGTGAACGCTTCAGTAAAAGGTTTTTACACAGCGCACAGTTCTGCCCAACACTGCACTGACATTCAGTTTTCTTTACTGCTTCTGACCAACAGACTGTGCAGATAAGGTCATGAGCTTCAATCTACAAAGTATTAAAACATTATTAGTTTCTTTCTTCTTATTAGTTTTACTTATAAATTATGTACGACAGAGAAATATCATCATATGAGTTTATAGCTCAAATAAAATTAATTTGAGTAAGTAGTAATAAAATGTTTTTAATAAACTACCACTCGTGGAGCAGTCCATTGACGTATACAACGAATAATTTCTTCGTTGTTTAACAGCATAGAACCTCCAGCAGATCCACAATTCACACAAAACTGATTTTGCAGATCCATGTCCGCAAACAAAGCCAATTCGTTAGATTTCACAGAGTCCATTTATCACAGCCAGGTCAACCAGAAGTGCAATCCAATCAAAGTCCGAAGTAAAGCCAAAGTCGTTAGAAATAAACCAAAATATAAAATAAATGAGTAGCGAAAAACGAAAAATAAGTTGCAACGCAGAGAGCGCGATAGCATATGTATCAAACCTTTTGACAGATGTTTGTCACATGTCAGTTTTTTTTTGTATGGCTTGGAATCTAGTCCTTTTAGCCATGTCTTTATTTTTAGTATCGAACAGAACCCTGACATTTTTTATTGGAAAAACCTGGTAACACCAAGTCTAGATAATAAACATGAGATAAACGGAATATACGTGACAATCCAATCAGTCAACTAATTATTTATTCTTTGTGAACTTTAAGTGTCCGTGGGATTCTAATGAACGTTTTAAACGTTATAAAATAAAACTATAATTACTGACTAATTAATATTCCCAACCGTCCTTAAGCGGATTTTATACATTGTCCTTTACAAAAAACCACAATGTTTTTAAATTAATCATTTAATTCGTCTTTTGAAACACTCATGGAAGTATTTTTTCGCCTTTATTTGAAATACATCCTCAGTCTCTCTTCCCTTTTAATATTTTTTGTTTATATCATTACAGTAATTGTTTATGAAAAATCTGCAAGATAAATTATATAATTTTGTCTTGTGGTGACCACAATTTAAAAAAGCAAATTCTATATGTAGAAATAATATCGTTTTTATGAATTCTTTTAGATTTTCATAATATAAATGACATTTTAAAATTTCGTTGGTAATGTCTTGCATTGCAGATATGCAAGTGAGAAGAGATTCGGAAGGACTGACAAGACAACGTCTGCCAGCATGTTCTCGGCATTTAATATATTCATTTTCTTGAGAAGCAACCATTTCCTTAGCGTATTGCTGGCAATTTTTAAATATTTTCTTCCTAGCACTGTGTACAAAATATCCACTCACGTATTGTAGAGCGCCTAACACTCGGGGATCATTTTTAATTTGACTTAGGTCAGTTACTTGCACTGTGGATATGCTCTCAATTTCACTGGTCACCGTGGCTTGGCAGTCATCTATCATGAGGGTGTATAAAACTTCACAATAGTCTTTTTCAGGATTTGCCCCAGGGGCATGGACACTTTTTTTTAACAATATTAAGAATGCTATAAACATTACTAATATTCCCCTTAACACCCTTAAAGACTAGATATGTTATTTATTAATAAGCTAGTTTAGGCACTTTCAAACCTTTCTGTTGTGGGCTTTGTGTTGCGGCACCCATGGCTTCTAATAGCCCCGAAAAAGTTTTTTATGGGGTCTTGGTTTAGGTGCCGCATCCAAACAGTAAAGTAAAAAAGTAAAGTTACAGCCTATATACGTCCCACTGCTGGGCACAGGCCTCCACTCATTTCTGAGAGGGTTTTAGGGCAAGGAATTGTCCGCCGCGCTGCCCCAATGCGTGTTGGCGAACTTCACATGTCTTCGAAATATTTTTTTATTTCACTGACATGCAGGTTTTCTCACGATGTTTTCCTTCACCGTCGAGCACGTGGTTCCAAACAGAAATTACGCCATAATCATTTTTTAATTTTTTAAAAAGCATTTGAACACCACCTAGTGTCCATACCCAATTTTCTAAAGTAGGGACTTTCTCAACTTCACCTGTTACAATGTTAGTAAATTTCATATTTTCTAATTCTATTTTAGCCTTATTCCATACATTATTATGACAAGAATTTGGTTTTGCAGGTCCTAGTAATGGTTTTCCATGTCGTTTTCGCTTTGTATAACTCCCGTTTAAGGAATAAAACAGTTGATCAAAAAAAAAAAAGAGAACACTAGCTGTCTCTTTACATTCTTCGGGGAGAATTCCTTTGTATGTGGAAAAAAATGCCTTAGCAACATAATTTCGAATGTAAATACTTTTTTTTTTAATAAATTGGACCGCAAAAAGGTTGCGGGTTCGAATCTGCCATTCGACTACTGGCGTAAACCACACAAGCAATTTAAGCTTACCACGAGTGTTTAAGGGGAATATTATGCTGTCTACACACCAAAGCCGCTGGCCCGGCGGCACGAACCCGGCGGGTTAATGCCGGCGGGTAAACCCGGCGGCTTCTACAAAGCAACCACGAACATGCCGCCGGGGCGGCAAGATATTCGCGGCATCGTTCATAATTAGTGATTGCCGAATGATCGGAAAAGTTGCGCGTGTGTTTCGAATTATTACTACGTACGAGTATTTTCAATATTTGACATGGACGAGGACGATAGTGATCTAATTTTAGCAGCTTGTGCTGTTATTATAGGTAGAACCCTCAAAACGCGGAATTGTTGGGTCAGGCCAAGCTTAATGAGTCGCAGTTGTTATAGTACTAGTGAAAGATTAAGTGATTTAAAAAAAGACGACATGGTTTTACAAAAACCCGTTTCTTTCAAAACATTTATGTCATTAACCAGTTCCCAATTTGAATATTTACTGAATATCGTTGGACACAGAATATCTAACCAAGACACTAATTACAGAAAAGCAATTTCACCAGTAGACCGATTGTCAATAACGTTAAAATATCTCAGCTCGGGAAATTCATTTAATAGTCTTTGCGACGTCTTCAAAGTTTCTCCTCAACTAATTTCAAGCATTATTCCTGAAGTATGTCACGCTTTGGTTGAAGGATTATCAGATTATATAAGTAAATAGCCGTTACGAAAATGTTTTATAAAATGTACATATGGCCCCGGCCACATCTGGACGACGCGACGATCGTGTCGGTGGCCGACACGGCGTCGGTGCCGGTACCGACGCTGGCAAAGCTGCCAGTCCAGGTATTTGGATCGTCGTTTTGTATGTTGAGTCGATCACTGTCGCTTGGACCGTTCGGACTAGTGGCAAATATTTCAAAATATGGATTACAAGACAAATAAAGAATAAGAATATATATTCCCTTTGTCTTTCTTTGCGCCTTTTCAACATTAGCAAGAGGAGAATAATACGTGTCTTGTAATCCATATTTTGAAATATTTGCCACTAGTCCGAACAGTTCAAGCGACAGGACGCCGTGTCGGCCACCGACACGACCGTCGTGCCGTCCAGATGTGGCCGGGGCGTTAATCTGGATTATTCCACTTTTTTATTTATTCTAGCTACCAAGGACACCGGAAGAATGGAAAAACATTGCAGATGCATATTTTAAAAGATGGCAAGTACCTAATTGTCTTGGATCAATGGACGGGAAACACGTAAAATTGAAATGTCCTCCAAGGAGTGGCAATGAATACTATAACTATAAACATTATTTCAGTATTGTGATTTTTGCTGTAGTAGATGCTGATTACAATTTTTTTACGCTAATGTGGGATGTCAGGGTCGGATTTCAGACGGCGGTGTAAGGTTCGATCGGGGAAGTATTGAATTCGGCGAGACAAGCGAAGCTTCGGAGCGAAATAAAGTGAATCAGTGTGATTAATTATTAGTGTTTTAAGTTTTAAACTGTGTAAAGTGAATTAAAGTGTTAATTTAGGTAATTCTATCGGCAATTTTTATTGTCACGAACCTCAACCTCGTAACATTTTGAACGATAGAGTTCTATTAGTTTTATCACTTTTTCGTCTTCCCATTTCATATTGTTTTAGTTGATAAAAAAAACACAGTCACGCACGTCACTACTCCTCGAAAGTCGGCGGGCAACTGAGCAGGGACCGGGGAGCGCCGGGCGTGACGCGCGCTGGCGTATGCCGCCGAGCCGGCGGCTTTGGTCGTTTCAAAATCAGGCCGCCGGCCTTGCCCGCCGGGTTCGTGAAGCCGGGCCGGCGGCTTTGGTGTGTAGACAGCATTAGTAATGTTTATAGCGTTGTTAATATTCGTTTTATTAAAAAAATGTAAATACTATTTGCAGCTTGAGAAGTATTATGTATCTATCTAAACTCAAGATGGGTACAACATTTGACAAAATTATATGAAAAGTTTGTGTAGAATAGATAGAAGTGAATTCGGATCTTAGCAGGCTCTTCCAAATACCACGGCCAACTATCGCAGTCACGGCCGTGGTTTTTTTTTAATTCTTTTTTATTTAGGGACTTAAGTTATTTTTAAGATGTCAGTCACATTGTACCTTATAACTAAATAACACACTACATTTTCTTAAATTATTAACACAAAATATTAAATAAATTATATACCATTGGAGCAACATTAGACAATGGTTCAGACAGAATGCTTTGCCTGTCGGGCTATGACTGCCCTAATCTAAATGTTACCTTTACTCACAACATTAAAAGTTCTTAATACATGATGAGTAATTTATGTATAAAGTTACTTCATTTTACCTTCTAAATATTCCATATTGGATGCTACTGTTTGAGTGAAGATTTGTGTGACATATTTGACCTTAATTTTGGAAATTTTATTTGGTATGACATGATTGTCTGTAAGCAATCAAACCTTTGTATCCAGGGTTTTCTTTGAGTAGCAATTCAATATGGTGCCATTTTGCTTTTCGCATTTGCTGATCACTTGCTATATATGTTAGGTTTTTCGTTATTATTCGTGGTAGAGCCATGCTGCAGCTATATTAATTGTATAGTTATAGCACGAATGGGTCGGCTCGACCGGGGAAGGACCACGCTCTCACAGAATACCAGCGTCAAATAGCAGCTTAATGCTGCTGTGTTTCATATGGTGAGTGTAGAGAACCGGAGACCCTTTTTACTGGAAAAGAGGCATTCCATCTTAGTCCTTAAGGCTGACAACGCATCTGCATTTTGATTCGCAAACGAGGATAGATGTAGATGTCTATGGGCCACACAACCACTTACCATCAGGTGGACTGTGTACTCGCTTGTCACCCTTTTCCTATAAAAAAATTAAATTATTACGAGTGCATTTTATTAGATGGGGAGGGTCAAATAGTGGAATGACTTCCTGATCATTGACAAGAAACATATTCTCTATAGGCTCACGTCCAGACTATATAAAAATCCCTCTTGTGTCCTGTATTAAAAGTTTAATGGCATGCCTATTATTGGTGCCTTGATTAAACACTGATGCTATTACAATTATCCCAGCCTCTTGTAATTCTTTAATTACTTCTTTGAGTTGCACTGCTTATTCCGGTCCACTTGTTGCTCCTGCAGAAAATGTATATGATACGGGTTGTTTATAATTTTTATCAATCCCCGTATCATGAACACTTGTGCATGATCAGCATAGTCAGATCTAGTTTTCCGGCCATCAATGGCGAAACCAATTACCCTATCTTTTCGCTCATTATAGTATAGTAGTAATAAGTTACATTGGATTTCAATATCATTTCTTCGAATAAAACTATGCACAGTCTCTCTTCAACTTTAAACTTTTCTGTAGCTTTTTTGATCTGAGCAAATATTCTTTTATTTATTCCTGGCTTTACATTTCCATGGTTTAAAAATTTTGTGAGAGTTTGTAAAGTTGGTAAGATGAATATTTTTCTTAAAAATCTATAGCACTTTGGACTTTGTTTTAAAATCGACAAAGCTACATCTTATTCCTCGTCGACCTTTGTACTTCTTTTTAATTTCCCTGAACTGCAGTAAAGTCAATATCTTAGCTGTGCTGGACAACTTATCAATGGCTTTTATAAATGCAGAATTAGGAGTCAGTTTTTTTCACTGCCTTGAGACTTGCAGACAGCTTTTTAACTTTGTTTTATACTTGCTTAATTTGTTTTTTTTTTTTTAAACTGAATTTAAAATATTTCATCAAAATTAATATAACAGGGCTTCTACACATTTGATGATAGACTGCTATGGCTGCTGCTATAATTAATAAATTCCACGCAAAAATAAGGGACAGGGATGATGCAGCTCAAATACTTGAAATAGTTCACCAAAATATGGAGACAAATAATGATTTGTCTGAGTATGCTAGGGAAAGCAATCTAAATAGAGCTAGGGCAGGCAGACTTTAGAAATATAAATGTAGACTTTAAAATGTTAGGGAATTTCCTGTTTTAACTTACAGCGACTTAATATTAATTGCCTGTGTCACATACCAATTAAAGCAAGCTCGCTACTATTATGGTGAGCATATAAGACTTAATGGTTGCTACCGGATAGAACTCTGTGATAACCAGAGGAGCAGCATTATGGAAGGAATAAACTTAAGCCCTAGCTGATCTTTACTTAGGGCTAGAATTGCAAGTCATCACCATTAGTCGTAAAGTGTATTTTATATATTTTTTTATTAGTGGCAATGGTTCTGGTAGAAGTGCAATTAAAAAGTACTGTCGGCCGTCGAACTGTTGGATGCTGTGCCCATGTTATGACAGTAATATGGTATTTGGGTTGGGCACGGCATCAGACTAATATTTTGCTTCCTGCTCAGTTCCTGAATGATGTATTGATGTGTAAATTAGAGGCAAATAATTCCTTAGCTTTACCTTACCTAGATGCGTTAGTCATCCAAAATTCTAACAACACCATAGGTCACACTGTGTATAGAAAACAATGAATTTCGCCATTATCCTTCACAGTTAGTTACCGTGAGCAAATCTTTGTTACAGAGAGCACAAGGGATCTGTGGCAGCAAACATCGAGCCGTCGAGCTTCAGCACGTCAAGCAGGTTCTACACGTCAACAAGCTTCAGGCCTAGAGTGAAGCCGGCCACAGTCAAGCATGTGCAGTACTAGCATTTGTCAGGGGTGTCACAGACAAGATTGGCTACATCTTGAAGCGAGCTGACATGAAGCATCAAGGTTCAGGGAAGTTTGCAGTTTGTGATCATATCCTGGACGGCCCCAACCAGATAGACGTATAAAAAAGATTTGATAGACCACAAATCCTCTAAAAGGTACATTAATTCCTATCAAGGACCGATACCTGAGACTATTGAAATAAAAAAAATTTTTTCAATCTCTATTGAAAGGACTTGGTACTACCACCTGCTTAAGACCCTGTAATTAATGAAATTAAAATTAAACCCAAGCATACCATTGCAAGACTTCAAGACACAGTAAGTTCATTCTGTAGATCGGACCATAAATAAAAATTTAAAATCTGAAGGTACTCCGGGTTAACACTGACATTGGGACGTCAGTCACCTCAGTCCGCCGTAACCATGGGTGTTGGAAAGCACCCGAAACGTCTGGAATTAAAAATCAAAGAAATAAAACGCGATAAAATCGATAAAAATAGTTGTTAAAAAAACTGCATTTGTGAAAATAAAAACTTATATATCTTCAAAACCCCGACTTTTTTTTAAAGCAATTCCTTAACCATTTCATTGTTTTAATTGCATATTATCATATCTATATGCTTTTATATGTGGGCACCCATGGCCGAAGTGTCTATGAAGAGTGGGCAATCCCCTTTTTGTAATAAAAATAGTACATTCCAGAAAATTTATATAGAACATACCTATGTTTTCTTTCAAGCATAAGTGTTGGATGTAGCCATGGCACCAAATGCAAATCTGAAATAGAAAGTATATAAAAAGTAAAGTTACAGCCTATATACGTTCCACTGCTGGGCACAGGCCTCCGCTCATTTCTGAAAGGGTTTTAGGGCAAGGAATCTTTTATATATTTATTTTATCTCGTTCGTTCCCTTTTTATTTACAATAGTTTTCTTCATTCATAAGTCATACATTTGAATTATTTGTTTCATTATTTAAAAGGGCTCCTAGTGGTGGCTACGGTTCCATTAATGCCTAGGGTTAAAGAGCTAGAGATTGCCCGTGAAATCAAGGAACATATATAATATTGTATTAATATAAAACACACATAGTACATAAGATGCTAATACTAACCTGACAGGTTTATTGTTGTCGTAGCAATATTACTCAATCTACCATAGCGGCAACAAAACTTTTCTTCAAAGTGTGCACGACACGCATGGCGGTGTTTGTACATGTCATCAAAAGTCCATCCCAATAATATCACCTCCAGTAGAATGGACCCATATATTAAAACGTAGTCTGTCTTTCTCTGGATTTGGAAATAAATGCAGTCATCTGCATACCTGAACAGAAATAAACACAATATGTTAATTTAAATTATTAACTCTTATTGAAGTTACATGGTTGACCTTATCAGAGTGTGGTCCAAGGACCTCCAAAATTTACTGGTCTCAGACCAAAAGATTGGATTGAAACCCTATCACTTTCACCTGTATAAAATTATATAGGGACCTAGTTCAATATTTTGGATCACTATTTTATACACTTATTCTAGTTATAAGATGATACTCTGATCAAAATGAGTAGTATGGCAATCGCGTAGACAAGAGCTTTTTAACAGAAAATTAGACAAAATGACAGTATTGCTTAATTTTGCCTAAATTTGTTCTCGTTCGGACACTGTACGGAGTGTCCAAATCTAGTATTTGTCTACTCTCCGTCAACAAACCTTCGAGTAATGCTATGCAGGCAGCTACATGCATCTTTTCTAAACCATGTGAATTATATTTTTGTCTGAATGCTAAAACTTAATAATAATTAAGAAACTTCCTGAATCCATATAACCAGGAACACAACACTTTTTACTAGATAGCGACATAATGTCTGCAGTCCTTTAAAACAAAAAAAAAAAACAAAAGCTCTATTTGAAACATAAACAGTGAACAATTTCGCTCAACCCAACGTAGACCTGGAAGAGGAGGACAATGCACTCAACTCAACTCAACAAACTCGACAACGAAATTCAAAAACATGAATTCCAAAATATGTGTTTTGCATTACAACAAAACATGTATTATGTGTTGGACAAAACACACAGTGTTTAGGTGAAGAAGCTGTCTGTGAACCTCGTCTCTTTTAAACTAATAAAATGCATAAATACCTTACCAGATTATCTATGGTCTATCACTTTCGTCCAATCACTCACTAGCTAGGGCGTCTGCTTTGCGCGCTGTCACTGTCAAGTATCTTTATGGTCATAGCGTCTTCACCACCAGCAAGTTTTATACTGCAACGCTATGTGTTTTGTCCAACACCTAATACATGTTTTGTAGTAATGCAAAACACTTATGTTATGTGTCTTTCTAAAACACACAGTGTTTAGGTGAAGACGTGTTTGTTATCTGCTGGTGAAATCATGAAATGTAAACACAAATGCTATGCGATTATTCTGAAAACGATTTAATAATTAAAACCTTCAAATGGGTTATGGTTATAACAATTTTTAAGAACATCTTAGGACAAAATTATGTAACTATGAAAAATTACAATTACTTTTAATTAAACTCAAATTATATCTCTGAGTTACCATTCTAGCTAATTTATAATCTAAAATCAAAATTACCAAAAGTATATTAATATTGAGCTTCGCAACACTCCTATTAAATCTGACAGTATGAAAATATATTTAGAACAAAAACTTAATAAAATTATAGGAACTTATAAAATAATTAAATTAAGCTGGACAAAAATTAGAAGATAACAAATCAGATTTATCCTTATTTTCTAAAATAACTGGACAACAATAGAATTTTTAAAGGTTTTTTCACTGCGCCAGTTTCCTCTTTCTAGTATTTCTTCTACCGGTATGTTTTCAAGCCAACCCTTAGAAGCTACTGCTGACCGTATACTTCCTGGAGATGCTTCTATGCTTGCTGCTTTAAATATAGTTTTAATCCAACCAGATATCATAGTCCTTATGGCAGGTTTAACTTGCCTGTAACTGAAATAAACAACTGGTCTATGTTTTCTTTCACTCTTCTTACTTGTGAAGATTGAATTAACAAATAAACATGTCTAACTGGACAAATATTTACGTCAGGATGTTTCAACAGATGCCAACCAAATTGTTGGTAAGTAGAAGAATCTGTCTTGAATCCATATTCTGGCCAAAATATTACCTCATCATCCTTTTGTATCAATTTATCTTCTGAAATATGTAACAGAGTTAAGTAATGAATTCTCCGTCCAGATGCTAAAAGTAAGATTAATGCAGTTTGTCTCGAAATGTCAAAAAATGAATTTATACTAGGGTCTCCTTCAACCAATTAAAAATCAGTTTAATATCCCAAATTGGTGTTTTTTAGATTTTAGGCTTAGCAACAGATATTGCCTTTAGAATTTGGTGGACGAAGAAATTTGATGATTTTTTTTCAATGTTAGCGCAATAAGTTGAAATAGCTAATTTATGTAGAAGGTGGTGCTATTTGCAAAGTTTTCGTCTAAGTATAATCTAGCCAAAAATTGGGCACATTATTTCCACTAGGAGACCTAGGGTTTGTTTTGTTAGTCTTACACCATGTAATCCATCTTCTGATTGGTGGACTATATATATGTTACCAATGTGGACTTTCTCTAGCTAGTGGTTAATAAATGTTTTTCCTCTCGCTTCCAGTGAGCTACTTGGTTATCCCACCCCCAACTCTCCACGCAAGGAATGTTAGCTTCTTTACCTATGGAGGAGGTAGATTTGTGGTCTAGTCATCGTGTGTGTAAATTCGTCAAAATCGTAGAATTGCAATGAATTAACGAGGTGGTTTTTTTCAAAAAGTTTTTAAATTACCGAAGTTTACTCAATTGTTGTTGTTTTAATTATTCTGAATTATTTGCTCGAGAGAGCAGGCAAAGGAACTAAGCCATACAGCCTTGTCTTTTTTTAAATTTGAATATATAGAATTTTGAAGTGTATGGTGTTATGCTAGTATCATGTCGTAGTTTTGGGGTATTCATTAAAACGGCATTTTTTTTTGCGCCCGAAGCAAATATGGGCAACCCTCCGGAAAACGGGGGAGGGAGGTTGGGAATGCTCATAGCATAACACGCAGCCGGCTGCGTGGTTATGTGGTGACTTTTACCCACTAAACCCAACCTTTTAGGAACTGGCTTAACGATCTGACTAGAGATCTCTAAGCCGTATACGAACGCGACCCTCCTTGGCAGAAAAGAAGGCGCAGAAAGCGGCATTAATAGTGATGAACTATATATACCTACGCGTATTTATCGTGGGTAAGCATAGACAAAATGCTCTAAGTCCAAAGACTAATACACTCTTTTTATGCTTTGGCGGCTTGGCGTTTCGCCACAAGTGTAAAGGCCGGAACCAAGTCTTATTTTTCTTCTTTCCATCTCTTCAAAATCCATAAAGGCCGAAGCCAAGTCTTATTTTTTTTAGTTCTTCATATTTTCAAAAACCACGAGGGCTAAAGTCAAGTCTTCTTTATATTATAATCTTTATAAGTTTCAATCCATAGAGATTTAACAGTCCAGTTTCAAGGTTCCCGCGCTTTTTTTCTTTTCTTCACAATATGCTGATGCGTCACATTGCGAAGCCCTTGGGAGATTTTGACGACAGCTCAACCCAGCGGACAGTTGATGACGACAGCCACTCAAGTTCATAAGGCGCCTAAGCGATCAAAATAACTTGAGGTTTATATCGACATCAAAGCACTTGTTTCGTCGTTTTCTCTAATAGTTCACACGTGCAAACAATTAATTCACAAAATCATATCACTTTTACGAATTAAAATCCACTTCAAACCATTATTCAAGCGACAAAACAGGAGCGACAGTCCGTCGTCGACCAAGTTCCCGCCAAAAAACCGAAGTTTACTCAGAGTTTCACAAACGCTCTGACCATAAATACACTTGACAGTGACAGCGCGCAAAGCAGGCGCCCTAGCTGTTGAGTGCAAACACTTTATAAAACCTTACGGTTTAATACGTGCAGTTTAATACGTACAGCTGTACGATATATACTTTCCTCTATGCGTGCAGCTCTCGACAGTTTCCATACATTGGAATGGCAACTGTCAAAATAGATAGCGCCATCTAGTGGCATGAGTTGATGAAAAAGTTATGAACTATGCAAAACTCTTTGTTTGTACGTAGTTTTTCAACAGAATTTGAAAAATTTTTACAATTTTACACTAGAAACAAAACGTAGATTATAGTTTCTGATGATTTCTTGGGAGTTTTAAAATAAAACTAAATACATTATGAATGTGAAAAAATATGTAAGAAATAAAATAATGAATAAAATATTTAAAATAATACAAGCAATGTTAACCACGCGACTATTTACAAGCATAGGCTCCGATAGTGTTCTGTGTTTACAAGGCTGTAAACTAAATTCAACAACTCATGCCACTAGAGGCGCTAGTGTACATGATTGCCAAGTTTTGAGTGGAGTTACACGTATTATACTGTAGGTTTTCTATAGTATTTGGTGAGTGATTAGACGAAAGTGACAGACCATAGATAATCTGATGTTGAAAAACTACAAATTTGTATTGGTTTTCTAACATTTTATATTCAACCCAAATTAGTACGAATATTTTCTTAAAATATCCTAACATTTAGTATTGAGATTGAATACCCTGGTTACGAGTAGTATCGTTCGGTACGAGGCCCGCCGTCGCCCCGTCCAAGCTCACGCATTCGGGATTTGGGATTCCGAACGCAACAAGTGCGTAGAAGATCAATGACACGTCACACACCGACGGTATTTTTCCGTTCGAAGTTTTGCGGACAATACGGGATTCCTTATGTGTGTGGCCTACCCGTATGTATTAATAGGTTGGTACATTAATAGGTAACATGTTTAGAAACGAATTGTAATTGTGTATATAAATAATATTAATTTGTAAATAAATAGTTTTATTGATAAACTAATAGGTATTGTATAAAGTTATAAATAGGATAATAATTTAAATAGTTATAGGTAAAGTAGGTAGTTTTCTTAAGTCAAGTTTTTCGTTTACTTAGTTAATGTAAAAATTTAGTATGTAGATAATTACGTTATTATAAACGAAATTAGACCTCCAATAAAAGAGTTTGTGCGCATTTTTCGTCTTTGAATTAAATATATAATCAAGTTTATTTTTCACTTTTTAGTGCAGTAAGTACCGTCTTTTTTGTTTCGAAGTCGGTTTTTTTTTTTATTTTTTTTATTAACCCTTAATAGGGCATGGTATCAAAAGTATATGGATTATTGTAATTTTTTGAATTTGGGTTCCTGTAAATGTATAAAATAAAGTTATAAAAATAAAAAATTGATATTTCATTTTTTTATTGGAAAAATCATGTGGTCACTATTGCCCGTTTAGTAAAAATATGTGGACTCTATATGACCATTGCTCATTTGGAAAGTCATAGAAACTCAAAACTCATTGTTAGTTTGTAGAAAATTGTATTAAAACTACAGAAACCAATTTAGTATTTATCAAATTATATTATTTACAGTACTGGTTTACATGAAAATTTTCAAAACAAAGTATTACACATAAAGGAACAAGGCATATTTTGCACATAATATTTGTGCGGCGCTGCTCGCGTCTTGTGCTACAAAATTTGCACCGCCTTCTTTTAGCTTTGCAGGGCATGTGCAACCCCACATTAGCTAACCTTACTTCATCCGGCACTCCAAATACACCTTCTTTCGAGTTTTTATAAGTGATTGGTCGTAGACTGGTGGTACTAAAATTATTTATAAACCCTCTGCTAAGTCTTGCTCTAAAATCTATGTGACTGTTGTTTGTTTTCTTATGTGTCAACAGGTAACATATACACGCATTATAGTTCGGCCGTTCAGAGAATGCGTTCCTGACACCTATCAGTTAGTAACGACTAGTGATGGGCACAACATAACACTGAGTTCGTTACCGTTCCTCCAAAATGAACCGCCGCGTTATTTTTAAGATTATTTTCGTTTTAAGTTGGCGGAATCATTTAAAATTTATATTTTAGTAATTTAAGTGGAAACCAAAAAAAGGTAATATTAATATAATAAAATTGTTTTATTTATTCTTTGTTACAAAGGTAGAATCTGTATTTCTATGCAATAAAGTACATTGAATTGAATGTGCGTACAGAATATTAATCAGACTCTGATTCGCTTGAGGAGGTGGTGTCTTCATCATCATCTTCGCCTACATGTATATTATTATCAATAACAGAATCAATCCTGATATCTCGGTCAAAATGTTTCACAATCAGGTTTTTAGTCTTCTCAACAACCTTTGCCCAGTCATCTCTTGTGACTTCCCCGCAGGCTTCTTTTAATAGGGTCATCATCTTTTTCGTGCTGAATGGCGGGGAAGTATTGTGGCGGGCGGCGTAACCTTTTATTTGAGCCCAGATTAGCTCAATCGCGTTATATTGGCAATGATACGGTGAAATTCTTAGAACGTGATGACCGTATTCCAGAGCCAGTTCATCGATTTCATATCGCACATTAATTTAATTAGCTCTGGCTTTAGCATCTGCATATTTGCGTCAATGTCTTTTGCTTGTAACCAAGCCACCACTTCTTCTTTTTTATTAGCTTGGGTAGGTGGTTTCTGTATTTGAACCGAGTGATAGGAGGCATTATCCATGAATATTACAGGAGGCTCTGGTAGGCTGAGCAAAAGCACGTTCTGGAACCACCCTTTAAATGTAGTGGCATTCATTTCCTCGTGGTAGTCATTTGTGGTTTTTGATTGAAATGCCAGTAACGCGTTCTCCACAAAGCCGTATTTTGCAGAACCTGCGTGGCATATTATCAGTCGGGGCCCCCCTTACCCATTGGTACTTTCGACGTCGACGCTTGTGTATCATCCGTCCAAGAACGGGAAACCGTGTGATTGGCGTTTAGCCATGTCTCGTCAATGAACACGACATTATCCCAGTTATCAATATTTTTTGCTTCTCTCAAAAAACTTATCCGTTTTAAAATTATGTCGTATCGTTCTAATAAAATTTTTCTTTTGTCTGTTTTTTATACGAAAAACCAATATCTTCAAAGATGTTGGTTAAAGCAGTTTTACCGCCGCTAAACAGTCCAGCTCTCTAACGATGCCAAAAGCTTCTTCCTGTTGAGATATTCATTTCTGGAATAGTAACCATATATATGATTTCTGATTGCATCGGCGTCAAAGGTGTCAATATCTGTCACGGGTTTAGTTCTACGCTTCTTCTTCGGAGTACGTAAAATATTATCTTCCGTGCCAGTAGAGCCGAACTTTTCTTTATTAATATTTGTTATCGGTCGTTTGCTAACTCCAAGCGCCAGAGCGACGCGTTCTTGTACTTGTTCGACAGGTAACAGGGCTCCGCCATTTTTGCCGCTCCCGCTCAAAATAATCTTGCAGCTTGATGATTAACTTACGGGTTCCACTTTTCAATGTTTGTCCACGTTTAGGCATTATTATGCACCAAAAGTAAAAAGAATGCAATACAAAACACAATCGAAGTCCGATTTAGCGCCAATGTCAGTTTGAAAAGCAGAAACAGTCCATTAAACGAAAGCTGGGTAATCAAACAAAAACAAATCGAAAATACTTGAAGAACGAGGTCTATGCATACGAAACGACAACAGACGACTGTTTTAGCGTCACAAAATGGCGGCCCATAACGCCATTTGGGGTTACCATTTTCAACCTAAATATAAAAATGCTACTTTCTTTCGCGCGTTCGATTTGGTCGTAGTTTTAATTTTATATTTAATAAAAGTTATCTATAGTCCATTATTTTCAAATTCTTAAAAAGAAAAACAAAACGTATTATTTTATAAAGTATAACTGTATAAGAACAGATTACAATACTGTTATTGCCTGTTATTGTTAGCACAGCACTACAAATATAAAGCGCTGACATAACCTTGTAATAGCGCAGTATAGATTTAGAAAAATATTGTTTTCCAAGTTATTTGACACTAGTGTGCACATACATATAACATTCTTTGATTATTGATATAATAATGTTGATTTAATGCTCATCAATTGTTAAAACGGTAAACAACCAGCAAAAATATTTTTATCGTAACTGCAACGCCATTACAAAGTAACGTCGTCAGTTCAATCGCGACGTGTCAGGAACGCATTCTTTGAACAGCCGAACTATAATAGCAGAGGTCTCCAGCATGAACCAAAACAAGCGGAACCAGTTTCGTCTGGACTTCCTTCCGATCGAATAAGACGACCTGAAATGATCAAGGCGATCGACTCCGCCCATATTTTTGTATATTCTGCTACTGCAATTGGGCAAACTAGAGGTTTTTTTGTCCCGTCCTCTTGTGTCCACATGATGGTTACGATTTCCTTTGGATTAAAGGCTGTGTTTGCTATGAAAACGTCTTTGGTGTCTCGCCACTTACCACGAGAGAACCGGGTGGTACATGTGTGCATAATTTTGTCACGACATTGAATCCTAATCCACCATCGTCTTCCTGTGATACGCTAGATTTTCCACAATATATATCAAAATGATATATATATATATCCAGTTTCAGCATCACATCTAGCCCATATCTTTTATCCCCGTTTAATGGGTTTTTGGGGCATGTACTGCTTCATGGTGCTTCTACCTTTAAACTTCACCATGCTTTCATCTATAGAATGACTGCTGCTTGGGGTGCAGTTCTCTAAAAAAGTTCCATTTAAGACGTTCATCACTTCTCTCACAAAGTTTTTCATAATTGGGGTGACCTCGTGGGACTTCTGCTGCTTTATCATTCAAGTGTAGATTTTCAGTTAATTTTTTGAACCTTTTGCAAGACATTACTTTTGCAATTACTGGGTTATAAAACAGCTGGTCTGAAGACCAGTACAAGTCAATCCTAGAAAGAGGATGTACACCCATTAAAATTATCATCCCTAAAATAGCTCTAACTTCAATGGTATCAGTGGGCTTCCAATTAAATGAGAACATATGCTCAGCGTATTTATTTGTATTTTCAGCTATGGTGGAAAATATGTGGTTCGGAAACATGTCCAAAAAGGAATCCAGTGGTAAACTTCTATTGTTGTACTCCTTTGTGGTCTGTAACTTTTTATCAAAAGATTTTTGTGGAATATTTGATACCTCACCTGACCAGTTTCTCGTTTTCGTCATCAATTCCTGCAATGTTTCTTGGTGAACTAACGGTATTACCTCTCTAGCGGGCGGCGTTGGCTCTCTGGCAGGTGGTTTCGTCTCTTTGGCGGGTGACGTCGTCTCTCTGGAGGGTGACGTCGTCTCTCTGGCAGGCGGCGTTGCCTCTCTGACAGGTGGTGTCACCTGTATGGCTGGCGGCGGTGGCTCTCCAGTAGCCGGCTTCGTCACTCTGGCAGGAGATGTCACCTCTCTGATAAGCGGTGTCACCTCTCTGATAAGCGGCGTCTTCACTCTGGCAGGCAATGTCACCTCTCTACTAGGCGGTGCCACCTCTCTGATAAGCAACGTCGTCACTCTGGCAGGCGGTGTCACCTCTCTGGTAAGCGGCGTCTTCACTCTAGCAGGTGGTGTCACTTCTCTAGTAGGCGGCGTCGTCACTCTGGCAGGCGGCGGCGGCGAAGCAGCTCTGGCTAGTGGTGGCAGTGTCATATTCCTCATTGGTGGGTTTTTATATGATGAAGCCATTTTTCTTGGTAATTTTCTAGCTGCAAGAGAAAAAAAATCTCACAGTAGGTATTATAGTAATCCCTACTAATAATATAAATGCGAAAGTGAATATGTATGACAATACTTTTAAAAAAAATTAGGTATCCTATGTCACTCGGGATGACAAACTTAAGTGTCCCAACATTACCACAGACGCTAAAAACTGTAAAAAAGCTGTAACATGTAGGTACACTTACTTGTAATTTGTTCACGAAGATGTGACTTAGACGCAGACCGTTTCCTTGGACCAGCTGTGTGACCTATGTATAAGATATAAAAACATCTATAAATAATAATGATCAACTAACTAGAATAACAATCACATTTTGAAGTAATAAATAAACTCACTTTTTAAACCGATTCCACAGTCTTTATTACTGCTGATGTTCTTTTGAGTCTTTTTCAATTTACTTGATTCCGGTGCAGCAATATTGCTGCATGGTGCAAACATAGATCTGTTACCTGTAAAACCAAATGACAATATCCACACTTGAGATAGAAAAATACTTATGTAAGTTACGTATACCTAACGAGTAACTGTGTTTCTAATTACACTCTGAAAAACTATGAAGCAACTGTAAAATTTAATAATCAAGTACTTACTTGAATTAGATTCTAAAACGCTCTTCAGCTCTTCCAATGAAAAACGATCTGCACAATCTTCAACTTTATCTAAAGCCTTGTTGATATCAAAGTCTGGATATGGATCATCCCTACATCCGAGTACTTCGTCCTCATCATCATCTTCTGATGACTGACTGCATTGCAGCTAGGGTTCATGCAATATCATCATCTTTCAGTAGTTTCTTAGGCCTCTGGAATAAGAACAAAATAGGTAAAAATACAAGAAAACCAAATTTTTTTCATGGGCTTTGGTCGAAATATGTACCACATACTTTGCACTCATATAGTTCTAGAATCACACTCTTAATACTAAAACTATTATATTTACATAAATATTTCTTTTATAAGTTCTGAAAAAACAAATACAATATCACTTACCGGATTTTTTTCGACATTTTTCACAAAAAACACCTCACAAATGCGCGAAATAACCAGCCACTGACAGTTTTTATAAAACAGGATCGTTCAAAAATTTCCGTTCGGATACACGCGATTGATGATTCATTTTGTAGAATCGTTCACTCATTCGCATAAAATGACATTTTGTGGTACATTTATGAACATTAAGTTTGTTCAAAACCCCATAATGCAATGTGGTGCATTCTGATACCATGGAACTATTAAGGGTTAAATAAGAGTTCGTTTTTTAATTTTGTTTTTTGTTCAACCAGTTAGCAGTAAAGAAAAAATAAATAAAAAAAATATTTGGAACGTGACGGTGGTCTTTATAGCTTATTTCTACAGACAGTGAACATGTTAATAAATGAAACTACGTATTTCTGGGAAAGCTGATAACTCGCTAATTTATTGTAAAAGATGGATATATACAGATTATCCAGAAACTAGTAGTTTAAGCATTACAACCATAGATAGCGCTAGTTTGCTTATTTGATGTTATCATTTTATAACTATTTCTAACATATATAAATAAAAATAAAAATAATTGAATATAAAGCTATTAGGTAATTTGTGCTATAGGGTGAAGGGTGAATTGTATAATTCCTGTACTATTTTGTTGTTCTATTTTAAGGCTGATTTCAGGTTTTTTCTAAACTGCAAAAGTTATGTTTTCTTCAGATTCCAGCTTTTTTTAAATATCTAAAATGAAAAAAGACTGGTTATATAAACATCTTATTAACAACGTATTGGTGAACAAAACATATATACAACAGCTTGATGACTTAATCTTGAACTACATACCTAAAGTGTCAATTGATAGAGAAGTGTTAATTTCAATGGCACTATTTTTCTTTTAAGAAGTCCAGTTCTTGACTGTCACCCATTGCATTTAAAATGGCAACATCACTATTTGAGTTCTGGATTTAACATATAATTACAGGTGCAGCTAAAGTAAAAATTGTAAATTAAAAATTGTAAATTAAAAAAAGTAAAATATTAAATTAGTGCAGAGTGTTCGCATAATATAAAATGTATGCCACAAAGTCCCACTAAAATACAAAACTGAGGATATCATGATGGTTACATCTTCAGCCATGCTCATTATGGCTCCATGTTGTGGTGGTGGTGGTGGTGCATATAATCCACCTCCAGTCCTAAATAAATATCCTCTTTCTGTTCCACGAACTTTACAACTAAATGCTTTCATATTATCCCAAGCCCTCTTTAAAGCGATTGTCTCACGCTAAAATAAACAGAACGAAAAGTTATAATAATATAAATCATTCAAATATAATCATTCGAGCCCCTGCCGAGGGCATCCATCTGGTTGGGCTTTTATTTATTTATGTATTTTTTATGTATTTATTTGATTTTATTGATATTTATCATTCTCATTCACAATTATATATTTATGGAACACAATCAGATGAGAAAACCATATAGATACCTCAAAACTCATTCGTAGCACATGATCTATTTCGTCAATAATAGTAGAAAATCCTAACTTATGTATGTTAACGTTGCAATTATACTCTTGTGTTATAAAATCTCATGCTGTTTGTTTCTTTTCGACTGACAAGCCGTCTGTTAATGTAGTTTCTACGACTGTTCTCTTTTAAATGATATATGCCAATAGAGCCTTATCATCGGTGGTGAAATTAGCTACAAATACATATTAACTAATAAAAACTAAACTAATAAAAAGTGGTGTTTTTTGTTGTAGATCCTAAAGAAATATGAATAGAAGTGCTTTGACTGACGTTAAATGTTATCATGTATTTACCGAATCTATAGTGATACTTGTCATGATATAATTATGTTAATTAATGCCTGAAAATTAAATTTCGATTCACAACACAAAAAATTATTATTTGTAAACGAACGAAGTCCAAAACAACCTTGATGTGATTTGACATTGACACTTAGCAGTAAGTGATGTCAAATAATACATTTTGTTGACGGACAAATAGCTGTTTCGCTTGGTCTTTTAGAAAAAATTTAAAGTAAAATAACTAATTATTATTTGTATTTCCATGAATAATAATTTTAAATGTGTTTAATTTTTTTATCGATTATCACTTTTTAGATGTTCTACACCAACATTTTATCGATATGGAATCGATAGTGTTATTTAACGTCGCTCCGCCTTACAAATACTTTAAGTTTTCATTCACTGATGAACCCTTAAATCATGTCTCTATGATGGCCCGTTCATCAACGAAGTTAATGCCAATTAGTTAAGTTGTATTAATTAAGACTAATTTAATGAACCTTTCAGAGTACGGCGGTAAGACATGGAGTTGAGTATGCTTGTAGCACTTAAAAGTACTACCAAACAAACTACCAACCTAATCCGAAAGATAGCCGACGTATTATAACACTTTGCGCGAAGATGCCTCCTACAATTGGTAGGGTTGTGTGAAGTCCATGGGCAAGTCGTATTGCTACAACAACTCGCTTACCACCGGCACTAAGTTGATATGTCTAGAACTTTGATTATATACATGTCTATTATCTATTCCAATTACGAAGTCCCATTTGACAGACGTCAATAATAAAGTACTAGTAAAGTACCGCTATAGTCGATACTTGACGATATTGATCTTCGATTACTATAACGAACAAATTAAAATCGTATTGACAGAAAAAAGGATTAGCATCAAATTAACATATAACATAAACACTCACGCCTGTTACCCAGAGGGGTAGGCAGAGACTACAGACTTCCATTTGGCACGATCCTGACACACCTCTCTCGCCTCCTTCACATCCATACACCTACGCATACATGCTCGTCGGTTAAAGGTACTCTTAATTTGGCCCGATTTCAATAAATCGCCAATTTGGTCGATAAATTTTCGCCTAGGACGTCCCTTTCCGACTCAGCCATTCACTTCTGCAACATAAATTTTCTTTGTCACTCTTTACTCATTCATTCTTTCCACATGACCAAACCACCGAAGCATTCCTTTCTTAATCCTGGTCACAACATCATCTTGCAAACCACACTCTTCTCTTATTACACAATTTCTTACCCTGTCGTTCAGATTCAGCCCTAACATACTCCTTAAGGACCGCATTTCTACTGCGTTGATTCTACTCTCGTGCTTCTTCTGCCACACCCAACTTTCACTACCATACGTTAAAGTAGGGACCAACACAGCATTGTGAATTGCCATACGTGCCTTTTTTGGCGCATTTTGACTCTTCATAATAGAGAGCAGGGCCCCATTTACTCTATTTCCTGCATTCACTCGTCGTTCTATATCCTTATCATATCTTCGATCCCTGCTAAATACGCAGCCCAAATATACAAACTCATCTACTTGCTCGATCAACTCCCCTTCTATTCTTATTTCACAAATCGTTTTACTTTCTTCTCTTTCATAAACCATAACCTTCGTGTTACTTGCGTTCACTTTCATACCCCTTTCTTTTAATGATCTGTTCATTAATGTAACCATCATTTGCAACTCGTCAGCCGACGACGCAAGAATAACTTGATCATCGGCGTACAAAAGGCATTTGACGGTTAACTCACCCATTCTTAATCCGCATTCTTCAACTTTCAAATTTTGCAAACAACTGTCCATAAATAGGTTGAACAGCCACGGCGAAGCCACACAGCCCTGTCTGACACCTTTATGGATGTCAAACCAGCCCGAGTAGACCCCGTTGATCCTAACACAAGCACTAGAGTCCCTATAAAGAGACTCCAATGCCTGTATCAAGCCAGCGCTCAACCCAAATGATTTTAGTGTTTGCCATAGCACATCCCTATCCACTCTGTCATAGGTCTTTTCCAAGTCCATGAACGCACAAAAAACCTTTTGGTTTTTGGCCAAAACTTCTCCGCGATCATGCGCATGGCAAAGACTTGATCTGTACATCCTATTCTCTTTCTAAATCCCGCTTACACATCCCAAATTTTTCTATCAGTTTCTTTCATGACCCTTTCAATCAGTACCTTAGCATACAGTTTTCCCACAATGCTAAGAAGGCTGATGCCACGGTAGTTTTTACAGTCCTGCTGCGACCCTTTTTCTTTATATACTGGGACTATCACGGCTTTGCACCAGTCTACCGGTACCCGCTTCAGTTCCCAGCATAAATTAAACAAGGTGTGCAGCAGGCCTGCCACGACTTCCTCTCCAGCCATTAGCATTTCGAGTAAAACCTTATCATATCCGGCAGCCTTACCTGCTTTCATGCTTTTCATTGCTTTCATTATTTCATCTATACTTATCTCGCTACCTCTTTCCTCTTCTTTCGGAGTTCTTCTACTTCACTTGGTACACACGTTGTCTCCTCACTCATAAACACGCTTTCAAAATATTCCTTCCATCTCTTTAAACTCAAAACTTCATCATTCAGAATATAGCCATTCTCGTCTCTTATAACATTCATCATAGGCTGTTTTGAATGTCCCCTGGCAGTTCTTACAAGTTTCCAGAACATTTTAATATTTGCCTGGAAGTTATCCGATATTCTTCTATCATTCTTATCCGTTCTTTCTTGCTTTTTTCTTTCAACTACTTCTTTTACTCTCTTATTAAGATGTCTAAAGACTGCCTTTTTTTTCAATATCATCATTCGTACCGCTAGAATTACCAGCCTTTGTTGCTAGTAAATCTAGCCATGCTCTCTTCTTTGCTTCAACTTCCATACGTATCTCATCATTCCACCATAACGTATTATTTTTCCTTTCATTCTTTCTCTTACTAACACCACATACTTCGGTAGCTGCATCCACTAAACCTTTCTTTACATTTTGCCATACGTTCGCCAAGTCTAACTCCTTCAGTACATAACGTAAGAACGGTTCTAACGTAGGAACGGATCATTATTTGGTTTTATGCCGGATTAATGGTCTATTCAGGCGTTGGCGTCATCAATCATCTGTGTCTACCACTGCGTTACAGCGTATTAGAACAGAAAGGTTACAAGATGAAGGTGAGAAAATCAAGTTCAAATGTAGACTGAAAGAAAATATAAGTGGTTTGGATGAATTAGCGTTTAGCCACGTCTCATCTAGAAATATAACATTATTCCAAACGGCAATGGACTTTTCTGATCTTAGAAAATTAAATATGGCTAAAGCTATATCTCTACGTTCCATAAAAATCCGCCTTTTATCACATTTTTATAAGAAAAGCCAACATTTTTTAAAACCCTCCAGAAAAAAGTTCTACTGCCGTGAAACAGTCCAGATTCTCGTAAAGTATATAACAATAATTTAACAATTTATCAATACGGAAAGTCGGCAATTCGTTCCTACAATAGTAGCCATAGATATGGTTTCTAATGGCGTCGTTATCAAAATTGTCGATATGTGTAACTATCGATCTTCTAACTTTTTTCTTAAGTGGCGATTTTAATTTGTTATCTTCCATTAAATCTTTACCATGTTTTTCCTTACTTATAAGGGAAACAGTTTTTCGACTAATACCAAGAGCTGCACTTACTCGGTTAGTCACTTGTGAAAGTGGCAACAATGGACCACCATTCTGATACTCTCTTTCAAAGTAATCGCGTACTACAAACTCTCGCGCTTGACTGCGCATCACTGTTCTTTTAGCGGTCTCAGTTTCGGCCATAGTGTTTATAAATAAAAAAAACCAAATGAAATAACAGTCAAAACTTAATAACAACAAAAGAATTATCAAACAGTTATAACTAATCTATAATCGATTATAAGATCGATAAGTCTATAATCGATTTTATACGATTCTTTTAGTCACGTCACTATGTAAAAAAGTAAAAATAAAACTATAGAACGTAAACGCAAAACGGCAGTAAAATATTATTATCTTTTAAAGTTTTAATTATTTTGAGCACGATGTCTAAAAACAATATGTTGATTGTGTGTGTGAATTAATTGTATAATGATTTAGATTGATTGTGTATTTTTAAATGATGATGGGTCATAAACCTTGAACAAAAAATGATTATTATTTCAAATTATGCGAAACGTGAAGAGTTACGTTCTAAGAAGTGTCAAAAGTGACTTCCTAATTGGAATAGAGTATAGATAGTGTTCCGCTGCAATCGGAACAAAAACGACAGGCCAGATTTGAAGCGCTTGTGTTCGTGTTGCGCACACAAATAAGCGTAGCTTACACTGCGCGCAGTGTTGCCAGGTCAAGGTTTTACTTTACCCTAGACTTGGTCTCAATTTACCATAGAATCTGTATTATTTAAAAAAATACCGTAAAAAATATCCTTGTCTTTTCTTTCTTTACAAATAAAACAACTACATTATTTATTCATATTATTATATTATTGGCACATAACAATAAAAGTATCATCTGCATCACTATCTTTTTTGTCATACTTGCTATTATGAAATGCTATTAATAAATTATTAAATTTGTCCAACATTGTTTTTGATGGAGTGAAGTTAACACAAGATTTGTGAAATATGTTTAAATTGTATCTTACAGTCATTATATTCTATATCATAGGTAGGGATAGCCTATTCCTAAGCTTTGTTTTGACGACTGAGTATAGAGAAAAGGCCCTTTCTACGGCTGCATTAGATATAGGCGCCGACAAAAGAGACAATGCTAATTTAGAGACATTAGGGAATCTTTTATTACCCCCAGCGTCTGTGTCCCCCTGAACCTCAGCCCAAAAATCAGTACAACGCGTCGTATTTTTCCAAGATTTGTTTTGTAAATTATTCCATTCCATTTCTACCTCTTGTACCCATATACTTCAGCCCTTTGAACATTTTGTAATATGTCAACTAATGTAGGTTTCACTTGAGAAGTGGCTATTTCTGGAGACAACTTCACCATGGCTTTAAGGAATGTGATCTGTTTTGGCAACCTTTTCTGTAATTCGGAACACAAAATAACAAGAAAGGTTTTGCATCTCTCACGTACGTCTTCTTTGTCACGTCTGTCTAGTTTCGATAGCGCCTCTTCAACCGTGTAGCCAAAATGCATTGCTGATACATGCATCAAATGCTCCTGAAAACCAAATGATGCATATTCTCCATCCGTAACAGTTTCAAGCTTCCGAGGTATGACAATAATTTGCAGGATATTTTTGAATAGCAAAAACAAGTCTTCTAACAGTTTCGCTGGATCGACATTATCACTTTGAAAACTTTAGTAACTTGTCGTAAGGAGTCCTCTAGTAAAGTATTTTTTATAGTTTCATAGATGGTTGTTGCATCGCATTTAGATATTTTTATGTATCTGTAAAATGTTGTAATGATATCCTGCTTAATTTTTGAAAAGTACCGTATCATTATGCACAGAATTTCATCTGTTGATATGTCCGTAGTTTCATCTACAATAAGTGAATATGCAGCATCACCAACATCTGATATCATTTCTTGCATCATTACTGGACCAAGAACGTTTTTTATTAGCATGCTGCATTTAGTTCTGTGTATTTTTAACGTCCCCAGAACTTCTGATTTCAGATCAAGACATGGCAGGATTTCACCTAAATGATCTACATTTTGAATAGGACTATGTTCAGCTATATAAGCAGCTATTTTTAATTCCGCAGTTTTGTTATTCTTCGAAACTGTTTTTACAAAAGGCAATTGCTGTCAGGACTTCGCCGCTTTATCTAATGACACAGCTTTTATGTGTTTTTTACTCTTTGCGTGATAGTTAAGTTCTTTCTTGTGGGGTACTAATGTGACTTTACAATATTTGCACCTTGCATAGTTTTCACCAGTGGGGTCAGGACAAATCCAATCTAAAAATAAAAAAGCAAAGCGTTAACACCACCGCACCGCCACCACCATTCATCTTCATCATCACCACAATATGCATTTATCTTTATCCAACACCACCACCACCCGTAAAATATACTTACAGATGTGGGTAAATTTTGCAACAGACAACTCTTATACATTACCAAAGACATTCAAGTAAATTAACAGCCAAACAAAGTACAATACAATCAAAGAAAAACAGTTACAATAATGCTTGTGTAACCTCAGTCTCATTGCTCAATTAGATTAATACATATTATAGCTTTAATAAAACTGGACTTACCTTTTAAATTTGGATCATACTCCCATTCTTTACAGTATTTTTGTGCATACTTTTTCACACCTGAACGCGTAACGCCAGCACTAGACGACGCCATTTTTCACAACAACACACACTCACGAAAAGAAAGAGCAAGCAACACAATAAATAAGGGAGACTAGAGACACAAAAGCAATCGGTGCGTTCACGACACGGAATCTGTAATGGGCGCGTTCAAAAAGAATATCATTCAAAGTAATTATTTTACTGTTATTGACTGTTACCCCAAAAAACCCTAGGAAAATTCATACCCTAGAAATTACCCTGCTGGATTACTTTTACTCTAAATATAGGGTAAATTACCCTAAGTTGGTACCACTGACTGCGCGCGGCTTCGCGCGCATTACGTGAGAGCGTACGAGGGAAAAATATGATGTTTTGTTTTTGAGATAATTATCTCTAAGTAATTTTATTTTAAATTCAAATTCATTCAATTATGATTTTATTCATATATTAGAAGTTTGTGAATATGAATTGCTAGGTAAAATATATTTTAAATTAAAAATATATTGCTATTGAAGGTTATTTATTCTTAATATTCTACTTCGGAATTACTTAACAACAACATTATTACGTTTATAATTGTATTGAAAATAAACATTTAATTTTAGTTATATGCTATTTTCAGCAGGAATCTTTGTGACCTTCTCGTTGAATTTGTTTTTTTAATCAGTTTTCGTTTAGATGTCATATCCTGGTCGTTATTATCCAATTTTGTCTTATAGTAATATCTAAAATCCAAATATTTTTCCACAACCAGTCTTATTAAATTAACTTCATGTAGAAGACCGTTGTTTAGTACCTGCAACAAATTGTTTCATTACAGTGGATACTATTTTTGCATAACTGATGAGCGTCATTATAAAATTTTGTTTAATAAACTTCCTTATAACACTTTCAACAGTTTTACATACATGATATACATCATGAGAGGCGTAAATAAGTCCACCTTCATCACGCATATTAACCAATTTATGGTATTGCAATGGTTCATTTGATATGAGACTTTCAATGCAAGCGACACATTTTACCTGTTAACGTAAACATCTAAGAACGAAATCTGCTATGTATCCAACAATTTGTTGTGTGTATTCAGATAATTGCGAATCATCTAATAGCTGAAATTTACTGCCTTCATGTTCATTAAAATTGTTGGTGATATTTTCACTCTCTTCCTCGTCGTCGTTATCTTTCCTCAACGATGAAACTGTCGCATTAATGCAACTAAGGGATGAAGAACACATAAGAATACTTATGTTTTCCAGTGGTACACTGTTTCCTGACGAAGCAGATTTAAGTTCCATATGACAAAGTAATTTCTTGTAAATGCCTTTTAACTGGTGAGCATTCGGGTTATCATTATAGCTCCCATGCATCCGTATCGCACCAAAAAAATAATTTTATGTGATCTTGACAGATGCGATATGTGGTCAGATAGTTCATCCTTTTCGATTCTATTAAAGAATCATACAAAAATTTCAAGCTATTTATTCATATTAGAACAACAAGAAATCCAGTAAATGATTGTGATTTTAGAACTGGTACATAGCCTTTCAATACTAGTTTCTTTGATGTTTGATGTTCCTTATACGTTCTTTTTCTAGATTCTTTTAGGCTTAGATTTAAAATTAAATCTTTCGCGTCTTCTAACATCGCAAAACACTTCATTTTTATTTCCAGGAAATAATGGATGCTTGTAACCCCTGTAAATTCTTAGAATTGAATGTATCAAAAATATTATTCATAATCATGATGAATTTTACAGTTGCTTCACTTTTCAAAAAATTGGACAGCTTTAGCTCTTGTCTACAAAATTCTATTGCTACAGAAAGACTTCTGCTGAGAAGCTGGGTTGCGAACTTAACGTTCATTATGGAGTTTCTGAATTGAATATGTTTTTTTGTAAGACGGTTAGCAAGATGCAAACCAGTTTCTTCTTGTAATTCGGCCAGCTTTTTTATATATTGCCATTTAATTTTATTATCTTTGTTTAAAAACACTTGCTTTGACTCAAAATGATTTCTGATTAATTTTAAAATATGGCAGAAGTCTAAGAATACTGCCACCTCATAATCGGCACATGGGTGTTTAAATGTTGTCTTCAGCTCTTTTGGGTTTTTGTATTTGCAACCCAGCACTTCCATGGCTGAAAATTTTGATCTATGGCCATCAAACGTCAATGACACGACGTCAATGCCTACTTCATGGCTTTTGTATAATATAGTTATAATAATATTAGATTTTTGTTCCCCTGTCATGCCATGGACTAAAAAATAAGCCACTGGTAGTTTCCGAGGCTCGTTTAGTGAGACAAGTAAAAATACATATGCCTCTGACGCCTTAACATTCATGTTGTCATCGGGTCCACTCCCTATATCAACAAGACCTTCATCCCGCAAAGTCTTTCGATTGAAACATGTTTGTTGTCTTATTGCCATTTCATCGGCTATCAATGCGCAAATCATATTTTTGTCTGATTCATTTCTTTTAACTTTTAATATTTTAAAAGCATCTTCTGTCAAACCCGGGAAGCCATCAATATTTAAATACCATTTGGATAAGGTTTTTGGGTGTGGGAGGCAAGTCTAAAATTTACTTCTGACGTAGCTATATGCCTTTGGAGATAAAAAGGTTAATGTTAAACAAAATTTTCTAAATTCTGGAGCATACTTTTTAATCGGTCTCTTGGCCCTTTTTAGCTTTTTATTCATACTGGAATATAGATCCGCAGCAAACAATTATCATTTAAAATATTATGAGTGTCGTTGTCGATATATCTCTCTTTTTTAGCGTCCCAATAATTTGTTTAAAGAAAGCTATTTTCTTTTTAAGCCGTAAGTTTTTACGTCTTAAATGTATCTTTAGAGTTTGTTTTTTTTTTGTAGCCGTATTCTTCTTCGTAATTCTCGACGCAATTTAATTTTTTGGAGTATCGAAAATAGATTAAAGATCAGAAAAATCATCAATGATATCACTTTCATTTTCTTTTTTCCGTCCATCTTTAATTTTACTACCGGTTGCTTGTCCAGGTATATGACTATCGGTACTGGCAGATTCTATGCCCGTAATATTGCTAACGTTGGTGTCAGAGGTTTCTATACAACAAGAAGAAGCATATTGGTTATTTTTTGTAGCACGTAAAAATCCCTCTTCATTGGATACCGAAATTTTCTGAAAATAAAACTTAGTTTATGTATATTGCGTAATACACACTAAAATCTTCCAATTTATTATAGTAGACGGCAAATTCAGAAAAACGGCTCTAAAAATTACCAAAACACACGAAGGAAGAGAAACTTGAATACACACACTTTCTTATTTGATTCAAAACTATTTTTATAAAAAATAAAACTTACTGCATCATCTAATACGTTTGTTACACAATCGCTTTTTTTTCTGTTTCTTTAATTAAGCTGTTACTTTCATCGTCATCTGTTTCTAATGACGTTAAGAATAATGCCTGTAAAATATAATAAAATAAAAAAATCGGCCAAGTGCGAGACAAACTTGTACATTATGGATATTTTCTTAAAACAAAAATGTGTAAGTATAAAATTACCTTGCACGTGATAGCTTCCTTTTTTAACCTTTGACGACTTAAGTTCTTTCTCGCCGCAAAGGTTTTCAAATTTTAACAATTTAGACCAAAACGGGTCGACTTCTTTTTCTTGAGTTATTTCATCAGGTAGACATCTTAGGGGGAGATTTTGCCACTGGTCATCTAAGGATTGCAGTAAACTGCCATCGCCTGTTGCAGTATTATGAGTAATTATTCTAGGCAATATTGTAGGCAACGGCACGATGGAAGGCTTGTTCTGTCTGTGGTCGCTCGAAAGAGCTAATTTAGGATTTAAAGAGCTTATTTCCGACATCACTTTACCTGAAAAGTCCCAGCGTTTTTTATTTCAGAAGAAGCTACCATGAGGAAGTTCCTACACCTATTGCGGAAATCTGTTATTCTGGTAGGATTTCTTTGGATGTCTTCATTACTAAGATGAGTTAATACACCTACTCCTAAATATAATTGTTGTACAAGGAGAAATTGTGATTGATTCGTGGGATCTATATTAGCCAGAGGTGTTTTTGAGACATAATCATTTTTCATGTAACAAAGTAATATTTCTTTGTATAGCTCTCCTACTTTTTCATGTAGTTCAGTTACAACTACTTTAGTTGCCTGAAAGTACTTATGTATTAAAATTTGTGAATTTTGGCAATATCCACTGCAATAAGTAAAAAAATAATTTTAAGAAAGGATCACGGAGCCAGTCCAAAATAAATTTCCCAAACATTAATCTCTCTGCAATGGCCATATCCGTAAAAAATAATGTGAGAGCGCTCCACTGCTCTAGAATTCTGTTTACCACTAATACAAGAGACAGCCAGCGAGTTTGTGAAGGATGCAGCATTTTGTGCGGTTTAAGATTAAGAAAAGTTTGAAACTGCACTGATTGTGCAGTCTTTTTGGAGCTTCCCTTAAAGAAATTGTAAATAGATCGCGCTAATTCCTCACAGCGGTTAGGAAGGCTTTTGCATGCCTCACTTGCACACAAATGTGCAGTGGCAAATACACTTTACTATTATAATACCCGGGTAATCGATTCTAAAGCGACTTGCGACTGAATTATAAGACCCCATCATTGTATTGCATCCGTCGGATCCGTACCGTACCGTAATCCGTACTGTAGTACCTATCTAACAAAAAAATGAAATAAATTCACCTTTCATAACTTCCTTCTAAAATCCTTCGGTAATTTTAAAGAATGGTATATCTGAAACCTATTTAAATAAAACTATTTACGTAAACAGTTGTTGAAGTAGTTTTTGTTTAGTGTTTAGTATATTTAATTGTAGGTAAAAATAGTTGTAAAAGTTTTAATATATTTTAAAAATGATATAGGTATTATGTATAAATTATAATAGCAAAACTTCGTTCCTACTATAACTGTTGCTTAGATGAATACTAAATGAAATGACCAACAAAAGGCTTCATATCATTCTTTAAGTTACCGAAGAATTTTAGAAGGAAGTTATGAAAGGTTAAAAAAAATTTTTTTTAGATAGGTACTCACAGCAAAAAAAGAATTAAGTAATAATTTGGTCTACAGAAGAAATACCTAAGTACTTCATTACAAATTTTTTTAAAAATTTACTTCTTTATCCAAGTATTTACTTGCATACCTATACTTGTCTTTTGTAATTAAAATATTTTGAGTTATAATAACACAAAATGCTGAAATTAAAACTTTGTATACTAACAAGATTTTTAACTAAATAGAATAGATCACATTTCTGTTAGAAATCGTATTTCAGGTTTATTTGTTGTTTACACTATCTACCTATTTCTCCCAAGCGTTACGATTCCCGACGAATGACCTTGCAATTTGCATGCGTTAGGCATCGCAGAACTTACATGTGGGCGAAAGTATGGTTCAATCATAGTCAGAATATTAGTTAGTACTTCACCTAAGTAACATAATTTACATTTCGCAATGTATTTTTTACTTTCTATTGACATCCCTTAACCACGGAAAGTCCGCCGTGACAAAAAAAGATGCAAAGTAATATGGACACTAGCGCGCAGCGATAAAGTTTTATTTAGCTTGCGTGTGTGATTTATCTGATTAATAATAAATAAACGTCGGTAAGCAGTCGACATCAAAGGAGTGCAACTTCGGTACGCAGTACTATTATTTATTCTGTGCCCTGGGTGCCTAGCGATTGTAGGTAATTATTTCACGCAGGTAGCAAGAGTGACAGAGGGCTGGTAACAGTTAGTTCAGTATCTTCTTTCTTCAAGATTAAAACACAACCTACATAAATACAGTCCACTAAGCTCTCATTCATTACACAATAGTTTATTAGTCAGATAGATATCACAATTTTTTAGTTTCTTCTTTCTTCACAAAAGTAAATTATAATAAATAATTAGTCAAATACATTCCACTTAACTCTCCATCCACTACAATACCTATCAATGATAATCGTTAATGGCAGTGTTCCTTTTCAGGATTACTTTACTTACTAATTTCTAATTTTATAGCTAGTTGTGGGGTAAATTTTTCTTCACACTTGTAACCCTAAATATATACCCTATAGTGACGTATTTTTTTGTCTCTTTCTGCAACAAGCTATGCCGGTGCCTATGGGATTCTCTGTCTACGAATCTAGCTCTATCAGACTTGTTTCTTTTTTTAATGTTTTATAATGGGAAAGGCAAAAGGAGCGCAGCCCATACAGCCTAATGAGGCAAGGTTGATGTTAAATATTTTGGTATAAGCACGTGATGCGTTCGTTCATACATTTTAGAGTTGCGTGCGCTAGTATTGAACTTATATTGTGTAAAAATAGTAAAATATTGTATAAAAGCGTACAATAATGGGAAAGCTATGTTTTATGGTACAATTTAGTTTCGTGTAACAAATTATTGTAAGAATTCAATAATTATTGTACATTTCCCAACACTGGGGACGAACTTATGAGCCAACAGTTGGCTGATATTTTTTGACGTTTAGACGCTCGAAATCTCTATCTAGACATGTATATAATCAAAGGTCTAGAACATATCGGTTAGCGAGACGAAGTTTACCTCTATCTCAGACACTGTGAAGTAGTCTACATGCCACTGCAATAATCCTTTTAGAGTCGCATTTCTATCAACATAATGCTTTTACATATTTGAGACCTTCCACATATGTGCTTTATTTCATAGACCTTGCTTATATATGTTTTTAATATATGGGACTTTAATCCACAACTCTGCTATCATAATGCTTATGCATTCGTGAGACGTTCTGTATTAATGTTTTAGTATCATAGACCTTACTATCGTAAGTCCTCATAGTATAGGACCACAGACTATTATGATGCTTACACATCAGACAGGGCACTCCCATAGAGTTAAACTGTACTCGTCTAAGCTATCATGTTTGACAGGGAGTTTTGGCGGGAACTTGGCTGTAGACGGATCGTCGCTCCTGTTTTGTCGCTTGAATAATGGTTTGAAGTGGATTTTGTGAATTAAGTGTCCGCGCGTGTGAACTATTAGAGAAAACGACGAAACAAGTGCTTTGATGGTGATATAAACCTCAAGTTATTTTGATCGCTTGGGCGCCTTATGAACTTGAGTGGCTGTCGTCATCAACTGTCCGCTAAGTTGAGCTGTCGTAAAAATCTCCCAAGGGCTTCGCAATGTGACGCATCAGCATATTGTGAAGAAAAAGAACATAAAATGAAGATTACAAAAGAAATGGTAGGCTCAGAATGTCTAGAAACCAGAGCCGTAAAGCCAGTTAATAAAAAAAAATCATGTTTGACGGGACCTTTTTTTTAAATTTGCCATAGTCACGATCAAAGAGTGATACGATACAGCCTTTTTGTTATAGGACCTACATCCTTTTTATTGATTATTCTAATTATTAAATAATACGAATTCATAAAAATGGAATATTTGGAATTTTCCATTTTTATGTTATTTAAACTTTTTTATTTATTAATTTTGTTTTAAATTTATTAAAAGCTTTCAATATTTTATTTACAATATTGCACCAATTAAACACTCTCAAAATGTCAAACAAGAACCGTCAAGTTCTATCTACTTTGTTCGGTTTAAAAAATATAATACTTTATGCTCTTTTGTACCAAAGCAGAACAAATCCGTCGTTTTTATTTCTTTTATGTATCATTATGCCACGGTCAGTGCTATTACCCACCTGAAAACCTGCAGATATAGAATATTATAATTCGACAAAAAGGGGTGTCGATGAGACTGACAAAAAGTGTTCCATTTATTTGTGTAGCCGACACACAAGAACAAGGCCCCTGGTCATTGAAGTAATATGTACCTACGTACTAGAACAGCTATCTCAAACAAAAAATGTGCGCAACTCTGTGTTCGCCCGGTTGGTTTTTTTATCATAGAATAAACACAGGTAGAATCATCCGTAGGTAATAGTAGATTGTATTGTTAAATAGGTAAATTATATCGAGATCAATATTTAAATTTTGTCATTTATTTTGTATATTATATTTGCTTATCTAATATAATATTACATAATATTATATCACAATTACATTATAATGATATTTTTATCTGAATACTTCAAAAGGTGTCTATGTCAAATATAAAAAACATACTAAATGTACGTTTATTTATTAACATAACATTTAAATAATGATTTCTTATATTAACGCGAACACTACACAGTGATTAAAACTACTTTTACGGATTTTATCGCGTTTAATTTACTTTTAATTATTTTTATTTTTTATTCTCGAGGTTTCGGGTGTATTCCAGCACCCATGGTCACGGGGGACAGAGGTGACTGACGTCCCGATGTCATTGTTAAACTCGGAGTACCTTCAACTTTTTTATCTTTTTTTATACCATAAACAATAAATAAAAAAGCTAAAGGTACTCCGAGTTTAACAATGATATCGGGACGTCAGTCACCTCAGTCCTCTGTGACCATCGGTGCTGGAAAGCACCCGAAATATCGGGAATTAAAAATAAAAATAATTAAATGTAAATTAAACGCGACAAAATGCGTAAAAGTACTTTTAATCAATAACATTTAAATTACAAATATATTTATTTAAATTATAATAAGAGTCTTTCATAAATGCTGGGCACGCGAGAGTTAAAAATGGACGAATTTATTCCACTATGACTTTAACGTAGAAACCTAAAAATAAAATAAAAGAATAATAAGCAGATTTAAACATTAAAAATTTTATCTAGTTATAATAACTTATATAAGTTTCTACAAAAAAAATGTGTATAATAATATATTTGTCCTATACTTAAGTACCCACAGAAATGTTGCATCTGAATATATTATTTTCATAATCTATATTCCATGACACGAGATCGCGTCTTAGAAATAATTTGTTTTATTATTAATCTATAATACTTGCTTATTGATTAAGTATCCTATTAACCGATGAAAAGTAATTCCTTGGTTTTTACTGACATTTCTTGAATTATTTGTGCAATACCTAAGTACACACGATGGCATATTTTTGTCAAGAGAATTTTGACGTGACAACGTCTTATAAATTGGTTTGCCGGGTGACACTTCAAGAAACTGCGTTACGCTCCGCTCACGTTATGCGCTCACAATGAGAGCGAGTGAGAGGCACGCGTCACTTCCACTCGGGCATGGTTAGCCCGCCTAAGAGCGAGAGAGACAGACATAAAAAGTGAAAGGCACGCGTCCCTTCCACTCGAGCACAGTTAGCCCGCCTAAGAGCGAGAGAGACAGAGCGAGAGAGAGAGAATGAGAGAGTCGTTGTCACGTAAAACTTTCGCCCGTATACCGACTTTACAGGCAACCAATAATTTTTTTTTTAAATCAACACGACACGTGACAACTCCACAAGCGTCTAGCCGTCTATAGGCGATAAAAGATAGCTTGATCTCTGCGACATATGTCAAACTGACATTCCTAGGGTTGTCAGGATATAAAAAATTGTCGATAGAAATTATCGATGTTTCTTACTATTATCGATGCTAATGTAACATATAATAATTGGGTTTAATTTAATTACAAACGTTACTAAATTAAACGAATATTTTTAATATAAAATGCATTTATTCTCTTAAAGGAGTACACCCCAAATCCATATCTGAATCAGTTTCTGAATCGCTAGAACAATCTTGTAAATTTATTATAAACTCTTGTTCGCAAATATTATCAAATCGGACGTCCCGCTCCCAATCTTCTTCCATTAGTTTTCTGCATTTGGTTACCACCTTCAATAGTTTTAGTTGATTTATGCCAATAAGCAATTAGGCACAAAACCAGATGACGTCCCAGCATGAGTGATGAGTGATCTTTGACCTTTGCCTTCGGGTACTTTGGTGGTTGATTGTGCAGTATCATCGGTCCAAGCTTTGGATAAGGTATGATTGGCGTTTAGCCATGTCTCGTCTAGAAACACTACTTTGTCCCAATTTGTGATTTTTTTGACTTTTCGGAGAAAATTCACTCGAGCAAGAGCAATGTCGGTTCTTTCCATAATAATTTTTCTTTTGTCACTTTTTTTATAGGAAAAACCAATATTTTTCCATATCTTCGTTAGAGATGGCAAGCTTCCTTTGAAGAAGTCTGCGTCTTTGAGGGACGCGGCAAGTTTTTTCAATTTAGGCAATTCGTCAAAGTTGTCAATGTTTGTGATAGGAGCAGCCTTTTTCCTTTTTTTATTTGAAGTTTATTGTCCTCGTCTTCAGTCAATGCTGCGGTTGAAGATTCGCCATACTTTTCTTTGCTGATGCGAATTACTGTCGCATGTCCAATGCCAAGAGCATCTGCAACTCTATCACATACGTTCTCCATGGGTAATAGCGGCCCGCCATTTTGGTTCTCTCGCTCAAAATATTCACGTAAGCGAATCACAAACTCACGACTTTGACTGTTCAAAACGGTTTTCTTCGTTCTCTTTGGCATTATGCCAACAAGAAACTAACAATAATAACAAAAGATAACAAAAATCAATAAATTAACAAACAATAACAGCAATAGTATCAAAAACAAAGTAATGAGAACGGAAAACACGTAGCGTATATAAGGCGTCGGCACTCGTACTGAAGAGAATGGAGGTTCATATCAAACAAGATGGCACGCCACTAATTAGGTCGGCATGCCCATAAAGTATGAAATTGACAGGTACTGTCTGTACTACTAAGAAATTCAGAACTTCATAGGCGTAATTTTACTGACGGCTGTCGCAGAGATCAAGCTATCTTTTATGAACTATAGCGGGTGACTGATTTCCTTATATATTTACTATAATACTCTTTGGTGACTGATTAAAATGCGGTGTATGCACTGCAGATGAGTGGAACAGAGTAGCTGAATGCAGTGTCGCCTCTAGTATATAGTACATAATAGCTCAATGCCCCTGGTGGTGTTTTACAGACTACTAGATTAGTCTAGTATCAATGTATCTGTGCCCTATAACCAGCATTAGACAGAAAATATATATCGAGGAGATTTTCTGAAAAAATTGGCGCGTTTTCCTGTAGTTCCTTAATGTTCGAAATGAATATATTTTAACTTTTTGTTTGTTAACGCATTTTATTTGTTTAAAATATTACTTTCAGATATTTTTAGACGGCTTTATACAGAAATTAATTATTAATAATAATAATGCGCCCTCAAATTAGTTACTATTATTATACTATATTTGTAGACATGTTAATATTTTATTATTGGGTATTTTGTGCATTTGTTCGCAATTCTTTTCTATCTCCCTAGTTAACACAGAAAAGTATCAAAAATAGATCTAAAAATGATTGATTTATACGATAAATCGATTATATTGTTTCAATTTGAACCGAAAATATGTATTTTTCTTATAGTATGTGAATAGTTTTGATGTTTGATTCCTCAAGTTTCAAAATAAAAAGACCTTTAGTGATAGGTGATGTTCAATACAAGAATTATACTAGTATTATTCTTGTATTGAACATATTCTTGTGTTAATCAATTTAATGACATAAAAATGTTTATTTCTTTTTTCCTTGTGCAAATAATATCGCACTCTTAATACAATAGTGACCGAACTCAAAATTGGCTACTTTTGGGAATCAACGAAAATGTAATTGCATTTCAAATATTTTTTTTTCAATTAACTATAAAATGAATATTTCTAGTAGCTCGTTAACCGGAGTTCTATTGTTAAAATCTTTGAAATGTGTTCTTTACTATGACATAAAAAAGTTTTTGTTTTTAATAATCAGTTATTCTGTAAATTAAGTTTGAGAACAGTCTTTCAAAGATAAGTCGTTGTTAAACAAAACAATCAGACTTAATAATGACCGAATTTAAAATAAGTCAGTATTGTATTAATTTTTGTACGCTAAGATTGACGTAAAGAGAAATAAGTTTATATTGTATTAAAATATGCGGTTGTAAAATCGACTCATTAAAACTTACGTCTGTATACTATTAAATTATTACATTCATATTATGATTTACCTGTTAATAATTTAAGGTAGGAATGAAATACTTTTGCATGTTTTATATATTTTTAATCATTTAAAATGCTCAGTTATTAAACATTGAAGGGACTTACTGCCCATAACACAAAAAAGTTAATTAAGACATTAATACTTATATAACTAAGGCTTTATAGTTATTTCAAAAAATGTACAACTGTGTAACGAAATGAGTATCAAAAACCATTATATTACAAATTAAATTATAAATATGAGATCAGGAATGAGAACTTTATCAGAAATACTTAATAAGAGACCTTTTAAAGAAACAAAAACATACATTTTACTTAATTATTTATAAGATTTATCCGTAATATTTAGTTGTGTAGCAGTTACTTTCTAATAAAGTACGCAATGTATGTAAATTGTAATAAAAACAAAACAATCTAAAATACAAAATAGTTGCTTTTGGATGTATCAAAAACAAATAGTCTTAGAGAACTTAACCTACATCACAAAATAGTTTCGTTAAGGCACAAATGTGAGAAAAAATGTTAAAGATAAAAAATTATTTAGCATGTAAAGTTACAGCTTTCCGAAAACTAAAACCATGGACTTGGACCAGCGTTTCGAGCAACTTTTCCAACAAAACTTCTCGGGAATGAACTTAAATTCCCAAGAAAATTTTTTTGGAAATATTGGCTTGAGTCCATGGGTATGTGTTTTAGGAAAACTACGTCTAATAAGTACTCTGTATTTTTATAATTAAATAAAGTTATGACAAATAACATTTTTAAAATAAATCTGTATAATATTTGGAAAACAAAACAATCTAAAATACAAAATAGTTGCTTTTGGATGTATCAAAAACAAATAGTCTTAGAGAACTTAACCTACATCACAAAATAGTTTCGTTAAGGCACAAATGTGAGAAAAAATGTTAAAGATAAAAAATTATTTAGCATGTAAAGTGACAGCTTTCCGAAAACTAAAACCATGGACTTGGACCAGCGTTTTGAGCAACTTTTCCAACAAAACTTCTCGGGAATGAACTTAAATTCCCAAGAAAAGTTTTTTGGAAATATTGGCTTGAGTCCATGGGTATGTGTTTTAGGAAAACTACGTCTAATAAGTACTCTGTATTTTTATAATTAAATAAAGTTATGACAAATAACATTTTTAAAATAAATCTGTATAATATTTGGAATAATACGGCGGCACAACCTTTTTTGAAATAAGAGTTTGAAAGTCTTTTTTTCTTTCTGTCATCAAGCTCAAACTTTTTGCTATAAGCCTTCTCAAGGACTAAATTTTCAATTGATGGCAAGCTTTTACGCACATTATATCTTACGTTAACCTCTTTGTATTCTTTATCTTTATATGAAGTTTTGTAGTAAAAATGTAAAGGTTTATCTTTTTGAAATCGAATTATTTTTATATCGTTCCAACATACTTGACTCTTTTCAGAATTTTTATTATAGTTGATACCCCATTGATTTTGTAGAGATTTTAAGTCGATGAAATCATCATAGGTCAATGTGTGAACTTTTAAATTTACTTCCTTTTTTTTCGCATTTTGAATAAGCGTAACGTACTGTTGAGGAATGTAAATATTGTCAGCTCTCAAGTATTTTTTCTTTTCTTTTTCTATCAGGCTGTGTACATTATCGTTTTCATTTTGTGTGTGTCCTTTTATGAGAAATTTATGAGTTATTGTCTCAATGTTTTCAAAGTTAGCCAAGGCATACATATACAATGTAGCAATGAATTTATTTTTGTTTTGGCCACAGCAATTGTCGGAATAAAATATAACATTGACGGATTTACTCGTATTCCTCTCATTAATTGCATTTAAGAATTTAAAAACACAAGTACCAATTGCGACAGAACCTTTTTGTCCTTGGGTCTCATCCCAAAAATAGCATTGTACGTCTGTATAGGCCCTATTACTGTCTTCCTCAACTAAGTTTTTTTTCGCTAGCTCAGCAATTGTGAAATTATAACAATTTAATCTAGTTGAATAATAAAAACTGCTGCAGTTACCGTCTGGCACCTGTAAAATAGCTTGTAAATCGTAAATGGCACATATGTTTGTGTTATTAATAGCGTATCTGTCTTTTTGTTTTTCCTGTCTTGACAAATCTTTTTCTTCCAAATGCATTTCGTATTCTTCTTTTAGGTTCAGGTCAGGGTTTAATCTATAGTTGCTGCAAATGACACAAAGATCTTTTTTCGGTTGCTCCATTTTCAAGCCAGATTCTTTAAATAATTGATAAAAATTGCAAAATTTTCCGTATGGTTTGCCGTTAGCTTCTTGAGCCTCAACAAAGTCTTGATAAATGTCTGTTATGGTTTTGTTCGAATTTATATACTCACAAGATGACGTGGCTCTAGTAAAATGAGATTCCAAACGGGGAATATTGTCATTAAAATTAATTATATCTTGTTTTAAATTCAAATTAAGTTTTTTTTTGTTTACCGCGTTTATATTCAATCAAAAAATCATTAGGGTCACTTTTATCTTTTATAGTACGAAGCATTCTATCATTAACGCCAAAGGTATTAATAAAAAAAGTTTTGCAAACTTTTTTCTTATTGTCATTCTGCAATTTTATATAAAAGGCAAAATTTGGCTTCCTTGGATTTTCTGTTAAAGTGTATTTATATTTAGGATGAACTTCTAGCATACAGCTCTTTAAATACATTCTTTGTTGATGTAGATCACCCAAACTCCAAAATTTGTTAAATATGTGTTTTCGTTCTTGTTCAGAAATAGACATTGAACATTTTAATCTGCATTTTTCATTGCACGGTGGTTTTATAGTACGAGCTTGAATTTCTTTTTTAGATGTAACAGAAATATAAGCATGGCCGGTATTTCTTTGTTTTTTCGCCAAATTGCTTTTCCAAAACTGAGGATCTCCCTTTTTATTTTTTTTTATTGGCCTGTTTAGAAACTATTTGAGAATTTGGACCTAGTTGAGGACTTGAACACGACTGAAAACTTGGACCCGGTTGAGGACTTCGAATGCATTGAGAACTTGGACCCGACTGAGGACTTGGACACGGCTGAGGACTTGGACATGGCTGGAAACTTTGACCCGGCCGAGGACTTTGATGCGATTGAAAATTTGGACCCGGCTGAGGTATTGGACTCGACTGAGAACTTGAACTTGACTTAGACATGTTAATGTCATTTTTGTTAAATAAAAGATCAGTTTGCTCTGTTTTATTTCCTTCAGATCACATGTTGTGTAAGTTCGGTCCGAGTCGCTTAGATCGGCGTCACTTTCACCAGAGTTAATTGGCGAAATTACATAATTTTTCTTACATGAACGCGATTTTCGCAAAGATTTATCCCTAGATGAAATAATTGGAAAAGAACATAAAGTGAAGTCTTCTTGTGTATAAATGTTATATTGCTGCTGTTTATATAAATTTTCGTCTTTAGAACAAATTGTAACCGAAGAATAGTTATTGTGGTCACCAACGTCATTTTCCGCTGAATATTATTGTTGTTGTTTTCAATAAGGTATTTTTCAGAAGTTGTCTCTTGTGGTACCGACGACAGTGGATTATTGTTGAACTGTAGCCGACGTCTGACTGACGCCAACTTATCATCGCTGAATCGGCGTCTTACTTTTCTATTTATTCCATCTTGTATGATGCCCTTTGAATGAAAAAAAAATACTATAGCGTCACGAAGAAAACAATTTCATATCTAAAGGTTGTTTTAATATCAATACAATTAAAATAATAATAAAAGAAGAATAAAGGAAGTGTAAAAGGGATACTGGTGGAGCGACGAGCCTAAGGTTACCGAAGTCCAATTCCCCGGTCGAGCCTTGAGCCTATTACGCGAGATGTTAAACCCAAATGGACTGTAGTTGCGAAATGTTTCTTCGTTTACACAAATTGGCGACTATAGCATGCGGTTTCCCTTGGAATGCACTCGCTCTTCCCTATACGAACTATTATTTGCCAAATCTATGAAAGGAATCCTGCTTGATTAGGAGAAAATGAAATTGGAGCGAATTAACTATTAAACACAATTATATCAAGCAGGAACTAGTAAGGAATGCTCACTCACCGGGGTGTTGCTTCTATGTGGCTTGGACGCTATGTTGCTGCGGTGCGACCTCTGGTGGACTCTCTGGGGCCCCAGAGATGCTTTCTTGTCCGGTGATGCGTTGGGAGAGAGTGCGGTGCGCGACTATTACTCACACGAGGTGAGGCGGTTTTCCTAGAGCTCGACTGCTTCCAGGCTAAAGCGGTTATACTAGCGGTGCGCGTGGGCAATAGACCTTCTATGACACTATTGTCTTAAGCGGTGTGGTTCCAACGACGAGCGCGACGGGAAAAGAGACTGCGCGTCGGCCGCGCGTGTCTTTTTATTTCTTCGGTTGCGATGATCGCGTGATATTCTAGAATCATCTTCTCTCCCCTCCCACCCCACCACCCCGATGTGTCGATAGAAAGGTATGAATGTTATCGTTTGGAAAGGGATAAATGATTTGGCAAGCCTACCGTCAAATATAAATAAAATACGAATGGTTTTCCGCGCAACCATCTCCCCCACCCTTGAAGGATTTCCTTCAAAATAACTAAAACAACTAGAGCTAAGATCAAACTGACAAATAACTAACTAACGCCAAGATTACCTAAATTCAACTACAATCTCTAATCTAGAAAGCTAATTAAACTATGGAAGAGGCAAGGGGCACAAACGGACAACAGGACGCATGTAAGACCCAACCGTGGTCTTAACGCGAGCTGCTGATTACTCCGTTGGAACCGGGAAAGACCTCTTCGACAATTCCTAATGGCCAATAGAGAGGCGGCGTGTTCTCTTTGTTGAGCACAACCACAGTTCCTACAGTTAAAGGCTCAGTTGCTATGTTCCATTTTTGCCGAGACTGCAAAGTATGCAAGTATTCCATCCTCCATTGTTTCCAAAACGATTGCACTAACCGGTCTAATAATTTGTGGCGTGCGGAAATGCTTAAGTCTATTCTCATCCATATCTATGGCGGGCAAATACTTTAAAGGCGTTAAATTCAAAAAATGTGCTGGAGTTAGAGCCAGCGGCTCCGAAGGGTCACTAGACAACGTACGACAAAGTGGGCGACTATTCATTACGCACTCAATTTGAGCGAGCACAGTACTTAGCTCTTCGAAGGACAAAATTTTATCTCCTATTACTCGGTATAAGTGACTCTTTAGACTCCTAATATTAGTCTCCCAATTGCCCCCAAAATGACTCGCGGCTGGGACGTTCAGAGACCACTCGATGCGGTTCTCGGCTAGAATGTGAGCGAACTCCGAATTATAATACTTGCTAGCTAAGAGCTCATGTAGTTCTGATAAAATACGTTTTGCACCGACGTAGTTCGTACCGTTATCCGAATACAATTTACTTACAGGGCCACGGCGGGAAAGAAATCTTTTAAATGCACCCATAAAGCCTGCTGTGCTTAGATCAGCAACGAGTTCTATATGCACCGCCCTTGTAGTTAGACATACGAAAATGCAGACGTAAGCCTTTGTGGACCTTATACCACGCCCGCGAGTGAGCGTGACCTTAAACGGACCAGCGAAATCAGATCCGGTGTGCGTAAAGGGCTTTACTGATTGTATTACTCGACAAGATCCAAGTTCCGCCATTTCCGGAAATGACGGCTTGGGGCGTGTCCGAAAGCAAGCTATACATATGTGCACCCAATTGCGGATTAAATTACGTGCAGAAATAATCCAATAATTCTGACGCAAGATCGACATCAGTAAGTCGGGGCCAGCGTGCGAATTCAATTTATGATGGTAATCGACTAATTAATTCATGATATGGCCTTTACGCGGTAAAACTATAGGGTGCCGTTGGTCGAAACTCAACTGCGAGTTGGACAAGCGTCCACCTACCCTTACAATCCCATCCTGTAAAAATGGCTTAAGGCGTTGAAAGGCGCGGCTACAAGCTCTATTCGATTGTAATCTTGTAATTTCTTCCGAGAAATGCGCACGTTGAAGTTCACGCAATACTAGCAACTCTGCATAGTCGTAATCGGACGCTAAGACATACGAACGTCGCGGTAAAAGCTTCGCGAATCGATAAACGTAAATTACGCTACGCAATAATTTCGACCAAGAGGACAAGCGGTTCGCCAAAGCAATGATTGGAGAAACCTCGCTCGAAACGTTCACCACTAGAGCGTGTCTCTTCTCTTCCGGTGGTTGTGACACTGACGAAGGTTCGAAATCGGTTATTGGCCATTGCGAGGGATCCAAGTGAACCCAAGAAGGTCCGTGGAACCAAAGCGGGTGGTCCATTCTTTGCATCGGGGTGAGTCCACGGGATAGACAATCGGCAGGGTTTTCCGTACCGGACACGTGATAAAAGTTCTGCGTTTCTAACTCGTCTTGGATCTTGGTCACTCGGTTCGCGACAAACGTATCCCAACGGTGGGGTGAAGAATGAACCCAGCATAAGGCGACGGTGGAGTCGGAAAAGGCAAATATCCTTTCTATGTGAACTCTATCCCTACATGCGCTGATAACTGCGGTAATAAGCTTGGTGAGTACTAATATTGCGCAAAGCTCCAAGCGCGCCAGAGAGACGGGGGGAGACTCTTGACTTAGAACTAATGAGGCTAATCGAATTTCTACCATTATTCTGGACGTGGAAATATACAACGCCCCCGTAAGCCTTCTCGCTGGCGTCTGCAAACCCAACGACCGTGATGACGCTATTTCCGCTTCCCCTTCCTTGCTTTCTCCGGGTTTACCTTTTTCTTGTACCCAGCCGAGTTTTTTTTTTGGTTTTTGCAGTGGTGGTTTTTTTTTTGCCCTTTTTTTTTTGGTTTTTGTATTATAATATTTCTATCGACGTTTATATGACGCGGTATTTTAATTTCTCTTAGTAAAGGAAGTTCCTCTCTAAAACGCTGCCACAACCGAACAATGCTGTCAGGCGGCGAGTCATCCCAGTCGCATTCAAATAACCAAAGTTGTTTAATGGTGAAAATCATTTAAATTGACCATTGGGACAAAAATGAAACAAAAATGAAAATGTAACAAAAATGAAACACGTAACAAAAAACAACAAAAACGAAATATTAGGGTGTTTTCACAATATACACTGGTTATCACTTAGCAACACGAACATACGCGCCCATTAGCAGCTGGCGAAATTCCGAGTTCCTCTAAGGATTACTTATAAACCTATTTTTTCTTTCGGGACAGTAAAAAAGAGATCAAATACTTCAACATAATCAGTTACATTTTGAGAATATTATTCTTAGATAAAATTATCATAAACAAATTATTGATGCAAAAAGTAGATATTTGTCAACAGCATTCATTTCGTTACAGACTTGGGAAAAAGGGTAAAAAATTTACAATCTATTTCTATATTAACTCTTTGCTGACACAATCGTATGCAGACATTATTAAGTTTTATATGCCCAGTATTGAAGCTACATACATCAAAGCTATGATGACTTTTTAATAATAACCTCATTTAAAAAAATAATATTAAGGATATCAAAATAATTGCAATAGGAACTAAAAATATCCAGACATTATATCTATTTACTGTCGTCATGAACATAATGAAAACAATTTTTATTGAAATAATAACAGTTTAAGGAACTATAGAGGTATCAAAAACTATTTAACAAAATAACAATATGAAACACTATTCACTTTCACTTGAACTATAAAAAAAAATTCTTTAATGATACAGAATTAGTTGTTGAACTTTCAAGAATTTTAGGAAAATCTACTTTGAGGTTACAAGAAGACACATTTTGCCGCTTTGTATTGCTGATCATTTTCCTTAAATCACTAATTGCATAGTTTACTTTAACATCGGATAATATAGTTACAGCTCCCGCATTTTTTATATTTTTCCAGTTATTTTTATATTGATGGTCGACATTTTCTTTATTTGTGACGGTGGCATAGGTATGGCCTGCAACCACAGGCGTCATAATTTGCGTTGGATTGCTCCGCACTTTACGCTTAGAAGTTTTAGTAGTACCAATAGTACGTGGCAAATCGAAAATATCTGAGGAGTCTGAATCACAGTCAACAGCACCAAAAATATCTATTGGTACAGTTGGTATATTTTTTAAAGAAACCGGTGGTGTTTTATTCTCGGACTTGGAGATAGCAGCAGACATGTTGGTAGTATGTGCTGTTCTTTTAAACGGTAAAGGCAGACAGTCATCTGAATCGGATGTTAGCCGAGTTCGCTTTCTGGGGCGAGATTTTAGCAGACAATGTCTTTTAATGTTGAAAGATTCGCAAAAACCTCTCATGCTTGAGCCGTTACAAAAACAACTTAAAACTCGGTAATTTATTTCATTAGAGTGGTTTTCTGTTTCGACTTGTATTTGGTGAATCTTCATTGTTTTAGGAACAGGCACTAAGCTTTCGAAAGCTGTTTGATTTTTACTTTTTATCTCGATAATATCCGACTCATCAACACAAAAAAGATGTTGTATTTTCTGTACTGTAGTATTTTCTTTCAGTAGAGAGTATGCTGTTGAGGTGTCTGAAACGTCCATTCCATGGGATACTTTAGCATCCAAAAGTCGCTTGATGACTCCTCCTATACCATCAGCAGCACTTTTCCCATGATAAGACTCTGAAAAGTTCCAAGTCCCTTTTTCAAAATTCAAGTCCTCAAGATATAATTTATACAGATAAAAATTCTTTTTCTGTTTATACTGAATGGCGGGGCCATCCGAAAATACGTGTACACTATTAATTTGCGGAACTTTTTTCTTGATATCAATCAAAATTGGTCTCAGATGTGCCCATATTGCTGCGGGTGAATGATCTGTTGAGTCAGATAGTGTGCAATATGCTCGAGGTTTTGAACTTTTAACGTATATGACACTTGTGTGTAATGATATTTGATTTTGCGTCCCAAAGTGGGCTGACTGTATTTGCCGATGCATTTTACATGTGTAATTTTCAGAAAAGTCGCAGTAAATCATAACCTCGTTGTGTTGAAGACTGCTTTTGAGATTTCTGTAGACGTTATATTGGTGCCAAATATTAAAATAATGCTCTTTAAACTTTGTAAGTTCTTTTTAAAAAAGATTTATAAGAATCTCCAGTTTTTCTGTTTTTGATTCAGTTACCACTTTCTTAGTTTTCTTAGTCTCATAATTTTTTTCATACTCAACGTCTTTCATGATCCACTCTACCCAGGTAACGTTGTCATATTTTTTAGCTTTAGTGAAATTGTAGGTTGGAGACGTCGTTTTGCAAATATTACATTCAGAAATACATACATTCTTTTGATTTTGTGTTGCATACTGTTTCTTCCAATATATTTATTAATTTCATACCCGGATCAAAGATCTTCAGCTTTTTTAGTGCCATAAATTTGAACTCAAAGTTTGCATGAATTTTGCAAACACATGTTTCACGATTTGACAGTCGAGGTGTAACTACATAAAAAGGTCTGTGTCTACGAAAAGTAGCAATAGACACGTTAATACCAGTATCTTCCCTAAATTTTTTACGTAAATTTGTCATGCTGTCAAGAAGAAACCGTTTCTGACGTTTCTGTTTTTTTTAAAGTCTTAGTTTCTTTCTTTCCCGCCGTAGCTCGGCTTACACCATCACGCAGGTAAAAGTTCCGAATTTTTTTCGCTAATTCACTGTTTCTCCTGGAGCCAAATTTTGCATAATTGCGGATTCTACTTTTTAAACCGATGACCCATCTCAATCGCGAATGCATTCTATACTTTCTCACAATCGGTGATGTAAAAATATTCCTTAAAATCTTCTTCGCCTTTTTGTTATTCTTGTATTCTTGCTTTATTGATTCAGTCATAACGAGGTTTCCTAGAAGAACTTTTTTAATTTTCATTTTATCTTCGTTTGAAGGAGTAGTCATAGTTTTGACGAATGCTTCTGATTTTGAATTTGGCGTTTGAGGCTTTGCGTGAATTATAAGATTTTCCTGCTCTGAGGGAGACATCTGACAATTAAAAAGGATTTTTGTCGATAGATTTTCTTTTTTAGTGCTTGTATTTGTTTTCTTTGTGTTTAAATTATATGTTTTTGTTTTTCATTTATTTAGCTTCTTATAGTATTTTTGATATTCTTTTATATTCTTTTTAGTTTTAACTTGTGACTCATATTTTTTCATTTGATTTTTCTTCAGCTTTCTCCAGTTACTTCTTCTTATAGACTTTTGGTTTTCTGTTAGTTTAGAAACTGACACATATTTATTTTTAATTCTGTTCAAAATTTTTAAACGAATTTCTTCAAACTTTTCTGGGTTTAATTCTTTAAGACGTTGCCTATATAGCCGTTGACGTTCAGCTGCTGTCATTGGCATCCTAAAAAGATAAAAAAATATTTTGATCGCAAACAGGCACAGAAACAACTAAAGATAGAAAAAAAATATTCGTAAATGAACAGAGAGCTATGAAATCGAAGATGACGATTGAGGACACACAAAGTTACTGAAAGAATAATGGACCAACAAAAAGTCAACTGGGCATACAATCAAACTAGGTGAAGGAAAAAATATAAACAGGCAGCAGACCATCAAATAGACTAGAAAACAAAACGACATGTTCTGGTAAGCGTGTTTCACCATCAACCTTGTCATTTTTTTCCATCAGGTGAGACTAGTGTCAATCGTGACCTAAAGAAACCTGTCAACAGTGTAACATTCGTTAAATTATCAGCGACCGAGGCTACTTTAGTTGCACTTAGTTACGGACGCTTCTAACACGGGCAAACAAATATTAGTGTCATTACTGATAGGCTATAAAATAAACAACTTATGGACAAACAAATGACAGTGATATCAACAAACAGGAATATAAGAAAATGGAACGACATATTTGAACGAAAAATAATAAATTTCAAGTACATACCTACCTCCAGAAATTTATTTATTTATTGAACTTTATTGCAAAAAAATTATAAATACATTTAAATCACTCTCAAAAATACTTGCTTATCAATATAAACCAGCAATGTGATTGCGGCTTTAGTTCATTTTTGTTATATCATTTTTGTAACGTAACCAAAAATTGTAACAAATCATAACAAAAATGATGAACCACCGTATTTTGAAAGTAATGCCAAAACGTTTAAGCCAAACAGAAACCTTAATGAGTTCTAACAACATTGCATTTCAATGAAGGTCAGTAGGAACCTTTTTAAATAAACGATGAAAAATAAGTACTCACTTACCTGCGTTGTTTGTTAAACTAAACAAAACTGATAATTTAAAATTGCAATTTTACTCGTCGATAAAGAAATACGCGTCGTTCACTTTTTTCATTGGAGAACAAAATGGCCGACACATGTTCGTTTCTTGTATGTCATTGGCTCGTTAGAAAAGCAGTGCTGCTATTTATTAATCACCAATTATTGCCAAATTTTACTGTTAGAAAAATGAACAACAAAAATGAACAAAATAATGGACATTAATTTTTTACCAAAATTATAATATTAAAAATAATTCAAATAAAATAATTTTTATTTAAATCAATGGAAATTTACTATGTTTTAGCAGAAAATTCACCAATAATTAATAAATGTAGCTAGTGTATTTATTTTCATGATTTTTGTAACGTAGCTCGTGAAGAGGACAAATTATTTTGTATGGATAATACTCGACTTGGTTACGAAAAAAGGAATAGTATTTTTCTACTATTGGTAATTAATATATAAAGCTGTATTATAAAGCTAGATAATATAGCAAAGGACAATAATTAAGCACTTTTCACATATTTAAATGAATTTTATCATAAAATATCTCTCGTGGACAAATTATTTTATAAAAATGGTCATTTTAAATGATTTTCACCCTTAATCAAAAGCTTAGCGTATAATACCACCGGAGCTACGAAACCCATGACATCCCATAATCTAGCAACGCATGACAGTATTGTGCGCTTTGTGCACTTCTCTACAGGCGGATTTACCTTAAGGCTAAACACGTCGGACTCTTGTGACCAACACAGACCGAGCACCTTGTGTGTGTTAGAATCGTTGAATTCCTTTATCGCCGAAAGACGGTGTGATAGTGGGATTGTGTCTAAAACCGGACTTGAATTACTAGTCCACTTAACAAGATCGAATTGACCCGATTTCATGAGCTTTATAACCTCGGCGGTAGGGTGGCCTCCTCCACGCTATCGACCTGTTATACCCCATCAATGTTAGGAGATCGGTTAACACATCTCTTTCACGCTGCTGCGTCAGCGACATAAAGCCTATATAACCGATTTCCCGACGAACGCCAGTCAGTCTACAGTGAGTCTTCAGAGAGTCTTCAGTCGGTCTACAAGAAGCCTACATTCCGTCTCCATCAATCTTCAAGTCTCATTCCAATCTCAGTCATCGTTACTAAGTCGTTACTATATCCTTATAAAATCTTTCTAAGTCCTAGTTATTATAAGTGTATTAATTTCTTATTGTGAATTTAATTGAATTATATTGTGTCGTGTATTAAATTTTTTTTTAAAGCTATCCACGGTCCCGTATAATATTGGTGGCAGCGGTGGGATGCGAAAATCCTACCCGAATACGTTTCCGAAGAAAAGTGAAAGTGAATAAAGTGAATCAAAAGTGAAATAAAAGTGTAAAAAAAAGTGAAAGTGCATTAAGAAAAACCAACACCCAGCCTGTCATAGTAACAGGCCCTCTGCATCATCCAACGGCCTACTCATCATCGGATGATCCCTGCCCATCATCACCATCCTTGTTGGCATACAAGGGTCTCTGTCTCCGACACATAAGAAACATGAACGCAAGCCTTATCATCACTCTACCATTGTTCCTGTAAGTGACATTCTTAAAAATAATTATTCCGATTGAACTCAGAGCAAAAACATTTCTTAAATAATTTTAAAGCATATTTTATGTAACACTATAATATTTCTAATATAAATCGACTCATTGTTCCGGTCATTGAATAAGTCACTGTGCTACATTGTTAAATGTATTTACGTTAACATTACCCTTTGACCCTTTGTTCATTGTTGCATATCTTAGCTGATAAGCATTTATTTTTTCGATAATCCTTTTTATATAACTAAATTACAATGAGTAAGTGTGAAGAGACTCCCTGTGCCTCTAGGAACCTACCAATGCGTGGCGAAATGGAAGAAAAAACGGTGGAAATAGGTGTATTACTGAAATTCATTAAACCTTTCGATGGATCACGGGAAAAATTAAACCCATTTATATCTAATTGCCAAAATGCATATAGTCTTGCTTCTAAATCCCAAAAATCGATATTATTTAAATATATACTAAGCCAACTAGAAGGTAGGGCTGAAACAACGTGCAGTATTAAGGAATTCGAATCTTTTGAACAATTTTTGGAATTTTTTACTCCCATCTCCTGTCGGACCTACAGGACTGTAAGCAGGGTTTAACAGAATCGGTTAATCAATTTGCCTTAAGGATAGAAACGTGCCTGGCTAAATTGTTGACCGAAATAAATATTTCTATCCCAACCAAAAGGAAAACGGAACTATCAGGTCGTGTAGCCGCTATGGAGGATCTAGCCCTCCACACGTTCGTCATAGAGTCAAATAGTCAGGTGTCGTGACCCTGACTCTTTAAATTCAGCCGTTAACTTTGCGGTAGCCGAAGAGAAAATCCTTTCTAGCATAGGGAAAAGACTTCAACCATCACAATCCCAACATATATACAATGATAGAAGACCGCCGCCTCGCCGTAGTAATCCACCATTTCAACCCAATTACCGCCCCGATAATTTTAGGACTAACACAAACGTCTTTTGTCGATATTGTAAAAGCATCGGTCACAGTATAGAAAACTGTCGCAAACGACAGTATAACAACAGCAGGCAACAGTTTGGTGCGTCAACCTCACAAAGTCCACCTCACATATTCCCACAGCGTGGCGAAAACACGCCACGTAAAGTTCATACCGTCGAACAGGTGGTCGCGGTAGATCAAGGATACGATAAGGTTGACCGCAATTTAAACGAATAAAGGGCTCTCGGCGGTATCCCGCGAGCCCAAAGCCTCGTATATATTCTAAATCAATTACAAATGACACCTCCACTGTATCCAACCGACTTAACCGACAGGGTAACCAGCCCCAAACTGACAAGTCGGATATCACTGTATCTTTTGTACAAAATCCAAAGACTCTATCTCGTTCCACTGTATCCAACCGACTTAACCGACAGAGTAACCAGCCCCAAACCGACAAGTCGGACATCACTGTATCTTTTGTACAAAATCCAAAGACTCTATCTCGTTCCACTGTATCCAACCGACTTAACCGACAGGGTAACCAGCCCCAAACTGACAAGTCGGATATCACTGCATCTTTTGTACAAAATCCAAAGACTCTATCTCGTTCCACTGTATCTAACCGACTTAACCGACAGGGTAACCAGCCCCAAACCGACAAGTCGGACATCACTGTATCCTTTGTACAAAAACCAAAGACTCTATCAACTTACACTAACTCCACTGAATCTAATTTACACACACAAAAATCTGTAAAACTCATAAATCCCAAGGTATCCTACGCATCCGTCGCGGCATCATGTACTCCCAAATCACCTCAAACATCCTTGCAACTCGCTAATTCAATTCCTCCGATCCGATACTCTAAGCCCACTAACGTCCAGAATCAGCATAGTCCAAAACGTAACCTGAAATCAGGAAAAAGACAAATTAAAGTTTATGAAATAAACAGTAACACAGAAAAAAGATACTTACCTCACGTTATGATCCAAACCTCTGTTGCAACCAAGCCATTATCCTTCTTAGTAGACACGGGCTCGTCTATAAGCTTACTAAAATCTCAATCTATATCGAACCTTCCTGTATTAAGTGATAAAATAATAGCCCTCAAAGGAATCGACCCCGGAGACGAAACGACTCCTACATTAAGCAGCTTTCTAATGAAAATATATACAAATTCTAATAATTACACACGAATTTCATGTTGTTCAAAATTTTAACTTAAATCATGACGGTATTATCGGTAACGACCTTCTTAAAGACTTCCAATGCCAAATCAATTACTCTCAAGGAATACTACAAATCGGTCCCAATTCATTTAAATTGAACTTTTTCGAACCAGTATATACAATTCCTCCTCGCACTGAAACTGTAATCGAATGTACAGTCAGTAATCCGGAGGCTCGCGAAGGAACGATCCTAGATCAACACATCTCTGATTCACTATTAATTGCAAACTGTTTAGTTAAAATAAAAGAAAACAAGCGCGTCAATATTACAGTAGCAAACACTTCCGATAAACCTGCAATAATCCATCCAACCTTAATTTAAAATTAGAACCAATACACCCTCAAAATATGATAGCCTTTTCCAAACCGTCACTCTCCAACGTGACTGAAAGAACCAATGAAGTCCTTAACCAATTAAGAACATCCGATCTCAACAGCGAAGAGAAAAACGCTCTCTTAAATATATGCTCCAACTACTCAGACATATTCCACCTCCCAGATGACCAACTCACATGTACTACGGCAACTGAACACAAAATCAAAACTAACACAGATGTCCCTATAATAATAATAATAACAGATTTATAAAATATTTAATTTAACGTTACATTATGCATCGAACGAGACGACAAGTACGAATAAATACCGCCAATACCACAATCGCACACGTAACATCTCCTACGGAGGACTACACATCCATGGAATGTAATTCAAGAGGCACAAGAAGAACCCCCATACCATCTTTGAGGGGACGAAGAGCGCCAGCGGCTGGCTTGGGACCTGCAGGAATTACCATCGTACATGAGGACCCCGCTACTGATGGTGTAGTGCGACGACGCATGCGCTGGACTAAAGAATTAAATATAAGTGGTATGCGCGCGTACTATAAGGCTACCAAAGGAGGAACCAATCTTACATCTTATTGCCCTAAAATGCTGTCTGAATTCCAACAGCTACAACCCAACCTAACAAACTTAACTGCCCAAAGACTTTCAGATCAAGTGCGTGTAATTCTAAGTCGTAAGATTTTGGACGACAGATTAATTGAACAACTTTGCAGTGAGTACTTAACATCTACTATCAATTCAATTCCTGATTCCCAACGAACACTTCCAGGTGAGAGTGATGACTTAAATGTAAATAACAGTAACCATAATATAAATATTACTAACTTAAATAACGAAAAAGTAGAGCAAAATTGTTTTGATATAGATGTGAGTTCCCAAGACAGCGAATATATGAAAAGGACTTTCGAATGTTCCCTTCTGGAATATAAAAATACACCAATAGAAAATGGACCGAAACTACCTAAACTTCCTAACAACAAAAAAAACTATTCTAACAGTAGCATCAATGAATATTCTATGTAAAGATTATTTTGAAAAAAGTAACTCTATTTCGGAAACTATGTCTCTTCTATACTGTTGTGCCCATGCTATATGTATGATAATGAAAATTCCTGTCATTTCAGTACAAAATTTTAAGAAAAATAATACGGAACCTAAATGGAAACAAAGAATTCAAAAACGAATTGACAATACTCGCAAAATTATAGGAAAATTAATAAGCTACCAAACAGGTAACAGACGTAAAAAAATAATTACTTTAGTAAATCAAATCGCTAATGAAAATGATATTAGCCAATCAGATCCCCATTTTCCGGATAAAATTACTGAATTCATTGATACACAAAAACAAAAGTTAAAAGCATGGGCCAACCGTATTAGACGATATTCAGAAAGATCTAAACGGTACTTCCAGAATCGCACATTCGAAAGTAACCAAAAATGGGTTTATCGGTCTTGGGAGAACACTACAACTAATAGTTGTACTCATGGCAGCCCAAGCTTAAATGAATGTCTAAATTTTTGGAAAAGTATATGGTCTAACGAAGTTTCTCATAATGAAGGCGAATGGATTCGTGCAACCGAACGTAAGTTTTCTAATTTGGCTAACATGGGTTCTATTTCAATTACTGCTAAAGATGTACACTCAATTACTCGTAGATTACACAACTGGAAATCACCTGGACCAGATGGTATAAACAACTTTTGGCTGAAATGGATAACAAGTAGCCATGTGCGTTTGGCTGCACAGATTCAAGAAGCCATTGAGTGCTGTGAGCTCCCGAGACTTCTTACAACTGGTATTACCCACTTACTATATAAAAATGGAAACACCACGGAACCTAAAAATTACCGACCAATAACATGCCTTTCAACTGTATACAAATTAATAACTGCAAAGAATAAGAAGATCTATAAACATTTGGAAAATAATAATATTCTTTCAACTGCACAGAACGGATGTCGGAAAGGGTCACGTGGTTGTAAAGAACTTCTTCTCATTGACACAGCTATTTGCCGACAAGTCTTTCGTAATCGCAAAAATATGTCCGCTGCTTGGGTGGATTACAAAAAGGCATATGACTCTGTTCCACATTCATAGCTAAAGAGAGTTTTACAAATATATAAAATAGATGACAAAATTTGTAAGTTTTTAAGTAAAGTAATGGGTCAGTGGAACACTGTCCTAAATCTACCAGGTGAGTGGCAAAGTAGTTCGATAGACTCTATAAATATTAAACGGGGTATATTCCAGGGCGATAGTTTGAGCCCAACTTTGTTTTGTTTAGCCATGAACCCTTTAAGCACTGCTATTGAGGAATCCAGATTAGGGTTTCGGTTTCAAAAAGAAAACTCACCGATCTCACATCTACTTTATATGAATGATCTCAAACTATTCACATCAAAAGAGAGTAATCTACTATTATTGTTGAAATTAACACATAGTTTCAACAATGCTATTAGAATGGAATTTGGAATAGATAAATGTGCTGTCATCAACGTAAATAGGGGCAAAATTAAAGATTGTAATAATTTTGCAATTACAAATGACTTACATTTCAGTTCTCTTTCTGAAACAGAAACCTATAAATACTTGGGCATGGCAGAAGCGCTAGGAATTAATGACAAAAATATTAAAGAAAATTCAAAAGTAAAATTTATGTCAAGATTAAAAAAAGTTATCAAAAGTCATTTATCCGGCGGAAACAAAATTAGAGCATATAACTCCTGGGTAATACCTAGCCTTCTATATACTTTTGGTGTTACAAGATGGTCTCAAACGGAATTGAATGACTTAGACAGACGAGTCCGTACATTAATGACTACGCACAGAATGCACCACCCACGATCATCTGTCATGAGGTTGTATCTTCCAAGAAAAGATGGTGGACGGGGCTTATTAAACATTAAAAACCTACACAACCGTGAAGTATACAACCTCAGAGACTATTTTATTAAAAAAAAGACACATCACACATTCATAATGACGTAGTGATTAATGAAAAATCATTAACCCCGCTTAATATGTCGGCAAAGGACTGGCAGAGGCCTCATACTATGACTATAGATGAACGCAAAAAGGTTTGGAATGACAAACAACTGCATGGTCGATTTTTTAAAGCATTGACTAATCCTTATGTAGACATGGTTGCATCAGTACATTGGTTACAATTTGGTGACCTTTTTGCAGAAACTGAAGGTTTTATCTGTGCAATACAAGATGAAGTAATTAAAACGAACAACTACCGGAAATACATTTTGAGGGACGGCACAGTTGACGTATGTCGCGCTTGTTACCACCCTGGAGAGTCCCTCAGACATGTTATTTCCGGTTGTTCACAACTATCAAATGGTGAGTATTTGCACAGACATAACCAAGTAGCTAGAATAATACACCAACAGCTTGCCATTAAATTTGGCTTTACTCAACAGGATGTTCCATATTATAAGTATGAACCAAAGCCAGTCCTTGAAAATAGAAGTGTCACGCTGTACTGAGATCGGTCAATTATCACAGACAGGTTTATAGTGGCAAATAAACCTGACATTGTGGTGATAGACCGAACTACACGCAAGGCAATAATAGTGGATATCAGTGTTCCTCATGACGAGAATCTCGTAAAAGCAGAGAATGATAAAAAAATAAAATATATCGACTTGGCTCATGAGATTGTCGCTATGTGGGACGTTGATTCTACTATTATTGTACCAATAGTTATATCAGTCAATGGACTTATTGGTAAATATATGGACGATTATCTGTCCAAATTAGGTTTGGGCAAATGGCTGAAAGTATTAATTAAGGCGGTCCGTAGGGCCCCGAACTGGAAAAGTCCGGGACTCGACGGGCTGCATCACTACTGGCTGAAGGGGTTTGTGGTGTGTCACACTGTGCTCGCCCGACAGTTCCAAGAGGCTCTCAACCAGAAGTCGCTCCCCAGCCTCTTCACTACTGGGATCACGCATTTGGTTCCTAAAGACAAGGTTACTACAGACCCGAGCAAATACCGCCCCATCACGTGTCTGCCGACCATATACAAGACACTAACATCCATTTTGAGCGCGAGAATCACTCGTCACCTGGAATCAAATCAGGTGATGTCGCGCGCTCAAAATGGATGTCGGGGCGGCGGTTGTGGAACAAAGGAACCACTCCTCATTGACGCGGTCATTGGCAAAGTGGTGAAACGCAACCGTCGGAACTTCTCCGCCGCCTGGATAGACTACAGAAAGGCATTTGATTCGGTGCCCCATACATGGCTAAAGAGGGTCCTCGAGCTGTACAAGATTGACTGTACAGTTCGAGACTTCCTCGAACAGTGTATGGGGCAGTGGAGTACGATCCTCTGTCATCTAGGCGAGCGGATGACGGCTGCGGAAAGCCGCATAAGGATAAGAAGGGGTATATTCCAGGGCGACTGTCTGAGTCCAATCTGGTTCTGCCTCTCTTTGAACCCTCTCAGTACTTTACTGGAGGGTTCCGGGAGGGGATTTCAGCTTCAGAAAGGAGGTACAAAAGTGACCCACCTTTTCTATATGGATGACCTCAAATTATTCGCCTCCAGTCGCTCCCATCTTATGGAATTGCTAAACATCACTTGTGAATTTAGCAATTCTATTGGAATGGAGGTGGGGACGGATAAGTGTGCGGTCCTCCATGTTGAGAGGGGTAGGGTTGCTAACTCTGACGGCATAGACTTATCTATGCCCGTAAACTTAAGAACCCTTTCCGAGGCTGAAACATACCGATACCTGGGTATGTCACAGAACATCGGTATCGATGAGGCTGGTATGAAACAGTCAGTTTGCGACACGTTTTATGCACGCTTGACCAAAGCTCTTAACAGCCTTTTGTCCAGTGTGAATAAGGCACACGCATATAACGGCTGGGTCATGCCTGTCCTCATGTATACCTTTGGCATACTCAGGTGGACTCAGACCGAACTTAACGCCCTGGATAGAAAAGTCCGACCTACCATGACGTCCCATAGGATGCATCATCCGAGATCGTCGGTAATGAGGCTGTACTTGCCGCGAAAGCATGGTGGGCGTGGCTTTCTGAGCGCGCTTACCATGCATAATCGCGAAGTGTGCAGCCTCCGTAATTACTTCCTGGTGAGATCGGATGATCCATTCTATAATGACGTCATTTCTAGTGATAAAGGACTGACCCCTCTATCCTTAGCCAACGAGCAATGGCAAGACCCGGCAGTACAAAGCATTTCCGACCGGGAGACCGTATGGAAGGAGAAGGAGCTCCACGGGAGGTACTACAGGGTTTTACATGATCCCTTCGTAGATACAGTCGCCTCACTCAACTGGCTACGTTTCGGTGACCTTTTTGGAGAAACCGAGGGTTTTGTCTGTGCAATACAGGATCAGGTTATTAAGACCAACAACTATCGGAGATACATCCTAAACGATGGCACCACCGACGTCTGTCGAGCTTGTCGCCATCCCGGTGAGTCACTTAGGCATGCCATCTCCGGTTGTCCGGCGCTTTCTAACTCTGAGTACTTGCACAGGCACAACCTAGTAGCCAGAATTCTACACCAGGAGCTCGCTCTGAAATACGGTCTCGTGGATCGGAAATTGCCGTATTACAAGTACTTACCGGAAGCCGTGCTCGAAAATGACCGCGCTAGGCTCTACTGGGACCGGGCCATCATCACAGACAGGACTATTCTTGCGAATAAGATCCTGATATTGTGCTGATGGACCGGGCACAGTCAAGGGTATTTTTGGTCGACATTACCATTCCGTATGACGAGAACCACGTGAAAGCCGAAACAGATAAACGAACAAAATATCTGGACCTGGCTCACGAGGTGACCGATATGTGGGGTGGTCTGCCGGCCGAAATTATTCCTGTAGTCGTCTATGCGAATGCGAGGGGGTCATTGTAGAAGCGTGCTCGTCGCGACCCCTGCCAGCCCTTTTCAGGGCTGCAATTCTACACAGCTGCAAACCATGCAAACGAGGGTTAGGGCGTCCCCCCAAGGCGACGAACACCAGCTCGTCCCAGTTGGTGTGGAATGCAGCGCGCAAAGCGGCGATGGGGACCGCCACCCGTCACGCACAGCCCGACACGGCGGAAGGTGGAGGAACGGAGTGCAGAGTTGGCACGTGGAATGTTAGAGGGGGCATGAGAGATAAGACGAATGAGTTGATCGAAATAATGAAAGAAAGAGAATTAGATGTCGTGTGTATGTCGGAGACCAAACGGAAAGGCAGTGGTACTGAAGAGCTCCCTGGCGGGACGTTAGCTATATGGTCCGGAGTCCCGGAAAGCGAGAACGCCTGCCAGGGAGTGGGAGTGCTGTTGTCGTCCCGGTTGGTCGATCTTATGACTGAATACAAGGTTGTGAACTCAAGACTTCTCTGCGTTCGCTTCAAAATGGGACTGACGAAGTTATTCCTTTTGGCTGTTTATGCGCCGGTAGCTTCGTCGTCCAGGGCTGAGCTGGAGGAGTTTCGGGAGAATGTAAGAGAAGTTCTAGATTTGGTTAAGGGAAACGAAAGAACTGTTGTATGTGGTGATTTGAATGGATGGGTAGGTATCGCTCGACCAGGATACGAGTCGGTGCTTGGAAAGTTTGGCGATAAAAGGGTTAATGATGCTGGCAAGCTTATACTGGCTGTATGCAAGGAAAAGGGTCTTCTTGTGACAAACACTATGTTTAATCACAGGAAAATCCATATGTACACTAGAGAAAGAAAGAATGAGAGAAGTATGATTGATTTGTTCGTGGTGGATGACCGACTGCGAAAACAGGTGATGGATACACGAGTGTTCAGGGGTGCTGACCTGGGAACGGATCATTATCTAGTAATTACTAGATTTAGGGGTTTGTTCGCGGGTTGGCGCTACCGGACGGCAGTAACAGAACCACAGTCGGTCTGTCGCATCCGAAGCTGGAAGCTTCAGGAAGCGGATACTAGGGACAAATATCACACTAGGGTAGCCGAAAAGCTTGACACCATCGATGGCAGGAAAGAATGTATGGAGAGAACATGGCAGAACCTTAGGGATGGAATGGTAAGTGCAGCGGAAGAAGTATGTGGTACGACAAAAAGAGGTAGTAGTAAAAGAAGAGATGCATGGTGGAATGATGAAGTGAGAGAAGCTGTAAAAAAAGAAGAAAAAAGCATGGTTAGACTACTTGGTCTCTAGTAACGATGAGCATATGAGAGAGAAGATGAAAGAAAGATATAAGCTGCAGAAAGTTCATGCGAAAACATTGATTGAGGAAGTACGTGAAAGGTGTAGAATAGAAGCGGACGAGAGGTTGTCGCACAACTTTAGGGAAAACTCCAAACTCTTCTGGAAAGAGGTTGGAAGGTCCCGGAGTGGTGCGACAGCCTTAAGAATGAACAAAGTGCTTTCGAGAACCAATGACGTCCTCTCAGAAAAATCGGACGTCATGCAGCGATGGAGTGAATTTTATAGAGAAATGTATGCGTGTCATGATCTTAGTGAAGGATCCGGGGGTGACGCCGTGACTGGCACCCCAGACACGGACCTCGATGACACTGAGGTCATCAGCATGAAAGAGATTGAACGTGCGATTCGAAGTTTGAAATGTGGTAAGGCTGCGGGACTAGACAGAGTTACTGCTGAAATGGTCAAGTACGGTGGGCCTCGCGTCTGGGACAGCTTCCATCTGCTGTGCAATTTGTGCTGGCGGACGGGAGATGTCCCGGATGATTGGCGATCCGCGGTCATTGTGCCTTTATATAAAGGTAAAGGTTCACATTTTGACTGCGGGTGCTATCGGGCGATCAGCTTGACCAGTTTAGCAAGTAAAGTTTACTTGAAGGTTTTGACACGTAGGATGCAAGAGAAATCGGAAAGATTCTTATGGGAGGCACAATGCGGATTTAGACCTGGAAGAGGATGCACGGATCAAATGTTTTCTCTCCGCATGATCACGGAGCAGACAAGCTTCTGAGTGTTAACCAGAAGATTTTCTGTGCTTTTGTGGATCTGGAGAAAGCATTTGATAAGGTTATAAGGAAGAAAATGTGGGAACTGTTGCCGGGATATGGTGTGGATGGTCGATTGTTAAGGGCTGTGCAGTCACTTTACTATGACTGTAAAGCCTGTGTGCGGGTAGGGCATGACCTGTCACCCATGTTTAGCGTCCAAGCGGGCGTAAAACAGGGTTGTGTCATGTCTTCCTGGCTGTTCATACTGTATCTCGACAGCTGTTTACAGAAGCTGAAAAATAGCTGTTTGGGTGTGAAATTGGGTGACATAAAAGTTAATTGTCTGCTGTATGCGATGATGCAGTGCTTATTGCACCATCAGAAAGAACTGCAGGCATTAGTCACGTGTATGAAAGAGGAATGTGAAATTAAAGGTCTCCGTTTGAATGCTAATAAAACTAAGGTTCTGGTATTTGAAAAGGATGAAGAGAGAACGAAATGTGAAATATGGGTAAATCAGGAATGTCTAGAACAGGTAAATGAAATTGTATACTTGGGGAGTGCTTTCAGCCGGGATGGAAGATGTGATTTAGATGTGGATAGGCGTGTCGCTGCCGGAAACAAAGTCAATGGTGCCCTGAATGCATTAGTAAAAAGGCAAGGCGTGGTGAAAAGTGCACGCCTTGCAATACATAATGCAGTGTTGGTACCGACTTTGTTATATGGCAGCGAAACCTGGGTATGCCAGAAGAAGCATAAAAGTAAGTTGAATGCAGTGGAGATGCGATCTCTTCGTAAAATGTGTGGCGTTACCTTAGCCGACCGAAAGCGAAACGAAGAGATTTGCAATATGGCAGGATTGAAAGATGACCTTATCACAAAAATTGATAGGGGCGTACTCCAATGGTTTGGGCACGTTGAACGAATGAGTGAAGACCGAATGGTGAAGAAAATATATAGAGCGAAAGTAAATATTAAAAGGTGTCGAGGTAGACCGAGACTAACTTTCGAAGACCATGTGAGCAAATTGCTCGAAGAGGGGAGGGTCAAGAGTACTCGGATACCTAGACGTGCATGTATGAAGAAGTTAATGAACCTGAAGGAAGCGAAAGAGGTATGTAAGGATCGTGACACTTGGCGATCTGTTCTTTCTGGCTACCCCGTTAGGGATTGTGCGTGAAGATAAGTGAAGTGAAGTGAAGTGAAGTCTATGCGAATGGGCTAATCCCAGTCAGCCTCTCGGGTCATCTGAGGCGACTGGGACTCCGTGACGGACCGCTCCGGGCTCAAATGCAAAAGGCGGTGCTTCTCGATACCGCCCGCATCGTCCGCCGGTTTCTTTCCCTTTCCTCCTAACCCTCGGCCGTTTGGTCTCCCCTGCCGAGGGCTTCCATCTGGTTGGGCTTTTATTTATTTATGTATTTTTGTATTTATTTTATTTTATTGATGTTTATGTATATTTATCGTTTCATTTTAATTTATAATTATATATTTATATAACCCAACCAGATGAGAAAACTATATAGATACCCCAAATAATAATAATAATAATCATTTATTGACAGACAACAAAGGCCCGTAAAAAAGAAACATAATTACTTATAATCAAAAAACATAAAAAAAGAATTGAAATAAAATGAAATACAAAAATAAATATAAATTAAATAAATGCCATCAAACAAATTAAAACTTAAATCTTAACATACTAGACCAATATTTAAATATTTCACTACAATTTTGCGTTAAAATTAGTATAATCGTGTTTCCAGATTTGAGAAGATTACTTCTAAATCTGGCTACACGATGTCTTATCAAACATCGAGCGTCGGTACGCGTGCCTCAGCGAACATTGTAGATGCACTACAGTACCTCGGAAAACGAAACAATATTCGGAACGAATCGTTATATTGAACTTTAAAAATTCGATAGTTTTCCTTTTTAAATTTAGTCCAGAGATGCGGTGTGTAAAGCGATTGGCAATAGGTTTTAAATAGTAATATTTTAGAATCTCGCTTGCATTTATTAAATTTCCTGTTAATCATATTTGCACGTACAGCAAGGGACCGCCTTTCTCTGTCCATATATGATCATCCCTCAGGTCACTCGATACGATATGTCCTAAATATCGAAAGCTCGTCACAAACTTCAAATTTTTGCCATTCAGGTATAATGGTAAACAAACATCTTTACTATGCGCTCCAAAGACCATTGCCACAGACTTGTCTGCATTATAAACTAAATCGTGGCTTGCTGCATATTTCTCACAAATGGAAATTAACTTCCTTAAGGCTCCGATTGAGGAAATCTCCAAACGAAATCATATAGATTCCCCGAATACCACAAGCAAGAGGTCGAAAACCAAATAAATAAAATGCTAGACCAAAACATCATAACTCCTTCAAATTCACCATGGTCCTCTCCTATCTGGATCGTTCCCAAAAAACTAGACGTGTCTGGAGAACGAAAATGGCGTGTCGTAATAGATTATCGAAAGCTTAATGACGTCACTATCGGAGAAACATACCCCATTCCTCAAATAACTGAAATCCTTGACCAATTGGGGAAAAGTCAATACTTCACTACTCTAGATCTTGCATCAGGATTCCATCAAATCCCAGTCTCATCCGAAGATGCACCTAAGACAGCGTTTTCAGTACCCGTAGGTCACTTCCAGTTTACCAAGATGCCATTTGGACTCAAAAATGCCCTAGCTACCTTCCAAAAACTCATTAATACATGCCTGTCTGATCTCCAAGGCTCTCGCTGTTTCGTTTACCTCGATGACATAGTTGTATACTCTCACAATCTTAATTCACATATACAAAATCTCGCCTCTGTATTCGATAGATTAAGAACCTATAACCTCAAGCTTCAACCTAACAAGTGCGAATTCCTATGTAAAGAGGTGGCTTACCTGGGACACCTCATCAATAACGATGGCGTTAAACCAATTCCAGAAAAATTAAGGGCCATATCTGAATTTCCTATCCCCAAGAGCGCCAAAGACATAAAATCCTTCCTTGGACTGGTCTCCTATTACAGACGATTCATCCCGGACTTTTCCAATCAAACCCCTTACCTCTCCTTAAAAAGGATACTCCCTCCAGCTGGAAGAACGAACAGCAATTGGCATTCGAAGTACTCAAACAAAAACTTATCACCTCACCGGTTTTAGCATATTCCTGACTTCTCTAAACCTTTTATATTAACTTGTGACGTTTCCAATTTCGCTATTTCAGCAATACTATCCCAGGGGCAAATAGGAAAAGACCGCCCCATAGCTTTTGCTTCCCGCACCTTGAACAAAGCGGAGTGCAACTATAGTGTGACTGAGAAAGAGTGTCTCGCCATCATATTCGGCACAAAAGCCTTTCGCCCTTACCTCTATGGACGCACTTTTACCGTAGTCACGGACCATAAGCCTCTACAATGGCTATTCAGTTGCAAAGACCCAGGGTCCAGATTAATTCGATGGAGACTCAAACTCGAAGAATTCGACTACACTATCGTTCATAAAAAAGGGAAAATCAACACCAACGCTGACGCCCTCTCCAGATTCCCTGTAAATCCCATTCAATCTCAGGAGTCCTAAGTCCCTAACACACAAACAGACAATTGTTCACCTTCTTCATTTGATCATATAACACCCGAAGAGTTAGAAAGACAGCTTCCCTCCATTCCTAATCCCAATAGCAACGAAATACCCTTAACTGACCTCGTCGACGATCTTGAATTTCCATTATCCAATAATCCCAACCTAGAGCCAACGAATAGCGCTAATCCCTCTAACTCACTAGATCCTCAACCTTCTACAACCGATCAAATATTTGATTTCGACGATTTCGGTCTCCAAGACTTAGGCCCCTATGATAATGATCTCAATATTAACACCGATTCGCTTAATTTACCTTCACCCCCATCTGAAAACCTACCATCCCCTCCGAATCAACTCTCCACTCCCTTCCGTCTCTCGCCTATACCAGAAATACCTCCTGTCTCACTAGACCAACCCGATTTAATATCTCAAAATGTTCCCACACCTGAAACAGAAATTGAAAAAACAAACAGGACACAAAACGATAATTACTCCCAATTTTTAAAATCCATCTCTAATAAAGATTTTACACCGAACACCAGCCTGATAGAACACAACGAAAACTTGCTAAAATCACCATACAAAACAATTATAATCCCTACATCTATCGATCTCGATGAATCAAATCCTTACATCTCCGAAATCCTTTCAAATCTAGACAATAAAGACGAAATCTTAAAAGCTGAAAGAGAATTATTTTCGTAAACAACACAATCAGATAAAACAATATACTTCATGTTCACGAAGGTCCATTACTTTGATGAAACACCATATCCTGCGATATATGAAACACTAAAACAAATTAAAAACGAACGAAATTCTTCAAGCAAGAGAAATAACAGACATTGCAATCTCCGATTTTCGAAATCCATTCGACAGACTTTCCCATTCTAAAATATATAATATACTCACCCACCTATTCCATAACTCCAACATCTGCATTCATATTTACCAAAACAAAATAATATATCCCACCTTAAGTGAGAGACCCAAAATCCTCCGAGATAACCACGATATTCCAATAGCGGGACACTTAGGCTCAACCCGCATGTATAACAGAATCCAAGACCAGTACTACTGGAAGGGAATGAGAAGTGACATAGAAGACTATGTCAAGAAGTGTAAAGCCTGCCAAGAAAATAAAGCCCTCAGGAAAATAAACAAATCTCCTATGGAAATTACTACCACATCCACTGCTCCCTTCCAACGTGTAGCTCTAGATATCGTAGGATCTCTACCCGAATCCGGACCCGCTAAGCTCCGATTCATACTCACCTTACAAGACGATTTAACGAAATACTCCGTAGCATACCCTATTCGCAGCACGACAGCCGAAGAAACCAGTGACTGCCTCATTCATTTCATCTCCTTATTTGGAATACCGAAATCAATCCTCACGGACCAAGGGACAAATTTCACTGCCGATCTTTTCAAAACTACATGTCAATTCCTAAAAATTAAACAGCTATGGTCCTCCCCTTATCATCCACAGACTCAAGGAGCTTTAGAACGTAGCCATTCCACTCTTAAAGAGTACCTAAAATCATTCGTCAATAAAAACCAAAATAATTGGCCCACCTACGTCTATACCGGTATACTTACCTACAACACCACTAACACACACTACTACAAAATTCACCCCTTATGAGTTAATCTTTGGACAAAAACCCTATATTCCAAATTCAATATACGAGACGAGCTCCGTACACAACAACAACAACTTATTCCGACTACATTAAAATGTTACGACATAAATTTAAATACACACGTGAGAAAGCTATAGAAAACATCTTAAAATCTAAAGAGTCTTCTAAGTCATATTATGACTCTCACACCAGTACTCCTCCTCAATATAAACCTGGTGACCATGTCTACCTAAAAAACCATTTAAGACAGGGAAAAGCACTTTCACCTGTCTGGAAAGGGCCCTTCAAAATAATTCGTGCCCATAACAACCATACGGCCTCACTTTTAATCAACAGACGTCACGTAACTCATCACTTCGACGAATTCAAACCCGCCGAAGTGTCTGGGACAAATTAATACGTAAATATACATACATTCAGTCATTTGAATTATAAGATAATCTATATTCATTTATAAACAAATATTTTTTTTATTTACTATTACGAAATAACCTTTATTTACACCTTATTTATATATCGTTTCAGTGTCTCAACACAAGCGCAACCGGAAATGGTTCAGCCGCTTCCTTCTAGTTCCGGCATCTACTTTGATAAAATAGGGAAATTAAAAATAATAAGAGGTAAACTAGATGTTGTTAGCCACATAGACATTTCTTATATCGATTCCCACATGACTAACCTTAATGATGTCCTAAATACAGTAAAACTTTTATGTCAACAATCAAATAATCTCTATTGCGATAACACTTTGTCCCCATTAACAACACGTTTTAATGATATCAAACGGGAATATAACTCGATTTCCCATCTAATATCTAAACGTAATAAACGTTCTGCATGGTTCAGCGCAGTGGGTACCGTATTCAAACACATCTTTGGCACTATGGACGAAGAAGATGCCATAAAATATGACTCCGCCATAACTTTAGTCCAAAATGACGAAAAGGAATTAGCTCGCCTCATGAAGGAGAACATCTTAATAACGACTACTTCATTTGACGCATTTAATAAAACCATAAATAAAATAAAATACAATGAAGAAATATTAAATAATGCATTAAACGGAATACTTAATAATACAAACAATTTATTAATCAAATCAAAGGTCCATTTAATATTTAGTAACCTCGAAGCTTCGCTACTCGCCTTATCATTCCGATTAGAGGACATAACCAATGCCATTGTTCTAAGCTATCAAAACATCCTGTACCCCAGCGTTTTGTCCCCGTCACAGTAGTATAAAGAACTTATTGATAACGATAGGCACCTACCTAGAGACGCAGGGATACCTATAGCTTTAAGTATAAACAATATACATGTAATTTTAAGTATTTCCGATGTTTCCTGCTATTTCCTTAATAATAAAATCGTTTTCGTCCTACAAATCCCTCTCACAACAGACGAAGAATTCAACCTATACCATAGCTTAGCCCTGCCTATTCCTCATAATTCAACTAACCCAAACATCTATAGCCTAATCCTACCTTCGACTCCCTACATCGGTATATCTAATGATAAATTAAGTTACTGTAATTTTGATAGTTTAAATAATTGTAAGTCCATACGCTCTGAGTTCCTCCTGTGTAAAATCCAGTCCATATCATTAACAAGTGGCAACCCTATATGTGAAAGCGAACTACTTACCAATACATTCAGTGATATACCCATTCAGTGCGAAACTAAAACACTATTCAGTGAAATGGACATTTGGAAACCACTAGTGAATAATCGGTGGATTTTTGTGCAATCTCGCCCGAATAAGATAACCATCGACTGTGGTATCTCGGGGTTAAGAGAACCAATTATACTCGGCACGGGTATTTTAAATATCCCCGCACAATGCACAGTGTATACAAAGAGTACAAGGCTCGTGTCATCTGAAAAAATTTTAAATATTAATATTCCTACGCTTAGTTTAGATTTCAATATAATCAACGACTCTTGTAAACTTAATGTATCTTATACTCGTAGTATTAAGGAATATACATCTCCTATTTTACTGCAGAATTTAGACTTAGACTATTTTACCAGTAACAAATAAAATTTAGAAACATTTTCCAAACTTAATAACATAATCAATAAACCTCTCGCAGTAAAATACGGGACCCACCATACAACTGTAACCTCTGTCTTACTAATAATTATAATTATATTTTTAACTTTTAAACTTTACCAATTTGTAATGACTAAATTTAAGAATAGATTTAATATTAATGTAACAACTCCGGCTCGTAACGATGACGAAAATCTTTCAACTTCCCAACACGAAAATTCACAAATCCCAGCACCTCGATTGCGGGAAATTGCATAAATTATATTTCTGAAGCTCGGTTATTTTCCCGATCTTCAGTTTTCCGCGGGGGGCTGTTATACCCCATCAATGTTAGGAGATCGGTTAACACATCTCTTTCACGCTGCTGCGTCAGCGACATAAAGCCTATATAACCGATTTCCCGACGAACGCCAGTCAGTCTATAGTGAGTCTTCAGAGAGTCTTCAGTCGGTCTACAAGAAGCCTACATTCCGTCTCCATCAATCTTCAAGTCTCATTCCAATCTCAGTCATCGTTACTAAGTCGTTACTATATCCTTATAAAATCTTTCTAAGTCCTAGTTATTATAAGTGTATTAATTTCTTATTGTGAATTTAATTGAATTATATTGTGTCGTGTATTAAATAGTTTTTTTTAAAAGCTCTATCCACGGTCCCGTATAATAGACCGAGTACACAAAATCATCCATATATAATCCACTTTCAATTGCCCTCTTGTCTTTAGAGGTCTAGGGTAAGAGGGACCTTCATCGTGGGCGAGCTGTCTCACCGTGCGTAACGCATGAAATGGGCTCGACTTTAAACCAAAGCAAACGCGGTTAAATTCAAACACCATTAGAGGTTCCTTTGGGTTGAAACGATATAAAATGCGTTGGGATCTACGGTCGCATTCACGGACCCCTATGCAAAGAAACATTTGGCGAATATCGGCGGATAGTGCTATACTAAACAAACGAAAATTGGCTATTATATTAAATAAACTGCCCTGTAAGTTTTGCCCACTATAGAGGATATCGTTAAGCGACAGGTGATTGCTAGTTTTAGCACTAGCGTCGAGCACAACACGTAACTTAGATGTAAGTTTGCCCTCCCTAATGACCCCGTGATGTGGTATGAAATACGACGGTGTGTCTTCGTAGTTATCTAATTTCGAATCCACAAGTGATATGTAACCTTCCCTTATATATTCGTTAATGACGCCATCATAAGCTTCTTTTAACTGGGGTGAAGCGAGCATCCTACGCTACAAGCTGTAGAAACGTTTTTCCGCCATTTGACGCGAATCGCCGAGAGATAAAACATCTCCTTTAAAGGGTAGCGCTACACTATATCTACCGTCGCGATCACGAACGGTCGTGCGGACGTAAATTTCCTCGCACACTCTATCATCTGGGCTAACTATAGGTGGAACGTTCACCTCCTCCATCTCCCAAAATTTGCGGACCAACGACTCGAGCGGTTCGACAGCCATACCACAATAAGAGGTTGCCGAAATACTATCCATGATGGGGGCGGAGCCAACGATGACATAGCCCAAGACGGTTTCCAATGCGTAAGGCGCGGTATGCGAGGAGTTACCCTTGACCTTATTGTTTAACAAAAGATGAGGGAAAAGCGACGCTCCAATGAGCATGTCTATGTTTCCAGGAATGGCGTAAGTGTCGTCTGCTAGAGTCAAATTTTTAAATTCAATCATTGCCTAGGTGTCAACCGAAACGGTTGGCAGCCGTTCAGTGACCCTATCTACTACTAGTGCATTTATATCAAAGTTAACATTACGATCTATCCGAGAATAAAAATTTAAAATTATATATCCCTGGGTAACTTTACTAGTACCTCCGATGCCTTTGACTACGGGACATGAAAGTGACCTATTTATTACTAAGCCTAAGCGCTGACAACATTGTCGCGTTATAAAGCTATTTTGGGCTCCGCTGTCCAGCAATGCACGGACGCTTTGTTCGTTTCCACGCGAATCCCTAACCAAAATACGTGCCGTACCCAGTAACACGGTTGAAGGAGGTTGTGCTCCCATATTTGCCAACGAGCACAGAGCGACATCACCAGGTCGACCGCTAGAATCGTTGACTTTAGTAGGGGTGAATTCCTTGTCCACTTTACTTGACGCCGATATGTTGCTATTTTCAAAATGTAATAACGTGTGATGTTTCCTGGCGCACTTGCTACATACGGAACTAGAATTGCATTTTGCAACTAAATGCTTATCGCTTAAGCAGTTCAGACATAGGTTGTTTGTCTTTACTATTTTATAACGTTCGCTTGGTTAATATTTACGAAAGGTCGCACAATTGTATAAATTACCGTGTTTATCTTTACATATGATACAGGCATGCTGAAGTGGTGCCGACGTAGCGGTTACGTACGTTAACGACCCTGCTGTTTTAGATGGTTGAGTCTGTCTACGGTCGACGCATTTTTTAATTTCTTGTTTAACGTTCGGGGAGCGCTGCATCACCTTAATTTGATCTCGCACAAACGATGCTAATGAATGAATGGAAGGCATAGTCTCCGAGCTACGATGCTCCATTTCAAACGCACGCACGGTGTCGGGGTCTAATTTCTTTAGTGCAATATGGAGAAACACCACGTCCATAAGGTCATTAAAGGGGGACGCCCATTTTCGGCCATGGAACGCCCAACAATGTGAATTTGTTAAAAAATTATATCTTTATTTATGGTTATTAATCGCGGTATTCATTTATCCTCAAACAATGGGAATATTTTTGCACAAATTAAAAGTACCGGAAACATAATAATAAAAATTAGGTAAATCATTATGTCATTAGTTTGTGAATAAAAAAAAAGTGTTGCCAATCACAAAACACATTTAAAAAATCGATTCTCTTTTTCGATCGATTATTTACGGTGTCATCATTACAGTGCTAATATAATTTTTAAATAATTATGATGTTACGATAACTAAACAAGCGAATTACTAGCTGATTTCTAATGAATTCTTTAGAGAGTAACAAATGCTACGGCACAATTTAACTGTTAATCTTAACCGATCTTCTTTGAAAACAGATAAGAACTGTTATTCTTATCTGTTTTTAAAGAAGATCGGTTAAGTTATTCTTATCTGTTTATTACAACACATTTAAAATAGAATCATGTTATGATAACGAAACAAGTTAGTTTCCAGCTGATTTACCATGAATCCTTTAACCTTTTGAGCGCCAAAGTCGCCTATACTTGACCAACACCTGCGGGCCCTGAGCGCCAACGACGTCTATAGTTGACAAAAAACCCGGCTCCGAAAAATATGAAATATAGATATTGGAAAATTATTACAGGTATTTTAATTCTACACTCCTCAAAATAGGAATAACCCAGCAACATGTGAGTATAAAAAACAAGTCTTCTAGAGCCACAAGTACTAAGAAACATTGAACTAATAAAAATGGATTTTTATCTAAGCAAATACTATGTCCAGCACGCCAAAGTCGTCTATGGTTGACCGCTAGTATCAAACGCGGGAGGAATAGATTTCTTGAAAACTATCCAAAATTCAGCTCAATGGTGTTTTTTTTCTATTATTATTGATATTTGAATAAAATTAAAGGTTATAAACATAAAAATATAATTAGCTACATGAATAAAAAAATGTTATCAGGTTATCTTCGCATAATAAATCTAATATCTCAACTCTAGCGCATCTTTAGCGCGTCATCGAAAATCAGTTCACTGGGCACCGTGATCAAGGATAGACGACACCCTGATGACGTCATAAGTGATTACCGAGAAAAAGTAGAGCAATGCAACATGAACGATTCCTCAGAACTCATTCGGATTTTGGAAAGCGTCGATGATGATGAATTTTGATTTTTGATTGATGAATTGAATTTTTGATTGATTGGTGAACAAATATGTTTATTTATTCCATGACCAAGATTTTAGTATTATAAGGCTGATTTTCCTAGTGCGAATAATTATATACAATTGTTGATTAATGAATAATTATGTACCTTTTTTAATAATAATACAAAATTACAATTAATGTTTTTTTTTACTTAGGGTGTGAAGAGCAATTTTTCATTTTGTGTTGTGCCATTTTCTTTCTCAGTCTCAAAATCATCTAGCAGCATCAGCATCATATCAAATCCCCATTGTCATAAGAGTGTAAGACTTTTCTTCTGTGCGTCACTTGGCCTACGCCTTCCCCGACACATAAAATATTATGAATCGATGTCTGTATATTTCGGTTAGATCGATTTTGAAATCGATACACAACATTCTAAGAATGTTTCAAAAGGGAAGGTCAGCTACGCCGTTGTCGTCCAGTCGCGACAGTGTCGTCATTAGGATGGAGAGTAGTGCTAATGTTTACTACTATTTTATTGTTATTGTTTGTTTTTTATTTATGTTTATATGTACAAAGTACATATATAAAAAGAGTGGAAGACGGCACAAGATTAAATAAAACATACAGTTTATTAAGAGTCATTTATAGCATAAAAAACCAACAAAAACAAGTTATTTCACGTTATCGATATATCAACTCTTGGCAACACTATTTTGTTTTGGCGCTTTGGCGTACAGGACACGGTAATGCGTTTTTGGCGTGGCGCTCAAAAGGTTAAAGGTTAACAAAACGCAACTGCACAATTTTTATCAATTTCAAGACAAAAACAACCGTTGTTATCGGCTTGGTTGAAAACGTTAACAACCGCCTTCACATCTGTAGTTATGATAATTAAATAAGCGATTTAATAGCTGATTTACAATGAATTCTATGCAGTATAACATAACGCTACTGCACAATATAACTGTTATTCTTATCTTTTCTTAACAATACATTTAAAATGAAATCATGTTACGATAATTAAACAAGTGAATTTCTAGCTGATATACCATGAATTTTTAGAGCTTCATAAAACACTACTGCACAATTAACTGTTCTTAAATATACACTTAAAATAGAATTTAAATAAAAAAGGAAAATACATTTTAAAAAGCGAGCAGAAGTTAAAACACCTCCAAGATTATTCACTTTTTATGAAATTATTAATCGAATAATAATCGAATCGCTATGGATATTATGATGTTATGATAATTAAACAAGCGAATTACTAACTGATTTACTATGAATTCTTTAGAGTACAATAAAATGCTACTGCACAATTTAACTGTTATTGTTATCTGTTTTAACAATACATTTAAAATGGAATCATGTTATGATAATTAAACAAGTGAATTTTTAGCTGATTTACCATGAACTGTTTAGAGCATAACAATACGCTACTCCACATTTTAACTGTTCTTAAAAATACGTTTAAAACATAATTTAAAAAAATAAAAGAAAATATATTTTAAAAAGCGTGTAGAACTGAAAGCGAAACTCAAATATTATTATTTTTTCATTAAATTACTAATCGAATACAAATCGATATCGTTTCGTTGTATTTATGTTAGTTATGTGGCAACATCAAATCTGACAGCTATAGGAAATATGTCATGCGAAATGAAATCACAATTCAACAAGTAAAAAGGTACTAGTGAATTCACAACTAAATAGTTGCCATTGTGTTATTTTGTTTGTTATTTTTCAAATAAATTCTCAAGAACTCATATGGAGTGAGATTATCGATCATATTATAGTGTGACAACAGTTAAAAGTAAGTGTTCAACAGTTTTTAATTTATTAATTCTAGTGCTGATATTTGATAGTGATGAATGTATGAAATGATGAAGTTGTTTTATTTTTTAACATATGCACAAGCTATACCTGACAAACAAAATAGCTTATTTGTAACACGGCGATAAGATTAGCTAGCTAACACCAGATAGTTACGAAATGGACAATTTTTATCAAATACCAAGAAATAAGACAGTCGATTTTTAATTGTTTTTGGACTACTGGTAGGCAGTCAGTCCTTAATTATTAAATAATATAGGGCATTAAGTTTTAAGTAACATTTACCTATATTTGAGTTTAAAGCAAACAAATCTATTTTATTTTATTCACTTTGTCTTATTTTTTTTATTTAATATTATTTCAGTTGCCATCGTCATCGCGTGAGTGTCATGATTGCGAAGGATTGATAAAGCAGCAACACGTTAAACTTTAGAACGGGAACCATCTGAATCATCTAGTCCATCCTTGTAGCAATCTAAAGTGAGTAATGTATTGAACCTAGAACAACAAAGCTTAGATCATACATCATACAATATACTGCTGCCTAATTTTGTAAGAGCACCACTCACACAAAATCAATGTTTTTTCCTGGTTGTAACAATTCCAATCAACTCACTGTTCCATCAGCATTGCGGGTATGTATTTTTGTGAATACAATTACTATGTACCTCCAGAAATGTAGAATATATGTAATACCATTTTGTGGCGGCTTGGGATTATTTTTAAGTTATATGGTGGACTGTATTGAATTAATATCCCCTGAAACGTTCAGTTACCGCAATCACAAAATTACACCAAGAAAACAATAAAAACTACTCACGGTCTTACTAGCCAGCTTCCCAAGATCAGCAAAACGTTGACAGCTCCTGGTGGCTTCTTCTACACGGTAGAATACACTAGTAAGATGATTGTACACGGTACACTCTAGAGTAGTCCTTAATTTTGAGTTTTCGAAGAAATATGTTCACTCCACGTTAACACAAAGAGATGTAGGTTAATAATAATCTTCTTACGCGTCGTACCCTCCTTTTTATTCCTTTTTTGTCCGCACAGATTATAACAGCGCGTTATGCGTCACACGTTGCTACAGGTTATCACCGGCCCTCAGATCGTTGTAGATCATTGTGCCTTGGTATAAAATTTGCGAGTTGCGGTTTATTACTGAACACACCCCCCCACCGAAACCATCTTGATGGTTTCTCCAAAAAATAAGATAAAATTATAACTTAATCTAACTTAATCTCTATCAAGATAACGCTGAGACACAGAATGGTCTCAACGAGAAGGTTATTAATACAAGTAAGCTAATTTGCGTAAGGAAGAGGACTCAGTTTATTAACTGGTCTCTGTAAAGTACTCTTTTGGGTACGAAGCGTTACACAACGAACAATCCCATCTGGGCCGGGGTGAAGAGCCTCTATTCTACCCAAAGGCCAATTGCACGGCGGTATGTTATCAGTTTTTATAATTACAAGATCACCTATTTTAATGTTAGATCTATCCGAATACCACTTTGCTTTCTGTTGTAGCGTATTTAAATATTCACGACTCCATCTACGCCAAAACATTTGTGAACATTTTTGAATATATTGCCAACGTGACAATCGATTCATCGTTATGTCTTCTACATTATACTCAGGTACCGCCGTTAACGCTTTTCCTATTAGAAAGTGTCCCGCTGTCAGTACGTTAAATTCATCCGGGTTATCACTAGCTGGTAACGGGCAGAGCGGTCGCGAGTTGAGAATTGCTTCTACTTTACAAAACACTGTGGTGAGTTCCTCGAACGTCAAACCTTTTTCTCCGACGGCTCGCGCTAAGAGGTACTTGGCGGATTTAATTCCGGCTTCCCAGAGCCCACCCATATGTGGTGCGCTGGGGGGATTAAATTTCCATATAATTTGTCGCTTTGAGCAACCCTCTAATATATTACTTTTTTGCTCGAACATAAACCTTTGTATTTCGGTTAAATGCTTACTAGCCGCGATAAAATTAGTACCGCAATCCGAGTAAAGAAAAGAACACACACCTCGTCGCGCTACAAATCTGTCTAAACACGCGAGGAAACACTCCGATGACAACGACGATAAGACCTCGAGGTGTACAGCTTTTGTCGAGTAACAAATAAATAATGCTAAATATGACCGTTCAATCCCAGCGTTTCGTCGTAAACTTTCTTTTGTAAAGAACGGACCACCGAGGTCTACCCCTACATGCTCAAAAACTTTATTAGGTATCAATCGAGCTGCTGGCAAAGGTGCCATCTCAGGCTGCAAGAGTACGGGATTGTGTTTAAAACAAGTTTTGCATTTGGACAAAACTGACCGAATAATGCGACGGGATGCTAAAATCCAAAAGTTTTGATTAATAATGTTTTGTAAGGTGCGTGGGCCTACGTGTAAATATTTTTTATGTAAATATTCAATAAGTAATTGTGTAAATCTACTATTTTTAGGTAATAAACGGGGATGTTTCGCGTTATAAGGTAAAACTGAATAATTTATTCGACCCCCCACCCTGAGGTATCCGCGATCGTCAATAAACGGAGATAATTTTCTCAACGACGGAATGTACTTTGTGCCCTTTGACAAATTATTTATTTCATTTGCAAAGTATGAACGCTGTACTAGTTTAATTAAGACGTCTTGAGCGGTATTCAATTCGTCAGTCGTCAGTATGGATTGCTTAGAGTGACCGGATTTAAATCGGAACCATCTCAATATTCGAGCAAACGTACGTTGCAGTTTATAATAAGAAGAGAAATGGGAAAAAATTCGGTCACAGAACTCTAACTTAGATTCCTCTATTAAATTATTTTCATTAGTGATTAAATTGACGGAACCTAATGAATAATTTGATTTTATTTCAGGTGTATTACTTTCATCTTGGTTGATAAATGTTCTAATTGGCCACTGCGAGTAGTCATCATACAACCAAGATGGGCCATTTAGCCACTGCTCTTTGCATTCCAAGAGCTGTGACGGAGACGCTCCGCGCGAGCAGATGTCTGCCATATTGCACTCACTACTAACGTGACGCCAAAAGTGCGGAGGTAACACTTCGCATACCTGAGTAACACGGTTACTAACAAACGGCTTTAATTTGTAAGCTTCTGTTTGAAGCCACGCCAATACGATAGTCGAATCGGTTAACGCAGTGATACGATTAATTTTTACACGAGTTAAAATGTCACGGACATATTTAATTAATCTGCTTAACAAAACTGACGCCATCAATTCCAACCTCGGGATAGTTAAGGGTTTGACGGGGGCTACTTTAGATTTTGCTATCACCAAGCGTACTTTAGTCTGACCTCTCTCATTACGACTGATCACATATACACAACTAGCGTAACCGCGAGAACTTGCATCGCAAAAGGCGACTAGTTCACATTCAGACTGTTCTGGTAACAGCATGTGTCTATCTATCTTAATTTCCGTCAGTCGCGGGAGATCATCAACGTAATTAAGCCAGCGCTTAGTTACGTCAGTTGGCAGTTGCTCATCCCATCCTATGCCCAGCTTCCATAAATCTTGCATTATTTCTTTCGCGATGAAAATGCACGGCGAAATAAAACCTACGGGGTCGTAAATAGAAGCTAATAATTTCAAAACAGAACGTTTAGTTGTTACTTTGTCAGTCTTATCTACTGCGAAATAAAAACAGTCAGTCAAAGGGAACCACTTCAGACCTAGCACTTTGACTGAATATTCGTTACCATCTTTCAGGAATGTTACAGGACACTCTCGGTTTTCTAACGGAACGCGTTCTAAGACCTTTCCGCTATTACTCGCCCATCTCTTAAGTATAAAGCCGCCGGAATTAAACATCGCTATAAGTTCATCTTGTAACTGAGATATCTGTGACAAGGAACTACAAGAATATAGGATATCATCCATGTACACGCCCTCGCGCACAACCGTTGCAGCGAGCGGATAGTGTTCTCCCTCATCATGGGCTAATTGCAAAAGTGTGCGGATAGCTAAAAACGGCGAGCAACTTAAGCCGTAAGTGACTGTCTTTAATTCATATACGTTGATGGTATCATTAGGCGAATGACGATATAAAATATGTTGATAACATCTATCCGACGGATTCAGTTTGATTGCACGATACATTTTGCATACGTCGCAAATCAAACAATATTCAAACAACCTAAAATTCAATATTATAGCCCCAATATCTCGATACAGATTAGGCCCGGTTAGTAGAATATCATTAAGCGAAACATTCGTGGACGTTTTTGCCGAGGCATCGAACACCACTCGCACAGGAGTGCTGGAACTACTGGGCTTAAGTACACTATGATGTGGTATCACATATTTACTCGGAGTGTCACCCGTATAAAGCTCCATATGCCCTAGATGTTCATATTCGCACATGAACTCTGAATAGGCTTGCCGTAATAAAGGTAAACGATTCAACTTGCGCTCTGTGAACAAGAGTCGTCGCTCGGCTGCAGCCCTTGAAGCGCCCAACGGAGGCGGGTCTGGTATGAATGGTAACGGCACTGAATAGCTACCGTCCTCAGCGCGGCTAGAACGAGCCACGAAAATATCTTCTGCTAATTGTTCTAAAGGATTTATCGAAGGCTTGCTGGACAATTCTTCGACTTCCCAAAACTTACGCAACGTTTGATCTAAAGACTCTTGTTCATCAAACGAGACTGATAAATTATAGTTTCTTAAATTGTCCTTTTCATTGCAATAAAGTTTACCACTTACAACAAACCCGAAAGCGGTATCGATCACGCTTGGTATATCCGATGAAATAATATAAGGTTTATCATAAATAAGTTCTGAAACTATATCATTGCCCAACAATATATCAATACGTGAGCGCTTATAAAACATCGGATCAGCTAAATTAAAATTCTTATATTTATTAATAACGTCCGAGGGGAATCGAACGTTAGGCATATCGGCAGATACCTTAGTCACTATGACCATGTTCACTCTAAAACTAGGCAAGTCAGTGTGTAGGGACCTTAATGTGCATGAAATCATTCCATGATTTTTTACTGCCTCTCCACCAAGGCCATAAATGTTAAACGAACATTTTTTCCGAGGTAAGCCCAAACGTTGAGCGCACTCAGTTGTAATAAATGAGCTCTGAGCTCCAGAGTCAATAACTGCACGGCAGTATTGATACTGACCGCTACTATCATTTGCTAATACACGCGCCGTTCCTAATACGACACCGTAATTCGAGTGAACGTCGTTGTAATGAAGCGTATCTATCGTATAATGCTCCGAGTCGCTCGTAGTCTGAGAAGAAACGAGTGCTTGTTGCGCTTGCGAATCAGCGCTCATTAAACTAGTGGATGTTGGCAAGGCCGCGTCGCGCACAGGCTCCCTATGCAATAGATAATGATGTGATGACGCACATACACCACAGGACATCTCACTTTTACAAGTTGAAGTATCATGATTTCCTTTTAGGCAATTATGACACAATTTTAAAGTATTGACACGGTCAATCCTTTTTATCTACGGTCAATTTACGAAATTGATCGCACCTGTAAATCATATGATTTTGATTGCAATGCGCACAAATAAATTTATTTTTATTATAATTTGACACATTAGTATTTAAAACTGTTTTTGATATACTTTTATTGTAGTTATTATTGTTGCTTTTGTAATTGTTACATGTAGGCTTATTTCTTGATTGTAACGAAATCGCACTTGTATTAGATGAATGTTCGAGTACTTTAACTTGTTTATTTACAAAACTAATTAATTCCGAAAACGATGGAAGTGCGTTTTGATCTCGATTTTGTTCAAAAAGTCTCCTAGTATGCGCATCCAACCCACGTAAGGCTAAATGACAAAATAAATAGTCATGCAAATTTTTTATTTTTAACGCCTCGATGGCTTTAAAAGAGTGATCGAATGTTTCAATAAATAAGGTAAGATTTGCGGTAGTATCCTTATTTAACGGCGTAAAGTTTATCATTTTGTCGATGTACCTACCCACGAGTATTCGATCATCTTGATATTTATTACATAAACTTTGCCATACGAGAATATAATTAGCGGATGTTATAGGCAGTTTTTTAACAATGTTTAACGCCGAACCTTTAACACATGAGAGTAAATAGTGAAACTTGTCTATTTCGTCGAAATCTCGATTGTGAACAAGTGATAAAAATGTATCGTAGAATGTGGACCACTTCTCAATATCGCCATCGAATTCGAATAATCGCAATTTAGGTAACGACGGCCTTACATCAATCCTATCTTTCCCACTGATGGGTGCCTGATCGCTCGGTTTTAATCGTAAATATTGTAATCTACATGCCTTATAAAGTTCATCAAATGTATCTAATTCACGGGTTGACAATCTTGTCTCCGGTTTTAATGATATATCTATTTCAATAATATTTAACACTGTTTCTTCAAACTTTGAGCGGACACTTTCTAATTCGGAATAATCCGCTAAGAAATTCTGGATTTGTGCGGAATCATTCATTTGGGTTTTCGCAAGATCGAAAACCTTTTGTAATTTAGCAAATAGGTATTCCTTTTTAAAAATAAGTGTTTGCCTTTTTATCTGCAATTTGTCCGACATTTTGAACAAAAACAACAAGGTGAATTTAGATACTTTATAAACGTACCGCAAGCAATGAAAATTTAGGTAGAAAAAGGCGAATTAAATAAGTGTTAAACAATAAAATAAAATAAAAAACGCTTAATTCAAGTATATGACACGTCCACGGGACGCTAATTAAGGGTAGAAATCTTATATATGAAAATCACTAATTTAAATAAATGCGGCTCGAAGGCCAGAAATGTGGCGGCTTGGGATTATTTTTAAGTTATATGGTGGACTGTATTGAATTAATATCCCCTGAAACGTTCAGTTACCGCAATCACAAAATTACACCAAGAAAACAATAAAAACTACTCACGGTCTTACTAGCCAGCTTCCCAAGATCAGCAAAACGTTGACAGCTCCTGGTGGCTTCTTCTACACGGTAGAATACACTAGTAAGATGATTGTACACGGTACACTCTAGAGTAGTCCTTAATTTTGAGTTTTCGAAGAAATATGTTCACTCCACGTTAACACAAAGAGATGTAGGTTAATAATAATCTTCTTACGCGTCGTACCCTCCTTTTTATTCCTTTTTTGTCCGCACAGATTATAACAGCGCGTTATGCGTCACACGTTGCTACAGGTTATCACCGGCCCTCAGATCGTTGTAGATCATTGTGCCTTGGTATAAAATTTGCGAGTTGCGGTTTATTACTGAACACATTTAAATAGTAACTCTTGGTATTTACTTTTAGAATTAATATATAACCATATTAAAACATTTAGTGTAGCACAAATTATAGATTTTTCTACATTATTGTAAGATAATATTTACCATCATATAGACTTTGAAAATATTTACAATATGCCCGAATATACTGTACATTATTAGCTACGCTTATCAAAGGCACAATGCCAATAAATTCTGTCTGAAGTGCCCAAAATGTCAAGTAAACATAGTGGATGCTTTGCACTTGCTGTATATTTGATGAAAGTAAGAACAGGAGATAGTGATGAATGCATATAGGCATTATTGCAAGTACCAAGAAACAAATTAGAGCGGCTCATGAATATGGCCCAAGAAATATTAAATCAGGATGTTGTTCCTATGAATTTTATCCATCGTTACCACTCTCTGTGCCAAATTCTATTCAGTAATTATGATATTATATCTGAGGCAAATAATTTCTTAGCTTTCCTAGATGTTTTTGTTATCCAAAATCCTAACAATATCATAGGTCACACTGTGTATAGAAAAAAGACCCATACAAACTGATATTTAAGCGGTGAATCTCACCATAATCCTTCACAGTTAGTTACCATGAGCAAATCTTTGTTACAGAGAGCATATGGGATCTGTGAGAACAAGCACCTGGCCGCGGAGCTTCAGCACGTCAAGCAGGTTCTGCACAAAATCAAGCTTCGGGTCCCACGTCTTCGTCACAGTGACCGAGTGAAGCCGACCGCAGTTGAGCGTGTGCCTGCTGTACTACCGTATGTCAAGGGTGTCACCCCAACCAGATAGACATACATCAGATTTGATAGACCACAAATCCTCGTTAAAGAACATTAATTCCTACCAAGGATGATATGTGAGGCTACTGAAATTAAAAAACATCGTAATTTCAGTAGAGAAGGCGGTTGGGTACTACCACCTGCTTGGGACACTATAATTAATAAAATTAAAACAAACCCCAAGCATACCACTGCAAGACTTAAAGATAGAGTAAGTTCAATCTGCGTAGATTGGACTATAAAAATAATAATAAAAAGCTGAAGGTACTCCATGTCCCAATACTGACATTGGGATGGCAGTCACCTCAGTACCCCGTGACCATGGGTGCTATAAAGCATCTGAAACGTCGGGAATTAATAATAATAGTATAATAATAATATAGCCATTTATTTCCGAACTTTGGGGTTACATAATATTTGTGTTTGAGTTCCTATTGTAATACTAGTTAAAGTAAGTCCCTCTGTTCGGTGTGCCTTTTGGCATAGGCCTCCAAAAAGAAAAATCACGCGTCGGGAATTAAAAGTTAAAGAAATTAAAAGCAATAAAATTGGTAAAAGTAGTCGTTAAAAAACTGTATTTGTGAAAATAAAAAGCTTTATATCATAAAAATCCCGACTTTTTTTTAAACCAATTCCTTAACCATTTTATTATTTTAATTGCATATTATCATTTCCATATGCTTTTATATGTGGGCACCCATGGCCGAAGTGTCTATGAACAGTGGGCAACCCCCTTTCAAGTTCTTAAGTGCAGCCACCGATGCCACAAATTTATCTAAAAACTGCTCTAAGCTGTTGATGTTCGCGGATGATATAGGTTTAAGATCGAATATCTGGTTCAAATATTCGGAAGCTAACATTCTCCTATCTTCATATTTAGTTTTAAGCGTTTCGAATATTAACAAGTAATTGTTTGCTGTAGGTGTAAAACCCGAGCAAATTGACTGTGCCCTGCCACTAAGTTTACTAATTAAATAATATAATTTTTCAGCGTCCGATAACGATGGTTTATTATAATATAAAACAAATATAAACACTCACGCCTGTCACCCAGAGGGGTAGGCAGAAACTACGGACTTCCATTTGGCACGATCCTGACATACCTCTTTCGCCTCCTTTACATCCATATATCTACGCATACATGCTCGTCGGTTAAGGGTACTTCTAACGTGGCCCATTTTCAAAATATCGCCAATTTGGTCGATAAACTTTTTTCTAGGGCGTCCCTTCCCCACTCGGCCATTCACATCTGCCATATAAATTTGCTTTGTCACTCTTTCCTCATTCATTCTTTCTACATGACCAAACCACCGAAGCATTCCTTTTTTAATCCTGGTCATAACATCATCTCGCATACAATATTTATTTCTTATCACGCAATTTCTCACCCTGTCATTCAAAATTCAACCCTAGTATATTCCTTAAAGACCGCATTTCTACAGCATTTATTCTACTTTCGTGATTCTTCTGCCACACCCAGCTTTCACTACCATACGAGTACATTAATGTAGGGACTAACACAGCATATATACGTGCCTTTTTTGACACATTCTGGTTCTTCATAATAGAGTGTAGTGCCCCATTCACTCTATTCCCTGCATTTACTCGTCGTTCTATATCCCTATCATATCTACCATCCCTGCTAAATACACATCTCAAATACACAAACTCATCCACTTGCTCAATTAACTCTCCTTCTATTCTTATTTCACATACCGTTTTGCTTTCTACTCTTTCAAAAACCACCACTTTCGTCTTACTTGCATTCACTTTCATTCCCCTTTCTTTTAATTCCCAGTTCATTAATGTAACCATCATTTGCAACTCAGCCGCCGATGACGCAAATATGACTTGATCATCGGCATATAGAAGGCATTTGACGGTTAACGCGCTCATTCTTAACCCACATTCTTCATCTTTTAAAGTTTGCAAACATCTGTCCATAAATAGATTGAACAGCCACGGGGAAGCTACACAGCCCTGTCTGACACCTTTTTGGATGCCAAACCAGTCCGAGTAGACCCCATTGATCCTGACACAAGCACTAGAGTTCCTGTAAAGAGACCTTAATGCCTGTATCAAACCAGCGCTCAACCCATATGAGTTCAGTGTTTGCCATAACACATTCCTGTCCACTCTGTCATAAGCCTTTTCCAAGTCCATGAACGCACAAAAAACTTTCTGGTTTTTGGCCAAAAACTTCTCCGCAATCATGCGCATGGAAAAGACTTGATCTGTACACCCCATTCCCTATCTAAAACCCGCTTGCACATCCCAAATTTTTCCATCAGTTTCTTTCTTAACTCTTTCAATTAACACCTTAGCATACAGTTTACCCACAATACTACGCAAGCTGATACCACGGTAGTTTTTGCAGTCCAGCTGTGACCCTTTTCCTTTATATATTGGTACTATAACTGCTTTACACCAGTCATCCGGTACCCGTTTTAATTCCCAACATAAATTAAACAAGGTGTACAGCAGGCCTGCCACCACTCTCTCTCCAGCCCTTAGCAGTCTCGAGTGATACTCTATCATATCCAGCTGCCTTACCTGCTTTCATGTTTTTCATTGCTTTCATTATTTCATCTACACTTATCTCCATACCCCTTTCCACTACTTTCGGAATATCTAGTTCATTTAATTCAGACGACTCTTCACTCATAAACACGCTTTCAAAGTATTCCTTGAATCTGTTTAAATTTGAAACTTCATCATTCAGAATACATCCATTCTCGTCTCTTATAGCATTAATTATAGGCTGTTTTGTATTTCCCCTGGCAGTTCTTACGAGTTTCCAGAACATTTTTATGTTAGCCTGGAAATTATCAGATATTCTTCTATCATTCTTATCCGTTCTTTCTTTCTTTTTCCTTTCAACAACTTCTTTTACTCTCTTATTTAGACGTCTAAATTCTGCCTTTTTTCTTTCAATCTCATCATTCATACCAGAAGAATTACCAGCTTTGGTTGCTAGTAAATCTAACCACGCTTTCTTCTTTGATTCAACTTCCACCCGTACCTCATCATCTCACCACAACGTATTACTTTTCCTTTCATTTGTTCTCTTACTTACACCACATACTTCGGTGGCGGCATCCACCAAACCTTTCTTAATATTATCCCACACAGTATTCAAGTCTAAATCATTCATACACAACTCATTCAAACATCTACTATTTTCTCTCAATCTACATTTATACTTCTCTTTCACATCTTCATATTGTAACTTCTCTATTCTTATACGCTGTAACGCAGTGGTAGACACAGATGTCCGATGCCGCCAACGCTTGAAACGACCATTAATTCGACATAAGACCAAGTAATACTCCGTCCCTACGTTGGCCCCCCGGTAAACCCTTGTATCTACGACTGCGCTTCTCATTCTTTCATCCACAATTACGAAATCTATCATGCTTCTATCATCACCTCTTTCCCATGTATACATGTGAATCTTCTTATGACGAAAAAAAGTATTCGTCACAAAAAGATTCTTTTCCACACATACGGTGAGGAGGTCTTCACCATTCTCATTTATACTTTCATCACCAAACGTTCCCAATATCCTTTCATAACCAGACCTCTTCATCCCAACCCTTCCATTAAAGTCTCCTAACATAATAATATTTTAATTTTCCTTACATTTAGTCAACACCATCCTTACCATGTCCCAAAACTGCTCTCGGATGTAAGTGGGCTTAGACATGTCTGGGGCGTACACCCCTAGCAGGAACAGCTTCTTTAAGCCCACTTTCATTCGTATCCATAGCAGCCTCGGGCTTACACATTCATACTCTTTCACACATTGACCCATTCTTTCTGAAAGGATGAAACCGACTCCCTGGCATGCCCGTTCGGTTTCGTCTACGCCAGACCAATACGCGGTATACGTGCCATGTGCAGTGGCATCCTTTCCCTTTCGTTTCGTCTTATTCACACATAACATCTATTCCTCTGTCATTCATCATTTCGCATACTTCATCCTTCTTATCATTCATTCCTCCACATACATTCAGCGTAGCCAGACGGGTTTCCGCAATCCATTTTTCGCCCCTCCGGGAGACAGAACGTGACGGGTGGCGAACCTCGTCGCCGGTTTTTCTCCCGGAGATCCCGTCCGATCCGATCCGATCCCGATGGGTTATTATATATATTGTTTTGAAAACTACTGAAGAAGAAGGACCATGTCTTAATATCGCCATTGAATACCGGAATATCTATTGGCGGCAACCTAATCGAATCACGTGGGCGTACCTGGGCTTCCGGCTTTGCTTCGTTTTGAGATGGGGACTGCAAGAGCTTCGCCGTTCTTTTCACGCGACACAACATATCTTCAAATGCTAGAAGCGGTTGGTAGTTCACTGTATATTTCGGGTCAACTTGTAATTCCAAATTATTAATTTGGTCTAATATCCTTTCGTAATCCGTCCGCAAAGAATCCACCGTTTCAATTTCATTTAAAAAAAGTTTCCCGCACTGCTTCTACATTAATGTTCTTTATGTGATCACTAATACTTTGTATACGTGAAAAAAGTATGTCCCTCTTGGCATAAAGCGTTTTATGATTAAAACTACTTTTACGGATTTTATCGCGTCGCGCACCCATGGTCACGGGGGACTGTGTCCCCCGTGACTATGGGTGCTGGAAAGCGCCCGAAACTCGGGAGAGAGTGCGGTGCGCGACTATTTCTCACACGAGGTGAGGCGGGTTTCCTGGAGCTCGACTGCTTCCAGACTAAAGCGGTTATACTAGCGGTGCGTGTGGGCAATAGCCCTTCTATGACACTATTGTCTTAAGAGGTGTGGTTTCAACGACGAGCGCGACGGGAAGAGAGACTGCGCATCGGCCGCGCGTGCCTTTTTATTCCTTCGGTTGCGATGATCGCGTGATATTCTAGAATCATCTTCTCTCCCCTCCCACCCCACCACCCCGATGTGTCGATAAGAGGGTATGAATTTTATCGTTTGGAAAGGGATAAATGATTTGGCAAGCCTACCGTCAAATATAAATAAAATACGAATGGTTTTTCCGCGCAACCAGATACACTGCCTTTCTCCACCGCCACCCCAAGATCCTACATGTAAAAAACCTAATTTACTTACCAATTTTTCATTTAAACTTTCCTTAGAGGAAAGGTTCTTAAATATTTCTTTCATTCTCCGTTTTTCCATGTTGGAATATGTATGCTGTTTTATTATCTGTAATAATAAAAACGTAAAATAAGCTATGAAGTACCTTTTTTTACAGAACTTATTAACATACAAAACCTAATTTTTTTTTAAACATTTTTAATCCTAAACTGACATTACTTTATATAAGTCATTTGATTTTGTAGTAAATTTAACAAATAGTCACTTATTATTATATAAGATAAAAAATCTCGCATGTTTTTAAAACAACAATGACTTAATTCTAATCGTATCATAAAATTATTCAACATTTTAATTTTATAGTGTCCAAAAACGAAATAGGTCAATATTTCTATTGAATGTTTTGTACAATAACGACCTATCTTGAAATCAGTCAATATTCTGAAAAAATCTTTAAATGATACTCACCTCAATTTTTGTGCAACAACGACGTATCTCAAAATAAGGCAACGTTTGACACAACCTCCTCGTACGACTGCGGACGCAACAATGTATGCGTCGGTGTTGCATCCAAGAGGGGAAGCGAGGACCGTAGTGAAACAACGACACAAAAAAGTTATCTCTTAAATCCGCAGAAATAGAGGTGTTTTTAAATGTCACATTGTAGAGCTCCGTTTACAAGGTCAGTTTTTGACCGTAACTAAAAACTGACAAATTTTGAATTCGGTCACTGTTGCACTAAGAGTGCAATATACTTAATTTCCTATTGGATTCAAATAACATTCACTCAACATGTAAATAATACAATTTTATTGCATTTTTTTTACTTTATTTTTATGTTTTCGGATTTGAATAAATACATAATTTTCTAATCTATTTCTTTTTTATTTTATTTTTAGAATTCTAATTAACAAACGAGCCAGTTATATTTATTTCACTTAAGGAAAATATAGGATATTTTTAAGGAATAAACCAATTTGTTAACTTCAGGCCTAAAGATCCCATTCTCCTTTATTTTCTTCTTCTATACTAACTATGTTCAGCACTGGGCTTAGACCAGGCTGAGGTTTTTGATCCGGTTTCTTTGTGCGGAATTATAAGGTAGCTCGGGGCACTTGATACTGTTTGGCAGCTTGCTTTTTGGCCGTGCCGTTTTTAACTGCTTCCAGTGCATATCTTGTTCTTTCAGTGCGTCCAATTTATACTTTATGTTTTTTAATCTTTTTTAACTTTTGATTTCTTTTTCTTAATTTCTTTTTTGATTTGCGATTTATTTATTTTTGAACAGGTAACTTAAATGAATAAATTGGGCAACGTTCGGGAGCCTACGACACACCTTCTTGTCAAGTATACCTCATAACTTAAAATATAGCGTACCAGCACTACCGAGCATACCACCCATAGAATACTATAATACACAATAGAATGGCTGTCAACTTTATTTTATACAAGGTGTGTTGACAGACTGAGTAAATTTACACATTTTAGACTTTTGGTTAATGTTCAAGATCATCACTAAATTTTAATACATATTTATTGGAAATGGTCGATTTGGTTTTTAAATAATGCGAAATTTTTAAACGATTGTAGCGTCAAGACACATCTCGTGTTGACATTTAACGTGTGAATTGACGTGTTAGTGACATTTTAGTAGTTACGCGGGCTCCGCCCACTCCCCCGTTCTATTATGTATGTATTATGGTATTCTATGATACCACCACTGTGTGTTGCCAGCAATGACATATGGTCTGTAATATCTGAGATGTGATCCTTCACTGCTGACTGTATCAAGATCGCTCAACAAGCTATGGAGAGGGTTAATCTTGGGATTTCGCTGTGTGATACGCTTTAAAAATGGTGATATGTGCAATAGAGTCAGAGTCGCCGACATAGCCCAACGGATTAGTAATCTGAAGTGGCAATGGGCCGGCCATATAGCTCGAAGAACCGATAACGGATGGGGAAGAAAGGTTCTCGTTTCTCGAGTGGCAACCTCGCACCGGTAAGTACGAGGTTACGAAGAAGGAGGTAAGTACGAGTAAGGCTGATCCCTAGATGGGGTGACGACGTGGTGATGGTATGCAGGAAATCTTTAGTTGCAGGTGGCTCAGGACCGTGCTTTGTGGTGTTACTTGGGGAAGGCCTATGTTCAGAAGATGACTTGCAAAGAACTGTTATGATGATGATAATGAAACATACACGTCAACAATTTCGAGCATAGTGCTTTCAACAACTAACTACATAGGTGTGACATGGACGTTACATATTATCCGTTGTCTTGTCTATGTTTAATTTAAGACTTATCCGTTAGAAGACACTATTGAGGTCATTGAGTATAGTACTTAGGTCCATCAGCGATTCTGTCTAATCTTTGTATCTTTTACGAAATTATAAAAAATAAAAATGTTTCGTGTAAACGTGTGAAGTTCGTCACGCGATGAGGTACCCTGCAGATTTCCCAGCGTCTGAACCTTCTTAGAAATGACATGAGTCTGGAAATGGTTTCTATTTATAACTTTGGAATGACAAACGAATTTACAATCCACTCGATGATGAATTGCTCCTGCATCCCATACATATCTTCGTGGTGTATACTCAGAGTATACGAGGACAGCACGCAATCGTAGTGTTCTTACATTGTATGTTTTCAGAATACGTAGCAAATAAAATTTTCAAAAAATATACACGATTTCTGCGTACTAGTCGTGTAAACTTTCTAACGCTGAATCAGTAAATTAGTTAAAAGATTATACAAGGGTAGAACCATAGAATACTATAATACATACATAATAGAACGAGGGAGTGGGTGTAGCCCGTGTAGCCACTAAAATGCCTCTAACACGTCAATTCACACGTATAAATGTCAACACGAGATGTGTTTTGACGTTACAATCGTTTCCGAATTTCGCATGCAAATTACTTAGTAAATATTTATATTTATTTTTGCACGCTATTAACAAAGAAATATGTATTAAAATCCGTCTGTCAACACAGCGAATCGGGTTTGTAGTAGTGAATAACTGATACGACGTAATTTCTTGTATGTGTGCTCCCGGCGATGCCTATCTTCGTACAAAATAAGGTTGACAAACATTCTATTGTGTATTTTAGTATTCTATGGATAGAACCGACATGTTCTGACATTGTATACATTTAGAATGTAAACGCGTGACAAGTATTAGTAAAGTATACAAGCTCAGAAATTTACCAAGTAAATGTCATTATATTAAAATATGCAACAATTAGTTATCAACTAATCATGTAGTTACTACTATTATGTCAATTTAAAGGTAACTGTTGAAATAATGAAGTACTTTATGAGAGACAAAATTATTTTTATTATAAAAGTATTATTTTTATTATAAAGGTACTTAAATCTTATTTATCTTCGTAATATGTACAATTACCTTCAACAAGAAATGCAATTAATTGTCAATTTGACTCATACTTTTTTACGGCATTCATTGTCATAATTTAATATAATTATGTGTACTTTATACATGTCGTAGGATAATAATAAGATAAACCGAATTTTCGGAAAAAATCTATGGTGATCGCGAAAATACGACTAATTAGAAGATTGGTCGAATCATTTCGACAGATTCCTAAACTGAATCAGCACGCCCCCACTTCGCATAGTCTTTTCTGCCCTACCCCTGGAGTATTTGTAAATCCGTAAGCGCGGAGTGAGAGCAGCTCGCCGGGTGACTGCGATTTGCTTGGCGAAGTGGCTGCACTTCCCGCAGCGCCGAAGTTGTTACAAAAGTAACTTCAAGGGTCAATATTAGTCAATAAGTATAATGTGTAAATCTACACTGTAAATTTTCTTTTATTTTTTTATTTTTATCACGGAATTATCACGCGAACATGAAATAATAATAAGTTTAATTATAATATTAGTGTTATTTTGTATAACATACAAATACTATCTAGACACACTAATAACATACACTGTTTCGCGTTTATGCTCAATGTATGGTTTTAACTATAATACGAGTAGTGGAGTGTGTTTTTCGCTCAAAGTTTAAGCGTACCTTATTGGAAAGTATATGCGATAAAAGCTTAATAACCATGTCATCATCATCATCATTACAGCCCTTCACAAGTCCACTGCTGAACATAGGCCTCCCCCAAGTAATGCCACAAAGCACGGTCCTGAGCCACCTGCATCCATCGACTTCCTGCATGTCTTACCAGGTCGTCACTCCATCTAGTGGGGGTCACCCTACACTACGCCTACCGGTACGAGGCTGCCACTCGAGAACCTTTCTTCCCCATCGGTTATCGGTTCTTAGAACTCTATGGCCGGCCCATTGCCACTTCAGCTTACTAATCCGTTGGGCTATGTCGGTCACTCTGGTTCTACTGCGGATATCATCATTTCTGAGTCTATCACGCAGTGCAACTCCGAGCATAGCCCTCTCCATAGCTCGCTGAGCGACCTTGAGCGTCCTCATACGGCCAGCGGTGAAGGACCACGTCTCAGATCCGTAAGTCATCACTGGCAACACGCACTGGTTATACACTTTAGTTTTCAGAGATTGAGGTATATCTGACGAGAAGATGTGTCGTAGTTTCCCGAACGCTGCCCAGGCGAGTTAAATCCGTCGATTGAACCATGTATAGTTTCTAAAAATAGTTATACTCATAACAAATTGAAACTATACGCAATCAGTCCCGACTTGTGCGTACTGTTGTTGTATACTTTCAATATACGCATCTGCGAGCGACTTCAAACACGAAATGTTAATGTCTCATGTCTTAGGAATCGAACTTTCTACCTAGGATGATACGCGAGGCTATTGAAATTAAAAAAACACCCTAATATTAATAGAGAAGATGGATGGGTGCTGCCATCTGCTTGTGATCCCATAATTAACAAAATTAAATCCAAACCCATACATATCACTCCAAGACTTAAGATACTGTAAGCTCGTTCTGCGTAGATCGGACCAAAAATTGATATTCGAAAACTGAAGGTAGCCAGGCTAACTATGACATTGGAACGTCAAACATCTCAGTCCCCCCCCCTCCCCGTGACCATAGGCGATGTAAAGCATCTTAAACGTCGGGAATCAAAAATAAGTTAAAATAAGGTAATCAAACGCGATAATATCGGTTTAAATAGTTTTATTCAAAGATAATTTAAATCCCATCAGATATTCATAATTTCAGGATACCCTCGCTCTCTTGATTAATTATCAATAATTGTTTTCTTGATGTTAGAATCTGATTCGTTGATAGTGGATTTAAGGTCTGTAATAAAAAAGAACAAGAATATTTAACTAATTAAATTTTTAAGACAGAGTCAATCATCATTCATTATTTCTAACATCCTATTAATATTTACAGAAGGTTTCACCATAAATTGCCTGACAGTGGATGTCTGGCACATATGCCAAGCTTGTCAGGTAGGTTCACAACCGTTTGCCTCGCCTTTAGCAGCACATCAAAGGAGTAGAGTAATCTGTCGCCGTATGTCTTTCCATCCGAATACAATCTGAGCGTCATCAAGACGACAGTGAAATAGGCTTTTGTTACGCTTAGATAGTGTTACGTTTTCCAATCTAAGGCTGCATCACCATTGACCACCAGGCGGGATCGCTGTCAAATACTAACTAATGAGAAGTTAAAAAAAATATTTTGAGTTTTTTTTTTTGGGGAAGATATTTGCCCATCTTGTGTTGCTGTTTCCTCTGCAGCTTATTGCAACACCACGGGACGATGTGAGGCAGTGGATTCCTTTCTGCTACTAAAAGGCGAGGGTTGGGTCAACAATATTGTGTCGTAGGGAATAATGGTAAGAAAATGGTATAAAGGCGTACGTAAAAAGGATATAACTCTTGCGATAAGTACAACGGCACCGTTAACATATTTGGTGATAGAAATAGCCAAAAAGATCATAACTACATGGTAAAGTGACGCTGCATAGCCATATTACGATTGGTCACACTGGTTACGTTCTCACAGAATAACAGCTTAATGCTGCTGTGTTTCTTATGGTGAGTGTAGAGAAGGGTCTTTGGACTTTTTTACTGGAAGCGAGTCATTCTATCTTAGTCCTCAGGGGTTACAACGCATCTGCCTTTTAATTCTTAATCGAGTATAAATGTCTATGGGCCACAGCATTCTGCTGCCATCAGGTCAACTGTGTGCTCATTGGTTACCTTTAATCTATAAAATATATAATACATACGTATAAACCATGCTGTGGTAAATCCGTCGTAGGACAATTTTAGAATGAAAACGGGTTCGTATCTCGGTCTGTCAGTTACAAATCCTTAAAGGCATGGTAAATTAATGGGGAAGCTTATACTTTTTATACACTGTTTCATCATCGTCCTAATCAGCATTGCAGTTCAAATCCATTGTTGAATGTAGGCCTCCTCCAATGATTACTTCGTTGTATTGTCGGCACTTTAATCGAATTATGACACACTTGATGGATTTCTTAAAGAAGATATCGTGTATATAGTGGCATATGAGTGAGGATGGAGTTGGAAATATAGCGCAATAGATTAGTAAGCTACGTGGTAGAGCCACGCTGCAGCTACATTAGTTGTAGCACGAATGGGCTGGCTCAACCGGAGAAGGACCACGCTCTCACAGAATACCAGCGTAAAATAGCAGCTAAAGGCTGTTGTGTTTCGTATGGTGAGTGTAGAGAACCATCTAAATCCTCAGTCATTCTTAATCGAGAATAAATGTAGATGTCTATGAATCATGGCTTTCACTTACCATCAGGTGGACTCATCGTGTGTGCTCGTTTGTCACCCTCATTCTCTAAAATAAAGCTTAAGAGATAATGGGCTTATAGCTGGAAGAAACGAAAACCGATGAGGAAGAAAGGTTCGCGAGAGGTAACAACCTGATAAAAGAAGCAGGATGACGATGGTAACCGATCGATGAATGAAAAAATTAAAAGACACTTACCTTGCACTTGAGATTTCACCTCACTTAAAACGGTATCAACAGCTAAAAGGCAATAAAAAATACGTTTTTGGTTAAGTTTTAGCGACTATGTATTTTTTTAATTTGAACTAAATGCAACCATCCCTCTACCATTCATTACAGCTTATAAAAGTCGACTGCTAGAACCCCCCCCCCCCCCCGGTGGAGAATTTCGCCACAGCTGCTGAGTTGTTGTTTCAACCGACTTCAAAAAATGAAGAGATTCTAAATTAGACTATTTTTGTGCGTGTTAACCTAGAACCGTTGATGATTGTTTTCTTATTTTAAAGCCGGTGTTTCTCATGTGGTCTCACCAGAGGAAAACTAAAACTGAAGATGGGCACCAGCATCTTCCTGATAACAACACAAAATAATAACAAGTGGTAAAATTAAACATTTTGTACAACCTACTTCAATATAAATAAATTGAGAACATCGTCCATGTAGTCAAAGTATTATTAAGGGTAACTAAAAACTACTGGTCAGATCTTGATCAAATTTATATGTGAAGCACCAGCTTTAATAAAAAAGAATCATCAAAATCGATTCACCTAGAAAAAAGTTCCAAGGTAACATACATAAAAACATACAGTCGAATTGAGTACCTCCTACTTTTTGAAGTCGGTTGAAAAAAGGCAGAGAATTTAGTAGTTTGTAGCTTTCCGAGGTTGGTGTTAAGACATAGGGTTACGAGGAATCACACGTAAATCTCCAAACTTCAGTTTTGATTTGTATTAAAAGTTAAAATGGTCTTAAGAATATCATCATCATCATCATCATCATTACAGCCCTTCACAAGTCCACTGCTGAACATAGGCCTCCCCCAAGTAATGCCACAAAGCACGGTCCTGAGCCACCTGCATCCATCGACTTCCTGCATGTCTTACCAGGTCGTCACTCTATCTAGTGGGGGTCGCCCTACACTACGCCTACCGGTACGAGGCTGCCACTCGAGAACCTTTCTTCCCCATCGGTTATCGGTTCTTCGAGCTATATGGCCGGCCCATTGCCACTTCAGCTTACTAATCCGTTGGGCTATGGCGGTCACTCTGGTTTTACTGCGGATATCCTCATTTCTGAGTCTATCACGCAGAGAAACTCCGAGCATAGCCCTCTCCATAGCTCGCTGAGCGACCTTGAGCGTCCTCATACGGCCAGCAGTGAATGACCACGTCTCAGATCCGTAAGTCGTCACTGGCAACACGCACTGGTTGTACACTTTAGTTTTCAGAGCTTGAGGAATAGCTATGTAGACGAGAAGATGTGTCGTAATTTCCCGAACGCTGCCCAGCCGAGTTGAATCCGTCGATTGACCTCTCGGTCGAAGTTGGACTTACCTAGTCGGACTATTTGTCCCAGGTAAACGTACTCGTCAACAACTTCGAGCATAGTGCTCCCCACAACTACCGGCATAGGTGTGACATGGACATTGAACATAATCTTTGTTTTGTCCATGTTCATCTTAAGACCTATCCGTTGGGAGACACCATTGAGGTCATTGAGCATAGTGCTAAGGTCCTCCAGCGATTCTTCCATAAGGACTATATCGTCGGCAAATCGAAGGTGAGTGATGTACTCGCCATCGACGTTAATACCGTATCCTTTCCAGTCCAGTAGCTTGAAAACGTCTTCCAACGCAGCGGTGAAGAGTTTCGGGGATATAACGTCACCCTGTCTTACACCTCTCTGCAGTTGGATAGGTTTCGAACTCTGGTTCTGTACTCGGATAGCCATCGTAGCCCTACTGTATAAACACTTCAGCACTTCGATATACCGACAGTCAACTTGGCACCGCTGAAGGGACTGTAGCACCGCCCAAATTTCGACGGAATCAAAGGCTTTCTCATAGTCCACATACGCCAGGCAAAGTGGCAGATTGTACTCTTCGGTCTTCTGTACAATCTGCCGCAGGGTATGTATGTGGTCTATGGTACTGAAGCGTTTTCGGAAACCGGCTTGTTCGGGAGGCTGGAAGTCGTCGAGTCTGCGTGCGAGACGATTCGTAATGACTCTCGAAAACAGCACGTAGACGCTGAAAATGTACAGCTGCCCATAGAACCTCTCAATCTCACTCAAAATCTCAGGTGTCCCGGAAACGATGCTGCCACACTCAGTCTTCAGCTTTGACAGTTAGCTCTTTCTGGCAGACAGATCTCTGGCAAATACTTTGGAGCCCTGGTTCCGCTCGATCGCTTCTTTAATACGAGCAGTATTAAAGTTGCGTAAGTCTTGCCGCATGCATTTGGAGATCTGTCTGTTCAGTTGCCTGTATGCTGTCAAATCTGTTGACGATTGCAGCCTCATCTCCCGTCTAACAGCCATGAGATTAAGAGTGTGATCGGAGAGTTTTTGTGTTCTTCTGCGGCGGGTCTTGCAGAACTTAGCTTCGACCGCATGGACAGTTTCCACGAGCTTGTCATTCATATCGTCCACTGCATTGCAATCTTGTAGGCACTGAAAGCGGTTACGTAACTCAAGATGAAAAGTCTCGGGATTCTGGATCAGAGCACGAGGGAGACGGAGCGTTGACTTCATTAGACGAGACCTCTCCAACTTAACGTTTAGGTACAGTGTGCCTCTAACCATTCGGTGATCGCTGCCGGTTTTCACCCTTGCGATCACTGAGACATCACTGAACAGTTGGCGTCTGGTCGTCATAATGAAGTCAATCTCATTTTTTGGGGGCTTTACCAGGTCCACTTCCTGTGGGGCCGCTTCTGGAAGAAAGAGTTCATCATAAAGAGTCCCTCTTTCTCCGTAAAGTCAGCTAACTGCTGGCCCCTACGGTTCCGTTGCCCTACTCCAAATTTCCCTAACTTCAGCTCACCGCCTTCTCTTGTGCCTAGTTTTGCGTTGAAGTCTCCCATCAACACCGTGTAGTGGGTTTTGGAGGAATGCATGGCTCTAGAAATATCCTCATACATTTTCTCCACCTCCTCATCGGGATGTGCCGAGGTTGGTGCGTAGACCTGTATGACCTTCAGCGAATACCGTTTGGTAATTCTGAGTATCAGGTACGCGACCCTCGTCGACACACTCCCAATCTTTACAACGTTGTTGACGAGAGACTTGTGGACGATAAATCCGACACCTCCTTGGGACAGATGGTCGCCCTGCCGGTGATAGAACAAGTTGCCGGACTCGAGGATTACCGTGTCCTCCCCCTCTCTTCGGACCTCAGATAATCCAATAATATGCCAGCGCAACTTGTCTACCTCTTCTTCCAGCTCCAGTATCTTCTCGTCAGTCCTCAGGGTGCGTGCGTTATACGTTGCCAGGTCCAGTCGTCGTAGGTGGCAACCGAACCTCCACCGGAGATTCTTAGCACCCCCTGCCCCGCCGTTACCATGGTCGCCACCGTAGCCAGGAATAGCGGGGCCGCCGGGGACTGGGGGCCATTTATTTGTGTCGTTGCTCATGGGGGGATATTTGCCATAGTTGCCACGCTTGGCGAGCGGGTTGGCAACCGCAGTGTTTTATTATGTTATTGTTGTTATTAGGAAGATGCTGCTGCCCATCTCCTTTCTGTGTCCCTCTGTCGCCTCTTACGACACCCACGGGAAGATATGGGGTAGTGGATATTCTCAACCGCCACTACACGGCGAATATCACAATATAATAACTAGAATATCGTATAAATATTTTAAAATTCTCATCCCTGCTGTGTAAACTACTTTTACACTACCAGTAAACCTATATTATGGCTGTAGAACGAATGGGTCGGCTCCCACCGAACACTAGCATAAAATAGCAGCTTAATGCTGCTGTATTTCGTATGGTGGGAACCGGAGACCATATACAATCAGGTGGACTGTGTGCTTGTTTTCATAAATTAGGGGCTATTTAGGTGCTAATGAGGTGCCAAGTTTAAAAATTAGATGCTCTAATATTTTCACCGCAACGAACTGTTGAAATTTGCGTTGCTAGCAAAACGTATCGCTAGCAACACAGTAACGATTATAGATATTTTTTATAGAAGAGGGGGCAAACGAGCATACGGTTCATCTGATGTTAAATGACAACCGCCCCCATGATCAACCGCACACCAGGGGAATTGCAGGTGCGTTGCCGGCCCTTTAGAAAGGAGTAAGCTCTTTTCTTGAAGGTCCCTAAGTCGTATCGGTATCGGAAAAATCGCCGGTGGCAAATTATTCCACAGAGAGGTCGTACGCGGAAGAAAACTCCTTGTGAAACGTACAGTAGTGGACCGCCAAGCATCCAGATGGTGTAGATGGTATCGAGACGTTTGCCGCGTAGTGCGTTCACGAAATTTGGCGGCTGGGATTAATCCAAACAATTTCTCAGAACACTCTCCGTGGTATATGCGAAAGAAAATGTAAAGAGCTGCAACATCTCTTCGCAGCGCCAGTGAATCAAGCCGATCGGAAAACACTCGGTCGTTGTCGATTCGAGCGGCTCTGCACTGGATGCGGTCAAGTGGAAGGAGCTGCCACTGGGGAGCCCCAGCCCGGAGATGGGAACTGTATTCCATGTGCGGCCGGCTTGTAAAGTTACAGTATTTCATGTCGGCAAACCGGTATGAAATACTGTCCCGCTCTGCTGAGCACGTCAAGCTTTTTAGAGGCCAATTTGGCCTTCTCTTCCAAGTGACCACGAAATTGTACGTCACTTGATATGTCGACGTCGAGGAATCCGATACTGGCTGAGGCAACAAGGGGAGTGCCTTTAAACTGAGGAGATACGACACAGGGGTTCTTTTTAGCAGTTAACGCGCAAACTTGTGTCTTCAGAGGGTTAAACTGAACTAGATTTAGTCGCCCCTAATTCGAGACTTTGTTCAGCAAAGACTCGACTTCAAACACCAGTTTGTCCCGGTATTTTGAGAGGTTTTCCCGAGAAATATTGGCACGGCCGGTGTACAGAGCATCACCAGTGCTGGCATCTCCATAGCAATGAATGTTACGGGTTTGCAACATATCATTGATATGCAGAAGAAACAGCGTTGGTGATAGCACGCAGCCTTGTGGAACACCAGCATTAATAGGCTTGTAATCGGAACTTGCACCGTCTACAACGACCTTGATGCTCAGATCTGCAAGAAAGCTGGTGATCCAATTACACAATTTCTGGGGAAGCCCATAGGAAGGGAGCTTTGAAAGACGTACTTTGTGCCAAATCCGATCGAAGGCCTTCGCAATGTCCAAGCTAACGGCAAATGTCTCACCTTTGGACTCTACTGCCTCCGCTCATCTATGAGTCAGGTAGACCAGAAGATCTCCAGCTGGTCAACCACGACGAAAACCGTATTGACGATCACTAATCAGCTGGTGATTCTCAAGGTACCTCATGAACTGGCAGTTTACAATGGACTCCATTGTTTTTGAGAACAAGGAGGTGATGACGATAGGCCTGTAGTTGGACGGGTCTGAGCGGTTCCTTTTTTAGGGATCGTGTGGACGAAAGCCGTCTTCCATAATTTTCGAACTACGTCTAGGGAGTAGGAGTACCGGAAAAGACGCGTTAAGACCGCTGCCAACTCTGGAGCATACGTCCTCAGCACAATTGGGGGATACCGCCAGGCCCACTCGACTTGTGGATTTTCAGGGAGAGGAGTGCTTTGCGAACCGAGCACTGTGTGAACCGCATCTCCGGCATGGAGCACTCACACCGCGGGATGGACGGCGGCGTACTCTCCCCGTTATCGAGTGTCGAGTTGTACGTAAAGAAAGAGCCTAGCAGATCGGCTTTCTCCTCTGCGGCATGGGCCAGTGAATCGTCCTCCCTGTGCAGAGATGGAAGAGATGGCTGACAGGAATTTCCTTGGACAGCCTTGGCGAGAGACCAGAATGCACAGGTTCCAGAAGGAAGGCGAACTAGTTTCTTGCTAAATCTGCCTATGTGCTCTGACTTTGCCTTAGCAACGACTCTTTTGAAGGACCTGTAAGCGGAATTATACTTCTTTTTTAGAGCGCTGGTGTTTACATCCCGGGACGTTGATGCGTCAGCCCAGGCTTGGTAGCACTCCTGCTTAGAGCATGATGCTATTTTACAGGAGCGACCATACCATGGCTGAGATTTGCCTCCGATGGGCACCACAGAGTAAAGAATAAAAAGTTCCATACCCTGAAGTACCTCATCAGCGACAGAATCAGCAACAACGTTGGGATCGTCCGACGGGAAGCAAACCTGAGCAAAACCAAGGGTAGGATGCAAAGAAAGACCGCATACTATTCAAATCGGCTAACCTATAGTGCCAAACACGGCGGCAGCCTGCAGAATGCAACCGCGATTTCAGCGTGAGTGGCACTACACTCCGGATAAGACAATGGTCCGAGGAGCCTAAAGGGGTGTCGACGGAAATCTGATATCCATCCGGATGAGAGATAAGATATATACTAATAGCAAGGAATTAAGTGCTGCAAGTATAGACATTGACAAGGCACCCCTAATAACCATAAAGTCGTTATTAATAACAAAGCAGATGCAAAAAACAGGTCTTCTGATCAAAATAGAATTCTTCTGATCAAAAAAGAAGTAGAAATCGGAATAGAATCAAAATCAGGTATAGAATTAATTTGATAATTAAGTGCTTTAAAAACATAACTCGCTTTTTACACAGGAATGATAGATATATGGTCACTGCGTTGCTGGCGACGTTTTACCAGCAAAGCAAATTTCAACAGTTCATTGCAGTGAATCTTGTAGAGCGCCTAATTTTTAAACTTAACACCTAATTAGCACTTAAAAGGCCCCTAATTTTGGCTTTTTCTAAATGCAATTTCCTAACTTTACGTTGCTGGCGATACACAACTGAGCATTTGTGAGGTTCGATTGTACATACTTGAAACACTATTCTGTGGTTCTCTTGATGTCAAATCATTCCTGTCTTGGATTAAGTAGGCTTTAGTTTTATATTATTTCATTTTTACTAGCAAATGGGAGTAAAGTCCTTGTATTACTAACACAGATCCATGATGTTCGAAATAAAATATTTTTATTTAATATACTTAGTTTTATTTATATAATTTAACCTATTTATTAAAAAAGATATTTAAATCAGGTCTGCCGTTCCCAAAAGTCGGTAAACATAAACCAAAACAAATACGCGTTAAATGAACCTTCTCGTTTTTAACTTAGTTAAAAATAGAATACTATAAGAAAATCAAAATAAAAAAATGTTACTTTTGTTTCAAAGAGCAACACGGGCCAACGGCGGAATGGAGGGGTGTAATAATTACAGACAGTACTGTATCGGGGAAAAACGCTATGGCTACTGCCCTCCGGCCCGCTATTGGCCCGTGTTGCACTGTGCTTTTGTTCAATCAAAATGGATTCCAATTTTTTTTAAACTTACCTGTAAGAAATTCTTGCGCCACATCTTGAACAAATAAAGTATTTGATTTTAATAATTATAGGATGTAAAGCGCTTGCATTGAAATTTCATGGTATGTGAGTAAAGCGGCTAAAATGATTTTTTTTTGGAATAGGTGACAAGATGCTCGTTTTTCACTTTATTCCCATTGCAGCCTATCAAAGTCCACAGCAGAACATAGACTATATATATATAAATTACGTGTCACGTTGTTTTTCCGCGATGGACTCCCAAACTACTTAACCGATTTTAATCAAATTTGCACACCATGTGCAGTTTGGTCCAACTTGAGAGATAGGATAGTTTTTTTTTTGCCCATGAGTAACCCACAATTTTTTCAAGCTAGTATATATATATATATAAATATAGGTTATTTGGAATAGTTACTACTAATTTTGATTGCAACTGTAGCTTATTTATTTATGTTTAGTTGTTTTTAAGACGACGCTGATAGCATCCCTTAGTTTGTCTTGTTTTTTGTCTCTGTCACACCTTACGACACTCATGGGACAAAATGAGATAAGTGATTTTGAAACACCGCCACTATTTGGTGACAATGTTAATTGAATTCCTGCAGAAGCTGTACGAGAACAGTCGACGTAAAATATCTTATACATTATCTGTGCTACTCGATTAGTTGAGGTCGTCACTTGTCAAGGTCGGTGAGCAGTGGTGAAAATGAACGCAATCCGGCTGTTTGCAATTCATATTATGTTGTTACGGCGTCTTCGTATTAACTTACCTGTTTAATTTTATTCATAAATGTAATAACTTAAATTAAAAACTTTAAACACCCCCGAAAAAGAAACAGCTGATGATGTACAAACGGCTGAAAGATTTTCTTGAATCATAGCTAAGAAATCTCGATCAAGTCATCTTTCAATCAAAAAACAACTAAATGTAAATCGATTCATACGTTTGTGAGCTACGATGCCACGGACAGACACACAGATACGCACGTAAAACATGTAACACTCCTGTAATTGCGTGGGGGGGGGGGTTAAAAAGAGGGATAAAAGTGGAAAACTATCCCCGTTGATTTTTCTTATATCATCATCATTGTCATCATTACAGTCCTTCACAAAGCGCGGTCCTGATCCACCTGCATCCATCGACTTCCTGCATCTCTTACCAGGTCGTCAACTCCATCCAGTAGAGGATCGCCCTACACTACGCCTACCAGCTCTGCTCGCGGTGTCAAGTGTGGACGTACAACGAGCCTAAAACATGCAAATCGATGCATGCGATGCCAATCCCTTTGTGTTCGTCAAAAAACTGACAATAGGCGGAGCACGGTCGAGCACGAACCGAACGCTCCAAGCGCGCCCGTTCAAGGCCTGTAAGTCGTTCAATACTACACGAATTTGTGCTCGGCTCATGCTCTTCTCGTGGTCGGCTCCTCTAGCATAGACCCACCTTTATGACTGCCTTTGTTTTTATATATTTTCTACTGATGAAACACTATTGAATAAAAAATTGACCTGTTTTATAAAGAAAATATTTAAAAAGTATTTTTTTATAAGTAAATTATGAGTCACCACGGTTCATTAATACATTATACATAGTTTTAATTTTTATTATAGCATGTTATTTTTATAAGACTTATTGTTATTTCCTTTAATTGTAATCATATTTGTTCCTCGATGTAAACGTGTGTTTGAAAATGAAATAAAAGTTATTATTATTATTATTATTTATTTTTATCACATATATTATCACAAAACTATAATATTATAAATATAAATACAATCTATATAATTAATATTATTTTTTCGGTTATTATCCACCGCGGCGAGGAATTCTAAGCCATCGGTGAAGTTAGGCATCCAAAGATAGGAACCTTCTTACTATTCGAGCCGTATTTAATAAGGCCGATTTTTGAATTAATGCTTTCCGCCATTTGCCTAAACCTAACTTGGACAGATAATCGTCCATATTTTTACCAATAAGCCCATTGACTGAAACAACTATTGGTACAATAATAGTAGAATCAACGTCCCACATAGCGACAATCTCATAAGCCAGGTCGATATATTTAATTTTTTTATCATTCTCTGCTTTTACGAGATTCTCGTCATGAGGAACACTGATATCGACTATTATTGCCTTGCGTGTAGTTCGGTCTATCACCACAATGTCAGGTTTGTAAACGCTTTCCACGCTCTCACAGAATACCAGCGTAAAATAGCAGCTTAATGCTGCTGCCACATGTTGAGTGTAGAGAACCGGAGACCCTTTTTTCTGGAAACTAGGCATTCCATTTTGGTACTCAAGGGTGACAACGCATTTGCATTTTGATTCTTAATCGAAGATAAATGTAGATGTTTATAGGTCACAGCATCCACTTAGCATCAAGTGGACTGTGTGCTCGTTTATCCCCCCACCCCCATTTTATAAAAAACGAGAACTTCCTAGTTTATTAAAAGTCGGCAAAAACGTACTTACCATTGATTGATGATAGAATTGTTTTGACTGAAAATTAATTATTATTAATTATTAACAATATATTGTTATATTTATTTAGGACTTTAAGAAATAAGAGAAATAAATATTTCTAAGACGTGTGAAGTTTGCCAACACGCATTGAAGCAGCGCGGCGGACATTTCCTAAAAAAAGGCTTTTTTTACGTGGTAGAACCATACTGAAGTTATATTAGTAGTATAGTTGTAGCACAAATGGGTCAGTTCGACCGGGGCAGGACCACGCTCTCACAGAATACCAACGACAGATAGTAGCTTAATGCTGCTGTGTTTCGTATGGTGTGTGTAGAGAACCGGAGACTCTTTTTACTGGAAACGAGGCATTCCACCTAGGTCCTCACGGATGACAACGCATCTGCATTTTGTTCGTATCTTGTCTTGCCACAACAACCACTTACCATCAGGTGAACTGTGTGCTCGTTTGTCATCCTATACTACAAAAAAAAGGCCTGTGACTAGCCGTGCGACGTATATACTCGTAAGCTGTAACTTTGAATGATATCTAATCTCTTGGAAAAAATATAGTCCACTGAACGCTATAGCTATGAAAATAAAATTATTGCTTCGTTAAGTTTTGCAATATGTATAGTACGTGTGGTTAATATGGTCATCCGGTTAATATGGTCACTCTCTTATAATTTAAAAACTACAGCCTTGTTTGTATAGATGGCTCTGTGATACGATAGCTCTTCATCGGTCAATCAAATAATTAAGAGTCAAAAGGACGCAGCTTTATCGATGCCATTTTAACAGTTAATATTGCAGTAAATATTGAAGTCGATTTTAGTATGGCATAATGTAGTTAGTTCTCATTAAGTTAATTTTCGAAGTGTTCCTAATTATTACCAAAGCTTATTTACTATTTTTTTTATTAATATTTTAGTTACAGTATACGACTTTGTTTTTTTTGTTTCTATCCTTCTCCTAGTTTTGGTGTTATAGGGCGGCAACAAGGGGGCAAAGCTTAAGGTGGCCATTATAATGTCCTCCAGACCGAATTTCGGTCACGGCGGCCTGCCTCAACAGAGGCTAGCCATCGGCGCAGGACAGGATCATAGTGCCCAAGTGTATGCGCAAGCACAGGTGCACTCTCAATTCCCTCACTCTCGTAATCCGATGGGACGGTAAACCGACACGACCGGAGAGAGATCAGGCGCTGGACCAACGGCTTTACGTGCTTTCCGAGGCACGGGGGTGAGACACCGCCAACTTCCTGACCATATTACCCTCATATACCTTATTACTTTTAATTTAACATCCTTTTTAGGTAACTATCTTAATTTTTCTAAGGCATATCCAGTAGATATTATATCCGTAACCAGTACAGAGTAATAAACCACTGCTGAACATAAGCCTCCGCAATAGATTGCCTCTTATGGATATGTGCCATAGCTGCCACGTTTAACAGGCGGGTAGTCATCCCCAGTTTTTATTTTTGCCCATCACCTGGTTTTTTCCTCTGTCGTTCTTACGACACCCACATGGCGATATTGTAATGGATATTCTTACACTGCTTATAGCCGACGCAGCATTAAAGTTAAGTTTTTTTTAAATATTTATGTAGACAGACTATTTTGTTTTGTATATGGCGTACATTGCCGTAACGGACGCGCGACCGGTATAAAAGTTCAAAAATTTGACAGGTAGGGTTGCGTCCTCCTTTCTGCCAAGGAGGGTCGCGTTCGTATACGGCTTAGAGATCTCTAGTCAGATCGTTAAGCCAATTCCTAAAAGGTTGAGTTTAGTGGGTAAAAGTCTCCACATAAACACGCAGCCGGCTGCGTGGTATGCTATGAGCATTCTCAACCTCCCTCCCCCGCCTTCCGGGGGGTTGCCCATATTTGCTTCGGGCGCAAAAAAAAAAAACAGGTAGGACGAATTCGATTCTGTATGCAAGACAGTGCGTGCGTTCTGTTAACGAGTTTATAATAATATCTTATTGAGGATTATTTTTGTGCATTTTTCATAAACAAAGGGAGGTTTTGAATAAACACAGCGTTATTTCTCTGCGAGTTTACCCTGGAAGTCATATCGCTACTACACGATCAAGATATTATATCGCCTGTAATTAATTCCATCAGCACCTTCATTCACTCAACTGAATGTATTTATCTCTTCACAACCTACTGGCTATTTCCAATAACAATGTAGTAAGGGACTTTCAAAAAAGAACTTACTCCTTTCTAAAGGCCCAGCAACGCACCTGCAATTCCCCTGGTGTTGCGGTTGTTCGTGGGCGGCGGTAGTCACTTACCATCAGGTGAGCCGCATGCTCGTTTGCCCGCTCTTCTATAAAAACAAGAAAAAAAGACCTAACTTTGTGAGAGACTGGTGTCTCTTATAGATTATATATTAAAACCTGAGTTATAGGTCACAGGTTATAAGTTCGTTATTCTCTATAGCTCTCTGTTAATTTAATGCATTTTTTTAATAGGATAACGAAGGAAGGAAGCTGCCCATGAACAGTCGCAACACCAGGGGAATTGCGGGTGCGTTGCCGGCCCTTTAGAAAGGAGTAGGCTCTTTTCTTGAAGGTCCCCAGGTCACATCGGTCCGGAAAAATCATCGGTGGTAAGCAATTCCACTCAAATTGGCCAATATATTATAACAAGCAATCGTAGGGGGCATATCGAAAAATTTAAAATTGAAAAATAGGTAATAATTTTAAAAACGGAAGGTCATACACAGGTATTATTAAAATTACAAATCCGTTCTATTCTTGTTTATTCTTATTAATATAATTATTTTATTACTTTCTAGAAGAAGCAACGTCCAGATACGAAGTGATTAAGCATTGCAGTTGTTGTAAAAGTAAAAGTTTAAAAAAATTGTACTCACTAATATTGGCGTCCACTTCATTGGCCTTAGTGAAGATTGCCGCTGTAAAATTTAAATTAATATGTTATATAACGATATTTCGCTATTTTATTTTTATTTTTTATATATATATATATATATATAGGATGTAACAGGTCAACGGAATAGAAACCTATGGCACTGATATTTTACATTTTTTTTACATTAACATATTGTCATTGATATATCCATAAATACTCATAAAACAAATTGAGAGCGTATTAACCATTTCACTGTCCCATGAGTCATATATGAACATTTCGATTGTTTAACTATTGTGTCTATTTCGTGGACAGGGCAGTTGTTAATTTAAATTTCGATAGTTTTTATTTGATTTATTTATTTGGTTCAATATTTTTGTCATCGAATGTTTATTTCAAATTAGTGGTATTTATTGATAATTCAATTTCATGACATGAATTGAAAGGAGAAAATGTATCATAGGCTTCTATTCCGTTCACCAGTTACACCCTATTTTTTTCAGGCGGTAAAATAAATTATCTAGTATAATGTATAAACGAAATACCTCTGACTGACAGCGAGATCTCTAAAACTATACGACCCGATTGACTTCAATTTCAGTAGGTATGTATATAGTTACTACTACACTAATGATAATTTTGCAATATAGACGCTCACTAAGAACGGATTCTACTCATCTCGAACTTCATCACCATTTACCACCAGCATGTTTCATGAGCCGTGGTATATCATATACAAAAGCTATAATATAGAATACGCAATGTACTACGAAGTGAATATGATTTTGATATCAAATAATAAAAAAGATACACTATGTAGTGGTGATTACCCACAAATATCTTCAAGAAAAATAAATTCGTAAAGCGAGACTTTGAGCGCTCCTGACTTGTGTTCATGTACCCTACCCTAATACGATGTAAAGCAACGTTCACATTGTACAGAATTCCTTTTTTTTTTCTTTAATGATAATTTAACGATATCAAAGAAGTAAGCGAATAGGGCTGCAGGTGAAGTTCTCATCAAACACTTGATTTATCTTCTTTCTTCTTCTCTCATATATAAAAATCATGTCCTTTAGTCTCGCGAATTTTTTTGGAAAAACCCGTCTATGTGTTGTTGCTGCGCATAGACACCTTCTAGCTTCCGGGGCCTTTCAGGCTCGTTTTTTCTCCACACCACACGCCTACTTTCACGCTGGTATTCTGGATGTCCTCGGGCGACGATTCGTGACACTTATTTTTGCTAGCTAATTTGAAAATGGCTCGACCGATTTTCATTATTTTTTGTATGTATTTGAGTGGAAACTCGATCGTAGGTGGCGCCGTTGTCGAGATATAAAAATTACCCGTGTAAAGCCGGGGTGGAGGACTAGTTAAAAATAATATAAAGATATTAAGATTTTCTTGTAAATACATGTGAAAAAATTGGATAACACTTACTTATGTTGTCATTGATAGATATGGCTTTTGATAAAATGTTCACTGTAAAAAAAATATTCTTGTTAAGCATACATTTAAAAAAAAGTGAAAGAGTGTGCTTATGACCACACGACTGAAGTAAAACTTCTTTAGCTTCATCTGCGTATATTTGTGTATATATATATATATATATATATATATATATATATATATATATATATATATATATATATATGTGTGTGTGTGTGTGTGTGTGTGTGTGTGTGTGTGTGTGTTAATTCATAAAATCGTTCAAAACTAAATAACATTACGAAATAACTGGCTGTGAGAGAAAGAAAATGTGCTGCTCTCTCTTGCTTATATCCACTATACGCCTGCTCGATCACACTTTTCGTAACGCTTTCGTCACGCGTTCGCCAATTTACTCCCCAAGTCAAGCGTGCGTAAAGAAGTTTTACTTCGAAAATTGTATTAGAGATAAGTTACTAAGTATATGTGGATCATATCGTTCACTTAATTAAGCGGACTGCGTAAACCTTTTGTGGGGGATTAACCCGAATTTTGAAATAATAAAAGAGATTGTTTTCGTAAAGGTATATATAATGTGAGGGCCAAAGTTACAATCAACAAGCAGGGAGTGACGAATAAAATTACAATAAACAGTAATAGTGTCCTCCAGACCGAATTTCGGCCATGGCGACATGCCTCAACGGAGGCTAGCCATCGGCGCAGGACAGGATTATAGTGCCCAAGTGTATGCGCAAGCACAGGTGCACTCTCTATTCACTCACACTCATAATTCCGATAGGACTGTAAGCCGACACGACCGGAGAAATCAGGCGCAGGACCAACAGCTTTACGTGCTTTCCGAGGCACGGGGGTGAGACACCGCCAACTTCCTGACTCCGGGCAACTACTGAGAATTTCTTGACAGAAAAACTCAATAATTGAGTTTTTAGTCCGACCAGGGATTTGAACCCAGGACCTCATGATCAGCAATCGCACTACTACAACCGCTAGACCAACGAGGCAGTCAGATGAATGAAAAAAATAATATTTAGCGGAAGGTTGCAAAGAAATTTATATTTTTATTTTTTATTATAATGGATTTCCGCAAAGTAACGCCTGATTCTATCAATTATCTGAAAAAAATAAGTCAAATGAATAGTACAGTACTAACAAAGAATGTTATAATTAAAAACTATAACTATCTAAGGCGCATGTTTGCTAATAAAATGCATCAGGCGTCAACATGCCCCTGGCGTTGAAAGCGCGTCTTTCAACCAAAAGGCACAGGGAGCGGACGAACCTTGTTAAACGATCGTTGAATTAGTCCTACAGACGTTTTGATATCCTTTTTTATAGAATAAGGATGACAAACGAGCACACAGTCCACCTGATGGTAAGTGGATGCTGTGGTCCATAGACATCTACATTTATCCTCGATTAAGAATCAGAACACAGATGTGTTGTCACTCCTGAGGACTAAGATGGAATGCCTCGTTTCCAGTAAAAAGGGTCTCCGGATCTCTACACTCACCATACGAAACACAGCAGCATTTAGCTGCTATCTTACGCTGGTATTCTGTAAAAGCGTGGTCCTTCCCCGGTCGAGCCGACCCATTCGTGCTACAAACGTAATATAGCTGCAATGTGGCTCTACCACACGATTGGTTTTGTCAGGTCCAGGACAAACAGCAACGACTCGGCCCAACTTCCATTTCAATGGAGGGAGATTGTCTTCTTACACGACAACCAAAGAATTCAATTTCAAGGCATCATTGCTGACACGCCATTTCGTTCGTTGCTGGAGTTCAGAAACATACTCTTTACACCATCTATTCCAAAACTGTTGGCGGAGTTGCTCAATCCGTTGAAAGCGAGTCAAAGAGGTACTTTGATGACTTTTATAATATCTGTCTTATAAAGACGTAAACGGTCGACGGTAATGGAGTGAGAGGCCGAGACTTCAGTATCGCTTCAATTTGCACCAGCGTATTATTTAACGCCTCTTGAGTGAGAGTCGTGGTAGATCAGATGGTTAACGCTCGCTGTAAATATAACAGCACGAGAGTAACCCGGGTTCGATCCCCGCCGGCACCAATGAAATTGTTGATTGCAATTTTAAGTGCTGATTTACTACATGCTCAGCGGTGAAGGAAAACATCGTGAGGAAACCTGCATGTCCGAGGAATAAGAAAAAAAAATATTTCGAAGACATGTGAAGTTCGCCAACACGCATTGGGGCACCGCGGCGGATACTTCCTTGCCCTAAAAAAACCCTCTCAGAAAAGAAGGGAAGGCCTGTACCCTGCTGTGGGACGTATATAAGCTGTAACTTTAAGTGAGATTACAATTTCCCAGCACTTTTTGTGAATGAAACTTAGTTGACTTAACACCCGCCTCCCAGAGTCCACTCAAGTGTGGAGAATACGAAGGAATAAAATCGAAATTAATCCCATCATAACCATTTTTTCGAATCGCGATTGGTTTTTTAAAAATGTGGAAAGTTCACTGCACGCGCCAACAAACGAGGTACCGTTGTCAGAGTAAATACTATTTGGCTTACCTCTTCGTAATAAAAACTTTAGTAAGGTCAGTATATAACTAATGGAGAAGGTTTATATTTACAAAATAAAAAATTGAAAATTAATTTTATCGCGTTTAGTTTTCTTGATATTAATTCCGGGCCTTCCGGGTGCTATCCAGCACCCTTGACTGGGGTGACTGACGTCCCGATGTTAGTTTTACCCGGAGTACCTTCAGCTTTTTAATTATTAGTACTAGTATGACCGAGTAGGTTTTTTTAAGTTAAATTTATATAAATATTACATGAATAATAGTTTTTGATCTTATTGACATAATAGAAAAAACTGAACTGGTTATTGGTCCCAAGCAGATAGTAGTACCCAGCCTCCTTCTTCAAATTAGGATGAGTTTTATTTTATCCTTGGTAGGGATCGATGTCCTATCGCAAGTATTTGTGGTCTATCAAATCTGATGTAATGGTTGGGGCCGTCTAGGAATATGATCATAAACTGCAGAATTCCCAGAGGGAACTAAAAATCAAATAAATTAAACGCGATAAAATCCGTAAAAGTAGTTTCAATTAATGTGTACTGCTCGAGTAAATATAAGAAATCATTATAAAAAATTTTGAGTTCATTTGTTTTTTTTTTAATCATTCGCGGCAATCAATCAATCTAATAACATGCGCTAAAATAAAAAAATAACATTGCTGAACACAACCTATGATACTAACTGGCAGGAAATCATCTGCGAATTTCGGCTTGTATTTTATAAAAATAAAACGCAAGAGGTATCACTGACTGTATTGCCTGACTGCTCAAATTTAATTTTCTTTTTTTATAAATTACGCCTAATCAAATTTTAATAAAATAATTAATACACATTGATTATGAGCTGAGATAATCCTAGCGAAAATTATAGGTATCTAGGTTTCTTAAACCGTCTGCAAAAATTCGGGTTATTCAGGCATTCAGAAATGCGTGAAAATTGAATTACAAAATTTCATTGCAATCACACGTACATTGATACATACAGGTCAAGCTAATGAAATAGGAAAACATTATATTATCTGTGCAGTAAAGAAAACAAACTTTAATATGTACGAATTAATATCTACCATTTCTTTGCTAAGAGGATATCCATACCGTACAGTTCGTACACATGAGATGATGATAAGTACAACAGATTGCTAATTAAAATATAAATATTCTATCAACAGTAATTAAAAGGTTAAGTTAAAGTTACAACCTATTTACGTCCCACTGCTGGGCACAGGCCTCCTCTCATTTCTGATAGTGTTTTAGGAATAGGAAGCGCCCGCCGCGCTGCCCAAATGCATGTTGGCAAACTTCACATGTCTTCAAGGTTATTTTTATTATTATTCAGACTTTTTAATAGAAGTGACAAACTTACAATGCACCTGATGGTAAGTGGCTGCTGCAGTCAAGGGTCAACAGCAGCAAACTTCAAACGCAGAAGGCTACAGATGTGTATTTGAGGACTATATTGGAATGCCATACAGCCTATTCTTCGGACATTAGGATGACTGTTGGTACGTTTGTCACATCGGTTTTATAAAAAAAAGAAGAACCTCGTAATTTTTTTCGAAGTTGGCCAAAAAGTAAATGTAACAATCAACAATCTTAGTTAAACATACTTACCTTTTTGAAAATCGGTTAAGGTTTTTTCGATCTTCTCTGAAAAGTTAAATATTAATGATTATAATTAATATATTGGTTTGCAAATCCGTTCTTGTTATGTGACGTATACATCTACATCTATCCCCGATTAAGTTAAAAATTAATGCAGATGCTTTGTCAACCCTGAGGATTAAGATGGAATGATTAGTAAAAATGGTCTCCGGTTCTCTACACTCAACCATTCGTGCTAAAATCAAAATGTCATCAAAAACATAACGTAACTTAACTAAAAAAAAAACAAGTCTCGCAACTCAGTTCTTTTACCGTAAAAAGTTGTGAGATCCACGTAATACCAAGTCGGTTAATTTATTCAGTCCCTACTTAAGGTTTCTTCTGTTTTAAGTTATTACGTAATTAGCTAATCTTACAACATTTTATAGTAACCGTATCAATTTAAAATTCTTTTATATTTTAAATAAATAGGTTGACTTGGGCCATCGCATGAAAACACAATGTATCTCACAAGTTATACATATTATATTAAATTAGATTGTTTAGTGTGTCAGTCAGTCAGTGAGTGACAAATTTAAGAAACTTTGCCTAGTTATAATTCTTAAATTACTGGTTCGAACTGGATGAAATTTGAAATATACCGTGTTTATACAATGCGTGCTTGGTTAATGAAAATTCAGGCTTCTAGTTCCTTCCACAACGAAGTTATAGGGGGTCAAAAATGGCCTGAACTGCTTCCAGAAAAGGATGTTACGGCCGTGCCCCTATTTTGCTCGACTTGGCGGGGGCACTGCCGTGCCTCCAGATATAGCTGCGACGTCAATGTCACTACCGCATATAAACACGTGCATTCGCTTCTAGAACAATCCTTGAAAATATATAAGTGCTGTCTATTAGCAAGCTTCATTAATTCGTTTTTTACAAACTTTCCAAAATCCACTGCTGAACAAAAGCATTACTCATAGGTTGTACGGATGACATTTACCACATTAACATGCTTAGCAGCGTGGCTCACAGTACCCACTAATGATAAACCTATTATAAGTTGAAGTCAGTAATCAGAAATAATAATAATAACGATAAACAGGACAGTCCACTTCAACACCCCTGATATAACCATAGTATACAAAACACAAAAAACAGTAACATTAATTCATATAAATATATGTAATACCCATAACCTGTACCTAATCAACAATATCAGAAAAACTTACAAAGTACAGTAGAAGTCCGATAATCCGGCACGTTCGGGACCGGCTCGGTGCCGGACTACCGATCTATCGGGCGGTAATTGTTAGAACTTGTTTATAATTAAACTACAAATACAGTATGCAAATATGTATGTATGTACATACAACAAAGTTTATTTTACATTTCATATACATAATGTATGTACATGTAATGCTAACTAGCCGACCGCTAACTACGTAATTGTTTCCGAACAATACCGAGCGCTTCCGGATGATCCCGAACTACCCCGAAAACTTCCGAAATCTCTCGAGCGTTTTTATTTGCTTTAAAAACACACTTTCGGTGAAAACCGAAAACCAAAGAGCGATGCCGAACTGTTGGATGCCGGACTAATGGACTTCTACTGTATACAGATTCAAAGATGAAATAAAACGTATGTGTGCAATCTCCAAACTGTAAGTATAGTACCCATAGTTCTGTCCACCACAGGGGTAATATACCCCTGTGGTGGACAGAACTATATATATATAACCTATAACTTTGCCACCAGTCAATCAAATCTCTCGATCTACCAGACCAAATTTTTGTTAGTTTACAGAAAGCTGTAATCCTAAACACATGCCGAATTGTCAGAAAGTTTTTGCAGTGTTCAGGTAATGTCAACTTGGCTTAGACCCGTGAGCATCTTTGTTCCGGTAGTAATACCGAGGGTGTTACTACCGGAACCGGTAAAAAGTGACCTCAAAAATAATAGTAATGTGCTCCAGAACGAATTTCGGTCACGGCGGCCGACCTCAACGGAGACTAGCCATCGGCGCAGGACAGGATTACAGTGTCCAAGTGTATGCGCAAGCACAGGTGCACTCTCTATTCCCTCACTCTCATAATCCGACGGAACGGTTACCTAACCGTTACAAATGGAGAGAGATCAGGCGCAGGACCAACGGCTTTACGTGCTTTCTGAAGCACGGGGTTGAGACACCGCCAACTTCCTACACCGGGCAGCTATTGAACATTTCTTAATGGAAAAACTCAATAACTGATGATGATTTTTTTTGGCTCGATCGGGGGATTCGAACGAATCACACAACCTCCAGACCAACGAGGCAGTCAGTAAGAAACATGACTTAAAACGTAAAGGTTGTCTCAGTTAATAACGTCATAATGAATAAATAAATGTATGCAATAAATTGAAAATAATGAAAGTGTATGAATATATAAAATAAATGAAATATAATGGCGGCCTTGCTAAAATGTATTTTGTTGAAAAGAATCGCGATTGTGATTTGAAGTTACGTCTTCACTTACATGACAAAAAAAAAGTAACAAGTATCATTCCAAAGAAACAAGTTTTTTCTTGTTTATTTTTAAACAGCGCTATTTTATTTCACATTTGAAGAAGTTTGTATTTTGTAAGGTTAAAATTTTGTGGTTTTTCTAGTTCAAAGTTTTATAGATTATGAACCAAATTTTTGGTATTGAATTTTTGACTATATGATCTTGAATTTCATAAAAGGAAAACACGATAACATGTAATTTTCTCCATAGAAAAAAATTGCAAATTAGACTCTAATTAATTACATTTCTTCATACCCCCACAATATTTTAACGAATAAGTTTATGGAATTATTTTTAAGGCATAGTAAATAATCTCTAATAAATAATCTCTAATCTAAGGAAAAGGGTCACAGCAGGACTGCAAAAACTACCGTGGTATCAGCTTGCTTAGTATTGTGGGTAAACTGTATGCTAAGGTGTTAATTGAAAGAGTTATGAAAGAAACTGATGGAAAAATTTGGGATGTGCAAGCGGGTTTTAGAAAGGGAATGGGGTGTACAGATCAAGTCTTTTCCATGCGCATGATTGCGGAGAAGTTTTTGGCTAAAAACCAGAAAGTTTTTTGTGCGTTCATGGGCTTGGAAAAGGCTTATGACAGAGTGGACAGGAATGTGTTATGGCAAACACTGAACTCATATGGGTTGAGCGCTGGTTTGATACAGGCATTGAGGTCTCTTTATAGGGATTCTAGTGCTTGTGTCAGGATCAATAGGGTCTACTCGGACTGGTTTGGCATCCGAAAGGGTGTCAGACAGGGCTGTGTGGCTTCCCCTTGGCTGTTCAATCTATTTATGGACAGGTGTTTGCAAACTTTGAAAGATGAAGAATGTGGGTTAAGAATGGGCGAGTTAACCGTCAAATGCCTTTTGTATGCCAATGATCAAGTCATATTTGCGACATCGGCGGCTGAGTTGCAAATGATGGTTACATTAATGAACTGGGCATTAAAAGAAAGGGGAATGAAAGTGAACGCAAGTAAGACGAAAGTGACGGTTTTTGAAAGAGAGGAAAGCAAAACGGTATGTGAAATAAGAATAGAAGGAGAGTTAATTGAGCAAGTGGATGAGTTTGTGTATTTGGGATGTGTATTTAGCAGGGATGGTAGATATGATAAGGATATAGAACGACGAGTAAATGCAGGGAATAGAGTGAATGGGGCACTACACTCTATTGTGAAGAACCAGAATGTATCAAAAAAGGCACGTATGGTAATTCATAATGCTGTGTTAGTCCCTACTATAATGTATGGTAGTGAAAGCTGGGTGTGGCAGAAGAAGCACGAAAGTAGAATAAATGCTGTAGAAATGCGGTCTTTAAGGAGTATGCTAGGGTTGAATATGAATGACAGGATGAGAAATTGCATGATAAGAAATAAATGTGGTATGCAAGATGATGTTGTGACCAGGATTAAGAAAGGAATGCTTCGATGGTTTGGTCATGTAGAAAGAATGAATGAGGAAAGAGTGACAAAACAAATTTATATGGCAGATGTGAACGGCCGAGTCGGGAAGGGACGCCCTAGAAAAAAGTTTATCGACCAAATTGGCGATATTTTGAAAATGGGCCACGTTGAAAGTACCCTTAACCGACGAGCATGTATGCGTAGATATATGGATGTAAAGGAGGCGAAAGAGGTATGTCAGGATCGTGTCAAATGGAAGTCCTTGGTCTCTGCCTACCCCTCTGGGTGACAGGCGTGAGTGTTTATGCTTATAATGCTAAATAATCTCAACAACACCCATATGTAAACCATTTTTGTAATTTATCAAGTTTTATTTTAAAAAATGACCCTCGACGTTGACGCTTACAAAGCATTTTTTCCGAGCGTGTGCTCGGTATAGCTATCTCACAATTTGCGTATTATGAACTCATTGCATCACTTTCATTTTGACACTCCCTCAATCGCTAGTGAGATTCGCCGACAAAGGGATAAGCCACGCCCTCAAAACTAATCAAGGTATCTTCTTAAGTGGCTTACAATGCTCCATAATAACATAATTATAATTTTGCTTCTAAAATCTGTAAACCACTTCACATTTTGAATGATTTCCGGATCTATTATTTAAATTAGAAGTGTTAAGTCCAATCTGTATAGGGTTTCTTTGTACAAAATATTAATTTGATAAAGTAATTAATTATATTTCTACCGCGTTTACTTGGTATTAGTAAAGATATTGGTAAAAAAATGTAATTTACTCCATTGTTTTTTCAAACTGCCGTGGAAGGTATAAGTGTGGCTCACGATACCCGCTAATAAAAATAATACTAAACAGGACTTGAAACATAGAGGTTGTCTCATTTAATAACGTCGTTAGAAGGTAGTTTTGCGGAGAGATCAGGTGCAGAACCAACGCTTTTACATGCTCTCCGAGGCACGGGTGTGAAACATAACCTGTAGGGGTTAAGCTGGACAAATGAAAGTGCCTTCACTCTTCCAAGAATAAGTATATTTTTAGGGTTCCGTAGTCAACTAGGAACCCTTATAGTTTCGCCATGTCTGTCTGTCCGTCTGTCCGTCCTCGCTTAATCTCTGTGACCGTTAGCACTAGATAGCTGAAATTTGGTACCAATATGTGTATCAATCACGCCGACAAAGTGGAAAAAAATGTTTTATTAGGGTAGCCCCCCTATATGTAAAGTGGGAAGTGATTTTTTTTTTAATTTCAACCCTAACGTGTGATATATTGTTGGAAAGGTATTTAAAAATGAATAGGGGTTTACTAAAATCATTTTTTGATAATGTCAATAATTTCGGAAATAATCGCTCCAAAAGTAAAATACAATGTGTCCCCCCTCTAATTTTTGAACCATAAGTTTAGAAAATATGAAAAAAATCTGAAATGTAGAACTTTATAAGGACTTTCTAGTAAAATCATTTTGAACTTGGATGGAAACAACAGTACCCACTACCGGGAGCAGTTGCAGGAGCGCGGAGCGCTGCTGGAGCGCGAAAATAATGGATACCACTTTAAACTCATAAGTGGGAACACTTATTGTGACGGACGGGAAACTACGGAACCCTACACTGAGCGTGGCCCGACACGCTCTTGGCCGGTTTTTTTTTTTCTTTACACAAGGACGATTTACAATAGAGATATTATAGCACAAAAAAGAGAAGTTAAGAATCAATACAAGTAATTAAAAGCACAAAAAGAATTTAAGACATGAAGCCGGAAATAAGTTGTCGCGTAAAAGGCAACCGTTACTCCGGGGTAACGCTGCTGCCGGTAAAAACGAAGACGCCCGAACTGTCACGAAAGCAAACCGAAAGTAGCCGAACATTTTCGACCGCAACCGACACGAACATCGCGTCGGCGTGTGCGACGTTCAATATATAAAAAAATTAAATTGCATGTCGCCACACACCAACTTGCTGTTGGGCTGCTAGTGCGAAGAAAAGATGAAAAACTTATTTTGACCCGACCCTTGATTCGTACCCGGGACCGCATTATCAGTAGTCGTGGTTACAAACACTTTTTTTTTTAAACGTTACCCCTACACTAGGATTTTCTCCTGTATCGTGGGGGCAGTTTACAAACATAAATTGCACAAGGACAAACATCCAGACCCGGAACAGTTATTTGTAGGCCATACAAATACTTGTTCCGTGCGGGATTCGAACCCGCGACCCCCAGCGCAGCCACTCATTTCTAAGCCACTGCGCCACGGAGTCGTCAACACTATACCAACGTAGCAGTTAACAAAATATACAAATATTAAGGGAAAATGAAAGGTTGCTAAGTAGCAATAGATCCGGTACATTCAAATTCTTTCAGACAAGCCAAAAGATATAAGAAATAAAATTAATCGACTTTTCCGATACGATACGACTTAGAGACCTCCAACAAAAGATCTTACTCCTTTCTAAAAGGCCGGCAACGCACCTGCAATTCCTCTGGTGTTGCGGTTGTTCGTGGACGACGGTAGTCACTTACCATCAGGTGAGCCGCATGCTCATTTGCTTTCTCCTCTAAGTATTAAAAAAAAAGATTCACGGTAGGGTGCACTATACTAATGGATGCCATACACGATCCAGTTTACCGACAAGTTTGCAGCGCGCTTGAAGTGGCGTCCGATTTGCAGCGCGTCCATATATAAAACTGCATGGTGCATGGTATCAATAATAAACGATAACAACTTATGCACTAAAAATAAAACAGACTTTAGGCGACAGATCAGTTACTATAAATGAGTTTAAAAAAAAGAAATATCAAAGACAATTATATTTTTTAGGAAGGGTAAAGAAAGTGAGCCGGTTAAGTAAAAGGAACCTTGCATTTGGGTCCAACCATCAATAATAGAACCAGTCTAAATATATCAATTGCTGTTACATATTTTGTATTACGTATACGTGGTCCATTGTTAAATTGGTCCCGGGTTGTGACAATATCAGTTAAAGGGATTTTTCGTCGAGAAATTCTCAGTAGAAGCCCTGAATCATTTATACGTGGTAGAGCTACGCTGCAGCTATATTATAGTTGTAGCACGAACGGGTTGGCTCGACCGGGGAAGAACCACACTCTCACAGAATACCGGCGTAAAATAGCAGTTTAAAAATGCTGTGTTTAGTATGGTGAGTTTAGAGATCCGAAGACCCTTTTTTACTGGAAACGAGGCATTCCATCTTAGTCTTCAACGGTGACAACACATCTGCGTTTTGATTTGATTAATCGAGGATAAATGTAGATGTCTATGGGCCACAGCATCCACTTACCATGAGATGAACTGTGTGCTCTTTTGTCGCCCTTATTCTATTTAAAAAAAATCTCTCCTATTCTCTCGGTTTCCTGTCGTATCAGACTGTGATTGTGAGAGTGTAGGAGTGTAAACCTATGTGTAAATTATAAAATTCAGCGTCCTTTATTTAGTTCTCAAGACTTGTCTTTTTCTAAAAATGTTAGATTTAAAGGCACTACTTTTTTACGATATTTTTATAGTAGAGGTGGCAAACGCATATGGCAGCATATGGCTCACCTGATGATAAGTGAATACAGCCGGCCACGAACAACTGTAACTCATACTCACACAATCGGCCACTATAATTCTGTCCTGTGCAGATGGCTTCGTTGAGATTGGGTGTCTAAATCGAATTCGGTCTGTGGGATATACATACTCGCAGGTCCAGCTGATTAACATTAGGTTAAGAAAGCATGTTTAAAATAATAATTACACATGGAAGAGTCATTCTGCTGTTATATTATGGTTGTAGCACGAATGGGTCAGCTCGACCGGTGAACAACCATATCCTCAGAGAATACTAGCGTAAAATAGTAGCTTAACGCTGTTGCTTGATATGGAGACCTATTTTACTGGATACGAGGCGTTCCATCTCAGTCCTCAGGCGCGACAACGAATCTGCATTTTGATCCTGAATGGGGGATAGATGTAGATGTCTATAGGCCACAGCATCCACTAGAAAGATGTTTGCTCGCTTAATATGTGTAAAAAAATATACGTATTGACTCACCGTTAATAGAATCGATGAACTTCTGTCTGATTTGTTCTGTAATATTAATTATATTACAAGTATATATCAACTATATCTTTATCTAATATATAAAAAATAATGTTTGTTTGTTCGTATTGTATGCGCTGCTATACCGTTAGTCAGATTGCAGTAAATTTTAAACAGTTCTCAACTGTCCGATTATTTTATAATGGCTTTGTTTACTACGACAGGATACATTTTAATGAATTATCGGTATTTTTACCGAATTTTACAGATTTTTCTCTTTTTTTTTTTTTTTAGTACTGTACATAGACCTGGCCCATTTTGAAACATTTGCTTTACAATCATATTTTCACAATTATTCCTTCGGCAGCAGCAACGCGTAGATTTTATAATTGTGTATTGCTTGCTCCAACATAGGAGATAGAATAGTTTCTACTATTGTGAATTTAAGTTTTTTTTTTAAATGACAAATGGTGATATGAAAGGGCAGAACAACGTTTGCCCGGCCAGTATGTAAAAAAGGCATCCATGACTTTTTCTGCCACCAGGGCGGCGTCACATAAAAATGAGGCGTATACTTGACAGATTTCATAGCGAGAAAATTATTTCATTCGAAAAATTTAAAGATTAATGTATGGAGTGTAGAAGTAAGGAGTACAGACTGTGTATTAAAAAGTGTCCATAGAAAACCGTTAAATAAGGGTGGCGCCACTATAGCTATGGGCTATATTTTAAAGAACGCACCAAAAAATATTAGTGGGATAGACGACTTTTTCGAGGTTATATTTACTAAATAAAATTATTTTAGATTTTAGAGCTACTGAGCAGTTTAGCAGCACACTTACACCGTCGACAACTGCTAAGTTCATTTCATCCCAGTAGCTACTCCAGCGCTGTGTGTGGAGAGTTTTTGAACTGTCATTTACTGCTTACAGATGACCACTTTTTCAACTATTCTACTATGGGAGTTGGTCCTCCTTACTTCTACATTCCATAGATTAATGTTTCTATCCATACCATTAGTTATATTTATATAAATTACATTAAAAATAAATAAACTAAAACCCCAGGTATTCATAAAAGTAGAAAAATTAAAATAAGAGTTAAAAATTTGCAAAAAATTGAGAGCGTACCCACCGAGACATTGTTTTGGGTAATAATTTAGTAATTTAGAAACTAATAAACTTTTATTTAAAACCAAATTTTCAATTAAATGACATTGTGTAACAGAACACTTCACCTCAGAGTGAACTAGCGACATCTGGTGACAGGAAGATTATTAGCCCTCATTGAATGGGTTAACATTTATTTTTTACTTTTTTCATTTTACTTGCCATACTCTGACATATTAGTTGCCAGTGTTGTTTAAAAAATAAAAGGTGACACAGATATTGCTTTTACGTGGTAAAGCGTATCATAGATGCAACACAAATCGGTCGCTTTGACCGGGAAGACCACGTTCTAACAGAATACCAGCGATCACCAGATTAAAAAAAAACTAAGTTGATATATCATCTTTCACACCCACAACCAACTTAGTACAAATAAAGCTATAAATTCCTTGTCAACTCTTAGCAATAAGATGGAATACCTCACAGCCGGTGAGTAGGGTTGCCACCCTTTGCCACCCGTGCCACCCTGTAGGGTTGCCACATATATAGTATCGTACTATATTCCAGTCAATTGTATTATATATTAAAGAAAAATTATATAGTACGAATAATACTATATTTTTATCCCTAATTCAATTGTTGTGCTTTTTATATTAACTGTGATTAGAAGTCAGAAACAAGAAAGTTTTACGGAAATAATATTTACCGTCATGATAGTTTATTATTATATTAGATGATATAATAATTTTATTAAAACTAATTGTTAGTTTATTTTATTATGAATATAAATTGCTCAGACACGTATAAATATTTTAAAGGAAATAGATAATTGGCAGCCAAAGCAAAGAGCAATAACAAATATTAAATAGAAAAGTACATAAAGATTAGAAATGAATGTGTACTTCTTTTTCTCCTGAATTTCTAAATATTTGCAAACTTTTTGGGAAAAATATTATATTTGTTCAAAAAAAAAGGCGGCAACCCTACCTGTAAGGATGCTAGCTTTCTATAACCTTCGAGACTGGAACATAAATGCCCTTTGGGGGAAGAAATAGATAAACAGCAGTTTACGGCGGCCAATGTCACAGTTTACGTGGACATTTTAGGCAGCCGTGGCACGGACATTTTAGGCAGCAGCTTACGGCGGCCAATGTCATTGTTTACGTGGACATTTTAGGCAGCCGTGGCACGGACATTTTAGGCAGCAGCTTACGGCGGCCAATGTCATTGTTTACGTGGACATTTTAGGCAGCCGTGGCACGGACATTTTAGGCAGCAGCTTACGGCGGCCAATGTCATTGTTTACGTGGACATTTTAGGCAGCCGTGGCACGGACATTTTAGGCAGCAGCTTACGGCGGCCAATGTCACAGTTTACGTGGACATTTTAGGCAGCCGTGGCACGGACATTTTAGGCAGCAGCTTACGGCGGCCAATGTCATTGTTTCCGTGGACATTTTAGGCAGCCGTGGCACAGTTTATACCAGAACGACTGCGACGGTAATCTCTGAATGTAATGAATGGAACTTTTTATTTAAATAGTGTTAGTTATGACAATTTTTTGTTTTTATAGCAGAAGGGTGACAAATGAGCACACAGTCCACCTGATGTTAAGTGGTTGTTCTGGCCAATTGCAAAATACAAATGCGTTGTCACCCGTGAGGTATAAGACGGAATGCCTCGTTGCCAGTAAAAAGCGTCTCCGGTTCTCTACACTCACCATACGAAACAGCAGCCTTAAGCTGCTGTTTAGCGTTAGTATTCTGTGAGAGCGTGGTCCTTCCCCGGTCGAGCTAATGGAGCTGCAGCATGGCTCTACCACGTAAACAAATATTTATTATTATTATTATATCGGACTTCCCCAAACGCAACGATGCCACGCTGAGCTGCCTCGCTTGTTTCGGCAACCGCAGCATTATATTATTTTGAATTTTTTTTTTTTTTATTTATTAAAGCATCACCAACATTTGTATACATTGTTAAATTATAATTTACATACATACATAGATAGGGTATTACTTTAAATGCTACAAACTATTATAGTTTATTACAACATGCACTGGAATAAACATCAAGAATATTACATAGTTACAGAAAACCAAAACGTTAAAAAAAAATACAAAAACTTAATCTATTACATTTGCATAATGTTTGAGTAGTTCTTTTCTGAGCTTGTTAGGTGAGTCGGAATTAATATCAAAAGAGTGGGGAAGTTCATTGACCTATTTACTTAACCTAGAGATCGGGGAATTAGCGCCAAATACTGTTTTACGAAGAGGTGATCTAATAGTAATTACTCTCTTACGGGGGTATCTATGAGGTACGCGAAATTTTATCTTATTCAACAATTGAGGGCAGTTAATTTTATTATTCAATAATTTGCTTACGAAGAGTAAGTCGGATATTTGTCTGCGATTAGCCAAGGACGTAATTTTGAAAAAAGATAGCTGTTTTTGTGAATTGTTGGGCTATTTCACCAGTAAACCTGAGTTGCCGTGCTTGGAAGGCGGGTGGGTCTGTCTCCTGTTGCAGTTTACCTCTGCCGCACCTACGACACCCACAGGAATATGGTGTAGCGGATTATACCACCACTACAAGGCATAATTTAAACGACAAAACTGAATATTTTACGTGGTAGAGCTATGCTGCAGCTATATTGTGGTTGCAGCACGAATGGGTCGGCTCGACCGGGGGTAGGACCACGCTCTCACAGAATACCAGTAAAATAGCACCTTAATGCTAATGTGTTTCCTATGGTGAGTGTAGAGAACCGAACCCTTTTTACTGGAAACGAATCATTACATCTCAGTCTTCAGGGATGGCAACGCGTCTGCATTTTGATTCTTAATTGAAGATAAATGTAGATGTCTATGGCCCACAACCACTTACCATCAGGTGGACTGTGTGCTCGTTTATCACCCTTATTCCATTGAAAAAGTAATTATATCAATATTTAAAATACTTACGAAGGTGGTTAGTGTGCACTTCACCCTGTTTCAATATATTGGCTAAAAGAAAATAATTAAGATTGTTAAAGTGAATTCTTTATGCACGTTAAGCACTTCTGGGATGGGGAAAAGGCACTGAACTCTCGTGAACGTCACGCTAAGTGAAATTATGAACTGTTCATTTCTGACGTACAGTCCTACGACTGTCAGTTTTATTTTATTTTTTTTGACCATTTAAGCCCACTCTTTACTTCGTGCGTCATTATTTATCGTTCAGTGCTACTGCTAGTTAAAATATCCTTTAATTTATTATCTATGAAAAACAGAATATTTCATATTCAAGATTGTTACAGTTACCGTTGCCCCGCCCCCTCCCATAAATTGCCTCACAATAGTAACTAGTAGGATAGTTGCTATCATTAACTTTCGTCTTACTTGCATTCACTTTTATTCCCCTTTCTTTTAATGACCTGTTCATTAATGTAACCATCATTCGCAACTCGGTTTGCGTACTTTTTTACTTTTCAAATTAAAAAATTCAAACGTTTAATTCAAAATTATGTTTTATTTGACCAACGATTTAGTTTTTCTTCACCGCCGAAGATTTGGTAAATCAGCACTTAAAATTGCAATTAACAATTTCATTGGTGCCGGCGGGGATCGAACCCGGGTTGCTGGCGTACTGTGAAATTTACAAAGAGCGCTTAGCCTCTGATCTACCATGGTTGTATAATGATTTCTTATATCTACACGAACACTACACATTTAAATAAAACTAATTCTTATGGATTTTATCGCGTAAGTTAACTTTTTTATATACCCGACGTTTCGAGTATTTTGCTGCACCCATGGTCACAGGGTGGAGGGGGGGGGGGGACTGAGCGCTCGACATCTCAATGTCTTAGTTAACCACGGTTACCTCCAGATTAAAATTATTAATTTTGTTCCCATCTACGCAATATGATCTTACCTATACTATCTTGTATTCTTGCAGTTGTGTGTTTGGGTTGGGATTTAATTTAACTAACTACTCGTATAGGATCCCAAGCAGATGGTAGCACCCAGCCATCTTCTCTATTGAAATTAGGACGTTTTTTGATTTCAATAGCCTCGCGAATCATCCTTGGAAGGAATCGGTGTTCTTTAGCGAGGATTTGTGGTCTATCAAATTTGATGCAGTGACGGGGGCGTACCACGGTTACGTGAAACATAATTAATTACATTCAAAACGAAAATTGAGTTCTGCGTATTGGGTATAGAGAGTGCACCTGTGCTTGTGTATACGACATTTGGGCACTATAATCCTGTCCAGCGCTGATGGCTAGTCTGCGTTGAGACAGGCCGTCGTGACCGCAAATTAGGTTTTGGGGATATTATCATCAGTTGGACTGTGTGTTTGTATGTCGGCCTATCCTCTAAAATATAAACTATTTTCATACTTACCAATCACAGTTGAAATAGGACTTACTGCAAAAATATCTTTAATTAGTTTCGATGTCAACTTTAAATCAGGTTAAAAAGATTTTGCTTCATTAACCTAATCCATTACATATAGCATACAAAAGTCTCTGCTAATACTACGTCCCTGCTGAACATTGCCTCCTGCATAGACTACCCCTAAGGGGTGTTTTGTCATAGCTGACGCGCCTGACGAGCAGGTCAAGGTCAACCGCAGGAAGTTGTTGCTGTCCATCACCTGTTTTAATCGTTCTATCACCTCTTAACACACCCACGGGAATATATGGCATCGTGGATAGTCTTACACCGTTACTACACTGTTTGTGTTATTACTTCTGACGTCATTTCCGATTATTCAATTTGTAGCAATTTTTTTTGTATCATATATATTAGTAACATTTATTTTCCGCTTTATTTATTTCTGTATTTTTTTTTAATAGGAGAGAGAGGGCAAATGATCATACGGCTAACCTGATGGTAAGTGATTACCGCCGCACATGAACACTGCAACAACAAGGGAATCGCATATGCGTTGTCGGCATATTAAAAGGAGTAGGCTCTTTTCTTGAAGGTCCCTAAGTCGAAAAATCTCTGGTGTTAGTAGATTCCATAAGGAAGTTGTGCGAGGTAAAACACTTTTTTTTTTAAATCGCACAGAGGTGGACCAGTGAGTTTAGTTGCTATGTGCGATGGTGAAATATGAAGTCTAAGTTGTTCAATTTATGCTATTTTCTTCAATTTTTAAAGCGAATAAATCAGCCATTATTATGAAATTCCCACACCTTGTTCTGTAGTAGCTGTTTACTGCAGATTTAGTTGAACTGGGTGCCATTTAAGTACAAATTTTTTATAATTTAATTAATCTGAAAAAACTATATGTGTGTACCAATTAGGCACTAAATCCTGATTAAGAGGTAAACTAGTTAGGATGTCTAGAATTACGTAAAGTCCAATTCAATGATCAGTCAGGGTGACTAATCACTTTCTTTGCACTGCTCCTTATTTAACAGTGTACCAGTTATTTAACAATAATTACCAATTATAGTACGTGAGGATACTATGGTCATTCGGTTAACATGGTATCTTGCTTGTTTGCATTGATGATACCATAGCTCTTCATCAATCAAACATTAAGGGGTCAAAATGGCGCTACTTCATCGACGCCATTTTGACAGTTGACATTATAGTAAATGTTTTAGTCGATTGTAGTATTTGTAGAGGGTCGTTAATTTTCTTTAGGTTGATTTTTCGAAGTGTTCCTAATTATTTCCGGAGCTTGTTTGCTATTTTTTTCTTGATATGTTAGTTATGGTATACCTACGACCTTATGTTTTTGTCTCTGTTCTCCCGCCAGTTTTGGTTTTATAGGGCGGCAAAGCTTAAGGTGATCATATTATTCTCACGTAACTTAGTACCAGTTAGGTACTAAAATTTAACTCAGTCATCAAATTTCTCTTATGGTCCAGAGGTGCTGACGCTCAGGATTAGTTATTATTAATCAGATTTTTATAGTTACGGAAACTTGTATTGCTTATGTATTGTGCTAATACTGAATAAATAATGAATGAAAGAAAGAAAAAATTAAAAATATAATTTTTTTCTTTCTTTCATTCATTAATTTATGGGAAAACATGAGATCCTTCTGATACTTCCCATAGTCCCCTCTTACCATAGCGAGGAGAAGAAATAGGGTTTTAGACCACCAACGAATTATTTACATAATGTTTGTCTTACTATTAGGGGTGGAAGCCGTGCAGAAAACGACGCTGATCTGTAACAGAAAAATTAAATCCAAAATATACAAAAATTAGGTTCAAAAATCAGACCAAACATCCGGAAAATAGACATTAAACGGTTAACTGATATACGAGGAACTTTTTATAGAATAAGGGTGACAAACGAGCACACAGTCCACCTGATGGTAAGTGGTTGCTGCGGCCCATAAACATCTACATGTATCTTCTATTAAGAATTAAAATGCAGATGCGTTGTCACCCCTAAGCACTAAGGTGAAATGCCTTGTTTCCAGTAAAAAGGGTCTCTGGTTCTTTACACTCAACTATACTAAACATCATCATTAAGCTGGTATATTACACTGGTATTGCAAGCGTGGTCCTCCCCCGGTCGAGCTGAATCACTTGTGCTACGACCATAATATAGCTGCAGTGTGGCTCTACCACGTATTGCCTAGCAAGCTGCTTATCTTATTATTGGATAGGATTTCTTTCCAGGAAATAGAGTGAATGGGGCTCTACACTCTATTATGAAGAATCAGAATTTGTCAAAAAAGGCACTAATGGTAATTCATAATGCTGTGTTAATCCCCACTATAACGGATGGTAGTTAAAGTTGGGTGTGGCAGAAAAAGTACGAAAATAGAATAAATGCCGTAGAAATGTGGTCTTGAAGGAGTATGCATATGTGAACGGCAGAGTCAGGAAGGGACGACCTAGAATAAGGTTCATCGACGAAATTGGCGATATTTTGAAAATGGGCAACATTAGGAGTACCCTTAACCGACGAGCATATATGCGTAGATATATGGATGTAAGGGAGGCGAGAGAGATGTCAGGATTGTGCCGAATGGAAGTCCGTAATCTCTGGGTGACAGGCGTGAGTGTTTATGTATATATGTATAAAAGTACATAGCTGAATTAGAAAACAGAATAATTGGAATTAAAATTATTACATTTAGATTTACAATTGAGTCAAGGCAGCCTCCATCTATCCATGTATCATTCCATCACAGCCCTTAATAGTCCAATCACAGGCTTCCTCATAAATAGCCTGATAGGGCGATTTTGCCATAATTGCCATGCTTGGCAGGAAGGTTGGCAACGGCAGTTTTTTATCATCCAAAGTTTTTAATAGGAAAACGCCGCTGCCCATCCTTAGTTTCAGTTTACTTCTGTCTTACGACACACGGGATGATATGGGATAGTGGATATCCTTATACTGCAAGTACATGGTACAGAAGGCAGCCTTGTCTGCGCCCTTAACCGACCCTTGACCGACGAGAGTCTATGCGTGGATATATGGATGTAAAGAATGCGAAAGAAGTGTAAGTCAGTATCTGTCTCTGCAGTCGCTGCCTACCCTCTGGGTGACAGGCGTGAGTGTTTATAATATGATATTTATGATATGATTTCTTTCCTGCCTAAGAGTCCGTCTTGATAGTACCTAACTTGAAAATCCACCTGAAATTTACATTCCCTCATAGTAAATGTCTACTGCAGCCATGCAACTAAGTTTAACCCAAAAAGGAAGTTACAAATACGTTGTCACCTCTGAAGATCTTCCTCTAAGATGGAATGCCTCACAGCTTTTAAACATACTGGCGCTGTACACCGTTCAAACCTTAGGTAACTCTGGACCACGCTTTGTGGCATTCCTTGGGGGAGGCCTATGTTCAGCAGTGGAATTGTGATGGTGTGATGGGCTGTAATGATGATGATGATGAAAACATTTTTTTTATAGGATAGGGTGACAAACGAGCACACAATCCACCTGATGGTAAGTGGTTGCTGCGGCCCATAGACATCTACATCCATCTTCCATTACAAATCAAAATGCAGATGCGTTGTCACCCGTGAGGACTGAGATGGAATGCCTCATTTCAGTAAAAAAGGGTCTCCGGTTCTCTACACTCACCATACGAAATACAGCAGCATTAGGCTACTATTTCACGCTGGTATTCTGTGAGAGCGTGGTCCTTCCCCGGTCGAGCCGACCCATTCGTGCTACAACTATACTACTAATATAATTGCAGCATGGCTCTACCACGTAAAAAACAATCGTAAAACTCTACAAGAACTGGGGGACCCTTCACTAGATTGATCCCAATAAGAAATGCAGGAAGCTATTAAATAAAAACATTTGTTCTTACCACAAGAAACACGAAAGCACTTTTCATTTTGGTAGCACTGTAGAGAACTTTTTACGAATAATTGACCCTCTCTATCCAAGTAATCCAAATACGATCAATTTAACAGCCCGCTCGTATTTATAATACAGGTAATAAAATATAGATAATAAATATTTTATGGGACATGTGCGTCACGATCTTCACAATCTAATGTTGCAACATCGATTGTATTTTATTGATATTTTAATTTCTTTTTTTTTTAATATATTATAACGGTGACTATCGTTAGTCGTGTACACAGTCTATCTTATGGTAGGTAGATGCTGTGACACATAGACATCTACATCTGTCATTGATTAAGAACTAAAATGCGTTATCACCCCTGAGGACTAAGATTGAATGACTCTTTTCTAGCAAAAAGCGTCTCCGGTTCTCTACAGTCACCACACTCTTACAGAATATCGACGTAAAATAGCAGCATAATACTGTTGTGTTTCTTATGGTGAGTGCAGGAGAACCGTAGACCCTTTTTACTGGAAACAAGACATTCCATCTTAGGCCAGAGAGTGACAACGCATCTGTATTTTGATTTGTAATCGATGGTAGATGTAGATGTCTATGGGCCACAGCAACTACTTACAATCAGGTGGACTGTGTGCTCTTTTATCACCCTTACCTTTAAAAAAATGCATATAATACCGCCATCTATAGGAGCTTTCGGGCATTTCACACTGTCGCTTTTTGCGACCCACGGGACGAAATGTAGTGAAGGGTTCTTAAGCAGTGCTACCATAAGGTACACACAAATAATCAGTCTTTAAATTTAAGTTTACAGATTTTATAAATATTTTTTCAATCAAAAAATCGTTCAATTCTGTTTATTTTAACCTTATTCCCGTTATTTATTATTTAATATTATTCCCGTTATTTGTTTATTTATAAAAGGGCATTTAATTATAGTACGTAAGGGTACTATGGTCATCCGGATAATATGGTCACTTTCTTATAACTCAAAAACTACAGCCTTGTTTACATAGATGGCTGTGATATACGTACGATAGCTCTTCATCGGTCAATCGAATAAAGGGTCAAATATGTGCCATTTTGACAGTTGTTATTATAGTAAATATTTGAGTCGATTTAAGTATAGTTTAGTGTAGTTAGTTTTTTTTTAAGTTGATTTTTCGAAGTGTTCATAATTATTGCCAAGGCTGGTGTGCTCTTTTTTTCTTAATATGATAGTTATAGTATACGGATTTGCGTTTTTGTCTCTGACCTCCTCCTAGGTTAAGCTTTATCGCCCTATAAAACCATATAGGGCGGCAAAGCATAACCATGCTACGCTCACGTACCTTATTTAAAATCATATAATTCACAATAGAATGGCTGTCAACTTTATTTTGTACGAAGTTTGCGTCGCCAAACCCGATTCGCTGTGTTAACAGACTGAGTAAATTTACACATTTTAAACTTTTTATTAATGTATAAGATCATCATGTTTAAATTTTAATACATATTTGTTTGTAAATAGGGTGCAATTTGGCATATTCTAAGTAATTTGCATGCGAAATTTGGAAACGATTGTTACGTTAAAACACATCCCGTGACATTAATACGTGTGAATTGACGTGTTAGTGACATTTTAGTGGCTACACCGGCTTCACCCACTCCCCCGTTCTATTATGTATGTATTATAGTATTCTATGATTAAAATAGTGGGCAAGCTAATATAACTAATATGTTTTTGATTATTATTTTTAACACAAAAATGAGACTACCGTTATCGTTACAGCCTATTAAAGTCCACTGATGAACATAGGCCTCCCCTTTAGATTGCCTCATAGGGGGAAATATTTGCCATAGTTGCCACGCTTGTGGGTTGGCAATCGCAGTTTTTTTATTTTTACTCATTATTAGGAAGACGCTGCTGCCTATCTAATGATATGTTTCCCTCTTCCCTCTGTCGCATCTTTCGCCACCCACGGGATCATATGGAGTAGTGGATATTCTTATACCGTGTTTCGAAGTGTAGATATGAGGCATTCCATCTTAGTCCTCACGGGTGACACCGCATCTACATTTTGATTCTTAATCAAGGATAGATGTAGATGTCTATAGGCCACAGCATCCACTTACCATCAGGTGGACTTGTGTGCTAGTTTGTCACCCTAATTCTAAAAAAATTAATACCAAGCGTTAGTCACTGTGTAATCAAACAGTTAATGATGTAGATAATAAAATTACTCATCACGAGCTATCATGAGTAATGTATTTAGCGAGCTTGCGTAATGATTTCACGTTATCGGTCGTCAGAAATATAATAATATGTCAATATAAAAATATTACATGTGAAATGTGACAAACCCTCTGTGTAGACAAGGGATGTAATTACCCGTCTCGTGTTACTGTTTGAAGTATATTTCGGAATATCACAAGGTCAAGATAACAATTAAAATGTTGTATAAATAGATACATTCAAATATCATCATCATTACATCCCTTCACAAGTCCACTGCTGAACATAGGAAGGAAAGTCTCATTCCTCCTCAGTCTCCTCCCCCAAGGAAAGTTCTGAGCCACCTGCATCCATCGACTTCCTGCATGTCTTACCAGGTCGTCACTCCATCTAGTGGGAAGCTGCCCTACACCTCGCCCATTAAGCTGCCACTCGAGAATATATTTTCTTTTTGTCGTTGTCGGTTTTTCGAGCTATGTGGCCGGCCCATTGCCACTTCAGCTTATTAATCTGTTGGGATATGTCGGTTACTCTGGTCTAGTTCTACTACGGATATCCTCATTTCTAAGTTTATCACGCAGAGAAACTCCGAGCATCCCTCTTCACATAGCTTGCTGAGCGAACTTTGCTTCCTCATACGGCCTGCATTCATAGATAATATATACGTATTGTTAGGAGATAAAGATGGTAAAAGTATTAAAGCTTATAGATTCAAAGAATCATTTACCAGAAATTCAAATTGTTTTAGAAATTCTGAAAAATATCTTCGTGCTAATAAAATATCTTGTGTCATCCGATATTTCGAAAATTCTTTACTCTTTCTTGGATATATTTACACAAAAACAAATTTCTTCGTGATATGATACTGATGACGAAATTATAATTTAATATCTATTCTATTTGTCAACCCTGAATATTGATTATTATATACTACAGAATATCCCAGAAATCGACGTCAACCCCAAATTCGGTGATAGGTCAAGTCATTATAGTTAACAGAAATATATAAAAAAAACTTTGCAACGTATTTTAAAGATTACAGGCATTTATAAAAAAAAAAACGAGAAAATCTACACCCCGCGATGGTCTTTAACTTCAGTTGCTGTGAATTTTAACTTTTTTAAATGTTTTTTTTTTATGGAGGAGGGGGCAAACGAGCATGCGGCTCACCTGATGGTAAGTGACTACCGCCGCCCATGATCAACCGCAACACCAGGGGAATTAAGGATCTCCTAGGTGTGCGTCGTTTGTGTTTAGCAGTGAACACATACAATCGCCGGTACGACATACTCCGCCGATCGTTGAGTCCCGTGTTTCCGTGAGGCGTCGAGGTCACCGGCCGCTAGGCAGATTCTTGGCACTTTAAGCGTTCCGTGCATTTTGTACCTAGTCGCGTTTTAAAGTGCCACCACCGCACTTCCCCCAACCCTTTTGTTGCAAAAGGGGTAGGCAGTGCCCCAAGTGTGGATAGCCACTTTTTATTATTACCACCATCCGCGTCGCGCATCATCGACCGGCTGGTATATAGATAGGGCCCTTGATTACCACTGACTGTTAGGGTAGGTTAGGACATGTCAGGTAGGGATAAGGGGGAACCCACCGGACCGAAAAGGTGTGTTGGATCGACCACTACCGGGCTAGCATGAGCAGGGGATAAAAATTTTATCCACCGATTATATCCACTGACAAGGGATAAAATTGTCTTATCCCTATGTCAAAGCTTTATCCACCCTGCGAGCATGGGCCTATGGTGGATATAATATCGACAGTAGATAAACTTATCCCCGCGCATAGATAATATACGATAGCAAAGATGTTTTATAAAACATCTTTGTACGATAGTATAAAGCTATAAACTATACTAGCTATAAACTTCTTTTAAGATTAAGTAGATTTACATGAACTTATATTTTCTTTTACCTTTTGTTTATATATTGCTAAACTGTTAATGATTTTTGTTAAACAATATGTCATTTATGATATTTGTTATATTTATTTTAAGCGTATTTCTGCCTTGTTTTTATTTTTTCTATTATTCTAATTCTTTTTTTATTTTCTTTTGTATAATATTTAAGTTAAGTAAAATTGCTTGTATCAAATCGCAGGTATTACTTCGCTTGTGATAGCATTTATTAAAAAATATGTGTCTAGAATTAAGCCAATTGCGAAACAGGACAATACAGACCCTTTGGAGGTGGTGTAACCTCTTGAGGAAATTAAAAAAAACTTATCCTCGCAATTACTGCCATTATAAGAAAATTACAAAATACATCAAAATTGATGTCTACTCTAAGTCACAAAGATTTAATTTTAATTGAAAATGATGAAGCATGAAGAATAAAAATGTAATGATGTCAAAGAAAACAAGGAATAAATAATTTTATAATCATGAGTATTGTGTTATTTGTATTCCTAATATTATGTATATTAGTTTTTAAACTTGTATTTAATATTATGTATATTAGTTTTTAAACTTGTATTTACCTACACAAGAGGCTAATTAAAGTATATTGCTCCCCACATTCTAATGATGGCCCCAATAACTTAGCTCAAGTATTTGCTGATTATTTGTTGTTTGAACAACAGCCATGCCATGGTCTTGAATCGTACCTCTCTCGTAGGTAACTACCATCTGCCAAGAGACTGAGATGTTACTATAGTTACATAAGCCACATGTATTGATTGCAAATATACGATGTTTTTGGACAAGGTGGTTGTAATAGATGCTTACTTCAATATGCACTGGTAGTCCATCCACAGAATTAATAGGCTTTAAAGCCTCATAGAGTTCTTTACACAAATACAAAACAATCTTTGAGCATCCGAAACCGGCGTAGAAATTCGTTGTCGGAGAATTCCAATAGATTAAGTATTCTGATCACGTATCGATCGCTGGTGTAATTTTCTTTCTTGTTTTTCAATTTCTGACACGAAAATGTAGTTGCAATAGGCTCTTGACATCTTTTTCGTATTAAAATGGTTTGAAGATAAACTTAGACCCACGTCCGCAAAAGAGGATAAAATTGTCCCTTTCAAATGTCAAAAAGGGATAATTTTTTCTCTTTCCCTTGGCCTCATGCTACGGACGGGGAGATATATGTCTACTCGTTATATCAAACGGGAATATACTATAGAGATAAGACAATTTTATCTCTTGTCACTGGATATAATCGGGGGATATAATTTATGTCTCTTGCCCATGCTCGCAGGGTGTAAAATTAAGCAAGGGATAAAAATTATATCCTCTCCCCAGGGATATATTGTCCCCCGCCCATGCTAGTCCGGCTGGTTGTGAGGGATCTGGCGAATCCGGAGCGCACGAGAATAGTGTCATCCTTCTCGCAGATCCCCCAAAGAAAACCTGTCTCGCCGCAGAAAGAGCCCGCACCGGGTGTCGCGCTCACGCCGGCCGTGTCTGAGCACACGGTCAGGCAGGAACCGTCGCCGCAGCAGCAGCGCGCAAAGAAAACGGCCAGACGCCACACCCTACCGGAGACCGAGGCCTCTTTACTCGAAAAGAGGCAGAGAATCGGCTCAAACCTTTCTTCCTCCGATGCAACAACATCTTCATCGGAGGATGAAGATCACCATACGACTAGGAAGACGGTGCATAAGTCACCACCTAAGTCGCCTTCACCACCACAACGCCCCCGCTCCATGTCACCAGATCGGCGTAGCCATGATTCGGCCCAGTATGAGCAGGGGGGCGAAGAATCCTATAGCTGGGGGTCCACCACCTATGCGACCCTTGCAGCATCCGCCGGCAGATCAACGCCGGTGGCGACAACAAATCCGTCCGGGCTTCCGCAGGACGATGGCCAACGGCCATCCACCAGCTATGCCCATATGGCAGCAGCACCAGCAGTGCCACGACCGCAGGCGGCGGTGAAGCCAGCCGATAAACCTGCTGACCAAGAGAGAGCTAGATACCCGCCTATAGTGGCTGAATGCCTCCCGGATTAGAAGAGGCATTTTAAGGAGCAAAACCGAAAATTGGGCCACCCTCCCAAATGCCCGCCCATTCGGGGAGGGAGTTCGCTTCACGCTGCAGAGTGCCGACGAATTTCGTACCATCCAGAAGTACATGGTCGAACTTTCCAAAGAACTACCAAGTCTATCGTGGTACTGTTATACCCCGGAGGAGGATAAGCCTACCAAAGTGGGCATCTGGGGTTTACCAATGGGCACGGACACCACATCCATAGAGGAGGCAATTAGGGCAAAAGGCTTCCCCATCAAGTATGTGAAGGCGATCCCACCACGTAGGGGCAGACCTGGCTGCCTCTACTTCGCCCAACTGGATCACCTGAGCCTGGAGCAGCTCCAGGACTTATATAAGGTCGACGAACTCCTCTATATGAGAGGGGTCGTCATCGAGGCCTGGCAAAGGAAAGCAGGACCAGCCTAATGTCACCGATGCCAGGCCTTCGGGCACGCCTCCGCCAACTGCTTCAGGCCATCGAAGTGTGTGCGCTGCGCCGGGGAGCACATAGCAAGCCTTTGCCAAAAGCCTTTGCCTTTGTGGCAAAAACCACACGGCAAATGACCGCCGCTGCCCAGTCCTGAGGAGGACTGCTAGAAGGCAGGGGATTACTTTGCCGGGACTACTCCCGGAGGACCCGAATAGGATCCCCCAGAGTCGCCCAAAAGCGGTAACCATTCAGAAGGACGGGTGAGCTACCGTAACAGGGAAGGGTAGGCAATCAGCCCCCCCCCCTACCCGTAACACCTATGGAAACGGTGGAACCCGCAGAGGTAAGGGCAACCACCGGGGCGACCCTACAGCCCCCCGCCAATCCCGCCACAGAACGGCAACCCTCTAAAAAGAGGAGGCGGGAGAGGAGCAGGAAGAAGTCGCAGCCTCCTCAGGCTGTAACCTCTACCCCAACACCAGCAGGACCCGTAGCTTCACAGGCGCAGGTTACTCGGGAGATAGCTAAAAACAACGTGGGTAGAGTGCCAGAAAGGGCTCTATCAGAAAATAGAGCCCGCTCTATACATAGAGCGCGCTCTACCCACAAGCAAAGAGTGCAGGATGATCAACGCCCGAGCCAGTGCCAACGCCTTCATACAGGAGAACACCCACAGCCGGCCTAGAGACAGCAGACGCCATCCAACGTTTGGTTGGCATAACTATCGAGGTCGGCAGTCAGACCCTGGCCGACATAAGAGCCGGGACCGATCCAATAACAGCGGTCATGAAGGCGCTGGCAAACCTCCTGGCCCGGCATTACGGAGGAGAGTAACTTGCGCCTCCTCTATTGGAACCCGGACGGAATACAGCAGAAGTTGCATGTACTCCGCACAGTCGCCCAGCAGCAGGACTTACATGTCATTTTGCTGGGAGAAACAAAATTAAATCCTAAGACGCATTTAAAGCTGCCAAATTACTACCTATACAGAAGGGACGAGGTCACTTCTCAAGGGGCCGCCTTTAGAGGGACGGCGGTTCTAGTGAGGAGGGACATCGTCCATCAAGAGCTGGATTTACCAACATACCAGACAATGCGCTCTATCGGCATAAAAATGGAGGCGGCGGGCGAGGAACTAAGGATCTACGCAGCATACCGCCCGCCAGGGACTCCATTTTGCTCCTCAGACGTCCGGACGATAATGGAAGGCGAAACACCCACCATCATCGCCGGGGACCTAAACGCCAAACACCCGGCGTGGGGTCCAGAGTGATCACCCCGCCGGGTCATGCACTTTATCAAGACGCAGAGAACAACAATTATGACGTTTTAGGTCCCGAAGAACCGACACACGTTCCATCTGACCCACGAAAACGTCCGGATGTATTGAACATCGTGCTCACTAGGAACCTCAATTACCCGATAGTGGTAGAGGTGCTGTACGATCTGAACTCGCAGCACCTCGCGATTCTGATCACCCTTGGCATAAAGGCGGTGACTACGCCGCCCAGAGCATTCAAGACACGTATAGACTGGAGGCTCTACCATCAACACCTGCAGGAGAGACCTCCAGTCCACCATCCTATATGCACAGCGGACGATGTAGAGGCCGCTGCTACCAGAATCACCAAAAACATCCAGGAGGCCCTCCACGCGGCCTCTACGATCGTCCCGATTACAGCAAGGCGAGACGATCTGCCGCGAGAGATATGCGTGCAGATCAGGCGCAAGAGAGCGTTGAGGAAGCTCTGGGCGCGTACTCGCTGCCCAAGACTGAAGACGCAGTTGAACATCTTATCGGGGGAACTGTCGGTTGCAGTCCAGGCCTACATAGGAGAGGCCTGGGAGCGGCGCATATGGAAGGCGGATGAGCATGATGCGTCGCTCTATATAACTGAACCGACAGTTGACCAAAACCAGAACTCCCGTATGCCCGCTGACCAACAGCGCAGGTGAACGCTGCTACGATGCCAAGGGCAGAGCGGATGTCCTAGTAGAGCACTTTGAGGAGTAATTTATGCCGAACCCAGCAAGTGCGGAGTTCATGGAGCTTCATGCCTGGAAGGAGAGCCGCGTACAGGAGTTCCTGTCGTCGCCCGCGCCACCTCTTGCAGGAGAGTGGTTCATCTCCCCCCGCTGAACTACGGAGGACAGTAACCCGCGTGCAACCGAGAAAGGCGCCGGGGCACGACGGGATTACCAACGCTGCACTCCGACAGCTGCCCAATAGAGTCCTAGTAGAGATTGGTCGACTCTACAATGGGATATTGCGGACATCCCACTTCCCGGAGGACTGGAAGAAAGGCAAAGTTATCGTGTTGCCGAAACCCGGGAACAACAGGCGTAGAGCTGCCAGCTACAGGCCGATCACGCTATTACCGCACATAGCTAAACTGCTTGAAAGATTGCTGCTGAGACGTCTCCGTCCGTGTATCCAACTTCCGGCGGAACAGCACGGATTCAGGAGGGGTCACTCTACAGTCACACAGCTGACTAAAGTGCTGCACCTGCTTGCGGCAGAGTACAAACGAGGCCGCATATCGTTGGGCGTCTTTCTCGACATAGAGAAAGCGTTCGACCGGGTGTGGCACGCAGGATTACTATACAAACTGCAAGAACAGACCAGTGTCCCTCCTGCTATGTTGCGGCTAGTGGCGTCTTTCCTGGAAGACAGGAAGTTCTACGTCTGCGTAGAGGACGCCGAGTCCGCAACCAGATCCATCAGAGCCGGCGTTCCACAGGGCAGCTGTTTGTCTCCAGTCCTGTACGCGGCTTATACTAATGACATACCAACACTGGCAGGCAGGCTGCAAGAGTGTGAGGACGACGTCGAGCTGGCGCTATTTGCGGACGATAGCGCCTATTTCACCTCGTTCAGAAGAGCCCACATAGCCACTGCCAGGATGCAGCGTCTGCTGGACATGTTAACACCATGGATGGACGAGTGGAGGATGGTCGTCAACGTTGGTAAGACGACCGCTCTGCCCACTCGCCATCTCAGGATGTTACCACCTCCGCTGATCCTCAATGGCCAGAAGATCGCGTACCAGAAGGCTGTGACTTACCTTGGGTGCCGGATCGACAGTACGCTGCGCATGACCGCGCACATCGACTTCGTCGTCCGCAGAGCCAGATGTGCGCGGGTGATGCTCCGGCCGGTCCTGGCATCCAAGTTGCCGACAAGAACCAAGCTCCGGACATACAAGACGTATATCCGGCCTATCACCACCTATGCTCCGGCCTGGTACGCGCTTCTGAGCGACCCTCTGAGACGGCGACTACAGGCTCAGCAGAATCTGACATTAAGGACGATCGTCGGAGCAGGTCGCTACACCCGGAATGACGTCATAGCGGCCGATCTGAAAGTCGAGACCATCACCGACTTCGTGGCCCGGCTGGCGGCGGTATGTTGCTCCGATAACGGGCCACACGAACACCTCAACGGCTTCTTCGCCGTTGCACACCCGGCCCCCGGACGGGTGACCTCTTCCAAGAGAACTCCTCTCTATATCGATTAGAGAGTCGAGTAACAACCCACAATGCCGCTGATAGGCCAACTTTGACTTTTACCGGACAACCTCGAATTTGGACGATATCCTGAATTTTGACGCGACGTACGTTCGTAAAATTTAACGTTTAATGTTCTTTAAAATTTACAGCCAATTGCTCCAGTCCAAAAAGAAATGTAATTATTTTCTATAGTGTAATAAAAATAATCATGAAGTTTAGGTATGTAATCACTTATCATGTATATACGTACTGTTGAATATATTATCCTAACGTACTATACGTTAGGATAATATGGTCAATTCCTTATAACTCAAAAACTTCAGTTTTGTTTTCATAGAAGGCTCTATGATACGATAGCTTTTCGTCAGTCAATTAAATATTATAGGATCGCTGCTTTATCGACGTCATTTTGACAGCTGAAATTATAGTAAATATTTTGGTCGATTTTATTTTACTATTGTGTAATTGCTAATTATTTAGTTATTTTTTTAAGTTGATTTTTCGAAGTGTTCCTAACTTTTGCCAAAGCTTGTTTGTTTTTTTTTTCTAAATAAATACTTAATAAGTTGATCGAAGATAGCATACGACTTTGTGTTTTTGTCTCTGTCCTTCTGCTAGTTTTGGGTATATAGGGCGGCAAAGCTTAAGGTGACCATATTACCTTAAGTGAGAGTAGGTATACCTACCTATGTATGCATTATTTTTCATCATCATCAATATCACAGTATATCAAAGTCCACTGCTAAACTTTCGCCATAGTTGCCACGCTAGGCAAGGGGTTATTTTTGTTTATTAGTTTTTATTATTAGTTATTTAGGGACTGCGGTGTTTGTTATCTTGAAATCTCTATCTATCCCAAGTTATACCAGTCACTCGACTCCAAAGAGTCAATAATTTTTTCATGGGATCGCATATCATGTTGTTACTAAATGTTTTCATATTAATTGTATAAAATATTATATTGCTATTATTATTATTATTTAAAATGCTCCGCTGTGTTTATTGCTGGTTCTTCCTAGGACAGAAGCTTTTTCCGAAACAGTGATACAGGGGACACAGTCAACCTGATGGTAAGTGGTTGCTGTGACCCATAGACATCTACATTTATCCTCGATTAAGAATAAAAACACAGATGCGTTGTCACCCCTGAGAAGTAAGATTGAATGACTCGTTTCCAGTAAAAAAGGATCTCCGGAATAGTGAGTGTAGAGATCCGGAGACCACAGCAGTATTAGGTTGCTATTTTATGTTTGTATTATACATATATTGTGTCAGAGTGTGGTCCATCCCCGGTCGAGCCGACCCATTCATGCTACAACCATAATATAGCTGCAGTGTGGCTCTACCACATATATTTATATAGTTTAAATGACTTTCAATAAGTAATCTACATTACTTATATAAAAATAATTCTGTTCTATTTTATTCTATCCCGACGTCATAGATATGTTAAAGTTAGCTACTTTAAACTTTTAAGTATTTGCTTTTTGTCGGATGCATTCAAATATAAAATTAAATAGATCTCCTTTTATCACACGTTCTTAATTATACTGTTATTGTAAGAGAAACGGTTCACAATTTCACAGATCATAAGTGATGGCAACAAAAAAACTCAGAAAAAAATGGCGGCAAATTTGACAAGAGATCGCGTTCCGTTCCGGTTCCTAATTCGAATGTTATGTGACACGCGCGGTATTAGATTCCATTTTTTGTCTATATTTTTTGGATTCCTCGTTACTGAAAATAAAACTTCTAATTTATTTATTTATTTCACATCTTTATTGCACACCCATGAAACAGGTAATGTAAATGAACGCTTATGCCATCACATCACTCAATCGCTGCAAATTGGCAACATGGTTATAGTTATACATTTTTTTTAAATTTCTTATTCTTTATCTGGTCCACCGCTAGACATGGAGTTCCATTGAAGAAAGGCTATAATTTGATCAGGCTTGGAAGGCAGATTGACGATAGCGGTAACGACGTGAGCAACTTAGAAGCTGCCACCTAATCTGATGTAAAACAAACCTATTTTACATCTGGCTTAGTCAATATGGAATACATAATATAATTTAAACTTTTTTCAATGGAAACGAAGCATTCCATCTTAGTCCACAGGGGTGACGACGCATCTGCGTTTTAATTCTTAATCGAGGGTAAATATATATGTCTACTTACCGTCAGGTGGACTGTGTGCACGGTTGTCACCCTATCCTATAAAAAAACTTGTGATTGTTGTCACTTGGTGAAGTTTGTTCACCAAGTCTCATTTTTGTTATTTTTTATAGAATAAGGGTGACAAACGAGTACACACGATGAGTCCACCTGATGGTAAGTGGATGCTGTGACCCATGGACATCTACATTTACCCTCGATTAAGAATCAAAACGCAGATGTGTTGTAACCCCTTATTACTAAGATGGAATGCCTCGTTTCCAGTAAAAAAGGGGTATCCGGATCTCTACACTCACCATACGAAACACAGCAGTATTAAGCTGCTATTTTACGCTGGTATTCTGTGAGAGTATTTGGTAGACCTCTTGTACTTGTTTTATAATATTAATATTTAAAATAAAATCACCAAAAGAATATGGGATATTACCATCTTTTCTATATCGTTTTAATTTTTTTTTATCGTTGTACATACATACATACATACAATACTATTTACTGCACACAAAATAATACAAAGAACAACAAACTTAAATTGATAAATTTATGTACAATTAGGTGGCCTTATCACTAAACAGCGATCTCTTCCAGGCAAACCTTGGTGAAGGAGATCTTTTACATATACAAATATAGAAGTGTGCATAAATAGTAGATAAAAAATTATACATAACACATAACACACACACACACACATATATATATATATATATATATATATATATATATATATATATATATGTTAAGTATATATATATACATACATAATCATACACATATATACATATTTATACATATACATATTTATAAATATTTTTATAACACATTATAGCTATATACATAGCATATATACACAAACCTTATCAAGTATAGTAGATGTGAGAATGAAATATATTTTAAGTAGAACACATATTTCAATAATAATTTTTAACCAGTTTTTTGAAAGACTCAATGCTTTGAGCTTTCTTAATTGTTGTACGTGATAGGGCCACGCTGCATCTAAATTAATGATGTGGATAAATGTAGATTAATATAGTCTAGAGCATCCACTTACCATCGGGTGTCTAAATGATGGTGTATGTCTTCCTTATTCTATTAAAAGAATTATAGGAAGCCTTATCATGTGTTTTTGCTATAGTTCCATGATAAGACAGGCACAGGACGAAATGGTATATTGGGTTATTTAACGCTATCACCACAAAGCGATACCATACATAGGTAGTCGACATTAAATTGGAAAAGATATAAAATAGTAAAAGTAAATTGGATCGGAAATAATAATTAAAAAGCTGAAGGTACGAAGGTACTCCGGGTCAACACTGACATCGGGACAATAGATACGATAAAATCCATAAAAATAGTTTTAATCAATGTGTAGTGTTTGCGTAAATATAAGAAATCATTAAGATATAAAATAATACGTACGGAACCCTACCAATAAGCAGCGCATATCTCGCCTAATTAAGACTGCATGTGCGCTATTTAACGCGTCCCTTGTGTAAGGACGCGTGCTCACTCCTACAATTAACGCTTTATTTATGACCTTTTTCCCCACGGACCATTTGTCTTGTTAACAATTTCGCTACGTTATTGTGTACTAGGGTTTTAAAACTTTTTAAATCTAAAATGTTTTGTCATTTTCAAGTTTTTTTTTTGTTTGTCGTTCTATTTTAGGTAATGCAAACATTGGCATAAAGCCTTCCTGGCTATATAATAATGTTCTGCAGACCGAATCAGGTCATGAAGGCCAGCCTCAACGGAGACTAACCATTGGCGCAGGACAGGATTATAGCGCTCAAAAGTACAAATGTAATAGGTGCACTCTATATTCCCTCACTCTTATAATCACTCTCATAATCCGATAAGACATTATACCGATACGACCGGAAGTTAGAGATCAGGCGCAGCACCAACGGCTTTACGTTCTTTCCGAGGCACAAGGGTGAGACACCGCCAACTTTTTGTTACGTGGTAGAGCCATGGTGCAGCTATATTATGGTTGCAGCACGAATGGGTCGGCTCGAACGGGGTAGGACCACGCTTTCACAGATTACCAACGTAAAATAGCAGCTTAATGCTGCTGTGTTTTGTGTGGTGAGTGTAGAAAACCGGAACCCTTTTTACGGGAAACGAGTCATTCTATCTTAATCCTCACGGTTGAGACTTTTGATTCGTAATCGAAGATAGATATAGATGTCTATGGGCCATAGCAACCACTTACCTGCAGGTGAACTGTGAGCTCGTTTGTCACCCAATGCTATAAAAAAGTAGTTAAAGGGATTATTAGTAATGTTAATAGTATAGTGTTTAAAAAAATTATGGCAATCCGACACGACCGAAGAGAAATCAGGCGCAGGATCAACGGCTTCACGCGTTTTCTGGCGCACGGATTTAAAACGCCGCCAACATCCTGACTCCGCGCTGTTACTGAAAATTTCTTGCAAGAAAAAATCCAATAATTGATATTTGGCCCGACCCGGGATTCAATCCTAGGACAGCAATCGCGTTTACGACTACTAAACTAACGAGGCGGTCAACTATGTGAGTAATTTATTATTTAACTCAAGTAAAATGACCTTGAATAATAATAATAATTTATAAGTAATGTACTTATTATATATTTTACATAACATTCAAATATACTAGATGACCTTTTTACCGTCTAGAAAAAAATAGGCTGTAACATGTGAATAAAGTAGAAGCCTATGGTACTGATATTTTAAAAAAAAATTTGAATTAAACGTTTGAAAATGTTTTTTGAATTGACAAGGTCAAAAATGCCTACTAAATTTATTGTTTTATTTCCGTTCGTAAATTAGGGCGGATATGGTTTGAATTTCGATAGATATTATAATTAATTAATTAATTAATTAAATTCAAAATTTTTGTTTTATTTTTGTAAAATATCAGTGCCATAGGCTTCTACTAAAATAGAGTGTAACATGTAACAGCATGTTACACTCTATTTTTACCAGACTTTAAAAAAGGTCGTTTATTATAAATAAAACAAAAACTATAATTAAAAAACTGAAAGTAAAAACATAAATTATCACACAGTGCTACTCCTCACTATATCTTGCCAATGACGCTGGCTGCGTTTCCTCGCTGGCTATACTTAGTGTTTAAGCGAGAAAAGGTCCAGCCCTCTTATCGCCATCAGCGACAGCCAGTCGCGGTACTATTCCTTTAGGAACTTCACCGATAGTCTCTATAGAAAATGGCACAAATATGTAGACATCTATCAGAGAATATTTGCGCCACTTACTTCAGCTTCCTCTGATATTGCCCCCGGCTCTAAACAAGGTACGCATCATAAGCATCCCACACTACGACTTTAACTCTCCCAAGGGATCAAAGTCATACCGTACGGTCTCTTGCCATCGTCTCTAAATATTCCACAAGGCTCTAAAACCAAGGGAACATTTATAGAGACAAGATCTCTTCGAATATAATCTGTATACATTGAATTAAAAATTATTTTATTCAATGCTAAGTTAGATATATATTATTATATCTGTGGGAGACGCGATCGCTCCCCCATGACAATTCAATTATTAAAATGGCGTCGGCGCGTCGTGTCAAAACATTTGGAGGGACACTAGAGAATGGCGCGAAATTATCTCGATTGCGGTTTTGTGTTACGCAGATAATAATATAATTACGAGATAAACTTGGGGTGCCCTAATGGCGTTATAATCACATTAAATATCTTTATAAATGAGCCGTTGAATGAAAAAAACACGTGCATTGATTATACGAATGATGTCGTTTCTTTATTCACAAGTTAATTATTTAATATTACAATATTTAATAATATAAACAATGGAGCTAACTGTAGTGATCTATAGTTTTTACAATTTATATAAATCAAGCACACGCTTCAGCTGAATTGATTAATAAGGCTTTATTTCTATTTAAGATTTTTTTATATAGAATAAGGTTGACAAACGAGCACACAATCCACCTGATGGTGAGTGGATGCTGTGGCCCATAGACATCTACATCTATCCTCGACGAAGAACCAAAACGCAGATGCAGAAGTTTTGTAGTTTTAGTTTTTTTTCGTGGTAGAGCCAAGCTGCAGCTATTTATGGTTGTAGCACGAGTGGGTCAGCTAAACCAGTGCTGGACCACGCTCTCACAGAATACCAGCGTAAAATAGCAGCTTAGTGGAGCTGTGTTTCGTATGGTGAATGTAGAGATCCGGCGAACCCTTTTACTGGAATCGAGGCGTTCCATCTAAGTCTTTAGGGGTGACAACGCATCTGCATGTTGATTCTTAATTGAGGATAGGTGTAGATGTCTATGGGCCACAGCAACCACTTACCATCAAGTGAACTGTGCTCGCTAGACAAAATATAATACTATAATGATTCGGTCACGAGAAATGAGTGATTGACACATGTCTACTTTATATAATTTCTACGTAAGTGCGTTCGTCACTGAATTCCTTCAAACAGATTTCCATGAAATTTTTCGTGTGTGTTTGAGTGGGACCCTGGATAGTTTAGATTTACAATTTTTCTCGGTAGGAGGCGCTACTGTTGAGATCTAAAAATCACCCATACGAAGTAGGAATTCCAGATCGGGAGACCAAAATATCTGGACAAAATTTTAAAACCTCGTGATTTGACGGTTGTTGTCGAGAGAAATAATTATTTAAAAAAAAAAAAAAAACGACGGGTTGCACTCCGGGAGTGCCGGCAGAAGTGAAAACTTAGCATGATCGTGAAATACTATCATTTATGTGGTAGAATATAATATTTATTTATTGCGCTATCGTACACAACTAAACGACACAGCAGGCGCAGGCATAGAAAGAGAGGGGGATACTTCCTCTCCTACGCCGCGCCGGCTGTCTCTCTGCATCCGTCTTACGCATTTTCCATCAGGGTCACTTGTCCTGATGCGAGTTTAACATTTTTTACCCATTACAAAAAGTGTACAACGCCGCTAAAGAAGTTTTCACTTCAAAAATTAAAATAAAAATTTATTTTTTTGAAAATAATAGGGTACAATAAGACTTAATTGTCGACACATAAATAATTTATTTGGCCCATGTATTTCGCATTGGACTTTACTGAGTCCACCAAATTAGATCCCTTAAGTACCTAGTATTCAGAAAAGATTTGAATTTCAAACCTTTTACTTCAAAGTTCAGTGTAATTACTAATTCAGCTTTTATTTTAAGTCAAAGTGATGTGAAGAGAAGCTGTTTGTCTGGAGAGTTTAAGATTTGTCGGGAGTCTGGAGATCATTTAAAATGTCGGAAGAATCCAGACAAATCACGACAATCTGGCAACCCTAACGCAAAGCCATTGCATATCGCTAATTCAATATAAATTATAAATCATTATTTTGAAAGTCATTTTTTACGTTTTTAAACTGGTTCGAAAAATTTAATCTTGTAAAAAACCAGATGATAACTATCCGATAGATGGCGGTATAACCAAGTAGCTTACGCCAGACGTAAAATACTCATACCAGTGACTGGAAGCAGACCCCCAGGTGCGAGACGTCTGGCACTGCAGTCTGTTATACGCCACACTTAGGTATATAGAACAGTGCCGAGGTGAAAACCCTGACTATTCGCCGGGTTGCAGAATAAGCATTACGTCATTAAGTTGATACTTCGAAAATTTGATTGTTTTTCTATTTCACATATCTTTTTAAGTTTTATAGATTACAAACCAAAATTGGTATATGATTTTTGACTTATATGACCTTGGATTTCATAAAAGGAAAGCACGATATCATGTAATTTTCTGGATAGAAAAAAATTGCAAAGTAGGCTCTAATTGGTTACATTACTCCATGACACACAATATATAGTAAATAATCATATCTAGGTTTCCATAAACCATTTTTTTTATCCATAACGAAGTTTTGTTCCGAGCGTGTGCTCGGTATAGCTATCTCATAATTTGCGTATTATGAACTCACTGCATCACTTTCATTTTGACACTCCCTCAATCGCCCGTGAACTTCACCGACAAAGGAATAAGCAACGACCCCAAAACTGCGATTCATTTTCAAAGTATCCTTTCAAGCTGTAGAATTGAACATCGTAATCAGTCATGTGGCCGTGGAAGGAAAAGGGGAGATCTCCCGCCGGGCAAGGTGTTCTGCCCGGGGAGCGGCCGACACTCCAAGTGATAGTTCGGAGAAGTTCTATATATACTGTCTATGATTCGGAATGTTGATAGCGTGATTTAAGCTTCGGTGTATTTCGCTTGTGGCGCGACGACAGCGCCGCTACATCACCCCCTGCTCAGACCGGAGGTCGATAGTGCAGTCGAGTTGTCAACGAATGTGCAAGTGCCAGGAGATTGCCTTGTAGTCTGCGGTGAGTCGAGAAGAAGGCAAGTAATCTGCGAGAGTGCCGTGAAGCAGAGGTGAGCAGTAAGGCTCAGAGCCGTGCCGAACACTGTATAGCGCAGAGAGTAGCTTGAAGGAACAGGAAGCATTATTATTCCAGTGCTGCGATGAACCTTGTGAAGCAGCTATGTTCCCGATCCTGCAAGCCATCTATTGCAGGATATGAAGATTGCAGAACATAGCTGCTCGGGAGCGAACAGGTAGGGTATTCTATGACGATGATGTAGCTTGAAGTTACCGAAGGTTGTTGGTTGCGTGTTCAGATCACGTCGGGGTCACCACTGTGGCCGTGGAAGGAAAAGGGGAGATCTCCCGCCGGGCAAGGTGTTCTGCCCGGGGAGCGGCCGACACTCCAAGTGATTGTTCGGAGAAGTTCTATATATACTGTCTATGATTCGGAATGTTGATAGCGTGATTTAGGCTTCGGTGTATTTCGCTTGTGGCGCGACGACAGCGCCGCTACAGTCATTATCAGTCCGGTTCCAACATCAATACCGCACATACAAGGCTGCCTTCTGTACATGTAGGTACTTGTAGTGTTAGAATATCCACTAACCGTGTGTCGTAAGACAGAGGTAAACCGAAACTAAGGACGGGCAGCGGCGTGTTCTTATTAACAACTCAGGATAATAAAAAACTGCTGTTGCCAATCTTCCTGCCAAGCATGGCAATTATGGCAAAACCTATTGCCCTATCAGGCAATTTATGGGGAAGGCAGTGAGTGGACTATTATGGGCTGTGATGGAATGATTCTATAATATAATAGATGGAGGTCGCCTTCGACATAATTGTAAATCCAAATGTAATAACTGTAATTCCAATTATTCTATTTTCTAATTCAGCTATGTACCTACTTTTATACATGCATACATAAACACCCAGAGGAGTAGGCAGAGACTACGGACTTCCATCCGGCACGATCCTGACATCTCTCTCGCCTCCTTTACATCCATATATCTACGCATACATCCTCGTCGGTTGAGAGTACTCCTAATGTGGCCCATTTTCAAAATATCGCCAATTTGGTTGATAAACTTTCGTCTAGCTCGTCCCTTCCCGACTTTGCCGTTCACATCTACCATATAAATTTGCTTTGTCACTCTTTCCTCATTCATTCTTTCTACATGACCAAACATCCCTTTCTTAATCCTGGTTACAACATCATCTTTCATACCACATTTTTCTCTTATAACACAATTTCTCACCAGCCCTAGTACCTATACTCCTCAAAGACCGCATTTCTACAGCATGTATTCTACTTTCGTGCTTCTTCCGCCACACCCAACTTTCACTACCATACATTAAAGTAGGAATTAACACAGCGTTATGAATTACCATACGTGCCTTTTTTGACACATTCTGACTCTTCATAAAGTAGTGCGCCATTCACTCTATTTCCAGCATTTACTCGTCGTTCTATATCCTTATCATATCTACCATCCCTGCTGATGTGTATTTATCATCCCAAATACACGAACTCATCCACTTGTTCAATCAACTGCCCCTCTATATTCTTCTTATTTCACATAAGGTTTTACTTTCTTTACTTTCAAAAAAGTGCTTTTATTTCTATTTTAACCAACTAACCTTTGCACATTCCAAAAATTTCTGTAGATAGTCTAAATCTGATAAGAAGAGCAAAAATAGCATACGAATCTGTTGTGACGAGCGAATAAATCGACTTACTTTCATGGTAGACTTTAGTAAGCTTTAGAAAGAATTGAGAAGAACCAATTTTGTTATTGAATCTTACACAAAATAATGAAATAATATATGATGACCGCTGTATTTACTCATGTAAATTGATTTTATATCTGTATAACCTCAAATTTATGGAAGCGGCAGCTTTCCTGAGGAAATTTATTTTAGGGCGGGGTCACCGGCAGCTTTTGATTCGTCCGCCTTATGATCATATGTTAAAAAACAAAGATCGTAAGTCGACGAAAACTCTTAGTTCATAAAAAAGGTTGTTCTTAAAGATGTTGGCGGCAATGTTAAAGAAAATATTATTATGTCTATATATTTAATTTAGTCTAATTATAGATATATATATATAAGAAATTTCCACCTATGTACTGACTTATCACGATATCATTGGTACCATAAGGTCTAGAGATTTAAAATTTAGTAGGAATGTTCCTTTTGCCGAGTAGAGGTCAGCTAAGAACGGATGTTACAAAATTATACCCACACGGAGGGTTGCAGGGGCGTTAATTTAAAAAATCACATTTTCAAACTATAGCTCTTATAGGTATAAAACTTTACCAGAATATTCTTTTGGTACGTTAAAAATTGCCAGAAACGGATTTTATTAAATACTACCTACAAGGGGCAGTGCGGGGGCGTTAAAAATAAAGCTTTTTAAAGCTCAGTCCTACATTTGGTTTGAAATTTGGCGAAATTATTATTTTTGTCATCTTGAGTTCAACTGAGAATGAATTTTACGAAATTCCACTCACGAATGGGATTGCGGGGCCTTATAGAACTAAAGTAGTTTTTAACGTGGTAGAGCCATACAGCAACTATATTAGTAGTACCTATAGTTGTAGCACGATTAGGTTGGTTCGACCGGGTAAGCACCACTCTCTCACAAAATACCAGCGTAAAATAGCAGGTTCACACTGCTGTTTCGTATGGCAAGTGTAGAAATCCGGAGACCCTTTTTGCCGAAAACGAGGCATTCCATCTTAGTCCTCAGTGGTGACAGAGTATCTGCATTTTGATTCTTAATCGAGGATAAATGTGGATGTCTATAGGCCACAGCATCCACTTACCATCAGATGGACTGTATGCTTTTTTTACCAGCCAACTCTATAAAAAAAGAAATGATTCTATTCTATTCTATTCTCTCGTAGATTGCCTCATAGGTTGCGATATTATACCATAGTTGCCACGCTTGGTAAGCAGGCTTACAACCCGTCTTTCATTATTATAATAGAATCGTTATCAGAAAGAAGCTGCCGCCCATCTTTTGCTAGTATTCTTACTCTCTCGTCTCTATCGCCATCCACAAAATGATATAGCTTAGTGAATTCTTTCACGCCGCCTCTTCACAGCCTCCATAACAATCTACCGCCTATAATTAAAAAAATCTGTTGGCTACATATTAAATTATAGGTACTATAAAGCTTGTTAAAACTTCGGCGTTTTCTGTCGCTTACGCCACTTTGCTTTCCGTAATAGGGCGTTCCCTAATATCTCGGCTCCTCCTACCGGCGTTGTAAGGGGTCCGGGCAAATAGGGATTTAGTTTACATTCGACGGGACTCAAATCGGGCGTAACGCACACAAACTGATAATGTGTCTTGGATATAAAAAATTTTAAGCATCGTTTATTTTTCGAGTGCATTTTATGTAGGTGACATTACTCCATTATTGAATTCATTTCGACGAGAAAAATATCTTTGCGTGTTCCTGTGTTACATTTTAAATGTAATTTTGTGTTATACTTTTGGTTTTTAATCTGTGGAAGATATATACTTATAATAGTAATGTGATGTGCTTTTAAATGCTGGTTGTAATATTGTGAACTAATTCTTGTATAAGGTGAGAATTTTATAGATTTAGATGGAAAGAAAAAAAATAGTTTGTACAAATTAAAATGAAGTTATATCCTATCTACACCTCCCCTATTTCTGAAAAGGTTTAAAATTTCAAATTCAAATTCATTTTATTCATTTGCGATATATGGGTTACAATAGGTCTTAATAATTTAACAAAATACAGCCATATTCTACCTTTCGGTATGCAAACTACTTAAATATTAGATTTTATTTATAATTAAAATTAAATGGAAAATGCCGATAATTACATTAACATAATATAACCCTATTTGTATATTTGCGCTACTAACATAATAATAATTCACAAAATAATGATAAAATACATGTAATAATTAAAATTGTAATGTCCAAGTAATAATGTCAAAACGAGTAGGTATAAATTGTCCCAAAATTAATAACATAGATAACGTTTCGTTCAATAAATTTGATAGTTAAAATTTAAAAATTGTCATATAGATAATCGTCAATATTATAATACGCTTTTATGGTTAAAAATGTGTTTAGTTGTTTCTTAAAAATGTGAAAGCTCTTAGAATCTCTTATATATTTAGGTAAATGGTTATACAGTCGAGGACCCATACAGAATACGCTTTTTTTGCAACAAAACAGTCTTACTATTGGGATGGCTCAATTTATCTTTATGACGCTGGACATTTAGTTTTTTGTAAAAACTTAAGTTTTGACGTACAAATAAGACTACCTCATATATATATATAGACATGGCATTGTTAATAATTTTAAATTAATGAAGTATGGCTTACAACTCTCACTTTGGTTAATTTTACAAATGGCTCGTAAGCATCTCTTTTGAGCTTTAAATACTGTTTCTTTGTCCGTACAATTACCCCAGAACATAATACCATATCTAAGTGTAGACATAACATAAGCATGATATGATGCCATTACGGCGGATGTGTCCACAACTTTTCCAAGCATATATAACGCATACGAAAAACGATTTAATTTCATACACACACTGCTCACATGAGACTGCCAGTTCAAATTGCAATCTATATTTTAAGAGCAAGAAAATTTTCATCGCGCTGCTCCAATTGGGCAAAACTTCACATCATGTCTTTAATTTTTTTTTTAATTTCTCAAACAAAGGTTTTTTCATTGTTTTCTTTTACTACCGAGAATTTAGTAAATCAGCATGCAACTAACCGCTAAATAAAGTTGGTATAAACATATCAACGATGATATATGATTCACCTATACGTGGTAGGGCCATGCTGCAGTTAATTAGCAGTATAGTTGTAGCACGAATGGGTCGGCTCGACCGGGGAAGGAACACGCTCTCACAGAATACCAGTGTAAAATTGGTTTCATATGGTGAGTGTAGAGAACCGGAGACTCAAGGGTGACAACGCATCTGTGTTTTAATTCTCAATCGAGGATAGATGTAGATGTCTATGGGCCACAGCAACCACTTACCATCACGTGGACTGTCAAACCAAACATCCCTTTCTTAATCCTGGTTTCATATGGTGAGTGTAGAGAACCGGAGACTCAAGGGTGACAACGCATCTGTGTTTTAATTCTCAATCGAAGATAGATGTAGATGTCTATGGGCCACAGCAACCACTTACCATCACGTGGACTGTGTGCTCGTTTGTCACTCTCTTTCTATTTAAAAAAAAAAAACATTAAAAATTTCATCAAAATGGGTCCAGACAGGAGTTCAGTCATATACACACGGACAGAAGAATTTTATATATATATTAGATACATCTACTAGTTTTGATACCCAATATTTAATAATTAATAATAAGTTTATACTAATTATTATAATTTATTATCTATTCATATTATACACATTTAAATAAAATTTAAGTGACAGTCCCTACATAACTGCATTTCATCAAGCTCAAAGGATTTGTTGCATACCAGCATGCCATGTACACTACCTGACATGAACATAATATGGTGGTAAGATAGCCCATTCTACATATAAATTGCCCTTAAATTTGATGCATGTAGGGACACCTCTATGCAACATTTCAAAACGGACTAACACGGCGCAAGTTTTGAAAGAAACAAAACTTATTTTGTAGGATGAGTGCACTATGACCCATAAAGGTGCCGTGGACGCTTTCAGCAGAATATTGAGAGATATAAGAGAGAGAATTGGTACATGGATGGGTTGTTTTACAGTTCTTTTAGAGGGAGCCTTTCGACAAACCTTACCGGTAGTACCGAGGGAAACACGGCCGATGAAATATATATATATATATATATATATATATATATATATATATATATATATATATATATATATTATACACTCACGCATGTCACCCAGAGGGGTAGGCTGAGACTACGGACTTCCATTTGGCACGACCCTACATACCTATTTCGCCTAGCTTACCTACATCCATTTAACTACGCATACACGCTCGTCGGTTAAGACTACTCCTAATGTGACCCGTTTTCAAAATATCGCCAATGGTTGAGGAACCTTCTTCTAGGTTGTCCCTTCCCAACTCTGTTGTTCACTTCTGGAATATAATTTTCTTTGTCACTCTTTCTTCATTAATTCTTTCTACATGACCAAACCACCGAAGCATTCCTTTCTTAATCCTGGTCACAACGTCATCGTGTTTAACGTCCTTCATATTTGTGGCCTCATATTCAAAGCTTCGCTCAAATAAGCTTATAAGCGCTAAGCAATAAGCGCTTTTAAGACAAATATTAGAGAACTTTTGAAAGGTGATGCTGCCGCTGGTTGATGAGTTTACTCAGAATTTATAGGGAATGGAGATTATCCTACAATAGATAGTTAAAGTTGTTATATACCATCAACGACACGTTACATATTAACTATTTCGAAAATTAAAGATTAATAAATATCGAATTAAGATAAAGATTAATATATCGAGGCGACAGTAGCCTAATGGCAGGGTGTGGAACGCGAAATCAAAAGGTCGTGGGTTCGAATCCGCCATTCGACTAGTGTTGTGAACCACTCGTAACACAAGCAATTTAAGCTTACCAGGAGTGGTTAAAGTGAATATAAATAATAAATATAACATTACTATGTTTATAGCATTGGTTGTATTTTTATTTAAAAAAAAAGAATTAAAAAGCAATTAATAATATTTTCGTCTGTCTGTCTTCGAAATCATTGGAATGATTGAATCGATTGTTATGAAACTTCACAAACAGATAGAAAGCAATTCCAGGAGCTATATTTCATCAGAAAAACTTGCAGATTTTTTTTTGTAAAATTGAAAAATTATTACATTAACGCCCGAACCCAATGTCCGATCCTTAATCTATTTTTAGCTGTCCAAGATTGATAATTCAATCCATTTTTTGGTTAGACCGTGTCAACAACCAATCCAGGAATTAAAATTACAATCTGTAGAAGCAAGCCATCTTCGAGAGGTCGAATTGCAACAAAAGATAGACCTCTGTGGATGAATGACAGTTTGTGCGTATCAATAACCTATCAGTCAATTTTGACGTTTGGTTCGATCGGTGTAAACCATGAAGGTTAGAGAACAGGAGAACGATCACTACGTACTAAAGCATAGCCCGCCTGTCCTTGAAAATTGTAAAATTTATAGCGGCGCTGACGTCGGTGAGTAGTGACTGCGAAGTTAGCTGTTTATGAGTACAAGTAGATGAAGTTAGTTGAATAATGTACAAATTTTCGTTTCATTTTTAATGAGAAAATTTTCATGCTCCGTAATTTTGTAATTTTTGACAAAAAGAAACATTAAAAAATGGAGAAATATTTTAATTGTGCGTGGATGTGCAAGTGGTTGAGCATCTGATCGGAAAAATAGACTCAAAATGACTTTTATTGACTGAACATAGCGATCGCAGCGCCTCACTGATGGTGTCCATATTTCTGGGACACTATTTTCTACGGCGATCGTTCTCCTGTTCTCTAACCTTCATGGGTGTAAACAATCCAAATTCACAATCCGAGAAAAGCCTAGAATTAATCCATCTAGTTTCGACCTATTACGTGTTTTGTTTTATTTTTATAGATTGATTTGATTTTTTTTTTTGATTTGGTTGATTGATTGCTTATAGATGATTGGGTAGGTACTTTAAAAATTTTGAATAACTCCAGATTTTCAGAGCGACAAGAGAAGCCGGGATCGCTAATGCTAAATAAAAAACACAAATACTATATTAGTGGCGCTAGCGAAGACTTGAGTCCGATTGCGCCCAGCCACCGAAACACTTCGGCTATTCTTAAAATGGGTAAAAAAACCTGATTTTGAGTAGATTAGTAGCAGTTATATTAGTATTATAGTAGTAGCTCAAATGGGTCGACTCGATCGGGGAAGGACCACGCTCTCACAGAATACCAGCATAAAATACTAGATTAATGCTACTGTGTTTCGTATGGTGAGTGTAGAGATCCGGAGACCCTTTTTACTAGAAACGAGGCATTCCATCTTAGTCCTCACGGGTGACAACGCATCTATTTTGATTCGTAATCGAGGATAGATGTAAATGTCTATGGGACACAGTAACCATTTACCATCAGGTGGACTATGTGCTCATTTAAAAACCGACCTGCCCTAACGGACACATCTTCTTCATCATCATCATCATCATCATTACTGCTTATAAAAATCCACCGCTGAACCAAGGCCTCCCCCCATAGATTGTCTCACAGGGGAGATTTTGGAATATTTGCCACGCTTGGACCCGACCCATAAAAGAAAAACATGGCATTCAGTGAGAATTATTTATAATGTGTTTTGAATTCAAAATTATTCCATTCTATTCTATTCATAGCCCGATGTCGCTTGATGTTTTCCTTCACCGTCTCGTCTGATCGCTCCATAGTCATCCCTGAAATGAGAGGCCTATATCCTGCGGTGGATTTATTTTACAAAAAAGTCAATATTTTTCTCTGAGTAGTAGAAAGTGTCGACGCTTTCTTCCTTAACTTATATATACATATACTTATATATATATATATATATATATATATATATATATATATATATAGGCCTATATAGTATATATCTAAAGTAAAATAAAAATTAAAATGATTATAGTACCTATGTATAGGCCTTAACTTTTATAACTTATGGAAGAAAGCGTCTACACTTTCTAGTGCTCAGAGTAAAAAAAACAATAATTTGTGTTTTTTTACGAATATAGACCTTTTTAAATAAGGTTGGCAAACGAGCACACAGTGCAGATGATGGTAAGTGGACGCTGTGGGCCATAGACATCTACATCTATCCTCGATTACGCATCAAAACGCTGATGCGTTGTCACCCATGAGGACTGTGATGAAATAACTCGTTTCCAGTAAAAAGGGTCTCCGCTTCTCTACACTCACCATATAAAACAGTAAAATTAAGCTGCAATTTTACTTTGGTATTCTGTGAGAGCGTGGTCCCACCTCGGTTGAGCCGACACATTCGTGCTACAACCATTAATATAGCTGCAGCGTAGCTACGTAAAAATCTCCGACAAGGTTGCAAACCGAAGACCCTCGTTTAACATTCAATCGCTAGACGTAGGTCGTGTCATTACTATAAATATTCACCAGGACAACATAAATCGAAGGAAGCTTGTATCCACAAACTGATCCGAGTCTCGGTAGTACATCGACTAACATAAACAATTGTATCGTTCAGTCTGTACGTCAAAACGTGCAGACCACGTGTTTGTTACACATTCTCATATCACTGTCTGATCTGTTGGAATTGTTACTGTCTAATATGTTTCAAAACTACTTAATTTTGAGTAAGTATGTAACCTATTTTATTAGCCGCGGTGATTCAGAAATAAGCTTAAAATTTTGTTATACGTTTTAATTGCAATTTAAAGTGCTGATTTACTACGAACTCGGCGGCAAAGTATAACGTGTTAAGGGAAGCTGTGAGAAATTTAAAAAAAAAGTTGAAACCATGTGAAGTCTGCCAACATGCAATGGGGCACTTTATTAATCTAAATCCTTTTCAGAAATTAGAATAGAATAGTAATTTTTTATTCAATATACATTACATGTAATTCTTATTGAGTCATTTTTTACTCTAACCAGCAAGAAACGTGGTAGAGCCACGCTGCAGCTATATTATGGTTGTATCACGAATGGGTTGACTGGACTGGGGCAGGACCACGCTCTCACAGAATACCAGCGTAAAATAGCAGCTTGATACTGCTGTGATTCGTATGGTGAGTGTAGAGAACCGGAGACCCTTTTTACTGGAAACGAGGCGTTCATATAAAAAAAAGATTGTACAAACTACTTATAAGATTTATTTTAGAAACAGCCTGGAAGCAATATTATAATAACCCTTTATATGCAATTTTTGTTTAATAAAATATATAAACTTGATATCTAATAGAGAGACCTCATGTATTTTCTGGCACTTTGTTGTAATATACCTTGCCCCCATTAATAGATTACTGACTGTTTGTTCCTATAGTACGTGAGGTTAATACGGTCATCCGGTTAATATGGTCACTTTCTTATAACTCAAAAACTACAGCCTTGTTTGCATAAATGGTTATATGATACGATAGCTCTTCATCAGTCAATCAAATAATAGAGTCAAAAGGACGCTTCTTTATCGACGCCATTTTGACAGTTGATATAATAAATATTATAGTCGATTCCAGTATGGCGTAATGTAGTTAGTTTTTATTAAGGTCATTTTCGAAGTGTTTCTAATTATTGCCAAAGCTTATTTGCTATTTTTTTTATTAATATATTAACTATAGTATACGATTCTGTGTTTTTGTATCTATCCTCTTCCTTGTTTTGGTTGTATAGGACGGCAAAGCTTAAGGTATATTACCCTCATGTACTTAGAGTTTACAGAGTTGCTTTTAGAGGAGTTGATTTTTTGTAGAGGAAGATCTGTGACGAACAAAGTCTATTTTTACTTCTTCTAGACGCCTCGATAATCTGCAACCGATGATAGTTCAATAAATTAATGACTATGACCTCGTTTTCTCACTAGAGATCAACACAGCTTCGAATCAATACGTGTTGCTTTTTTATGTATTCATAAATACATACCTCCAAGAACATTCCCATGCTTTGAAGTAGGTGAAAGTAAATTAAAAATTCCGTTACATTCATACAGTTCGAACTATAGAGGGTATAAAGATCAAAGTAATAAAAGTGTATAATTTTTCTTTTTTTTTTTTTGTAACATACTCGTACTGTTGAACTTTTGCCAGTGCAGTGTCGAGTAATAAAAAAAATATGATTTATAATAACTTGTTTAAAAACTTCTTCACAATATGTTGATGCATCACGTTTTTGTAAGATTTTGACCGGAGCATGAGCCAGCAGACAGTCGATCACGACGGAAACAAACACATTAACTTGAGGTTCACATCATCGTCGGAGCACTCGTTTCATTAAATACACTAATAGTTTACACACAAAATTGCACCACTTTTAAAAATGACGAAATTTAAAAATGTGTACACAAAATTGCACCACTTTGCGTATCAAAATCCACATCAAACCATTATTTATACAATAAAACAAACTCTACTTTGACGTCTTATGTTACAGCAAAAAGTGACAACGGACTTCCATTTGGCACGATCCTGACACACCTCTCTCTCTCGCCTCCTCTTCATCTATACCTACGCATATATGCTCGTTGGTTAAAGGTATTCTTAATCTGGTCATCTTAATATATAACCAATTTGGTCGATAAACTTTCGTCTAGGGCGCCTCTTTCCGACTTTGCCGTTCACTTCTGTAACATTAATTTTCTAAATTTGAGACATATTATAAGAGTGACATATTATATGTGTACATTTATAAACTTTTTGTCTTTCTCGATATTATGCCAAATCTTAAACTCCTCCGTACGCGGAATATGCTTAAAAAGGATTAAAAAGGTTTATCTGTACGTAGCTCAGATGGTTACGCTCGCTGTAAATATAACAGAACGCGAGTAACCCGGGTTCGATCCCCATCGGCACCAATGAAATTGTTAATCGCAATTTTAAGTGCTGATTTACCACGTGCTCGGCGGTGAAGGAAAACACCGTGAGGAAACCTGCATGTCTGAAGAATAAGAAATAAAAAAAATATTTCGAAGACATGTGAAGTTCGCCAACACACATTGGGGCAGCGCAGCGGACACTTCCCTTGCCCTAAAACCCTCTCAGAAATGAGAGGAGGCCTGTGCCCAGCAGTGGGACGTATATAGGCTGTAACTTTACTTTTCCTATAACTTTTACCTGTATTAACGTAACTACGTAGGGTAAAGATACCAAAGAGTGCGCAGTTTTGACAGATTTATTTTTAAAATAATCAACTTTTGAGTTCAGTCTTCAATTTTACTTATAATTAGGCTTTTGTTCTTTAGGAACACTTTTTTTTACTCTTATTATTAATCAACATCCATTAATATTTAATAATTAATAAAAACAAGGACGTGTCTCACGCGCACTCTTAAGGTACAATGACTTAAAGAGTGCGCATCTATGGCTCTTAGTACAAGTTAAGAGTACGCATGAGGGTAATGGAAGCTTTGTCCATGGTGGAACATCTACTTTAACCAACGCAAACGTCACACTTAAAAACTCCGAATCCTAGATAGTCAGAGCACTCATCGTGCCACCAAACCCCACACTGACTACATTGGACCCAGTCTTCATCGGGAGGTTCTACGTAGACTTCGGCACAAAGGGGGCATCGAACAACTTCTGTACCCGTACTTGTTTCCAGCAGTGTCGGTCTATTTGGTGTCGTAGATTTATTTTTATTTGATGTCTTCTTTGTCTTCTTGGCCTTTTCTTCTTTTTCTTTTTGTTCTGCTTCTATTTGATTTTTATAAGGAGAACTGGTAAGGATTTCTGATTTCTTACGTTTTATGTTTCTTTTTTTCTGAATGTTTGACTTTGGTAATGGTAAGATGTCTTCTGGTCTAAGAAAAGATGATTTGGATGGTGTAGGCTCGTCATTTTCTGGTGTTGTTATTACTTCCTGGTGATTATCAGTTGATTCCAGGGTTTCGGTTCCTCTGAGTTGAGATAATGCTATATCTGGAGCTGAAATATTAATATTGACGGGTATAGGTGACGAGACAACTTGGGTAACAGTTTCTGTAGTTGTAAGTGGCAATTCAACAGCTAGATTTGAACTATTAAGGGCTTCGCCTGTGCTTGAAGTTTCTGCAGTTGGATTGGGACGGTCAGTGACATTTGCAGGAGCAAAATCTTCATCGGAAAAAATCTGATCGTTAAAAGGCCAGATGCCACAAGATTCGAATGATTTCTTAGCTCTATCAATTGAACCAACCTTAAGGTATGCAGTGCCAAATAGTCGAGCAACTTGATATTGAGTTATAGTACGACCTGGATTTGAAACTTGCCAATTGTCACATGCAACTGCATAAGCTTTTTTTAATGGTCCAAAAAATCCTGTATCCAAACTCTGCATGCGATGGCTTGTGTGTGGTGCTAAGCTCAAAAGAACAACTCCATGATCCCTAGCTAATTCAATAGCCTGTAAACTTAAATGAGATGAATGATTATCTAAAATCAAAAGAGCAGGTTCATCTTTAGATGGCTTGACCATCTTAATGAAATGATTGAGCCAGATTATAAATAGATCTGAGTTCATATAACCAGAATCGGATACAAGCTGTAGGGAGTCCTCTGGAGCCCCATCCATCAATTCGGGTTTTTGCCGCTTTCTAGGAAAAATTAATGCAGGTGGTACGAATATTCCAGTAGCACCCATACAGCAAACAGCCGTTACTGTTTGTCCACGTTCTGCGGACACAACTTTCCCTACAATTTTCTTGCCTTTTTTTAGCATAAACTTTAGGTAACTTGTTTGGCACTGTCTGGAGGCCAGTTTCATCCATGTTGAAAATTTGTCTGCCAACAAATTTGAAGGTTGTAAGTACTTGTTTAAAATTATCATAAAATCGTTGCACTTGTACACGATTGAATCCTGCAGCACGTGCCAAACTTGTTTTTTCAGGTTGACGGAGACTGAAGTTATGCCGCCTGGCAAAGTTTTCGACCCATTTCTTGCTAGCTTCCTTTTTATCATTATTAAATCTATGATTAAGACCGTTTTTATTTGCTAAATCATAAGCGACTCTTCCTAGCTCCTTCTTCGTCAGACCATAAAAACATGAATCCAAGCGTCGGCAGTGCTCTGCCAAGTTACTGTCTAATTCAGGAGTAAATACATTTGAAAATCTACCTAAAGAGCAAGGAACAGTGCCTGCTTTTAGTCTTTTTCTAAGAGTCGATTCTGGGACATTCAAAGACTCTGCAACTGATCTTTGACTTTGCCCACGGCGTATTCTTTCCTTTGCATCTTTTAAAATTTCTTCAGTAAATACCAATTTTCTATCTGATTTTCTTTTATAACTTGACATATTTGCGATCTATAAAAAAAGAAAAGATATATAATTAAAAAAGCTACTTTGTTCCCCATGAGTTACTACCTAAGAGTGCGCATGCGCACTCTTTAGGTGCGCACTCTTAAGATTCACGCTAATTCGATTGGCTATGACAGTTACAATCATTCCAACAAGATCGCATTTATAACCTTACTTAATAGCAAAATATAATAACCAAATTTCAAGAATAACTCACATATTCAGGTGGCACCCTTATGCAAATCTTGTAATACGTCTTCGAAATTGTTGATGAATAATATTAAAAGTACTCAAAACCTTTAAATTGCAATAATCAAACTAATAAATAACGCACCAACTTGAAAGCGTGCCTACTGATTCCAAGCGTCACTGCCAACTGACAGTTAGCGCAGTGCTGCCAAGTGTTGAAATTTCGTACCATTTAAAAGCTGTGCGTACTCTTTGGTAGTGCGTACTCTTTGGTGTCTTTACCCTATTAACATACTATAATATAATATACAGGGCTATTTTGCAATAACCGCAAATATGCAGAAAAGGTTCAGAATAATTAATATAGGTAAAAGGTGAACTATTTAAAAAAATCCCAAACGTTCTGTTCCTTTTACCTTATTCAAAATGCGAGGTAATGCATTATTTTAACTAATTTTACTGCGCACGCACACATTCGTAAGGGTCGATCGGCAGACAAAAACGTCGTTGCCCATAAATCACTTTCAATTTGGGATAATTTAAAATAAAATGCCTTATTTTTTCAAAAATTGCAATAACGGTATATAATTATTTATATATTTAAAATGTGGCTACTTTTTGAACAATAACCCTTTATATTACGTTAATTATTTATAACTCTGCTCACCAATAGATTTAAAAAAATTATTTCTACACACACACACATACAACGCACATACACACGATTCCATTTACGTAGGTCACTCAAAAGTTTTGAGATGCTCGAAATTGAAAAATTGAACGCACCCGTGTTATATGTTTCTAAAAAAATAGAACTCCATAATTAAGCCATTTGCTCATTAAAAAAACAATGTTTTATTAATTTTCCTACAACGGTTCCCGCGCTTTTCATTTAAAACGATGGAACTTAATCGTGAATATTTTCGCGCTATGATCTATTATGATTTTAATTTTAAATTTGGTTTAACCGAATAATTAAGTTTACAATCAGCATTAGGGGGGGGACTCACATTAATTTATATGTTACACTAGATAAGTAATTTCCGCGCCAAAGCGTTGTCACTTCACATAAGGCCACAGCCTTATACTCAGCGAACGTCGGTTCAGTGTTCAAGGTGACGCCGTCCGAGTTAAGCCGAACGATTCACAACAAAAAATGGGTAAATGCGTAGTGAAAGAATGCGTTTCAAGGTCACAAAAACATAATAAATCAAGCGGAATCACTTTCCATACGTAAGTTTTAATTTATATATTCATATTAACGTTTAAAACACTAAAAAATTAAATAAAATATCGAATATTGCAATTTAGGTTCAATGTTGCCACTTTTCCGCCTTTGTGATTTTTCCACATTAATGGGAGACTGTATAATTTATGGAATAAGTTAATTTTGTTTTAAAATAAACAAGTAAAATTGATTGCTTAAAAATAAAAACTATGTTTCAACCTTTATACAAAATAATTATTCTTATTTTAGTTTATTCATGAATGGTCTATTAATTATATTTTATTATTTTATATTATATTAATAAATTTGCAGTGTACCTAAAGATGCAGCACGCCGTAAGAAGTGGGTGGAAATAATAAGGTTGTTAAGAAAGGAGACTGACTGGGTGCCTTCTAAATCTACTGTCATTTGTTCTAAGCACTTCCGGAATCAAGACATACTTGAACCAAAAAGCGATTGCGGCCGTGTTCATTTGTCTAACGAAGCAATTCCAATGATTGTAGTAAGTAAATGTTTAATAAGGTAGTTAATTCATATTGTCACAACATAGGTAATATTTGTCAAAAATACCTTTTCTTAAACTCAATATTCACTCATTCAAACACACACACACACACACACGTTGTGCACACGACTAATGCTTTTTCTCATTCCTTGATTTTCGTTTACTGCATGTTAGTTAATTGTTAACCAAATTTTATTGAAAGCACTGGTTTGTACAGGTACTGGTTTCTCACATATACAGTTATTACAACTAGTTTAGAAGCCAGGGTTCCATTTAAATTGTTAAAAGATTTGTGGCAAATAAATAATTTATTTATTTATTTAAAACTTTTATAGCAATGTGTAATGCAAACTAAATGTTTTTATCTTAGTTATCAGGTTAATCATAATGCTATTTTGACTACAATAATTAATGGATATTTTTCAGGACGAACCTCATTTTGAAAAGCCGGTAGAACTTTTAATAGAAGAAAATATGGATTTTGATGTTATGGAAACCGATGAAGAGATAGATGAAATAACTGAAACACCGCGAAAGCACAAAATGAGAAAAATAATTCACCGTTTGAAAATTGTATCCACACGAAGACTAAATAAAATAAAAAATATATCACAGAAAATTAAAAGACTAAAAACAAAAAATAAAAAGTTAAAAGATGTTATCAATGAACTGAAAATAAAACGTATGTTGAGCGAAGAAGAGGAGATGCAGCTAAATTTGAATGGAGAAACCGTGCAATTGATGAAAGAATTTAAAAAATCCTTCGAACAGAAAAAGAACTTTTAATAAATTTCCTTATGTGTTAAAGAAATTTGCATTAACATTAAACTTTTACTCCCGTGCTGCCTATAAATATGTTCGATCTGCATTCAGCAACGCATTACCGCATCCAAGAACAATAGTTAATTGGTATAGCAAAATTAACGGGGATCCTGGATTTACGTCAGAGGCTTTTAATGTTCTTAAGGTCAAAAGTGATAATTCTAAGTCCAAGATCATTTGTAATTTAGTTATCGATGAAATGGCTATCCGTCAACAAAAAAATTTCGATGGAAAGAAGCATGTTGGGTTTGTCGATTATGGATTAGATGACACAAACGATACACAAAATCTAGCATCCTCCGCATTGGTTCTACTTCTCGTATGTTTGAATCAAATATGGAAGATACCTATTGGATATTTTTTTACTTATGGGCTATCTTCAGTCAAACTTGCAAATATAATAAATTTGGCACTGACAAAATGCGCAGAAATTAACGTAGAAGTAGCGTCAGTAACATGTGATGGCAGTCAGACCAATATTGCTGCAATGCGAGTTTTAGGATGTAACCTAAACGACGCAAATAACTTGAAAACTACTTTCAAACATCCTACAACAGGAAACGATGTGGTGCTATTGTTAGACGCTTGTCACATGCTCAAACTAGTGAGAAACAGTTTTCAATCAAAGAAAATATTTTTAAACAAAAATAATGACAAGATAGAATGGAAGTATGTAAAACGTTTACAGGAAATTCAAGAAATTGAAGGGCTTAGAACAGGCAACAAATTAACCAACCGCCATATTAATTTTCGAAATCAAATCATGAAGGTTAAGCTGGCATCACAGCTGCTAAGTAATAGTGTGGCTCAGTCTCTTCATTTGGCTAAGGACTTGTCTTCTGAATTTTCAAAAAGTGAATCCACTGCGGAATTTATTAAAATACACAATGATGTCTTTGATGTATTAAATTCCAAGGGAGACCCCCAAGCTTACGGCTATAAGAAAAGTTTCAAACCCGAAACAAAAAATGATATATACGCATTGATTGAAAAATATAAAGAGTATGTTACGAACCTAAGTGTAGAAGTGACAACAAAAAAAACAATTAAGCGAAAGGGTCAGATACACAAAATAATTATTAAAAAAAATATGAAAAAAGTATTAGATTGTAAATTTAAAACGGGATTTTTGGGTTTTCTAATTTGTCTGGAAAGTTTAAAAGTATTGTATGCAAGGTTAATTGAGACTAACGTAATGAAATATATCGCAACATATAGACTTTCACAAGATCATCTAGAATTATTTTTTGGTTGTATCCGGCAAAAAAGGCGGTTACAATAACAATCCTAATGTTGTGCAGTTTAAATCAGCCTACAAAAAATTATTAAACCATCTTGAATTAAAAAACAGTTTTAGAGGCAACTGTGTGCCCCTTGAAAAAATTAATGTCTTATGTTCTACAACATCTACAATTGATAAGGACCATATAGAAGAAATCAACAAGTCTTCCTTTGATCGTCGCCATGACGACATTGACGAGGAAAAACCACAAACCATAAAGAATAATCAAAATGAAACAGATTTAGAAAAAGAATGGGTCGTGCTACAAACGAATGATAACATTTTTACAAACATAACAAAACAAGTCATTGGATATATTTCCGGCTATATTGTTGACAAAGTTGGTCAAAATCTTAAATGTGAAATATGCATCAAAGCTTTACTAGCTACAGAACTGGAGTGGTTTCATAAGCTAATTAATATAAAAGATAAAGGAGGTTTATGTTATCCATCAAAACATGCGTTTGAAATATGCATGAGTTGTGAAAGCACTATAAGACATGCCATAAAACTTTCCGAAACTAAGTCTTTGTCTACTAAATTTGGTCTTATGACATTAGCTACAAAAACATTAAAAGTGCTTCAAGGAAATATATTATTAAAAGAATTTGCAATACACCCGGGGAATCATTTATCTTCAATACAAGTTGATCATTCCCTTTTATTGATTAATGCCATTATTTATAAGTACTTAAAAATAAGATTGTACCACGAAAGTAAATTATACACTCAAACACACAAAAAAAGAATCCAAAAGGCAATTATATAACAAACTGATGCTTCATAGCGGAGTTTGAGAGCATGGACTATTATGAATATTTAAGCGGATTAGTATTACAGATTAAAACCATTTATATTATCTTACAAATAGACTTCCGCAGAGTCACGCCTGAATCCATTAACTATCCTCAGTATTGTTGCAAAAAAAATATAAAAACTTTTTAAAGTTGTTAAGTAGTTTAGAAATTCTATAAACAAGAAAATCAACGAAATTTATTGATAACCAAAGTTTTTGTAGCTAATGTCATTAGAATAAATTTAAGAGAACAAAAACTTGGTGATGATTTCACAACTTATGCATATTCAACACAGATCTCGCTTAAGAAACCTAAAATTGTTTTTTTTATTTGCTTTATTTTTTGTTTGATTTATTAGTACAATAAAAATAATATATAAAAACATATTTTATTTCATTACTTATGCTTACTTCTGTTCATCTAATAAGAAAATATACAAATTTAAAATAAAAACAATTTACTGCAACTTTAAAAAAAAACTTTATATTGCTCATTTTGGGTAAAATTTCATAAAGTATGCAACACCAACCCGCCACTGCATGTTTGTGTGTCTATCTTTATCTAATCTTAGGGACGATATTGTTTTCCGCGACTTGTGTAAGTGAGACAGATATATGTTTACTTAAAAATTTTAATGATTTCAAAGCTACGTCGTCGCATTTGGATAGTGGTTACACTTTGTTCGACGCGCGGCAATGTGGTTTGCTCCTCTAGTCTTGTATAACTCAATGGGGACTCAGCAGTAAAATTAACCTTAAAGATGACCAAAGAACCGGGGCACTGCAAACAGCAGTAACGGCAGAAAATGTATGGACTACTGAAATGTTGGTGCGAGAAGACCCACGAATCACATATACGGACATTGAAAAGATTATAAACATTAGTTCGGGGAGCATTCATACCATCCTACATCAACATCTTGGAGTGAGGAAGCTTTGTTATTAATTGATCCCTCGTTTGCTCTCCGAAAGCGAAAAAACTTACTCGTGTGGATTGGTGCCATGAAATGCGTCTACGTTTTGAAAACGGGGCATCTAGGCGTGTTTCGTGTAGGTGACGAGACATGGATCTGTCAATATGAATCGGCAAATAAAAGGCAATCATCGGTATGGGTCTACTCAGGACAGTTACTGACAAAGCTGCAAAAGACCTCGCAACGTCGACAGAAAAATTGTGGCTAGTTTTTTTTCGCGGAGTGGACATTTACCGACGTCAATGTGGAAAATTGTAGGTCAGTCAACTCTGAATGGTATACTACAGTTGCATTACTCAAAACTTTTCAAGCTGTGTGGAACAGAAGACCAAAGACCGGACTTCGGGGAATCATGCTGCATCACGATAATGCCTCTTCACATACCTCCCTTAGAACAAAAGCATTTACTGAGGAATCTGGTATTGAAACTCTAAGTCACCTACGCTACAGCCCTGACTTAGCTCCTGGTGATTCTTTTTGTTCCCAAGAGTCATAGAAAAAAAATAAAGGGCAAGTTTTTTTCAAGTGCCGAAGAAGTCGTGGCTGCTTACGAAGAAGCGATTTCCGATCTATCAGATCAAAACTGGTAAAAGTGTTTTCAGAGTTGGTTTAGGCAAATGGAACTTTGTACAGAGCATGATGGATAATATTTTGAAAAGATTTAACATAAATAGTAATGGTATCTAGAATACTTTTTGTATATATCAAAACTTATTGAGTGTCCTACGTAACAAAACATTAAACATTATCTAACAGTAACCACCATAAACTACTAGTAATCGAGGAATAACGAATCATCTCATTTACTTACCGAAAATAGACTTACGGCTCGACTGGGGAAGGACGACGCTCTCACAGAACCAGCCAGCGTAAAATAGCAGCTTAATACTGCTGTGTTTCATATGGTGAGTGTAGAGAACCGGAGACAATTTTTACAGGAAACGATGTATTACATCTTAGTCCTCAGGGACAACGCGTCTGCGTTTTGATTCGTAATCGAGGATAGATGTAGATGTCTATGGGCCACAGCATCCACTTACCATCAGGTGGACTGTGTGCTAGTATGTTGCTTTTATTCTATAAAAAAACAGAGCACATTTGTATTTAGACATATTTAGTTGGTAATAGACGTTATTTTATTTATTTATTTATATTTTATGGTCATCAACAGGTCCAATGTCCAGTTACGGCAGCATGTCGCCTTCTGACGAGGGCTTCGACAGATACGAACCACCATTCTACTGCCAGCCACCACATCATGGTAAGTACCGTTATGCACTTGGTAGATCTTGCAGCTCCCGCTCGTATTGGACTGAAGTAATGAAGGTGTTACTCCAGTCCCTCCCACTATCGCAGTCACAGCCAGTCCGAAGCCTGGATAAAGCATGAAGGTAATATCATTGCAATATAAATATTTTTAACGCTAAGTAACGTAGACTTAAAGAGGATTGTGAAGCTGTAAATATTCATAGAAAAAGCGTTAACGTTTTTCCTCCTGTAAACATAGTCAAATTTTCATAATTTTTGGAAATGTTGTAGATATAAAGAAAAACAAGGTTCGTACCGAAATATTGCGTACGATATAAGTTATTAGCATATAAATATCTAGGTATATTTTTGACTTAAGACTCCTCGAGCGTTTTTATTTTTTTTACTACGATACCTACGCGTCAAATGAGATGTTGGATTCTTGTACGCCATCTAGTGGCAAAATTTCCATCCAAAATTGGTAAACCTAATTTTCATAGACTGTAATGAGGATGTACTGGTGGGAAATTAAGCGCCATACAATCCGTAATGGGAGTTTTATTCAATAGTTTCCATTTTATTTTAAATAATATATTACATTACATATTATACAAAGAGCCAAGTTTTCATTTTCATCATCGTAAATACTTAAATATTTTCTAATCAATAAATTTCGTTCTTAATTCTTACTACTCACAGATCACATGTAGTCTCACATTAAGAAACATTATATATATGGAGTGTTATCTCTATACTCCATGACTGTATATTTCTAAAGTCAGTAAGTACTAAACATTAAAAATGGTGAAATATTATAAATAATAATAATAATAAATCAATAATAAAAAGATATATATTTATAGAACCCAACCAGATGAGAAAACTATATTGATACCCCTAATCAATAATAATAAATAATTTATGTTTGTAATAATTTATAATATTTATAATAATCAAAATTATAAAAAACATAATTTACATTTTTTATTAATAAATAATAATAATAAATAGTAATAATAACTGGTGATCAGTGTAACCAGTGTGAAGTTCGCCTTGGATTCATTTAACCACTCAAAAACACATTGAATGCGCATAAACTATGCGCCATTGTTTCACGTAATATTTGGTATCAAAGATCGGAAACACCTTTGGAATAAAATATTTTTTTACGGAATTTGTCGCGTTTTATTTTACATTTTTGTTTGTTTGACGCATGTTGGAATAAGATTTTGGTCTCTGCGTCTCTTCAAGAAATTTAAAGATGTTATAAATCTTGGTCTTGAAATTTTCTAATCGGCGAATTATATATAAAAAAAATGCGAAAATGATTAATTAACGAGACCGAGCTTTGCTCGGTTTTTTTAAGTTACATTTATATACAAATTATATGAATAATAGTTTTTGATCTTATTGACATAATAGAAAAAACTGAACTGGTTATTTGAATAATGATTGAAACTAATTGCACTCATGATTTTCATGAGTTCAATTAGTTTAATTAAAATGTGTTTAATTAAAAAAACTAAAAAAAAGGTCTCGAAATAATAGATTTTCTCACAAAAGAAGGTAACTTGAAAAAAAAAGGGAAAAAAAGCCGGACCCAAGACGGGACGCGAACCACGGAACTCCGATTATAATGTCCTCAAAGCAAGAGTGAATACTCTTATAATAGTAAATAAAACAATCCTATGTTTAAAAAAATTGTATTGAAATATCAACACCTACGAGTATAAGATCATTTAATAGAGGTTCGTTTCGTTCATCGTTTTCTTAAATTTGTTTATTTATTATAATTTATTTCCTTTTTTTCGTCCAATTTTGTCAAGTGGCTGAAAGGACCTAATTTCATTATTTTTATGAAACTGATGTGACAAACGATCTAACAATTCATCTCATTGTAAGTGGCCGGTACAGACCATAGACAGCTGTAGATCACTTCATACAATCATCTGTAATTATACCGAATCTATGTACCCTACGACAGCAGCCACTCAAGCTATGCCGTTATTACCTTCTTATATTGTAGCAGTTTTTTTATTGCCTGAAAACACGGACAAAAAGACATTTTCTAAATATAAATCCTAGCTAGATTGATTTATTGCCCCCGAAACTACCTGGACACTAAATTTTATGAAAATCGTTGGAGCCGTTTCCGAGATTCCGATTATATATACTTATACAAGAATACCTTTAAAGGTATAAGATTTACGCAAGTATTACATATGTAATATAATATACAAATTTTACGAAATTTTATCGCGTTTAATTTTAAATTTTTTGAAAAGTAATAAACATTTACGGAATATTCACATATTTTTTTTATTCGGCTTTTTAAAAAGTTAAAAAAATTAAAATTAACTTTTCTACGAAAATTAAATTAAAGGCTATAAAAACAGAAAAATTTCGTATATTTCCATATTCCAAAAAAAGTTAAAAACAAATTTTTAAAAAAGAGGTAAAATTGAACGCAATAAAATCCGTAAAATCTATTTCATTCTATTGCGTTATTTTAGGATATTATTACGTAAAGAATTTTGTTCAGCCATATCTTTCGTCTGTTACCAGGTAGTCCGATGGACGGCGGAGTGTACTGGCCGAGCTCGAGCGGAGACGGTCACGAGTTCGATGCGCAGGACATATACCACGACACGAACAACTATATCGGTAGAAGTTACGGTCAGTATCTTGTATGTATTTAAATATGTATATTCGTATGTATACGCATGTAATTATGTATTTGTGTATATGTATGGGGATAGGTCATATATGTAATAGGTCATATATTTAATAGTAAAATGTAAATGTCCTCTAGACCGAATTCCGGTCATGGCGGCCTGCCTCAACGGAGGCTAGCCATCGGTGCAGGACTGGATTATAGTGCCCAAGTGTATGCGCAAGCACAGGTGTACTCTCTATTGCCTCACTCTCATAATTCGATGGGACGGTAAACCGACACGAGCGGAGAGAGATCAGGCGCAGGACCAACGGCTTTACGTGCTTTCCGAGGCACGGGGTTGAGACACTGCCAACTTCCTGACTCTGGGCAGCTACTGAGAATTTCTTAACGGAAAAACTCAAGAATTAATTTTTTGGCCCGACCCGGTATTCGAACCCAGGACCTCATGATCAGAAGTCGCACTACTACAACCACTAGACCAACGAGGCAGTATAATAAATATATAGTAACATGTATATATATAATATGCAATTAATTATCATTTGTTTTGTGTTTTTTTTTTGTATATTGCCTAGGTCAAATTCTCACTACTCCATGGATTGACTGTAGAGAATGCCTCAAAGCATTAAGTCCGCCCTTGTATTGTTTTGTTTTAAGGAATGCAATAAAACATAAATAAAATAAACAAAAAAATATTCTTTACCGTTACAACAACCAGCCTAAACAAGTGGTAAAGTTAAAAAAAAAAAGTTGTACAACCGACTTCAATATGAATAAAATGAGAACATCATCAATGTAGTCGAAGTTAATTAAATACGCATTATTAATGATAATTCAAAAACTACATGTCATATCTTAATTAAATTTATATGAGACGACACGAGAGAACCAGCTTTCAAATAAAAAATTTTTTTTTTTTTTTTTTTTTTTTTTTCTTTTTTTTTTTTTTTTTTTTTTTTTTTTTCTTTGGAATCATCAAAATCGATTAGTTTAGCAAAAAGTTCTGAGGCAAAGACACCAAAAAATATTTATTGTATATATATGTATATATATATATATGTGTGTGTGTGTGTGTTTGTATGTGTGTATTGTGTATCTATATGTATTTTATTTTATATATGTATATAGTCACATTTACAGCAAGCGTTAACCATCTGAGCCACCAACACCTGTTACCACGTGCTCGTCGGTGAAGGAAAACATCTTGAGGAAACCTGTCATGTCTGAGGAATAAGAAAAAAAATATTTCGAAGCCATGTGAAGTTCGCCAACACGCATTGGGGCTGCGCGACGGACAGCGACGGCAGCTAAAACCTAAACCCTCTTAGAAATGAGGGGTCCCAGCTGTGGGACGTATATAGGCTGTAACTTTGCTTTTTTTACTCTTATGTATATATTATAGTATTTAAGTATGTGTATGTTTGTATGCATGGATGTATGTATATGTTTTATTATCTTTATTTTATATTAAGTATATTAATATTATAAAATTTATTATGAGAGTGCACACTAAATCCGCTTCTCTTTGTATCTGTCCGGTATCATGCCTGCTGGAAGAAATTTCAACATGAAAATAAATAAGCTGTGCCTTTGTACAAAACATCTTTTTTTGTTTTCACTGTAACATTACTTTGTGTACGTAGAAAAAATAAAAAAATTGAGTACCTCCTGGCATTTGAAGTCGGTCAAAAACATAATATCCATATGTTGATTATTGGTTCATAAATAGGATATTGGCCATAGTTGTCACTCTTGACAATTGGATTGGCAACTGGGTTGACTGAGGTTTTTTTTTTTAATTTGTTATTAACAAGATGCTGCTCCCATACCCTGGCTTATTACCTCTGTCACTTCTTACGACTTCCACGAAACGATATGGGGTAACGGATATTCTTACGACGACGTTATACGCTTATTAAATAATTAAAAAAAAAGAACGTGTGAAGTTACACAAAGTGAAACCTTCAGAAAAGGTGACCGAGATTCTTTTTATTGAATAAGGACGACAAACGAGCACACGGCCCATTCGATGGTAAGTGGATGCTGCGGTCTTTGATTATATACAAATATATAATCAAAGGTTGTGGCCTATAAACATCTACATTTAACCTCGCTTAAGAACTCCAATTTTTAATTTCCAGTTTTTAATTCAAATATCCCAGAACAAACTGTTTAAAGTTTTATTCCAACTTGACTACCGCTTTCCTACTAAAGAGCCTATAAAAAAACGGATATATTATCCATAAGTCAATTATACAAATTACAAATACAAAACGTGCGTAATAGTCACAAAAATTCTTTTAGATTCCATACACACCCCAGTTAGTTTTAATACTAAATCACATAAACACAGTACACGAAATAAACATAAACTGCAATTACCAAAAGCTAGGAATAAATTTTATGGTTCGAAAACTATTCAGTTTGAGGGAGCGCTATTATACAGTAGCCTACCGAATGAGGTATTTCATGAAAAATAGTATACAAAATTTAAAGATAAATTAAAAAAGCACTGTCAAACATTAATTTAAAGACAGTGCTTTTTTAATCCTAATTTGGATATATTTATGTAACTATATTCATATCAGTCAACGTATGCAAATGTATTATTTTTATCAATTATGTTATTTTTAAGTCTCTTATTGTAAGTAAATTTTTGTCCTTTTTTGAGATAATAAACTCTTTAAATCTAAAACCTAATTTTTATAGTGCTTAGAGGAAAGCCCACCTTCCTGTTCAACAATAATCTAATAACGTACTTTTTCCAGGATACGATGACCTTCAAATAGCAGGCAACGAACCATACGACACCTATCACCACAACGTTATGCACCACAACTACCCGCAAAATAACCCAGGTGAGGCCAACTTTGATAATTAATTAATATGAACCATAGTAACACCCCACTAGATGGTGTGACCTGGTAATACATGCAGGAAGTCGATGGATGCAGGTGGCTCGGGACCGTGCTTTGTGACATTCCTTGAGGGAGGCCTGTGTTCCGCAGTGGACTTGTGAAGGGCTGTAGTGATGATCACTATGAATCAGAGTAACCGTGTAGTGGCAGTGTAAGGAAATCCACTACCCCATATCGTCCCGTGGGTGTCGTAAGAGGCGATAGTGGAAAACAAACCAGGAGATGGGCAGCAGTGACTTCCTGATAACAGCTACAAAGTAGTAGAGTTCTAAGTGGTAGAGTCACGCTGCTTCTATATTATGGTTGTAGCACGAATGGGTCGGCTCGACCGGGGAAGAACCACGCTCTCCATAATACCAGAGTGAAACAGCAGCTTAGTACTGTTGTGTTTCGTGGCGAGTGTGGAGATCCGGAGACCCTTTTTTACTGGAAACGAGGCGTTCCATCTTAGTCCTCAGGGGTGACAACGCGTCTGCGTTTTGATCCTTAATCGAGGTTAAATGTGGGTGTCTATGGGCCACAGCATCCACTTACCATCAGTTGGTCTGTGTACTGCCTCCACGGAGACTAGTCATCGGCGCAGGACGGGCTTATAGTGCCCAAGTGTAGGATGTAGTAGCGATGGGACGGTAAACCGTCACGACCGGAGAGAGCTCAGGCGCAGGCCAAACGGCTTTACGCGCTTTCCGAGGCACGGGGGTGAGACACAGCCAGCTTCCTGACTCCGGGCAGCTACTGAGAATTTCTTAACGGAAAAACTCAATAATAGATTTTTTTGGCCCGACCCGGGATGCGGACCCAGGACCTCACGGAACTAATTACATTACTTTGTTCCACTACTCCAAACACTAGATCAACGGGGCTGTCAATATATAATATTATGTATATTATATATATGCGATAATATGATAGCAATTATTTACCATAATTGTCACTTTTAAGGCGGATATGCAAACGCAGTTTATTTTTAATTTTCAGTTCTTACATATTGTATTATAAAGACGCTCCTGGTTGAATAACAAACCAGAAGCTGTGCTGGGTACCATCCTTCTTCTCCCATTCCGGAAAGCGTTCACACATAGTATGGCCGTGTTCCCCCAACACGGAGGGCATTTTCTCAGAAATGCGGGTTTCCAAGAGCCGTGGTACCTCAGTGGATAACACTCCCTGTAAATATGACAGACAGCGAGTAACCCGGGTTCGATCCCCGCCGGCACCAATGAAATTGTTAATTACAATTTTAAGTGCTGATTTACCACGTGCTCGGCGGTGAAGGAAAACATCGTGAGGAATCCTGCATGTCTGAGGAATAAGGAAAAAAATATTTCTATGACATGTGAAGTTCACTTCTTTTTGACTATCCTTCTTCTTCATGTGACACTTCCTTGCCCTAGAACCATCTCAGAAATGAGGGGAGGCCTGTGCCCAGCAGTAGGACGTATATAGGCTGTAACTTTACTTAACTTTGTGCAGGTTTCCCTTATTTACCTATTCTAAGCCAGTACTTAACAATGATCCTTACCACCAGGTGGTGATGAAGTCCTTGATGAGATATAACTTATCATCGGGTGGACTGTGTGTTCATTTGTATCCCTTATTATATAAAAAAAGTCTTAACATTATTGCAATAAACAATTTTAATGGTCCCGAAATTGGTTTTCACGGAAACTAATAAAGTTATAAGCGAACCTTTTTCTCCAGAACTACCGCGGTTTTTGAAGTTAACAAGGGCGTGCTAAAAATTCCAATTGTCCCCAGGGCTGGATTGTGAGATACAATCTCTGCCGCTACGCTACGAAAGACCCTCTCCCTCTTCTTTCGTAAGAGTTGTGAAGAGAAGAACAACGGCAAACAAGAAAGAGAGGAGACGCACACAGAGTATCAACACGGCTTTCACGGATCTGCGAGAGTGCATACCCAACGTACCTCCCGATACCAAGCTCTCTAAGGTAAGTGGATGAACAAAAAAACTTCTTTGTGCAAGTTAATTCTTTTTGTAAATTCAACATGTTATTTCCTTAAGATTTGTAAGCTGTTGGTTTTCCACTAAACCAATTTCCTATAAATGTAAAATAAAATAAGTGTGTGAAGGGCCGGATTTACCTTAAGTGCCGCTCTGGGGCACCGTGAAAAATACCGCCCTATCACTTTTCGTGGGAGTAGTGTCCAAAATGCAGATGCGTTGTCAGCCCTGAGTGGTAAGATGGAATGCCTCCTTTCCAGTAAAAAGGGTCACCGGTTCTCTATACTCAGCATACGAAACACAGCAGCCTTATGCTGCTATTTTACGCTCGTATTATGTGAGAGCGTGGTCCTATCCCAGTTGGGCTACAACTACAACAGAATATACAACTCGCGGCACGAATGTCCAGAGGTGACCGTTGTTGCGCATAATTGGCTGTATTGCGCATTATTGCGTATGTATGGCTGTGCGTATCGTTCGCAAGCGCTGATTGGCTCTCCAGTCGCATTCCGTCCTCCGTACTGATACGACATTCGCCGCTATCCCATCCACTTTTCATTCAGCGCTATAGTTACGTGCCGCGATTTTTAAAAGTAGCACGACCGCGACCTTCTCTTTTGGCGCTAGATTATTAGATAGTTTTTCTCTTTGTTTTCTCAAGATATTATTCATCATTTATTAATAAAATACAGCCAATCAAAAGTCCTCTGCTAAACATAAAGGAAACATTTGCCATAGTTCCCTCTCTTCGCAAGTAGTTTGGCAACCGCAATTTTTTTATCATTTTGAGTTGTTATCACGAAGACACTGTTGCTCATCTCACGTTACATTTCTCTCTGTCGTCTTTTAAGATACTCATGAAAGGTATGGTGTCTTGGAGCTTCTAAATAATAATAAGGTGGGTGTACCATGGAAGGCCACTCTAACAAATAAACAGTTATTATTCTTTTCTTTACTGGATAAATGAAACTAACAAATATTTAAGTAATGCTTTGTTTTATTACGTAACATATAAACCACTTTTTTAAAATTGCAGATTTAATCAATATTGATTGAACTTAAGTTTCATTGAACTCTTCCAAATGGCCTTGCTAGGAACAAGACTCCTTAGAAGGCCACTATAATAAATCAGTCATTTAACACTAAAGTTTAATAAATGGCGATTAAATCTACAATAAAAAGAAGTGGTTTATATGTTACGAAATAAAACAAAGTATTAGTTAAATATTTGTTAGTTTCATTTATCCAGTAAATAAACGAAAAATAACTGTTCATCTGTTAGAGTGGCCTTCCATGGTACACTTACCTTACTTTAACGTCGTTGATACCTGAAATCAATAAACCGAAGGACCGTATTGCCAAAATAGTAGCGCGAGTGATTCACCGCTGCGTCTGTGATTTTCAGTTCGATGGGTGTTTGTGTAAGTAGAAGTAATTTATCATCACGTGGCAATAACTACGATATTTTAATAATTGGCCTTCGAAGGAGCATGGCCTTCCATGGTCCACCCACCTTATATATTATATGTGTGTGTGAATTCTTTTTCGCCGCCGTTACACAGTTTTTTTAAGATTCTCCCTTACCTTCATGTTTTAGAAATATTATCATCCAAGCAAATAAAGCTATGTTGAATATAATCGATGGTTTATATTTTGGCTAAGCTAGTGGTAAATTTATGTAACTATAAATTACCAAGAAAGCTGGACAGATTTCGATGAACACTCACACTTACAACTGGACCCGGTAAGTGTCATTGTTGTCGAGATCTAGAGAACAGGTGTGCAAAACCGGGGCAGATCGCTAGTCGGTATAAAATTGAGATTACAAATAGAATCCAATTGGCTCACGTACCGTGTGTCTGTAAAGACGGTACTGATACCTCCCTCATTATTAGTTTTTAAAGATTGTGAAACGATTTTTTGAAATGTAATATAATAATCACTTCGAATAATAGTAAGTCTAATCCTATTTTTAGGTATATAAAGTAATAAAAATAATAACAAAACAAAAACGAGTATTATATCGATGTCGATCGTTGCTAACATTGCGATTGAAATCACTATAGATTAAAAACGTCACGTCTTGTTAAGTAACGTCATAATATTACTACAATAGGGATGTCATTTTTCTAGTAAATCAGAACGTACGAGTGTACTTACTCTCATATTCGGCATAGTGGAAAGAGACCAAAGATGACCACTTGACATTTCTATTTCCACGCTTGAATTACACGCTACATCTTTCAATAGATTTGTCTATTTTTGGCTTAATTGAAAATTATATGAGAAAAAGCGAGACAAGTATATAGACTCAATTTATGTAGAATTGTAGGTTATCGCTATGCATACGTTTGTATATAATTACTATAAGGAAAAGCATAATTACAAACTGTTTTATGTCTTTTTTGACAACAGTACCTAAAGCATTTCGCTGCTGAAGTAAAAATCTTGAATAAAGAAACGTTGTTCTATATTAAAGATCAAATTTATTGATTTAAAAGTTACCTAGCAATTTTCTTATTGAGAGAGTGATAATTGTAAAGGCGATGTTTGTAGAACATTATAAAAGTAAATACGAAATGAAAAAACATAGGTTATTCATAAAAAATAAAAATAAATAGTATCTCCCTCTGTCAGGAAAATGTATATAATAATGAATAACGTTATCTTTCACTTTAACTCTTTAGTGAACATGTGCAAAGAAAAGAGTAAAAAAAATTTAAATACACATTGTTTCGTCATGTACGCGATAAATCTAACGTTACGGTTCAATAATGAGCTACGTATTCAGCATTGATCGATGGCTTCTTATGCTGAAAACATATTTCAATGCCGCTATATTGCAATGAAGGTTTTCGAGATTAAAATGTCACCAGCCAGTATTCCATAATTACATTAAGTCCCAATTAGGATAGACAAAGTAGTTTTAATGTTGTTATATTTAAACATCTTAAAATGATGTCAACAAATGACACACTAGTTGCACTTTCCAGCTATCAACTAAATCGAGAGTTTTTACCTGTGAGGAACACAGTGGGTGGCTTCAATGAATTCAAAATTAGATTTAATAGTTAATGTTTGTAAATCGTATGGTAAGTTTACCTACCATTTAACTTTACTATTATACTTAAAAAAACTAAAAAGCAACAGTATGCAGAAAATACATATATGAACGTCTCTTTTTTGGTTTTTTAAACCGGAAATTTCATTTTCAATACGCCTTTGTAAAATCTATGATTTCTTTATTTATTAATTTCTTTTTTTCGAAAGCAGATCTTTTAGGTGTATATCGTTAAAGTTTAATTACTATAAGCAATACAATACCATATTAGTACATAGGTAGCACATTTTTGACCAAATTAAAAAATCTCATATTCGCTGTCTCATTTCAATTTGTACGCCCGCCAGATGGTGCGAAAGAGATCGCAGAGCATCAACACTGCGTTCTCAAACCTCAGGGACCGTATACCAAGCGTTCTGCCCGATACAAAGATGACAAAGGTCAGTGAAAACTCAGATATCGTTCAGTTAGTAGTTAGTACACACAGAGATACCATAACAGTCCGAGAATCAGTTATATACTCTCTGATAGTTAAAAAAAAGTTAAAAAATATTAAAAGTACAAGAAAAAAAGAATTAAATAGCAGAAAAAATTTAATTTGCCGTTGCTAAAAAAATATTATTAGTATATTAATCGTATTAAAAAAAAAACCTTATTTGTCCGATATTTTTTTTAAATTAGAAAGTGCAATTCTTTCAATATTATATTTTATATCATTATAATGTACGTGACTTTAGGGTTTCCCTTGGGCCTTTGACCCTTTGGTCCACCTTAACCTCATTGATATTGCAAGATTGTTGTAATGTTTTATTAAACGTAAATAGCCCTATTATACGAGTAAGTATCAGAGTATATAAAAATATATGTGTGTACTTTATTTTATTCAAATGTCTAAAATTATTAAAAATGTTTTCATTATATTTATTTTTTAAATATTTAGGTATTTAAAATATGTCGAACGAATAAAAATATAAAATAATAATACGATTGATATTCATATACCTATATAAGAAAAAATAGACACCATAACAGTCCGAGAATCAGTTATATACTCTCTGATAGTTAAAAAAGTTAAAAAATATTAATAGTACAAGAAAAAATAATGAAATAGCAGAAAAAATTTAATTTGCCATTGCTAAAAAAATATTATTAGTATATTAATGGTATTAAAAAAACCTTATTTGTCCGATATTTTTTTTAAATTGGAAAGTGCAATTCTTTCAATATTATATTTTATATCATTATAATGTACGTGACTTTAGGGTTTCCCTTGGGCCTTTGACCCTTTGGTCCACCTTAACCTCATTGATATTGCAAGATTGTTGTAATGTTTTATTAAACGTAAATAGCCCTATTATACGAGTAAGTATCAGAGTATATAAAAATATATGTGTGTACTTTATTTTATTCAAATGTCTAAAATTATTAAAAATGTTTTCATTATATTTATTTTTTAAATATTTAGGTATTTAAAATATGTCGAACGAATAAAAATAGAAAATAATCATACGATAGATATTCATATATATAAGAAAAAATAATCCTGCGATTATCATTTGAATAGTCACTTCCTTAACAGTAATATAATTTATTTAGTTCCAAATATAAATTTAAATAAACATATCACAAAATAATTTAGAACTAAAATGGCGTCATCTCAGCACAGATTATATAGTAACCACATAGCTGTAACTAACTACAACGCCGATTTTTGGTAGATGCTAAAGACATGGGGTTCAATGAACTATTTACACAAAAATGTACTTTAATGTATAGTAGTGAAAGTAGAAGAAGCATGAAAGTAGAATAAACGCTATAGAAATGCGGTCTTTATGCTAGGGTTGAATCTGAATGATAGGGTGAGGATTGTGTGATAAGCTGATAAGAGAAAATTTTGGTGTGCAAAACGATGTCGTGAACAGGATTAAGAAAGGCGGTTTAATCATGTAGAAAAAATGAACGAGAAAAGAGTGACAAAATATTGCAGATGTGAACGGCAAAGTCGAGAAGGGACACCATAGACTAAGGTTTTTCGATCAAACTAGCGATATTTTGAAAATGGACCACATTAGGAGTGCCCTTAACCGGCGAATGTGTATGCGTAGATATATGGATGTAAAGGGGGCGAGAGAGGTATGTCAGGATCGTGCCAAATGAAAGTTCGTAATCTCTGCCTACCCCTCTGGGTGACAGGCGTGAGTGTTTATGTATATGTATGTATGTGTAATAAAAATAATTTTAAAAGATAAGAAAGCAAATGTAGGAAGTAAAATAATGTAAGTATTTCATAAATTTATAATACACACAGACTTCATAAGAAAAGTGTGATTCATCGACACAGCATTTGTTCTATTAAAGTTTTTAACAACTTAAGGCAATACCCCGACCAAAACCATGCGATAGTGCATTTTTCATAGACTATTATCTCATTAGTTATGAAAAATAAACTACATCTAAAAGCACATTATTAATGTTCGATATCCTATCATCACATTCCACGTTCTAATTTCTTTTTATGTGTTCTGAATACATTTATAATCAACTTTTAAAAAATGACTAAAATTATATGTACATTACATGCATCTGTTGCTAACGGCAACGCTCTAATCATTTGAGGATTACATTAATGGATAGATAATTTAAAAATCTATATTATTCACGTTTTATTTAGTTTTTTAAGTTCGCTTTTCTTTTTTAATTGAAATAACTCCGAAATTTGGGCGTATTTACGCGATATATTGTAGCGAAAGTGCGTTCATTGTATAGGACCGAACGCTCAAGGTCGTTCGCTACGGGTAACACCTTAAGACAACTAATATTTACTCCGAAATCGTTATTTAATTTGTCCGCTTATTGCTACTACAGTAGTTATCAATTATAACGTGCGTTATTTTAACGATGACAATAGAAATTTTGGCGGGAAAATATACGAAATTTAGTTTTTTAATATTAAATCTAAAACTGATGTTATTTAAGGTTTTATTAATATATATATATATATATATATATATATATATATATACAACATGTAACAAAAACCCTGTGGTTCCCGTTAACTGCATTATCAGAATCAGTATCCAAGCATATGGAAATAATTTTTTTTTTCACAAAAACGCATTTAAAAAAATTTATTTTAATGAAAAAAAAATTAATTTGCAAATATTATGTGATTTTATTATCTTTGCATTGGCCGAGGAGTAAGAGGTGTTGTCACAACGGAATGGTGACCAAGAGGTCGTGATAGCGTACTTCAGCAAGTCGTTGTCAAAAGCGGAAAGGAACTATTGTGTCACAAGACGCGAATTGCTCGCTGTGGTAAAGTCGTTGCAGCATTTTAGCAAATATCTTCTGGGACGAAAATTTCACTTACGAACTGACCATGTTGCACTAAAATGGCTATTGCAGTTTAAAAATTCAGAAGGACAAGTTGCGAGGTGGATTAAACTACTGCAGGAATACGACTTTGAGATCGAACATCGCAGCGGAAAATCTCACGGCAACGCAGATGCATTGTCAAGAAGACCTTGTCCTGAAGATTGCAACCATTGTACTAGGCAAGAGAGTAAGGAAGAGGTATCCGTGAGGATGCTCAGGACGGACCACCTCAGCAACGAATGGAAGGACAGCTTACAACATGCACAGCAGGAAGATCCGGACATCAAGCCGATTCTGGAATGGATAAAGGCCAGTGCTCCCAAGCCTAAGTGGAGCGACGTCTCAGCAATGAGTTCGACCACTAAAAGCTATTGGGCCCAGTGGGACAGCTTGCTGCTTCAGGATGGAGTTCTGTGCCGTAAATGGGAAAATGTTAGGGGAGACAGCTGTCATTTGCAAATGGTTGTCCCTAAAGCTAAAGTACCGGATGTTCTACAGCTGTAGATGTTCCGGAGGCCTTCTGGGAATTAAACGAACTCTACTGAAGATCCGAGAACGGTTTTATTGGGTCCACTGTCGAAACGATGTCGAGGACTGGTGTCGCAAATGTACAAGTTGTGCGGCTGTAAAGGGACCTCAGACTCGTGGTAGAGGTGCATTGAAGTTGTACAACGTTGGTGTACCATGGGAGAGAATAGCCATTGACGTGGCGGGGCCGTTTCCGGAGAGTGAAAGCGGTAACAAGTATTTCATGGTTGTGATGGATTACTTCACAAAGTAGCCAGAAGTTTTCGCCATTCCAAATCAAGAAGCTTCAACAGTTGCAGATAAACTAGTTCATGAAGTCTTCTGTCGTTTTGGAATACCTTTAGAGATTCACAGCGATCAAGGAAGGAATTTTGAGTCTCAATTATTCCAGGAAACTTGCCGAGTTATGGGTACTCTTAAAACAAGAACGACTTCTTATCACCCGCAATCTGATGGAATGGTGGAACGATTTAATCAGACGTTGGAGAGGTACCTAGCAAAAGTTGTAGACAATCGGCAACGAGATTGGGACAAGCACATACAACCGTTTTTGTTGTCATATCGAAGTTCTGTTCACGAAAGTACAGCAGTGACACCAGCTTTCGCAAACTTTGGAAGAGAATTACGGCTGCCTGCAGACCTGATCACCGGGATACCACCTGATGCCCCACGCAGTATAACCGATTATGCAAATGACTTGCGGAACAAAATGAATGACATTTATGAGCACGTCAGACAATCGGGCCCGCAAATGTCTGAGAAAATGAAAACCCGGTACGACCGCAAAATGAAAAATAAAGGGTTCAACGAAGGTTCATTAGTGTGGTTGCACAATCCAGTCCGCAGCAAAGGGAAATCTCCTAAGCTTCAAGCTAAATGGGACGGCCCGTACCGGATTGTAACCAGGATCAACGATGTGACCTACCGGATACAGAAAGGCGCAAGAGGGACTCCTAAGATCGTCCATGTGGATCGATTGGCGCGTTATTATGGGACCGATAATGCTCGGGACGAGCATGTCTTAGAAGGGGGCAGTGTTGCGAGAATAAGTCAACGTCATACACTAGCGCCATCTAGTGTCAGGAACGAGAGCGAGGGGAGCTTTGCAGAAAATGACATCACAAATCTTTCAACCGACAGCGCCTAGTCGAAACTCGAACGCTTGGTACCTTGCGCGTGTTAACTTGAACATTCTGGATATTTCTTTGCTAATTTATATAAATAGGCGCTGCAAGATGCGATCGGGGCAGTGTTGATTTGGCGAGACAAGCGAAGCTTCGGAGCGAAATAAAGCGAATTAGTATGTTTAATTATTAGTGTTTTAAGTTTTAATTTGTGTAAAGTAAATTAAAGTGTTAATTTAGGTAATTTTATCACAATTTTTATTGTCACGAACCTCAAGCTCGTAACAATATATATATATAATCGGAATCTCGGAAACGGCTCCAACGATTTTCATAAAATTTTGTGTGCAGGGAGTTTCGGAGGCAATAAATCGATCTAGCTAGGATTTATTTTTAGAAAATGTCTTTTTGTCCGTCTTTTTAGGCAATGAAAATCTGCTACAATATCGTTAGAATAAGAAGATAAATTTTGCCAGTTTATTAATGATTACAAATAGCTTAATTGGTATATTGGGCGGTCACAAAACCGTAATACCATGGTTCGAGCCTAGACCGACCGACCTACTTTTTTTTAATTTTTTTTTCAAGTTCCTCTTTTTTTAAAAATCTATTTTTTCGAGCCCTATTTTTAGTATTTTTTAAAAACACAAAAATTTTAATTAAACTAATTGCACACATGATTTTTTATTCAAATAACCAATTCAGTTTTTTCTATTATGTTATGTTATGTTATGTAGTTTTTACTATACAAAAAATATTATTCGTATTTCATCAGTATGTAATTTGTATCTAAATATAATTTCCAAAACACACGAATTAAAAAAAACCGAGCGAAAAATACCGAGCAAAGCTCGGTCTACCGAGTACTATATATATATATATATATATATATATATATATATATGTCGCCATATAGCTGTGCTGTTGCTGTACCATGAAGGGTACAGAGAGTTATTGAGGCAATACAATTACAGGCATCAAGCTTTCTAGCTTAGTCCTTAAAGAGCTTACTCCTATCTAAAAGGCCGGCAACGTACCTGCAATTTTCCTGGTGTTGAAGGCCGCATGCTCGTTTGCCACTTCTTCTATATAAAAAAGTTGATATGTGTAGCCGTATGTTAGAAGTTGGTTGCGAGTATCTATGGGCTACAGTAGCCTCTAACCAGGTGGACTGTTAGTTCGAAAAAAATTAATTGACAGCTCGATATTCAGAGGTTTGACAATGTGAAACGACGTATTGAAAATTGCATTGTACAAATGTTTGTACGTCCTGCAAACATTTGTTCCAATTCTGTAATTTGGCTCAACGCATCTGTATTTTGATTCTTAATCGAGGATAAATGTAAATGTCTGTGAGCCACAGCATCCACTTACCATCAGGTGGACTGTGTGCTCGTTTGGCACCCTTATTCTAAAAAAAAAGCACGTTAACTCAACATTCCTGATCTCTCGCCGTACATGTCGTATTGCCGTTCCATCGGACTATGAGGGTAAGTGCACCTGTGCGCATACACTTGGGCATTATAATCCTATCCTGGGCAGATGGCTAGTCTCTGAAACTGGTCACAATGACCGATATTCAGTCAGGAGGACATTATTTTTATTATTAATAATAAATATGAATTTATGTCAGGCAAAGTCCATATAAAGCTAATCGTTTGAATTTAGCGTAATAAAGATACTGATATAGATCTCAAAGAGGCGAGAGAGGTGGTGTAAGAGTGTCTGGTGACGAAGAATTCCATCTTAGTCCTCAGGGGTGACAACGCGTCTGCATTTTAATTCTTAATCAAGGATAAATGTAGTTGCCCTTAGGATACAAAATCCATCCTTTTTCAAATTTTGCTCTATAAAAAAACTTTTACACTGGTGTACTGATTCTGAGGTAAACTGTCAAGGAAGATATTTTTTTATAGAATTAGGGTGACAATCAAGCACACAATCCACCTGATGGTAAGTGGTTGCTGTGGCCCATAGACATCTACATCTATCCGCGATTACGAATCAAAATGCAGATGCGTTGTCACCCGTAAGGACTAAAATGGAATACCTCGTTTCCAGTAAAAAAGGATCTCTACACTAACCGTACGAAACACAGCAGCATTAAGCTACTATTTCACGCTGGTATTCTGTGAGAGCGTGGTCCTTTTCCGGTCAAGCCGACTCATTCGTGCTCGAACTATGCTACTAATATAAATGCAGCATGGCTCTACCACTGGTTTAAAAAACGTTAACTCTACAGTAGGGTTTTCTCATGTACCTTGAATATAGTTTACATACATAAATTGCACAACATGTCTAGACTCCGAACAATTATTGGCAAGCCATACGTAGGTACTATTATTGATTCTGTGGCCATACAAATCCTTATTCCGAGCGGGATTCAAACTTACGGCCCCCAGCGACGCAACTCTACTATAAGATACTGGATAGCCACGGAGCTGTCAACGTGTCTTCTACCGTGTTGAAACATATTGCAACTTACATATATGTTTTTCTTTTGTTATCAGATAAAAACTCTTCGACTGGCGACATCTTATATCTCATACCTACTGAAGGTTTTAGAAACGGACGGCGAGCCCGCCGGCGGGTTCAGAGCTGAGCTTCATCACACACCACCGAGGAGAAGAACAACTGACCCTAATGTACAGGTAATAAAACATAAATTTAAAGTTACGGCCTATGTATATACGTCTCGGTCAGTACTCCTTTTATTTCTGAAAGGGTTTTAACGCAAGGAAATGTCCGCTGAGCATCACCAATTCGTATTGGTGAACTTTACACGTCTTCGAATTATTAATATTTTTTTTTTTGTTATTTCTCAGACATGCAGGTTCCTACGTCTGATCATCTCTAGAAAATTAAAAAAAAAAGTTCAAATTAAAGGTGATATAATCCCTAAAATTATTTTTTCCGTTGAGACTCCAATCTTTAAATAACGAACTAAAACTGTTTGTACTTGAGCTACTAACTTTAATTTTAGATGGACGACGGCGCCTACAAGTGCAATACTCGATGCTCGTATGACTCCATGTGCATGCCACAGATAAGAAAATATCTTTCCCTTGTGAACACACTAATGCAGTCAAGTGGGCGCACTTATGTCATTTATCTGTACCGTTATCTTGTTTTCATTAAACCAATTTAAAGTACAATTTAACTTTTCGCTATTATTGAGTTTGAATCCCAATGAAACAGTTAAAGTTACTGCTTATACGTGCCACTGCTGGGCACAGGCCTCCCCTCTTTTCTGAGAGGGCTTTTGGGCAAGGAAGTGTCCGCCGCGCTGCCCCAATGCGTGTTGGCGAACTTCGCATGTCTTCGAAAATATTATTTTTCTCTTATTTCTCAGGCATGCAGGTTTTTCACTATGTTTTCCTTCACCGCCGAGCACGTGGTAAATCAGCACTTAAAATTGCAAATAAAATTTCATTGGTGCCAGCGGGAATTGAACCCGGTTTGCTCGCGTACTGTGAAATTCACAGCGCGAGCTAACCATCTGTGCTACCATGGCTCAGTAAAACAATATTTGTTATTTGTCCAAAACTCACTTTTAGGGATAGGATTTATTGTAATTGTTTCTTCTAACATATTTAAAAAATTCATAAAAAATACTTTCTTTAATGAATCTTAGTTTTTACGGATTTTATCGCATTTCATTAACTTACTTTAACTAAAATTCTAAACTTAATAAAACATTACTGACTTTATGTTTAGCACAAACTTGTTGTTATACGTGGTAGAGCCAGTCTGCAGCTATATTATAGTTGTAGCTCTAAAGGGTCGGCTCGACCGGGGAAGGACCACGCTCTCACAGAATACCAGCGAAAAAAGCAGCTTAATACTGCTGTGTTTCGTATGGTGAGTGTAGAGATCCGGAGACCCTTTTATACTGGAAACGATGCATTCCACCTTAGTCCTCAGGAGTGACAACGCATCTGCATTTGGATTCTTAATCGAGGATAAATATAGATGTCTATAGGCCACAGCATTCACTTACCATCAGGTGGACTGTGTGCTCGTTTGTCACCCTTATTCTATAAAAAAAAAACCTACAATTAAATTTTTCGCATTTCTTGAGTTTCAATCCCAACGCATTAATATTTGTGTAATGATATCTTATATTTACGCGAACACTACACCTTTTATGGATTTTATCACGTTAAATTTCAAATGGTCACCCATGGTCACGGGGTAGGTACTTTAATTAATATTTGTGTTTTGAAAAAAAACTTACTTTAAAGGATTGAATTAAATTTAATTGTTTGTGTGCCTCTAACAATTTTAAAAAACAAATTTAAAAAAAACACTGATTTTAGGCTCTGATACGTATAAAAAACTGTAAAATATATTTACGATTTTTTTCTACTTAACGTTCCGTACGTTTTTCCCTTCGCTACAATGGTTAAAGACGAGGTTTACTGAGTTCTTTAATTAAATCTAGCGAGTCTTACAAACACGGTATTTGCCTCACCACTTGTAACTCGCTTGAAACACACTCATTTTAGCCTCCACGTGACACGCTCATTGCATTAACAGATCGGACTTTGGACAATCTGTCGTCTAACGTAGAAACAGTTAAGTTACAGAATGTCAGGCATTTCATCTAAGTCCTAGGGTGTGACAACGCATCTGCATTTTGATTCAAAATGTAGGTGTGTGGTCCTCGGGAGTCTCTTACCATCAGGTGGCCTGTGTCACGGTAATATTATCTATACCAAAGATAATCTATACAGTATTCCAACTTCATACAAACGGACGAAGCGAGAGCCATGCCTACGCGCCTCGATCTCGGCATGCGCTCGGCATGCAGACTGTCGAGACTGTGCCGCAGTCATGATTTTGTGAAATATATAAAAAAAAATGGAGGAAATAAATAATATAATAGAAATAAAGAAATAATAAATCTGAACTTCATTTAAAAACAAACATATAAATTGTAAAGTAGCTGCAGGTATCTATAACCAATTAAAAGATATTCCTTTTCTCCACGTTGTCCATGTTTCCCAAAACAATTTTTAATTTATATTATTTTTAGCTTTATATTAGAAAGCGGATTTTTTATATTTAAAAATCTAATAATAAAGCATTTCGTAAGTCTCAGCCGAGCTGCAAATATTTTATTCAAACATAAACGTGGTTTTTTAATTAAATCTACCAATCAAAAAACGACACGCATTTTTATTGAACACTTCCTATTCAATTCACAAAGTACTTATTTTATTTGTTTATATAAAAAGTATATTTACAATCATAAAACTAAATGGAAACACAAAGTAGGCAAATGTAAAAATGCTGGAGGCAGGTAACCTTATCACATGTTTACGTGCCGCACGGCTGTAGGCATTTATTTGAAAGATACGGCCGAGTTACAATACTGTATAGATAATATTACCGTGCCTGTGTGCTCGTTTGTCACCCTTATCCTATAAAAAACAACATTCGACATGTAGTGTGGCGGCGTAAGAAAAGCCCGTAGGTGTCGTAAGAGGCGACAGAGAGATATGAAACGGAAGATGGGTAGCAGAATCTTTGTGATGACATCTAGAAATAATTAAAAACTGCGGTTGTCACACCTAGGCGGGTTACGTTGGTATGTGTAGGCGTTAAGTCGCAACATTACGCGTCTGTTTCATGGTATACTTTTATACGTGGTAAAGCCATGTTTGTAGCACGAATGAGTTGGCTCAATAGGGGAAGAACCACGCTCTCACAGAATTCCAACGTAATGTAGCAGCTGTACTGCTTTGTTTTGTATGGTGAGTGTAGAGAGTCGGAGACCTATCTTACTGGAACGAGACAACGCATTTCGGTCATTGAGTTTTATGTACTCGTACTACGCACTAGAGAAGCTATTCCAAACAAAAAATGTGCACTACTCTGTATCCGCACATGCGCGGGAAACAGTAGCGTCGCGCATGCGCAGTTGATATAAACGCGCGAAAATTGTCATAATAAATAATTGTGAGTATTGTATGAGTAATATTATTTTTTAATTTTCGTTTATTTTGCATACGTGCTAATTTCATGTAAAATTATTATTAGCGCCGCTCCGCACAGCATATGAATATTGAAGCCACAATAACAGGTGTACAGATTGCAGTACAGTTCAGTTGAATATAGTGAGTGTTCGGAATGCCATATATAGTGCGTAGTAGTAGTATACATATATCGATGAATTTGGTTCTTAATCGTGGATAGACGCAAATGTCTATAGGTCACAGTATGCACTTACCATCTGATGGTACTTTATTCTACAAAATAGTTATTATTTTCATTGAAGTAATATGTACTTACGTACTAGAACAGCTATCTCAAACAATAAATGTGCGCTACTCTGTGTTCGCGCGTTTGGTTTTTTTGTCATAGAATAAACATAGGTAGAATGATCCGTAGGTAATAGTAGATTGTATTGTTAAATAGCAAAATTATATCGAGAACAATATTTAAATTTTTGTCATTTATTTTGTATATTGTATTTGTTTATTTAATATAATATTACATAATATTATATCACAATTACATTTTAATGATATTTTTATCTAAATATTTTAAAACGTATCTAGGTCAAATATAAAAAACATACTAAATGTATGTTTAACAAAACTTATTAACATAAAATTTAAATTACAAATATATTTATTTAAATTAGAATCATAAATGCTGTAAATAATCGTTCATAAATGCTGGGCACGCGAGAGTTAAAAATGGACGAATTTATTCCACTTTGACTTTGAAGTGGAAACCTAAAAATAAAATAAAAGAATAGTAAGCAGATGAAAAAATGAGATGAAAAATTTAGCCTAATTATAATAACTTATATGTTTCTACAAAAAAAATGTGTATAATAATATATTCGTCCTAAACTTAAGTACCCACAGAAATGTTGCATCTGAACATATTCATTTCATAATCTATATTCAATGATACGAGATGGCGTCTTAGGAATAATTTTTTTTATTATTAATTTATAATACTTTTTTATTGAATAAGTATCTTAAGTAATTCCTTCGTTTTTACTGACATTTCTTGAATTATTTGTGCAATATCTAAGTACACAAGACGGCATATTTTTATCAAGAGATTTTTTTTTAATCAACACAACACGTGACAACTCTACAAGCGCCTAGCGAGTGACTGAGTAAAGTGCAGTGCATGCACCGCAGTTGAGTGGAACAGAGTAGCTGAATGCAGTGTCTCCTCTAGTACGTAGTACATAATAGCTCAATGATTATTTTCTAATAAGCTAATCTGTTACGAATCAGCACACGGTAACGATAAACGGAACACATTATTTAGTACTAATAATGTATCGCAAGGATAGTTGCAGTTATCTTACGATATATTTATAGATATAGATTATATATAAATCGTGGCTTTAGGGTTTCCTCTATTAGTTTAATTATAATGAAGTCTTAAATAATTCGAATTATTTTCTTAAGAAATACTAATTAATAGACGTAGTAATTTAATACTCAATACAGATTATAAATATATACATATTTGATTTAGCTCTGGTTCTAAAAATACCTATGCCTTGGTAAGAAGGTCTAGGAATTTAAAAAAAAAAACAGTTTACGACAATGTATTATTTATATCTCATTATAATTATAATATCAATTACATGACGTTACAAAACATTTAGAAATAGCTTGGTAGCGATCATCTCATTTCCGGGGGCCAAGAGGTTATTACAAAGTTTTTTGAACTTACCGGTAGACAACCTTTGTATACTTTCCGCCATATTTTTGGTAAAGTGTAATATACCAAGAGTGAATTACTGACTCTGGAGAGACGAGTAACAGCTACCTGATCCTACTAGATTATATCCATTCCGAGTATTTACAGGATGAATACCACTTATTTTTATTACCGACTTCGAACGGGAGAAGGTATTCAATTCGAATGTATGTGTTTTATATGTGCTACCTAGTAACTTTTCTCTGGGTTAACCGATTTCGATTCTTTTTTATCTGAAAGCTGATGCTTCTCGTGTGGTCCCATATAATATAATTTCATCAAGATCTGACCGGTAGTTTTTATGTTATCTTTAATAATGCGTATTTAATTGACTTCGAATACATTGATTCGGTCGTATTGAAGTCGGTGGTACAAAATTTTTAATTATACCACTTGTTTAGTTTACATTTTAGTACATATATTGAGAGACCATAGTAAATATATAAATTTCCTTCAATTTTCGCCTTAGAGACTCTTTAGGTTTTAAAAAGTAGATTACTCAAACTGCTAAAGAAATAAAATTTTATTGTCAGGCACGTTTTCCCATAGCAAAATATCATACTACAATATGCCATGGAAATAACTAAAATAAACTAATCTAGCTGTTTTAACGCTGGTGAATATTAAGTATATATTTTCACGCGTAAAATCTCCCTAACTTTCTCTTACATAAATTGCGATCTAATAAAGAAAATGGTTTCATTCTGACATTTGCCAGACTGAAACATTCCACGGGGCCATGTGGCGCTTTTAGATTAGATTAGGAGGGCAGCTGTAAAATTAACGCGTATTTATTGATTAATAACGACGTAATGATACAAATAAAATTGGCGCCATTATAAAACGAGAGCGTAAAGTTTTTTAATGGCTTGTAAATCGCCTCAATAGCATGGAGCCATAGTTTTTTTTTATAGATTAATGGTGACAAACCAGCACACAGTTCACCTGATGGTAAGTGGATGCTGTGACCCATAGACATTTATCCTCGATTAAGAATCAAAACGCAGATACGTTGTCACATCTGAGGACTAAGATGGAATGCCTCGTTTCCAGTAAAAAGGGTCTCCGAATCTCTACACTCATCGTACGAAACACAGCAGTCCTAAGCTGCTATTTTACGGTGGTATTCTGTGAGAGCGTGGTCCGTCCCCGGTCGAGCCGACCCATTCGTGCTACAACTATAATATAGCCACAGCTTGTCTCTACTACGTATAATAATAATAATTCATTAATAGGATTAGGGTTTCGGTTTCTAAAAGTAAACTCACCGATCTCACATCTACTTTATATGGATGATCTCAAGCTATTCACATCAAAAGAGAGTAATCTACTATTATTGTTGAAATTAACACATAGTTTCAACAATGATATTAGAATGAAATTTGGAATAGATAAATCTGCTGTCATCAACGTAAATAGGGGCAAAATTAAAGATTGTAATAATTTTGCAATTACAAATGACTTACATTTCAGTTCTCTTTCTGAAACAGAAACCTATAAATACTTGGGCATGGCAGAAGCGCTAGGAATTAATGACAAAAATATTATAGAAAATTCAAAAGTAAAATTTATGTCAAGATTAAAAAAAAGTTATCAAAAGTCATTTATCCGGCGGAAACAAAATTAGAGCATATAACTCCTGGGTAATACCTAGCCTTCTATATACTTTTGGCGTTACAAGATGGTCCCAAACGGAATTGGATGACTTAGATAGACGAGTCCGTACATTAATGACTACGCACAGAATGCACCACCCACGATCATCTGTCAAGAGGTTGTATCTTCCAAGAAAAGATGGTGGACGGGGCTTATTAAACATTAAAAACCTACACAACCGTGAAGTATACAACCTCAGAGACTATTTTATTAAAAAAAAGACACATCACACATTCATAATGACGTAGTGATTAATGACAAATCATTAACCCCGCTTAATATGTCGGCAAAGGACTGGCAGAGGCCTCATACTATGACTATAGATGAACGCAAAAAGGTTTGGAATGACAAACAACTGCATGGTCGATTTTTTAAAGCATTGACTAATCCTTATGTAGACATGGTTGCATCAGTACATTGGTTACAATTTGGTGACCTTTTTGCAGAAACTGAAGGTTTTATCTGTGCAATACAAGATGAAGTAATTAAAACGAACAACTACCGGAAATACATTTTGAGGGACGGCACAGTTGACGTATGTCGCGCATGTCACCACCATGGAGAGTCCCTCAGACATGTTATTTCCGGTTGTTCACAACTATCAAATGGTGAGTATTTGCACAGACATAACCAAGTAGCTAGAATAATACACCAACAGCTTGCCATTAAATTTGGCTTTACTCAACAGGATGTTCCATATTATAAGTATGAACCAAAGCCAGTCCTTGAAAATAGAAGTGTCACGCTGTACTGGGATCGGTCAATTATCACAGACAGGTTTATAGTGGCAAATAAACCTGACATTGTGGTGATAGACCGAACTACACGCAAGGCAATAATAGTGGATATCGGTGTTCCTCATGACGAGAATCTCGTAAAAGCAGAGAATGATAAATAAAATTAAATATATCGACTTGGCTCATGAGATTGTCGCTATGTGGGACGTTGATTCTACTATTATTGTACCAATAGTTATTTCAGTCAATGGACTTATTGGTAAAAATATGGACGATTATCTGTCCAAGTTAGGTTTAGGCAAATGGCTGAAGGCATTAATTCAAAAATCGGCCTTATTAAATACGGCTCGAATAGTAAGGTTCCTATCTTTGGATGCCTAACTTCACCCATGGCTTAGAATTAACTCGCCGCGGTGGATAATAGCCGAAATAATAATATTATTTATATAGATTGTATTTATATTTATAATATTACAGTTTTGTGATAATATAAGTGATCATATAATAATAATAATTCAAAACTTTAGAGACTCTGCGCTCATCGTAATTCAATACTACAAGAGAAGAGAAAGAAAACTCCGGGTTCGATCCTCAATGGCAACAATGAAATTGTTAATTGCAATTTTAAGTGCTGATTTACCACTTACTCGGTGAAGGAAAACATTAAGTAGAAATCTAACTGACAAATATTTCAGAGACATGTGAAATCGGCCGACACACATGGAGCGGCTCGGCAAACTAATTGGTAGAGATGTGTCAGTCGTGAATGATTCGTTCAATAGACCCGGGTCTCAACAAAGTATTGTTGATTGTAATTAAAAAAATTTGAACGTTCCAGATCAAGCGATTGCTAGGACCTACGATCAAAGAGTATAGTAATGTCCGACGGACATTATCGAGCGGCTCACACAGATCGCAGAGTACTGAAATTCGAAATGATCCAATTGAATGATTGATCCAAATGACCCGGTTCGTAAAACATATCGAAATAAATAAATGACACACGTCTACTGGTGGTAATTTTTACGTGGTGGAGCCATGCAGCAATTGTTATTAGCAGTATAGTTGTAGCACGAATGGGTCGACTCGACCGGGGGAGGACCACGCTCTCACAGAATACCAGCGTAAAATAGCAGCTTAATACTGCTGTGTTTCGTATGGTGAGTGTAGAGAACCGGAGACCCTTTTTACTGGGAACGAGGCATTCCATCTTAGTCCTCACGGGTGACAACACATCTTCATTTTGTTCGAGGACAGATGTAGATTTCTATGGGCCAAAGCAACCACTTACCATCAGGTGGACTGTGTGCTCGTTTGTCACCCTATCCTATAAAATAAAAATAAATAAAATAATTGGTACTAATAACGCCGTTGTTGAAAAGCGCCAGAAGAAACAACATTTATTTACTTCGATCTTTGTATCGTCAAAGACCGTTCTTCCCTTACTATTTTATATCGAATCTACAGCGAAATAGCGCTGCCTGACTCACTTTTTTATTTATCACGATGTCTAATACTATATACTTAGCAACTAACTATATAGTTGTGTGTTGTATGAGCTCATTTGCCAGCCTTATTCTATAAAAAAATCCACACTAGAATTTTCTCCTGTACCGTGGAGGCAGTTTACATACATAAATTTCACAAGGATAAACATCCAAAGCTGGAACAATTACTTGTAGGCCATACAAATACGTGTTAAGTGCAGGATTTGAACCAGCGACCCTCAGCTCTGCAACTCATTGCTAGGCCACTGCGTTACAGAGCCGTCGGCATTATCTCTCGAACTGACATCATTTAAAGAAGTAGGTCGCTGCATACGTAACGTGTTTTATTCCGGACGGAGCGGGACGTGAAATTTTAGAAATATCGTTTCATAGAAAATGTACGTGATAATGCATATGTAACGGATGCACGGACTTTCCGTCCCGCCCGGAGCGTGCCACGTCCCGTTCACCTTCTTATTCTCTTTTCTGCCACGTAGGATGTACAGTTTTTCAGTTTTCCAGTTTCAGTTTACTCTTGACTGTTATAACTTCTTCAACATCTAAAGCAATAGCAATTAATGCCAATTCTTCAATTGAAAAATCCATCTTTCACAACACTAGCACATTATTTTCGAGTCTATGTCACGGTGCGTATGCATTTAACTCCCGTCCGTGTTGACATACAACCACGTTCCGTCTCCGTCCCGTGCACGTGCTGATTTCGTCCTGTATGCAGCGACCTTAAGGCGGAGAGCTAACTTTTCTTTACTAAAATGCCGCCCTTGAATCACCAGTTACCCGACTGTTACGCTACTGCATGAATAATCACACAATCCCGTTCCCAAATCTCTGTTATCATCATCATCATCATCATTACAGCCCCTCACAAGTCCACTGCTGAATATGGGCCTCCCCCAAGGAATGCCGCAAAGCACGGTCCTGAGTCACCTGCATCCATCGACTTCCTGCACGTATTACAAAGTCGTAACTCCATCTATCTTCCTACTGTGATATATTAGTCATGAAGATCTACCAATAGAGTAATGGTGAAGTGTGCGGACGCGAATCCGATATTCGACAACTGTATTAAACTACTGCTATGTAGTACTATTATTTATTCTGTACTACTGCTAAGACAAGCGTTTGAAGCGTACGTACATTGATTAGAGCCGTGGTAGCTCAGGATCTTATCGCTCGCTAGAAATTCCACAGTACACCACCAACTCGAGTTCGATCCCCGTCGGTACCAACGAAATGTGTTAATTGCAATTTTAAGTGCTGATTTACCATGTAGATGGCGGTGAAGGAAAACATCGTGAGAAAACCTGCATGTCTGAGAAATTAAAAAAAAAAATATTTCGAATTCGTGTAAAGTTCGGCAACACGGATTGGAGCAGTGCGGTGGACAATTCCTAGCCCTAAAACCCTCTCAGAAATGAGGGAATTTCTGTGCCAAGCAGTGGGAAGTATATAGGGTAGAGATGGGCCGAATATGGATTTCACCGAATACGAATATTCGGCCGAAAGTTCGGTAAAAGTTTTACCGAACCGAATATTTTTGGCAGGATCACCTCGGTACTACCGAATTTTGCCTGTTGCTGTAAAGCGCGCGGAATTATCGTTGTTTTTGTTTGATTCCAAAAACATTTTATCAAGCTTTCTATTTGCTATAATTGGAAACAAATGTACAGTGCCTCAAAAACATAACATTTCAAGTAGATTTAGCCCATAAATAAAATGTAATTTCAACAGTAAAATTATGAAAGACATTTCAATACAGTGGACATTGAGTTCCACTTAAACGAATGTTCGGTGATTTAGCCCAATATTCGGCCGAATACGAATATTCGGTATAGCTGCCGAATATGCCGTATACCGAACATGAAACGAATATTCGGCCCATCTTATGGCTGTAACTTTAACTTTAACTTCAACGTTGTGTTAAGTTAATGTGAGTAATAGTAATGTCGATAGTGTTATTATTTAGTATTATTTTTTTAAAATAAAAATATACCACATGTAGGTCAGTTCTTTACCTGAGCAAATAATTGTTTACGAAACCGTTAACAGTCGACACGTGCTGCCTGGTTACCGTCAAAAGCGGCAGTTTCCTTTGTTTACGTTAACGATATTTACGATGTTGCTTCTTTTTTTTAAATATTCTAAGATATAAAAAGTTAGAGGAAATTTCCTGTCTTTCTGATGCCACGTTTTTAGCAGTTTAGTCCAATAATTTTTAGACATATAATATGACGATATTAAAAAAAACACTACATAATCAAAAATATAGTGAGGTAAAATATGCATAAACATACACAAAACGACAACTGATTAGAGCGAAAAACACGGCCCTTAGACAATACGTCCACTACCGCACAATGGGAAAATAAAATAAGACTGCGCAACCTCCAAACGAGGTGAAAAGGCGAATTAAAGAATATAGGCAGGACAAGTGGGACAATCTGCTGGAAGATATGGAGCCATCTCACACTGCCTTCTGGCAGTTGGCCCGAGCTCTGAAAGCAGAAAAATCCTCTCCCATGCTACCTCTTCTTAGACCAGGAAACCACGATCTCGCCTTTGACGACTCTGAAAAAGCCGAATGCCTCGCGGACAGTTTAGAGAGCCAATGCACTCCTTCTAGCGAACCCATAGATCCCGCTCACCTTGCAGAGGTCGAAGCGGAGGTCGAGCATAGGGCCGCACTACTACCTGCAGGCCGCACTACCCCTTAGATCCTGTGACTGTTGACGAAATCACAGAAACCATCAAAAGCCTCAAGATGAAACATACGCCTGTAACCCAGAGGAGTAGGCAGAGACTACGGACTTCCATTTGGCACGATCTTGACACACCCGTGACACCCATATACTTCCGCCTCCATGACATTCACCAACTCACACACGCTCGTCGGTTAAGGGTATTCTTAAGTTGGCCCATTGTCAATATATCGCCAATTTGGTTGATGAACATTCATCTAGAGCGTTCCTTCCTGAATCCGCCGTTCACTTTTGCAAGATAGATTTGCTTTGTCACTCTTTCCTTGTTCATTCTTTTAACACGAACAAACCATCGAAGCGTTCATTTTATTAATCCTGGTCACAACATCATCTTGCTAGGTAAAATCTAGTCTGGCCAAAATATAATAATATTATAAAAATAAAGTACACGAAAAAATGTGAAATGGAAAGTGAAATAAAATTACCTTTTTATAATAAAAGATACCATTTTTTTTTTTCAAATTTCCAAAACAAAAGTTATTTATTTGCAACCCCGGTTGAATTTGGGTGGAAGGGTGAAATTTTTTCACCGAATTTATATGAAACCCCACTTGAAATATAACCTATTTAGGATAAAAAAAATCACTCAAATCGATTCTATATCTGCGAAGATATTATATGAAAATCTTTAAACAATAGTGTAATATGAAAAAATCCTAAATATTTTGCTTGTAATCTTAAAAATTAAGAAAAGGGAACATTCATTTATTTTCTGCCAATTTTCTTTGTTTTCAGTTAGAACTACGATAATAGAAGATAGTAACGTAGATATAAAACATCAAGTTTGTTTTATGGGAATATCGTAAAATCCGTTCTTAGTGGGCGTCTACATTGCGAAATGAGTAAATATAGTTAGTAATAGAGTAATATAGTTAGTTTAGTCCACCTTATGGTAAGTGTAAATGGATGTTGTGGCCCTCTGGGCCACATATACATTCATCCTCGATTAAGAATCAAAACGCAGATGCGTTGTCATCCCTGAGGACTAGGATGAAATGCCTGGTTTCCAATAAAAAAGGATCTCCGGTTCTCTACACTCACCATACGAAACACAGCAGTATTAAGCTGCTATTTTACGCTGGTATTCTGTGAGAGCGTGGTCCTTCCCCGGTCGAGCCGACCCATTATTGCTACAACCATAATATAGCTGCAGCGTGGCTCTACCACGTATAAAATTATTAATGCAACGTTTTTTTTTTTTCAATATTGTCAATGCTCATATTGACTTTATGAGGATATGATAGAAAAATATCTCGGCTTCCGCGCGCCAAGCGTGATAGTAAAAGTGAGTACTTCCCATAACAGTAGAGGACCAAGTAAAGCAGTAGATTTTAAAGGGCTGATAGCATAGGAGAAATAGATTTAACGTGGTGGAAACTAATGTGAAAATTAACTTTGACTTTCATTCATGGCGAAGATCATTGGACACAAAGATGCATAAATTAGGCAGAAATTTTAGAAGGTAGTCAAACTGTCATCAGGGTGCCGAAGGCACATTATCTGTACCCGTAAAACAAAAACGTTAAAAAATACGCCGGGTATAAAAACTGTTGTCAAAATTAGCCACAATACACAGGAGCAAGAATTTTTTGCCAGGGTTTTTTAATGCAAAGTCAAGCCCCGTTCAGCCACTCGACAACACGTGCTGGCAATCAATGCGTCGCTTGTTTAGACGATACTTGAAAAAAGAAGTAAACTTTTAATTTGTTTCCCACCAGTCTATTTGTAACAGATTATATGAGGTTATTCATTGGGCATTCCATTTTCGAACCTACATCTTTTGTATTTTTAGTTTCAATAGGTAACATAAATATGTGTGATTTAAATTCGAAAAAATTTAAATTTGTTAATCACTACGCGCTAATCCAACATAATTACTGTTTTTTTTATAATTGACATTACGCTAATGAAAATAATAATAATAATGTCCTCCAGACCGAATTTCAGCCACGGCGGCCTGCCTCAACGGAGACTAGCATCGGCGCAGGACAGGATTATAGTGCCCAAGCGTATGCGCAAGCACAGGTACACTCACTCTTCCATCATTCTCATAATCCGATGGGACGGTAAACCGACACTACCGGAGAGAGATCAGGCGCAGGACCAACGGCTTTACGTGTTTTCCGAAGCACGGGGGTGAGACACCGCGAACTTCCTGATTTCGGGCAACTACTGAGAAGTTCTTGACGGAAAAACTCAATAATTATTTTTTGGGCCCGACCCGGGATTCGAACCCAGGACCATGATCCATAAGACCATGATCAGCAGTCGCACTACTACAACCACTAGACCAACGAGGCAGTTAGTCAGGCAGTTAGTTAGGGAGTTAGTTAGCTAATGAAAATATATAATTATCGAACCGTGCTAGCTCAGATGGTTATCGCTCGCTGTAAATTTCACAGTACACGAGCAACCCGGGTTCGAAATCCGCCGGCACCAATGAAATTGTTAATTGCAATTTTAAGTGCTGATTTACCACGTGTTCGGCGGTGAAGGAAAACATCGTGAAGAAACCTGCATGTCTGAGGAATAAGACATAAATTATTTCGAGGACATGTGTAGTTCGCCAACACGCATTAGGGCAGCGCGGCGGACACTCCCTTGCCCTAAAACCCTCTTAAAAATGAGGGGAGGCCTGTGCCCAGCAGTTGGACGGTGTATTATAGGCTGTAACTTTTTATCTTCAAATAAATTGCTTGGTGGAACTATATCCTAGGTATTGCATATTCCAGAAGAACAATTATGTATAGGTGCTTCTTATGATAGATGCAGGAGTCTGTTGGCTAAATCATCCAACTCAAGTGGACTGCGTGCTCGTCTGTCACCCATAATTCTATAAACATGAATGTATTGGCGATTTTTGTGTCCGTTAAAATCAATCTCTTTTTTCTAGAACAGCGCGGCAGTGGAGAAGAAGGCTAAAGGAAGAACTGGCTGGCCACAGCACGTCTGGGCGTTAGAACTGAAGAGCGAGCAAAATCTTCAGACCTAAATTACCTTGCAGAAAGAAAACATCCTGTAATTTTATTTATTCCGTTTAGATATTTACTATCTACGTAAATATGAAATCGATTTACTTAATGAGAGCTAATAATATTCCGCTCGCCAGATGTCGCTACTTTGGCACTGAGGTGAAGTTATTTGTTACATGGTGTTGCCGTAAGTAAAAAGGTGCGTTCCATATATAAAAAATCGGTTTCTGGTATAGGTATGTCTATGCCTCAGTGGTCGGTCTATTCTTTAACTCTCTTTTTAATTTTTTAACATTTAGGAATACAGTACAATGCCGATTATCCGAATGCCGATTAACTGAATCTCCAATTATCCGAATCGGTCCTAAGCGTAATATAAAAAATAAAACCAAGTACTGCAAGTAATGTAATTTTTGTTTTGTTTTGTTGTAACAAGTTGGAACTCGCTGGAGTCCAGATATATTTCAACCGTTATGTTTGAAAGCTAGAGTTTTTTTTTTCTACTTAATAACATTGAATTAGTGTCAGTGAGCTCCATCCTCTCTCATTGTGCAGTTTTATTCTATGTGTGACAGTTCGTTTTTCTTTATTACCAGTCTAATATTCGATTATCGAATTTTCGATTATCCGAATCGACCCCGGTCCCAATTATTTCGGATAATCGGCGTTCTACTGTATTAGTTTGGTTTATTCATTTTTTAATCTAATTTATATAAAATATACTAAGTATATATAATAACTAATATTTCAAAGAGAAACATTAACCTTTACACTTTCCTAACAATTTCACTTCCCCTCCAAATCTGTCAAATTGTGGCAGGCAAAGTTATGAAAGTTGCTTGCTATTATCTGAGTGTTTTAATACAGTTTGGAATGTTTTAAGACGATGATTAATCCGTAAATCTATCGGAGATAGGGCCTCCTACCATAGTAACCTACTTAATTAGGGGTACGAATGCTATAATTACAAAAAATGTATACTTGAGTATCTATTATATTTTAATAAAGGTTCAAAACAGCAATATGTATTTTTTTAAGTATATTAATTTGAAACATATTAGACTGCTATTTCGTTATATACTTTTACAATTAAAATCTAGAGCATGCTATGTTTGATACAAAAACGTTGGCAGCACTGATAAAAAATTAGATGTTCTGGGATTGTTTATAGTTAGCTCTAACTGCACCCATGAACGAGTTGGGCAACGGATGGATTCCCTCGCCGACACACCACGGCATTTGTTTTAGACTGTACTTAACTGTAAATAGTTTTTAAAATAAATAAGTCTAACTAAATTTCTAGTCTATGTTTTAAATACTCATAAATATTTTAAATACACTTCTATTACCTATTCATATCACATAAATTAGATTGTATGTTGTACCTACACGCAAATGTAATAAATTGTTATCTATTAAAACTAACTGGCAATACAGATTAATTACTACACTGTTATGACGCACGTGGTTTTAGATAACGTTTAAGAATTAAAATAAACACTTTTTAGTATCAATATATAAAATTAATTGTAATAAATATGCAATACACATGCTATATAAAAGTCAAATGATCAAAACATTAAAATATAAGGCAATATGCAAGTACGTAAGTTAAGTAAAAAAAGTACGTAAGTTAAAAAAAAAATTTATTTGAAAATTGTATGTGGTTTTATTACCTATAAATGACACCTGATCTTTGACAATATTTTTACTCCTTGACCAATGCAGAGGTAATAAACCAACACCAATTTGCAAATGAAAATTTGTTTAAATTTAATTTAGTTTTTTTTATTGTCGAGTTTTCTCAAGTAAAGTTATTTCTATACGTTCAAATACTGTTTATGATAACGCAATTCACGAGAGTTGCAGAGTTTTATTAAATGTTGTATGAAGGAAATATTATGCTAAAGAGGAAACGGCAAATGCCAAATAAGTATTAGAAAATGCGCCTTAGTGGCTCAATTTTTATCTGTTATAGTTTTAAGAGTAATTAATATGTATGAAATATATAAATATAGCAGTTTTTATTTCGTCTGAGGCTGTAGCACGAAAGAGTCGGCTCGACCGGGGAAGGACCACGCTCTCACAGAATACCAGCGTAAAATAGCAGATCGATGCCACTGTATTTCGTATAGTGAGTGTAGAGAACCGGAGACCCTTTTTACTGGAATTGAGCATTCCACCTTAGTTCTCAGGGGTGACAACGCATCTATATTTTGATTCTTAATCGAGGTTAAATGTAGATGTCTATGGGCCACAGCATTCACTTACCATCTGGTGAACTGTGTGTTCTTTTGTAATCTAATTTTTAAATAAATAAAATTTAATACTATTAATTAGTATTTTTTTAAAATTCTATTAAAAATACTAATTAATAGTATTGCATAACTTGTACCTCAAAGTTACATTGCTTAGTTTAATTATAAAACAATATTTCTATTTTCATTATTAATTAATTTATAGAAAATTTCAAATGTAAAATATATTAAGTGACATAAATACCAAAGAAATAAATGTATATACATACTTACTTCTGCATTATTTTATTTAATTAACCCTATTTTTAGCTGTTTCAATGGCCGTTCTTGAGGCCTTGAATGTTGTATTTCTAAAGGCCTGTGGATGGACATAAGAGTAGAAAGAGGTCTAAAAAAGATGAATGGACTGTCAGGGATGATACCATGCGTAAGAAAGGAGTGAGTTAAGAAATGACGACTAAGAAAGAAGAATGGATGAGGAAGACCTGCTATGCCGACAACATTAAAATGGAATAAGAGGAAGAGGAAGAAGAAAGAATATAGCTTAGCGATTATCTTACCCACTATAGAATCCGTCAAATATTTCACATCATTATAAATTGGTGCCACCCTAGTGGCAGAAAAAGTAGTGGATGCCCTCATTGGAGTAGAAAAAACTATGCTTTGTGACAGTCTTTGGAGGAAGGCCTATTTTCAGTATGATCTTTTTTAACGGCAGCTGTACTTATGATACATTTACAAACATACAAACATACTTATAAAAAATTAATTTAAGTCATTTTTGTAAATTGAGGTGACAAATTAACTGACAGTCCACCTGATGGATAGCAACCACTTCAGCCAATGGACACCTACTAACAACTTCAAAGTGATTGTAGATGATCGCCACCTAGGATTAATCTTGAATGCTCACAACCTTACTATAGTGAGCAATCTCTTGGGTTAAACCAACTGTTACGATTTGGATATTAGATGAGAATCATATTAATATAAGTAAGGGAAACAAACGAGCACACAGTCTACCTGCTGGTAAGTGGTTGATATGACCCATGGACATCTACATTCGTTTTCGACTACGAATCAAAATGCGGATACATTATAACCCGTCAGGACTAAAATGCAATGTCAATCCAGTAACAGGGGTTTCCAGTTCTCTACACTCACCATACAAAACACAGCAGCATTAAACTGCTATTTTACACTGGTATTCTGTGGAAGTGTGATCATTTCCCGGTCGAGCCAATCCTTTCTTGCTACAACTATGCTAGTAATATAGCTGCAGCGTAGCTTTACCACGTAATGTGATAAGCAATAGACACTCACATTTATCTTTATAATATATATATATATATATATATATATATATATATATATATATATATATATATATATATATATATATATATATATATGAAAAAGGACAGGAACGAAGGATCGTTCTTTGTCACGGCTCGTTCAGCAGCGGATTTTTTAACCTCCTATGACACCTACGTTGGGTTCGGGAACAACGTATGTGAACCCCGCAACGGAGTAACACACAAGGGCGTCGACCTTCCTTTTTCTTCAAATAGGTTCAGGCGGGGATTACGGGTCTTCCGAGGTCGTCCCGGTCCCAACGCCTTAATTCTTCAATATGTGCCGCGCTATCGACACCAATGAACTGTAATTATTTTAAAGGTGAAGGATTCCTTGGGAATAAAACAGTAATTATCTTCAAACCGTTCCGTGAGAGAGTAATTACTTTCCCTATCACTTCCCTATATACTTTTCTTTCTTGATTGTATTATATACTGGTAGCTGGTCCCGAACGATTTGTATGTCGTTGTTGTCTTCTGCAAGGCATAATGCCATGCAGGTCTCGGGCCCCCCTTTACCCGGATGTTCCTCACGGCACACTGCAATGAGCCGGTCCTGGGCGCCTTAATGGTAAAAGGCGTGTTGTTTTAGCGACTTTTGTCGCAGTTGGTTAAATTTGTCATTAAAAGAGGTGGTCAGTAAATTTGTGTTTAACACAAATTATTTTGTCAAAGTTGGCCTTTCTGCGGCATTGTGGGGTTTACTCGACTCCCTAATCTATATAGGGAGGAGTTCTCTTGGATAGGGTCGCCCGTCCGGCGGCCGTGAGTGCAACGGCGCGAAGCCGTTGAGGTGTTCATGTGGCCCGTTGTCGGCGCGGTCGAACATACCGCGCGCTAGCCGGACCACGAATTCTTGTAGGCTCGCTATCTTTAGGTTGGCCGCTATGACTTCGTTCCGGACGTAGCGACCCGCACCGACTATAGTTCGTAATGACAAACTCTGCTGGGCCTGAAGTCGCCGCTTCTGATGATCGCTCAGGTGTGCATACCAGGCCGGAGCAGCGTATGTTAGCAGGCGTCTTATATATGTTTTGTAGATGGTTAACTTCGACTTTGTCGGTAACTTGGATGTCAGGACAGGGCGGAGCATTGCCAGCGCACATCGAGCTTTGCGTATAGCAAAGTCGACGTGTGCAGTCATACGCAACATCCTGTCGATCCGGCATCCAAGGTAGGTGATTTGTATTCGTTGTTGTCTTCTGCAAGGCATAATGCCATGCAGGTCTCGGGCCTCGGGGTGTACCCCTATACCCGGATGTTCCTCACGGCACACTACAATGTGCCGGTCCTGGGCGCCTAGGTATTATCGGCGTGATGTATTTAGCGACATTTGTCGCAGTCGGGTAACATTGTAATTAAAGGTGGTTATCCAAATAATTGTGTTTAACACAAATTATTTTGTCGGAGTTGGCCTTTCTGCGGCATTGTGGGTTTTACTCGACTCCCTAATCTATATAGGGAGGAGTTCTGTTGGATAGGGTCGCCCATCCAGCGGCCGTGAGTGCAACGGCGCGAAGCCGTTGAGGTGCTCGTGTGGCCCGTTGTCGGCGCGGTCGAACATACCGCGCGCCAGCCGGACCACGAATTCTTGTAGGCTCTCTATCTTTAGGTTGGCCGCTATAACGTCGTTCCGGACGTAGCGACCCGCACCGACTATAGTTCGTAATGACAAACTCTGCTGGGCCTGAAGTCGCCGCTTCTGATGGTCGCTCAGGAGTGCATACCAGGCCGGAGCAGCGTATGTTAGCAGGGGGTCTTATGTATGTTTTATAGATGGTTAACTTCGACTTAGTCGGTAACTTGGATGTCAGGACAGGGCGGAGCATTGCCCGCGCACATCGAGCTTTGCGTATAGCAAAGTCGACGTGTGCAGACATACGCAACATTCTGTCGATCCGGCATCCAAGGTAGGTCACGGCCTTCTCATATGCGATCTCCTGGCCTCCGAGGGTTAGCGGTGGTGGTAGATTTCTATAGCGGCGAGTGAGCAGAGCGGTCGTCTTGCTAACATTGACGGCCATCCTCCACTCATCCATCCACCCATCCATGGTGGCAGCAGGTCCAGCAGACGTTGCATCCTGGCAGCTGCAATGTGGGCTCTTCTGGACGACGTGAGGTATGCGCTGTCATCCGCAAAAAGCGCTTGTTCGACGTCGTCCTCCCATTCGTGCAAGTGTCCTGCCAGGTTGTATGTGTATGTCATTAGTGTACGCCGCGTACAGGGCTGGAGACAGACAGCTGCCCTGTGGCACACCAGCTGTAATGGGTTTTATTGCGGACTCGGCGTCCTCTACACAGACGTAGAACTTCCTGTCTACGAGGAAGGACGCCACTAGCCGCAATATAGCAGCAATATAAGGAATTGTCTGATCGTCTAACTTGAAGAGTAATCCTGTGTGCCACACCCGGTCGAACGCCTTCTCGATATCGAGAAAGAGGCCCAACGATGTGCGGCCGCGGTTGTGCTCGGCCACAAGCAGGTGCAGCACTCTGGTCAGCTGTGTTGCCGTAGAGTGATCCCTCCTGAATCCGTGCTGCTCCGCCCGAAGTTGGATGCACGGGCGGAGACGTCTTAGCAATAGTCTTTCGCACTGTTTAGCTATATGCGGTAGCAGCGTGATCGGCCTGTAATTGGCAGTTCTACGCCTGTCGTTCTCGGGTTTCGGCAAGACGATAACTTTGACTTTCTTCCAGTCCTCCGGGGAGTGGGATGTCTGCAATATGCCGTTGTAGAGCCGACCAATCTCTACAAGGACTCTATTGGGCAGCTGTCGTAGTAGCGTTGGTAATCCCGTCGTGCCCCGGCGCCTTCCTCGGTTGCAGGCGGGTTACTGTCCTCCGCAGTTCAGCGGGGGAGATGAACCACTCTCCTGCAAGCGGTGGCGCGGGTGACGACAGGGTTGGGTATGGATTTCCAGGAACTCCGCACTTGCTGGGTTCGGCATAAATTGCTCCTCGAAGTGCTCAGCTAGGATATCCGCTCTGCCCTTGGCATCGTAACGTTGGCTGCTCGCGTTGTTGGTCAGCGGGCAAACAGGTGGTCGAGTTTTCGTTAACTGCCGGTTCAATTTGTAGAGCGACGCGTGATGTTCATCAGCCTTCCAAATACGCCGCTCCCAGGCCTCTCCTCTGTGGGCCTGTATTGCAACCGACAGTTCGTCTGACAGGGTGTTCAGTTTTCTTTTTACTCTAGGGCAGCGAGTGCGCGCCCAGAGCTTTCTCTGCGCTCTCTTGTGATTTAGCTGCACGCGTATTCTCAGCCGCAGCTCCTCTTTTCTCCCCGAGAGAGGGACGATCGTAGAGGCCGCGTTGATGGCCTCCTGGATGCTCGTGGTTATTCTAGTTGCAGCGGCCTCTACGTCGTCCGCTGAGTTGATCGGTGCATGAAATGGAGGTCTCTCCTGTAGGTGTTGGTAGTAGAGCCTCCAGTCGATCTTGGTCTTAACTGTTCTGGGCGGCGAAGTCACTGCCCTAGTGCCAAGGGTTATCAGAATCGGGAGGTGCTATGTATTCAGGTCGTACAGCACTTATACCACTACTGGATAGTTGACGTTCCTAGTGAGCACGATGTCCAATACATCCGGACGATTCCTAGGGATCCAGTAGGGATGTGCGTCGGTTCCTCGGGACCTAGAACGTCATAGTTCTGGCTTTCTGCGTCGTCATAGAGTTCACGACCCGGCGGGGTGATCACTCTGGACCCCCACGCCGGGTGTTTGGCGTTCAGGTCCCCGGCGATGATGGTGGGTGTTGTTCCTTCCATAACCGTCCGGATGTCTGAGGAGTGAAATGGAGTCCCTGGCGGGCGGTATGCTGCATAGATCCTTAGTTCCTCGCCCGCCGCCTCCATTTTTATGCCGATTGAACGCATCGTCTGGAAGTCAGGTAGGTCCAGCTCCTGGTGGACGATGTCTCTCCTTACCAGAATCGCTGTCCCTCTGTAAGCAATCCCTTGGGGATTTACTTCGTCCCTCCTATAGATGTTATAATTAGGCAGCTTCAGATGCATTGTTGGTCGTATCTTGGTTTCACCCAGCAAGATCACATGGATGCCCTGCTGCTGGGCAACCGTGCGGAGTTCATGGATCCTTTGTTGGATCCCGTCCGGGTTCCAGTAGAGCAGACGCAGGTTACTATCCTCCATAGTGCCTTGCCAGTAAGGATGCCAGCGCCTTCATGACGGCGGTAACGGGGTCTGTCCCGGCCCTTATGTCGACCAGGACTTGTGTACCGACTTCAATGGCTATGCCTACCAATCTGTGGATGGCATCAGCCGTCTCGAAGGCGGACGTCGGTGGTCTGCGTTCTGTGCTACGCTGTGAAGGCACTGGTCTCGGGGCATTTGTGGTGGTCATCTTTCTTTGGGTAGAGCTCGCTCTATATGTAGAGCGGGCTCTCCTTTCTGGTAGAGCCCTCTCTGGTGCTCTACCCGTCGTAGTTGCTGGTGGTGGTCTTGCCGTAACCTGCGCCTGCGAGGCTATCGGTCCTGTAGTAGGGGTAGAGGTGGTCACAGCCTAAGGAGGAGGCTGTTCGGTTTTTCTGCTCCTGTTCCTCCGCCTCTTCCTTTGGGAGGGTTGCCTCCCCGTGGCGTCGTTGGCAGGAGGTTGGAGAGTCGCCCCGGTGGTTGCCCTTTGCTCTCGGAGTTCCACCGTTTCCATTGGTGCTGTATGAGGGGGTGGGGGAGGGGGCTGGTTGTCTACCCTTTCAACTGTTAACCGTGGCCCACCCATCCTCTTGGATAGTAACAGCCCTTGGGCGACTCTGGGGGATCCTCTTAGGGTTCTCCGGGAGTAGTCCAGGTAATACGATCCCCTGCTTCCTGGCAATCCTCCTCAAGATTGGGCAGCGGCGATCGCTGGCCGTGTGGCTTTTAGCGCAATTTGCGCACTTTGGCTCTTCGTCTCTACCCCTAGGGCAAAAGATGGCAATATGCTCCCCGGCACAGCGAACGCATTTCACTGGCCTGAAGCAGTTTGCAGAGGCATGTCCGAAAGCCCGGCAGCGGTGGCATTGTGCCGGTCCCGCCTTTCTCTGCCAGGCTTCGATGACGACTCCTCTCATGTAGAGGAGCTCGTCGATATGGTAGAGTTCTTGTTGCCGCTCCAGGCTCAGATGCTCCAGCTGTGCGTAGTAGAGGCAGCCCGGTCTACCTCTACGTGGTGGTATGGCCTTCACATAATTGATGGGGAAGCCCTTTGCCCAGATAGCCTCCTCGATCATCTTAGTATCGGTGCCCACTGGCAGGCCCCGGTTGCCCACTTTAGTGGGCTTCTCCTCTGCCGGGGTATAACAGTACCACGACATGGTTGGTACTTTCTCGGAGAGCTCGACCATATATTTTTGAATGGTGCGAAACTCCTCCGGACTCTGGGGTGCAAATCTTACTCCCTTCCCGAACGGACGGGCATTGGGAGGGTGGCCAATTTCCTATTGAGGACCTCGAAGTGCCTGGTCCAGTCCGGGAGGCATTCTGCGACAATCGGCGGGTATCTGGATTTCTCCTTCTCTTTCTCAGTTTTGTGAGGCTCCTCCGCCAATTGTGGTCGTGGTACTGCAGGGGCCGCAGCCATGTGGGCATAGCTCGTTGACGGCCGCTGTCCATCGTCAAGAGCTAACCCGGACGGGTTGGTAGTCTGCACCGGGGATGATCTCGCGTGCAGCTAGGGGATAGGACTCCTCACCTCCTTGCTTTAATTGGGCCGAGTCATGACTGCGTCGGTCCAGAGAGATGGATGGTGGCTGTTGTGGCGGTGATGGCGACTTAGGAGGTGAGGTGTGGACCTTCTTCCTTGTCGCTGCTTGGGGCTCTTCATCATCCGATGATGCTTCAGACGAGTCACCGATGCGCTGCCTCTTCTCAAAGAGGGAGGCTTCGGTCTCTGGTGGCGTATGCCTTCGTGGCGTTTTCATAGGCCGCTGTTGTTGAGGGGGCAACGATTCACGCCCAGTCGTACACTCCGGCTTTCCGCCGTTGCACACTCGGCCCCCAGACGGGCGACCTCTTCCAAGAGAATTAATCTCTATAGCGATTAGAGAGTCGAGTAATAACCCACAATGCCGCTGATAGGCCAACTACGATCTTTTACTGGACAACCTCCTTTTTGACTACGGGAAAAAAACTTTTTCTGACCACGGATCATCCGTTTTGGATTACCTAGCCTATTAAAGGCTCCCAGGACTAGCCCGTAGTTGTGGGCCATGAGGAAAGTCCGCGCAATGGGGGCATACCCCGAGACCTGCAGGACCCCACAGTCCTTGCAGATGACAATACGAAGATAAAAAAAAGGCAATAGAGAGTGCACCTGTGCTTGCGCATACACTCGTGCACTATAATCCTGACCAGAGCAGATATCTAGTTTCCGTTAAGACTGGCCGCCGTGGCCGAAATTCAGTCTGTAGGATATTATTATTATGGCAACAAGTGGTATTTATTGGTGTAGTGACTTTTGCGTACATCAATCCAAGTAGATTGGATTGATGTACGCAAAAGTTGGACGCCCCTCCCGTACCGTTTATACGTAATAAAGCCACGCTGCAGCTTAGGTGGTTGTAAGCACGAATGGGTCGTCTCAACCGGAAAAGGACCACGCTCACACAGAATACCAGAGTAAAATAGCAGCTTAATGCTTCTGATGATGAATGTAGAAAACCGGAGACCCGTTTTACTAGAAACGAGGCATTTCATCTTAGTCCTCACGGGTGACAACCCATCTGCGTTTTGATTCTTAATCGAGGATAAACGTTAATGTCTATGGACTATCAGGTGGACTGTGTGATTGTTTGTCACCCTTATTCTATAAAAAAGTCTCAGTGTTTATGCCTGTAAAATGTATGTATATATTTGTACAATAGTGGTTATGTGTTGAACAACAATCAGTACCCGGTTGACCGAGCTTTGCTCGGTATTTTTCGCTCGGTTTTTTTTTAATTCGTGTGTTTTGGAAATTATATTTAGATACAAATTACATACTGATGAAATACGAATAATATTATTTGATCTTAGCGACATAATAGAAAAAACTGAACTGGTTATTTGAATAAAAAATCATGAGTGCAATTAGTTTAATTTAAATTTTCGTGTTTTTAAAAAATACTAAAAAAAGGGCTCGAAAAAAATAGATTTTCTCAAAAAAAGAAAGGAACTTGAAAAAAAAATTAAAAAAAGTCGGTCGGTCTGGGCTCGAACCGGGGTTTTACGATTCTGTGACCGCCCATTATACCAATTAAGCTATTTATAATCATTAACAATCTGTCAAAATTTACCTTCTTATTCTAACGATATTGTAGCAGTTTTTCATTGCCTAAAAACACGGACAAAAAGACATTTTTCTAAAAATAAATCCTAGCTAGATCGATTTTTTGTCCCCGAAACTCCCTGGATACTAAATTTTATGAAAATCGTTGGAGCCGATTCCGAGATCCCGATTATATATATTTAGATTTTATAAATATATATTATCTATATATATATATATATATATATATATATATATATATATATATATATATATATATATATATATACAAGAATTTCTCGTTTAATAGTATAGGATATTCATGCTGTCTTCAAGTAATGTGTTATTTTTTTTCCACTTCATGATTCACGAATTTCTAATAATATTAAACATTGATCGTAAAGCAGTTTACAACTCCCGTCCTGTTTTATATTTGTTTTACAGTCCGTTAAATTAGTGCTTGGAATATGCAAATGTTTGAGAATCTTACGTGAAAGTTTTAGACTATTAAATATTTTCTTTGACATTGCACCTCAGAATCTGAATATGACGGCCATTACTTGTAATCATACAAAATAGTTGTCGACTGCCGGAATTAAACCACCGGCCTATACAAACAGAAACTTTTTTATTCAATGTAGATTATAACAATACTTATTGAAAGTCAATTCTTTCATTTACCACTGGTTCGCAAAAAAAACCTCTGTCCTGGAAAGAACCAGCAAAAAACTCAGCTCAGGACTATTTTTTTTTTTCAAATAATAGCTTACAATCATGTTTACAATTAACAACATAAGACAAATTAGAAATAGCTTGGTAGCGATCACCCTTCCCAGGGGTTATTATCATCCATAAATTCCTTTATTATAATAATCCTTTTTATACAAACTTAGTTTAGTAAAATTTTTGAACTTTGCATATAACAAATTTTGTATATTTTCTGGGATTTTGTTGTAAAAGCGTAGGTATACATCGTCCCAAGAATCGGTGGAGTCGAGAACTGGTACTACTAGCTTGTGTCTGTTCCTAGTATTTACAGAATGAATATCACTTATTTTTGCAAAACTACGTTTATTCTTGTGTACGTACAATACATTTTCATAAATGTATTGAGAGGCCAGAGTAAATTTTTTTTATAGGATAGGATAACAAAAGAGCACACAGTCTCCCACCTGATGGTAAGTGGTTGCTGTGGCCCATAGACATCTACATCTATCCTCGATTAGCCGAATCAAAATTTTTGCAGATGCGTTGTCATCCATGATGGAATTTTTTGTGTTACATTGCATTCTTAGGTGGAACGCCTCGTTTCCAGTAAAAAGGGTCTCCGGTTCTCTACACTCACCATACGAAACACAGCAGCATTAAGCTACTATTTGACGCTGGTATTCTGTGAGAGCGTGGTCCTTCACCGGTCGAGCCGACCCATACGTGCTACAACTATACTACTAATATAACTGCAGCATGGCTCTACCACGTTGAAATATTATATTATATATTAATTTCCTTAAATTTTTGTCTCAGTGACTCCTTTGGTTTTAAATTATATATTGCTCTAATGGCCCTCTTCTGTTAAATAAATATAATTTCAGTGTCAGTTGCGTGTCCCCATAGCAAAATACCATACGACATAACGCTATGGAAATAACTAAAGAAAACTATTTTAGCTGTTACAACACTGGTAAGCATATGCATATCTATACGTGGTAGAGCAACGCTGCAGTTATATTATGGTTGGGCCGTGGTGTATGGGCGTATGGGCCGTGATGATTGCCCGGGTAATGGGGAATGCCCCGACGATAAACGTTATGTATGAACAAAAACTGCATGAATTAGTCGACGTGAGTCGGACCAGAGACAGGACCCGAACCAGGGCACCCTGATTTTGCAACCGCCCGATATCCACTTGAGCTATTACGATCGTTAATACGCGGTCAAAATTTACCTTCTTATTTTGTAGCAGTTTTTCTAGATTTCTTTTCAATCGATCTAGCTAGGACATTTTCTAAAAATGAATCCTAGCTAGATCGATTTATTGCCCCCCGAAATCCCCTTGACACCCTGGACACTGAATTATGAGAAACACAAGCTTTTTGTCTTGAGTGACAGTTGCTCAAAATGAACATAATAAGCCGAACGCACCACTACGCAGCACTGGAAAAACCCTTTCCACTCCGCAAGTGCGTAGTGTAACACTGGTAATAATTGTTTCCTGTTTTTAAGAGGCATTTCAAAATAGTATACAGCAGTTACAATGCACCAATATTTGAAATTGTTTGTAGATTTGTAGGTTTAGAGGCCATGGACTTTAGTAGTTCATTCGTGGCGGCGCTGTCGTCGCGCCACAAGCGAAACACACCGAAGTCTAAATCGCGCTATCAAAGTTCCGAATCATAAACAGCATATATAGAACAGCTCCGAACAATCAGACGGAGCGTTGGCCGCTCCCCGAGCAGAACACCTTGCCCGGCGGGAGTTCTCCCCTTTTCCTTCTACGGCCAAAGTGGTGACCACTCGACGTGATCTGAACACGCAACCAACAAGTTGGCTTCTACGGCCATACACTTAACTTAAATTTAACTTTGTAAATATACATAAAAATCAAAGCAGCTTCAGCAAAAATGGTTGTTCGAACTCTCGTAATATTCTACTAAGAGTGTCATTAACGTCTCTTAAGAGATTGGCGTCGAAAACTTCATGTTTTAGGTTTTTTTTTAAATAAAGTAAGTCTCAAGTGTTAATAGTAAGTAGCAGACGCACCAGTAGTGTAATTGAGAAATGCTCACGCCACTTCCTTTTTTAAGAACTGCGAAGAACTTGGGTGTAATTATTGACAGTAGGTTATCATGGGCAAATAACCGACTTAAACAGAAAAGCTTATTGTGTTATATACGTTCCACACATCAAACCTACTTTAAAGTTGTCAGCTACAATCTCTCTTTTTCTAACTCTCGTTATGCTAATCTTAGATTATTCTGACAATTGTTTCTTGGATGCCACAGACGGGCAATAAGGCAAAGTGAAGTGTTTGCGAAACATTAGCATTCGGTATATTTTTCGACGTTTATGTTGGATGTTTTTTAGCTGCATGAGAACTTTCGATGATTGTTGTCTATGGTTTGACAGTTGAGAATGTCAAACTGTGTTGACATTTCTTCTGTTCTTCAGTAAGGTTTAGCAATTTATCATGGATTCATGATAAATTGCTAAATTAAATGATTATTTAAGAACAGAACAACGCTTACAAATTGTGGAAATTTATTTTGAAAAATTAATCTGTTCGCGAACTTTATAGAGCACTTCGTCCATTTTACGATCAACATAATCGGCCTAGTGAGCAAGCAGTTCATGTAGTTATTGATCATTTTCGCACAAAATTTTACTCTTTTCGATTCAAAGCCATCATCAATGTAAAGAAATAAGCGTACCGAAGAGAATATTGCTGTTGAAGAAGACGTCGAAATGTCGATTCGTCGCCGCTCTTAATTTGTTGGCCTTGGTCCTTTGACTACGTAGAAAATTTTACGTAAGGATCTTGGCTTACTTGCAAGAATTTACGTGGTAGAGCCACGTAGAGTATTATGGATGTAGCACGAATGAGTGGTCTCGACCGGGGAAGGACCACGCTCTCACAGAATACCAGCGTAAAACAGCAGCTTAATGCTGCTGTGTTTCGTATGGTGAGTGTAGAGAACCGGAGACCCTTTTTACTGGAAACGAGGCATTCCATCTTAGTCCTCACGGATGACAACACATCTGCATTTTGATTCGTAATCGAGGATAGATGTAGATGTCTATGGGCCACTGCAACCACTTACCATCAGGTGGACTGTGTGCTCATTTGTCACCCTATTCTATAAAACATACGTTGCCAACCCATCTGCCAGGCGTGACAACTAAGTATGGCAAGTACCCCCTTATGAGGGAGGTATGTATTCAGCCGTGGATTTTGATAGGTTTTAATGATAGTGATGAAAGTTTCCATCCTTTAAAGTTCAGTCATAATTCCGTTCACTTAGTCTACATGCAATAAGACTCTGGAATCCACTTCCTAACCCCCGGGGGCCCTTCTCGTAAAATCAAAACAGTTACGGCGAGGGGTATTAAATTGAATAGTAAAGTACGTGAGGGTAATATGACCTTGAGCATTGCCCCCTATAAAACCACAACTAAGAGGAGGACAGAGAAAAAAAAACACAAAGTCGTAGGCTATAACTAATATATTAAGAAAAAACAGCAAACAATCTTTGGCAGTAATTAGGAACACTTCGAAAAATCAATTTATAAAAAACTTACAACACTACAATACTACAATACTAATTCCAGCCGCACAATATCACCATCGCACATCGCGATAAAACTCGCGATACCATCCATACCATCTGAATGACTGGCGGATCACCACCGTGCAATTTAAAGGGAGTTTTCTTCCTCGCACAACCTCCTTTTGGAATCGACTACCACCAGAGATTTTTCCGGACCGATACGACTTAGGGACCTTCAAGAAAAGAGCCTACTCGTTTTTAAAAGGCCGGCCACGCGTCTGCAATTTCCCTGGTGCTGCAGTTGTTCATGGGCGACGGTAATCACTTACCACAAGGTGAGCCTTATGCTCGTTTGCCCCCTCTCCTATAAAAAAAATCTACTAAAATATTTACTATTATGATAACTAACAAAATGGCGTCGATAAGGCTGCGCCCTTTTGACTACTTATTATTTAATTGACCGATGAAGAGCTATCGTATTACAGAGCCATCTATGCAAACAAGGCTGTAGTTTTTGAATTATAAGGAAGTGACCATATTAACCGGATGACCACAGTACCCCCAGGTACTAAATTATCAAAAATTTACTATTCAGAAAGTAATAGCCGATATCAAACGAACAAAAAAATAAAATAATTTCACAATCTGAGTCGAGTTTTTCAAATTTATTCTAAACACTGTCGCACGTTATGTCTAAGCATGTTAAAAGTTATATCTTTAGCCTTTTGAATGAACTAAACAATATCACAATTTCAATGTTTTTTAAATAGTCTCATTAAAAACTTTAGCTCTATTTTGACAGACTTAGAGGTGGAATTATTTCTCCAAATATATATTGGACTACTCCTGTAGCCAGTGTTCTGTACTCCTGTAGCCGTATATAGGTTCGAAACCGCCCTGGACTATTTAAATTGGCCTTGGCTATCGCAATTATACTTAAATATATTATAATCAAAAAATATCAATACGTTACATTTCGTTAAATAATATCTACTATACGTTTGTGTAGCTTTAAAATTGTATTTTAAAATTCTTTTCTTTAATATATTTAATATTTATTATTTAAAGTTACTAAGGCTTAATATTTTTTCAATACTCGCGTTGATAAGTCGGTTTAGCCAATTTACTACTTCAGTCTGATAATTATAAAAAATGTAATTTAAGCTTATACATTTATGTAACTTATAAACTTATTTCTGTTTCAATCCTAACTTCAGATTAAAACGAATTGAAGTTGGCAATACCTAATAATTGGCGTAGGACGAGTTTTTAAAACCGGCATTTTTATCAAAACCGAATTTAAGAAACGTCCAACATAAAATATTTATTTAACAAAATGATTTACTTACTGATAAGTTCTCTGAATGTGTAAATTTATTATTTAATTGGATTCGTGTTCAAGTGTAACTCAAATTAAAAAAAAAACGTGAAAAGCGTTATTGAAGGTGGTTAATAAAAATGTTTATTACAGACAGATAAATTTTAATATATAATTAAAAATTGTTTTAAAAAAAAATAACTGCTCTATTTTTAGATAACACGCTTTTTAATTTTCCTTTTTTTTTGGTACGGAAAAAAACTTTGCCGCCCTTAAAATTTGCCGCCCTGGCTATTACAATCATTGACTTATACAATATGTAACGTAATTAACGCACACTCTCAGACACCCCAATTAGTATATTATGTTATAATCATAATACATACACTGAATTTTAGTTAAACATTTTTATGCACTGATTATTTGTCAAATTAGTTATACTAATTCCGGAAGAATGATGTGGTCACAATACAAATCCACGAACGCAAAGACTTTAACGTGCTTGAAATAAAGTTCATTTTTCTTTATTTTTATTGAATGACAGAATTAGTAATATTACAAATAAAAATGCACTCTTAAAAGTCTTATTGCCTTAAGTTATGGTCCATTTCAGTGACTGTACAGATTTAGTGTGACTGTAATTTACGTAGTTTTAATTATTTTTGGGATAAAATATTACCTATACTAAACTTATTACTAATGATCGGAATCGATTCAGTAAACGATTCTGAACAAACTACTTCCTCAAAGTGCGTTAATTATGTTACATGTTGTATATTACTAGATTACAATTAGCACAATTAGCCATTACGTCTGCGTACAATTCTGCTGGTAGCATAACCTGTTTAGTAAACACATAAATTATTAAAATCATCAAACATTAAAATCGGTTTGCCAATGATGAAGATATCTCGTAAAATACATACAAAAAACAAAAAAACATTCAGTCGAATTCTTAACCTTCAAATTTTTTAAAAGTCGTCTACAAATCGACAAAGTAGATACATAAACGTAACTCTATCAAAGACATTGACTTTCACACAAACACGCACACACAGACGCACATCATATAAATATTTAGTTTTCATTTACTTCATGGAAGAGCAGTGTTGGGAGCTTAAAACCTTAAAAGGTGCTTAAAACGAGGCTTCATTTACTAGAAATTTAACCTTTTCAACTTATTAGGGAAATAAATATTATTTTTAGTATAATAATATGTTGAATAGGCAGGTCGCATTTTCTGCATTGAGCCCGTCTGGGTGGCGAATATTAAAGACTATTAAATATCTTCTTTTGGACGACAAACACGGTCTGTTCAACTGATCATTCCAACTGATTAGTTCAAACTAGGATTGTTGATATTTTTTAAAGTAACGGATTTTCGATATATCGCTAATTATAAATATATCAATATCGGAGTTTTATATCGGATGTCGACGTCAAGCCGAAACTTTCTGATAGGCGAGGCCATACTAGTTACCAGTAAAAGTATAAAAAAATCTAAGTCATGTATTTCAGATATTATAGTATTTTTTTTTATATAAAATGTACACCATGAGACAGTTTTTTCATTCCTGTTGCTACAAATATTTACTTTTTGCAAATTCTTTTTCTCTTACGTCATCCTGAATAGTGCTTCTGTAACCTGTAATCCTAAACCCTGTGCCGATCACTCCAGCTTGAAAGAAAATGTAATTTTATACCGAACCAAGTTTTCAGAATTAGTTTTTCAGACTACTTCAACTGACCGTCCTGGAAAAAAATTGTACTACGGCAGTTTGGCAAATAGCTTTAAAAGTTAACGCATGCCTCGGCATGCCCATAAAGTATGACATTGACAGGTACTGTGTGTCTGTACTACTAAGAAATTCAGGACTTCATAGGCGTGATTTTACTGACAGCTGTCGCAGAGATCAAGCTATCTTTTATGAACTATAGTGACGCCTCTTATTGGTATTGGTACACGCACTACAAATCAGTCAAGTACTCTGTGAAATCAGTACGCAATGCTACTTCGTTTACTACGCATCTTTTCGTATTCGCTGGTGATACTGGATTTGTTTGCGTGTGATTTTGATTTGGACATTTGTGATCTCTTTACGACGACCTTTGCTTTTCCCTGGTAAACTGTTTCATACCATGGCTGTGTACACCACACAGGAATATGCCAACATGCACCTCATTTATGGGGAATGCCAATGTAATGCCAGTGAAGCCGCTAGACGGTATGGCGAGAGATACTCCAATTCTGTTCGCTATCCAGATCACAGAGTTTTTACCAATGTGCACCGTCTACTCTTATCTACTGGCCGACTGCCAAACCAAATGCATGGTGAAGGTAGAATTTCATTACCTTACGAGGAAGTAGTCCTTCAAGCAGTTGATGAGGACCCAAGTTGTTCGGTACGTGGAATTGAGGCCAGCACAGGTGTGCCCAAAAGTATAGCTCACCGAATATTACAAAAAAATGAGCTCAACCCTTATCATGTACAGCGAGTCACAAACGTTATTACCTCGGGATTATGAACCTCGGGTTGCGTTTAACCAAACCATGATTCAAAAATACCGAGAAGATCCACAATTCTTAGAAAAAATTTTGTGGTCGGATGAATCAACCTTTAAAAAAGACGGCTACATGAACCTTCACAATCTACACGAATGGCACGTCGAAAATCCACGATTGATGAGACGAAGATAGATCACAGTACCGTTTCAAAATAAACATGTGGACTGGAATTTTAAACGGAAAAGTCCTCAATAGGGCCTTTCGAGTTGCCAGAAGTTTTATATGCTGAAATTTATTTAGATTTTTTACAAAATCATTTACCCAATTTGCTGGAGAACGTTGTATAAAAGACTGTCTTAATTTTATAACCATTATTTTATAACTTTAGTTTGTATTTTCGTCTGTGTCTCATAAACGTCACAATCTGTCTCGCTCACACTTTATGGAATGTCTCTCTCTATCTCATTTAAACCACGCTGTGGTCATTAGGAAAGCTTTGGTTGCACTAGAATCGTGTAATGTCGCCTCTACACGTTGGCCAATACAGTGGCGAATGGAGTGGCGAATATATTGGCCGAGAGTTGGTGACGGCGTCCACACGTTGGAAGGTCGTTCAGTTTACTTCGGTTTGGGCCAATGTGCGGACGAATTTATAAGCACCGTGGTGCAGTGGCTCAGCAATGAGTGGCTGCGCCGGGCGCCGAGGGTTTGATCCCGCACGGAACAAGTATTTGTATGTCCTACAAATAATTGTTTCGGGTCTGGATGTGTGTCCTTGTGCAATTTATGTTTGTAAACTACCTGCGCGATACGGAAGAAAATCCTAGTGTGGGGTTAATGTTTTTATAAAAGAATTATAAAATAATAGTGGATATTAATGGGGCTGTAAATAGATATACGATATACGATTAGCTTTATTTATTCTTTACATGCATCATAAACTGGAATAAATACCATTAATAAGAACTTACTTTTAGTAAAAAACCGAGTTCACCACACGGATCTCGCGCCAACTTGCGGGCCAACGGCCAATGGTGTAGAGGCGCCGTTCGGCGCCTCTACACGTTGGCCAACACAGTGGCGAATGTAGTGGCCAAGTTAGCATTGGCCAACGTGTAGACGGGGTGTTTGGGCTTCATTGGTATGTATTGGAACGATGGCCCGCAAGTTGGCGCGAGATCCGTGTGGTGTCGGTTTTTTACAAAAGATCAAAGGATTGTTGGCACAGTTTGGTCGCCGCGTCCACACGTTGGCCGCGAGTTTAGTTTGCTACAAGCTCCCAGAGTGATTACACGCATCTGATTAAAATTTTATATTCACGCTTTGTAGGGTGGATGACCCAATTACCAGCCTTTTAGTGCCAATTTCAACTTTAAACATTCATACTACTTTAATTAGCGCGATTTAATTATTTTTAAACATTTGTTTTATTCGATAAGCTATTTATAAAAAAAAATAGTGAACATTTATTAACAATCAGATTATTACGAGAACAATTTTAATATGAAAAAAAATGAAGCACGTCGTTTATACGTGGTAGAACCATGCAGTTATATTAGAAGTATAGTTGTAGCACGAATGGGTCGGTTCGACCGGGGAAGGACCACGCTCTCACAGAATATCAATGTAAAATAGTAGCTTAATGATGCTGTGTTTCGTATAGTGAGTGTAGAGAACCAGAGACACTTTTTAAAGGAAATGAGGCATTTCATCTTAGTCCTCACGGGTGACAACGCATCTGCATTTTGACTCGTAACCGAGGATAGATGTAGATGTCTGTGGGCCACAGCAACCACTTACCATCAGGTGAACTGTGTGCTCGTTTGTCACCCTATCCTATATAAAAAAGCGTCGATTTCTTATAATTTAATCGTGCAAGTTTTCGAATCATCATCATCATTACAGCTCTTCACAAGTCCACTACTGAACATCCTCTTCCAAAGAATGCCGCAAAGCATGGTCCTGAGCCACTTTCCTCGTCATGAGTTTTTCATTTATGTTCTAAGTTATAATTAGTACCTATTATTAAGTCAGTGTTAATTATATTTATTGCTATTGTTTTTGTCTTTCTCAAAAAATAATTAAATTACCAAATAAATTATAAGGTGTTTTTTATATACATCAAATGTCTGATAGAAAAGCAAGTACATGTTTTGCTAAACTTTAAAAACAAAACCCAATTTTAAAACATAGACTAATCGATTATAACTCCTTTAACTTTAAAATAACTTAAGTTCTAATTAATGGTATTTATTCCAGTTTCTGATGCATGTAAAGAATAAATAAAGCTAATCGTATATCGTATATCTATTTACAGCCCTATTAATATTCACTATTCTTTTATAATTATTTTATAAAAACGTTGCCCCCCACACTTGGATTTTCTCCTGTGTCGCTGAGGCTACTTACAAACATAAATTGCACAAGGACACACATCCAGACCCGAAACAATTATTTGTAGGATATACAAATACTTGTTCCGTGCGGGATTCAAACCCGCGACCCCTGGCACAGCCACTCATTGCCAAGCCACTGCGCCACGGAGCCGACGTCTAAAATAAAACAAATTCGTCCGCACATTGGCCCGAACCGAAGTAAACTGAACGACCTTTCAACGTGTGGACGCCGTTACCAACTCTCGGCCAATATATTCGCCACTACATTCGCCACTGTGTTGGCCAACGTGTAGAGGCGACATAAATGTAAGTTCCAAAAAATTGTTAAATACTGACTTTGTTTAACAAAATTTTTTTATGGCTGATCTAAGAAATAACGGAGTAAGTGTTATACCACGTTAGAATCCTTATTAAGTGCGCTAACTTTTAAAGCTACTTGCCAAACTGGCGTAGTACAATTTTTTTCCAGGACGGTCAGTTGAAGTAGTGCGAAAAACTAATTCTGAAAACTTGGTTCGATATAAAATTACATTTTCTTTCAAGCTGGAGTGATCGGCACAGGGTTTAGGATTACAGGTTACAGAAGCACTATTCAGGTTGACGTAAGAGAAAAAAAATTGGCAAAAACTAAATATTTGTAGCAACACGAATGAAAAAACTGTCTCATGTTGTACATTTTATTGAAAAAAAAAATTACTATAATTTCTGAAATACATGACTTGTACTTGTACTGGTAACTATTATGGCCTCGCCTATCAGAAAGTTTCGGCTTGACGTCGACTTCTGGGACAACCTGTATATAAGTTTATTTATCGATATAGCGCAAATCCGATATTTTAAAAAATATCAACCAGTCAAACTAGGACTTAGTTTGAACTGATCAGTTGGAAAGATCTGTTGAACTGACCGTGCATGTCGTTCATTTGACTGTTTACCTCAGAATCAGTACACCAGTTTAAAGGTTTTTTATGGAACAAAGTGTGAAAAAGGGTGGATTTTGTATCCTAAGGACAACTATATTTATCCTTGATTAGGAATCAAAATGCAGATGCGTTGTCACTGAGGGCCAAGATGGAATGCTTCGTCATCAAACACTTTTACGCCAACTTTCTCGCCTCTTTCAGATCTCTACCAGTATCTTATTTCTTACTTTCATCTTTCTATACTCTGAACTCGGTCGATAAACTTCTATTTAGAGTATACCTTGCCGATTCTGCGACTCATATCTGCAGCATATATTTTTATAGAATAGGGTGACAAACATGCACACAGTCCACCTGATGGTAAGTGGTTGCTGTGGCCCATAGACAGTTACATCTATCCTCGATTACGAATCAAAATGCTGTCTTTAAATAATGTGTTATTTTTTTCCACTTCATGATTCACGAATTTCTAATAATATTAAACCATTGATCGTAAAGCAGTTTACAATTCCCGTCCCGTTTTATATTTGTTTTACAGTCCGTTAAATTAGTGCTTGGAATATGCAAATGTTTGAGAATCTTACGTGAAAGTTTTAGACTATTAAATATTTTCTTCGACATTGCACCTCAGAATCTGAATATGACGGCCATTACTTGTAATCATATAAAACAGTTGTCGACTGCGGGAATTAAACCAGCGGCCTATAGAAACAGAAACAGAAACTTTTTTATTCAATGTAGATTGTAACAATACTTATTGAAAGTCAATTCTTTCATTTACCACTGGTTCGCAAAAAAAAACCTCTGTCCTGGGAAGAATCAGCAAGAAACTCAGCGGGACTATTTTTTTTTTCAAATAATAGCTTACAATCATGTTTACAATTAACAACACAAGACAAATTAGAAATAGCTTGGTAGCGATCACCCGTCCCAGGGGTTATTATCATCCATAAATACCCTAATATTATAATAACCCTTTTTATACAAACTTAGTTTAGTAAAGTTTTTTGAACTTTGCGTATAACAAATTTTGTATATTTTCTGGGATTTTGTTGTAAAAGCGTAGGTATACATCGCCCCAAGAATCGGTGGAGTCGAGACCTGGTACTACTAGCTTGTGTCTGCTCCTAGTATTTACAGAATGAATATCACTTATTTTTGCAAAACTACGTTGTTATTCTTGTGTACGTACATTACATTTTCATAAATATATTGAGAGGCCAGAGTAAATTTTTTTTATAGGATAGGATAACAAAAGAGCACACAGTCCACCTGATGGTAAGTGGTTGCTGTGGCCCATAGACATCTACATCTATCCTCGATTACGAATCAAAATGCAGATGCGTTGTCATCCGTGAGGACTTAGGTGGAACGCCTCGTTTCTAGTAAAAAAGGGTCTCCGGTTTTCTACACTCACCATACGAAACACAGCAGCATTAAGCTACTATTTGACGCTGGTATTCTGTGAGAGCGTGGTCCTTCCCCCGGTCGAGCCGACCCATACGTGCTACAACTATACTACTAATATAACTGCAGCATGGCTCTACCACGTTGAAAAATTATATTATGTATCAATTTCCTTAAACTTTTGTCTCAGTGACTCCTTTGGTTTTAAATTATATATTGCTCTAATGGCCTTCTTCTGTAAAATAAATATAATTTCAGTGTCAGTCGCGTGTCCCCATAGCAAAATACCATACGACATAACGCTATGGAAATAACTAAAGAAAACTATTTTAGCTGTTTCAACACTGGTAAGCATATGCATATCTATACGTGGTAGAGCAACGCTGCAGTTATATTATGATTGGGCCGTGGTGTATGGGCGTATGGGCCGTGATGATTGCCCGGGTAATGGGGAATGCCCCGACGAGAAACGTTATGTATGAACAAAAATTGCATGAATTAGTCGACATGAGTCGGTCCAGAGACAGGACCCGAACCAGGGCACCCTGATTTTGCAACCGCCCGATATCCACTTGAGCTATTACGATCGTTTATACACGGTCAAAATTTACCTTCTTATTTTGTAGCAGTTTTTCTAGGTTTCTTTTCTATCGATCTAGCTAGGACATTTTCTAAAAATGAATCTTAGCTAGATCGATTTATTGCCCCCGAAATCCCCGTGACACCTTGGACACTGAATTATGAGAAACACAAGCTTTTTGTCTTGAGTGACAGTTGCTCAAAATGAACATAATAAGCCGAACGCACCACTACGGAGCACTGGAAAAACCCTTTCCACTGCGCAAGTGCGTAGTGTAACCCTGGTAATAATTGTTTCCTGTTTTTAAGAGGCATTTCGAAATAGTATACAGCAGTTACAATGCACCACTGTTTGAAATTGTTTGTAGGTGGCCATGGACTTTAGTAGTTCATTCGTGGCGGCGCTGTCGTCGCGCCACAAGCGAAACACACCGAAGTCTAAATCGTGCTATCAAAGTTCCGAATCATAAACAGCATATATAGAACAGCTCCGAACAATCACACGGAGCGTTGGCCGCTTACCGGGCAGAACACCTTGCCCGGCGGGAATTCTCCCCTTTTCCTTCTACGGCCAAAGTGGTGACCACTGGACGTGATCTGAACACGCAACCAACAAGTTGGCTTCTACGGCCATACACTTAACTTAAATTTAACTTTGTAAATATACATAAAAATCAAAGCAGCTTAAGCAAAAATGGTTGTTCGAATTCTCGTAATATTCTACTAAGAGTGTCATTAACGTCTCTTAAGAGATTGGCGTCGAAAACTTTATGTTTTAGGGTTTTTTTAAATAAAGTAAGTCTCAAGTGTTAATAGTAAGTAGCAGATGCACCAGTAGTGTAATTGAGAAATGCTCACGCCACTTCCTTTTTTAAGAACTGCGAAGAACTTGGGTGTAATTATTGACAGTAGGTTATCATGGGCAAATAACCGACTTAAACAGAAAAGTTTATTGTGTTATATGTTCCACACATCAAACCTACTTTAAAGTTGTCAGCTACAATCTCTCTTTTTCTAACTCTCGTTATGCTAATCTTAGATTATTCTGACAATTTTTCTTGGATGCCACATACGGGCAATAAGGCAAAGTGAAGTGTTTGCGAAACATTAGCATTCGGTATATTTTCGACGTTTATGTTGGATGTTTTTTTAGCTGCATGAAAACTTTCGATGATTGTTGTCTATGGTTTGATAGTTGAGAATGTCAAACTGTATTGACATTTATTCTGTTTTTCAGTAAGGTTTAGCAATTTATCATGGATTCATGATAAATTGCTAAATTAAATGATTATTTAAGAACAGAACAACGCTTATAAATTGTGGAAATTTATTTTGAAAAAAATTAATCTGTTCGCGAACTTTATAGAGCACTTCGTCCATTTTACGATCAACATAATCGGCCTAGTGAGCAAGCAGTTCATGTAGTTATTGATCATTTTCGCACAAAATTTTACTCTTTTCGATTCAAAGCCATCATCAATATAAAGAAATAAGCGTACCGAAGAGAATATTGCTGTTGAAGAAGACGTCGAAATGTCGATTCGTCGCCGCTCTTAATTTGTTGGCCTTGGTCCTTTGACTACGTAGAAAATTTTACGTAAGGATCTTGGCTTACGTGCAAGAATTTACGTGGTAGAGCCACGCATATATTATGGATGTAGCACGAATGAGTGGTCTCGACCGGGGAAGGACCACGCTCTCACAGAATACCAGCATAAAACAGCAGCTTAATGCTGCTGTGTTTCGTATGGTGCGTGTAGAGAACCGGAGACCCTTTTTACAGGAAACGAGACATTCCATCTTAGTCCTCACGGGTGACAACACATCTGCATTTTGATTCGTAATCGAGGATAGATGTAGATGTCTATGGGCCACAGCAACCACTTACCATCAGGTGGACTGTGTGCTCGTTTGTCATCAGTAGTTACGTTGTACCAGTTCTGGCGCACTTGTAGAAAGGTTGTACCAGTTCTGGCGCAAGACGTTCGTCGACTCACAATCCTAAAAAAAAAAAAAAAAAAGACAAAAAAAAAGGTTTTGGCATGCTCTGATCACGAATCTGCGGTCCATTTTTGCGTACGATGCACGGTTCCGGAGATGTGCAGATCAATTAACTCTTATCTAATTGATATCCGCTGCGAGCCTCAACCGTCATTAGCGCTCCATTTTCCTTATCTACTTATCTATTGTTGAATAACTACCGTCATTATCTATTATTCGTCCAGCGTGTGGGTCGGCTTATGCTATTGTATTATACTCCTTTGTTCCTATCTACAACACTAATCTGAATCATCAATAAAACACATTACCTAATTTTGTTAAAATTTTTATTTATGAAATACAAAATCTTATTACTTATTATCTATAAAATAGGAGCGAAACATCTCATCCACTAAAATATCGTTGTACAATGTGTTCTCTGTAAATATACTCGTAAAACTATGCATTGAACATCCCTGAAACTTATATAGCAAATACATTAAGCAATATTCGCCACAAACTGAAGTCCACTCATTCTGAATCCTATCAACATTCCAGTTCCATCTTTTACAATTTCTTTTAAAAAACTCTAGATGATATCGTACAGGTGCCCGTCCGAATGAATCAAAATATTGACCGACGTCATTCGTATCGATATATAAAGATACCCAATGTGACCCTGGTTTATCATCTGTATCCAAATTGCATATTATATACGTTGGTACGTGGGTGTACATGGGTAGTTTATTGGCAGCATAAACATTATTTTCTAGAGTGGGGTGAATCTTTTTTCAGATATTGTTGTACATCTAGTGTATCCATAATATTACTGCTATTAGTAGATTATTACAGTACCAATCTACTCAATGACTAATATAGGAATGATCAATTATAGTGATATCTAAATATTAAATTGCTTTCTTTGTGTTATACAAAACGTATTTGAGTCACCAATACACTGAACAAGACATGACAGGAAGGACGTAGGAATGTAGAGATAACCAACAGAATGTAAGGTAAGCTTGTTGACGCATAAAGATACTATCAATTCTACTGCAGAAATTCTTTAGATTAGAATTATTACTCACTGGTACTATATAAGACCAAGCAACTGCAGTCATGGAGTTAGTGTATGGTCGTTTGACCGCAGTGGATCTATCAATACTACGTTTGTGTTACTTCAACGCATCAAAGGCCATGGATGTAAGTGTTTATTCTATTGACAAACTTACTTTTCTTTCTGTTATTTTCTTACGTGTGTATGATTTAGTGTTAACAAATTATATTTAAATATTATGTGTGTGTATATGGTTAAGCCGTGGTAGCTCAGATGGTTAGCGCAAAATGTAAACTTCATAGTACACGTCCCGGGTTCGATCCCCGCCGGCACCAATTAAATTGTTAATTACAATTTTAAGTGCTGATTTACCACGTGCTCAGCGGTGAAGGAAAACATCGTGAGGAATGCATGTCTGAAAAAATTTCGAAGGCATGTGAAGTTTGCCAACACGCATTGAGGTATCGCAGCGAACATTTCCTAGCCCTAAAACCCTCTCAGAAATGAGAGGAGGCCTATGTTCAGCAGTGGACTTTAATAGGTTGTAACTTTAGCTTTTTTAACTTTTATGATTAAGTGTTAACAAATTGATATTAACATGATAACTGTGTTGTTGCAGAAATCATTGAGCTTCGATGAAAATACCTATAAACAGTATTACTACTCGCCATTCTCCCCTCAAGAAGAGAGTGATGACATCGTCATTAATAATAATACATGCGATGGTGGAAAAAGAAAATCGCAATCGATTGATCATTTTTTTGAAGCTGAATCAAAAATAAAAAAAGAGGAAGCTGTTATCATCAACCGTAGCACGAGCCGCTAGAGATGGTGTATCATACATTTCTACTAATTCTGACGACGGAGACCAAGCGACGCATCTCATCAAAATTGAAATGTACGATATGAAGAAGCTATCCAAGATTCCAACTACTGATCATTGGAAACATGCTTCCACGAGGATTAAATATTACGTAAAGACTAATAAGGATAGCATCTACGACAACACAAACGCCCTCGTATACAATATTACAAAGACAATAGCAGAAAGTGAAAAAGTTAAAAAATACTTTTTTTAACAATGACAGTCGTTAGCTGATCATTAGTGAATTTATTTACTTAAATTACAGGAAGACAAGAGCAGAAGAAAGAGATGAGTGTGGCATACGTGTACAGAACACATCATTGAAGAACAAAACTACAACACTGAGTGGAGATGAAAACGAGAATATACAGTACTCAAGAGCTGAATATCCATTCTTCAGTTCAAAATCTAGCCGGTTGCTCAGTTTCGAAAACTGGCCTCTCGTTATGCGACAGAAACCTGAAGATCTTGCAGAAGCCGGTTTCTTTTATACTGGCCATGCAGACAGGACCAAGTGTTTCCATTGTGGTGGTGGCTTAAAAGATTGGGAAGATGATGATGATCCTTGGCAGCAGCATGTTCAGTGGTTTAGTCAGTGTGCTTATGTAAAATTTAAACTCGAACAGAGTTTTGTATTAGATTAAATAGAATATTTATAAAGAAATAAAAAATAATATATTGCATACAATTTGTTTTATTTAATTTTATAATGTTTCACATAGTTACATACACACAAAATGCATTACACATAACTCATAAAATCTAACACACAACACATATTATAACCTTAACTACTATAGTCTACAGTAACATTTCTGTTTTTATCTATTATTGAGATAGTTGAGATATTATCAAACTCAGCATAAACTATACAGTTAATTGTTTGTATTAGTGAGGATTCAAATCGTACTTCTAATCTTACACTACCATGCTTTATGAGATTCCAATGAGCTGATGAGTTGGCTGATAAATCAGGAGTTAAGTCAAATGCTAATAGACAGTAACCTTTGGCATACTGTTCACAAGAGATTCCATTTCCTTCATTAAGAAAGTGAATACCAGTTCCCGAGAATAGAGTATGATATGCTGATGTAAATATGCTATTATTAAAAGATGGTTGCAAAGCTTTTGAAGGTATTTGTTGACCATCAATATATAAGCTGAAAGAATTAATACCATAGTTTTCAAAGTTAAATGGATTTTTAGTAAGGGAACCATTAAATGCAGAATTGTTCACAAATCCAATTATACATCTTTTGGGTACCTGCCCTAAAAATATATTATCAAGAGTTTTTCCTTGAACACCCGATGGAATTGTTAAAACTTTTACTTCAGCTCGAGTAATAGGATATTTAGCAGTGGTAGAAGCTAAAACTTTTTGATGTGCGAGTAATACACTTGGATTAATTCGTGCTCGTCGAACAATAAGAGTTGCGTCCGTAATGCAAACTTTAAACTTTACATCGTTTGACCCAGCAATTAAATTAAAGCTCTCTCTCGATCGAACCAATTTAACACTCATTTCAACACCATTAATTAAAAATTTATCTTGGTTGAAAATGTCACCGTGAAGATGACCAATCATTTCTATTTCCTTACTTTCACTAATCAATTCCTGTCTTTTAACAAATCCTATGTTTTTACCATCCGTAGAATCCATTTTTCCTGCTGTATCATCATACCAAAGACTACAAGTAAGATGAGATTGTTTAGCAGCAGGAGCATAGTTTAAAAGGGTTTCCATGTATGCTCGATATGCATAGGTATTATTAGGTGGTGATACAAGTTTTTGGTTTAAATAAACATCAAGTTGACTAAAAAGTGAATGCAGCCAATTATTTACAGGTGCTACTATTGTAGTAGATATCAAGTTAGTTGAATCTTGATTTAATACTTTTGCCTTTATGTGGAGTAATGTGTGAGACAAATCTATGTAGTCATCACCTGTCCCAGGAACTTGAAACTCGATAGGTCCATCATCACCAAGAGATGAAATTGGTTTATAATGAATCCACAATCCATTTTCAATGCTAGTTTGTGTAGACGGTAGTGCAAACAAATCCAATTCTGACTTAACGCACTCGCAAGAATGATTATGAAGGAAAGACATATTTAATTTGAAAATATATCTTTGTTATTTTTTGGCTTTAGACCAAGTTTTTTCGCAGCTTTCACTTTAACAGTTAATGGTGGAATGAACGAGGTCAATCGTTTTCTTTTAGTTTTATACCCAGATACCGTCATGTTAAATTGATCAATTTTCTCATCAGCCTTTCGTTTTAAATTCGTACTAACTTGCTTTAGACTATCTTTTATTGAGGCTTCCATAGGACGCGCTTGAACTATATCCGATAAAAGTCCTACTCCAGCGCTTAATGCCTCCTTACCAATCACTCGAGCACCACTTGAAAGTAAAGGTAAAACTGATCTAAATAACCCCCCTAAGAAGCTCCCAATACCATGACCGCGTTGGTATGGTGCACCCTTATAAATTACTCCAACTCCTGACCCAGCTTGATGTGTATAATAATTTTCATATGGACATTTATGATGATCACGAAGAGAATTCATTATTATAATTTTCGGAAATGTAGTTTAATACACACGGTTCCAAACTGGAATGGTATTTTTTGTCCTGTGCTCGATCTTATAACTATTTCCAGCGTATCGAACTCTCTTCGCATAACAGGTAAGTAGTGAGGTTGAGAGAAAACGTGCATTTTATTTGCACCATAAATGTATTTTGTAGGATCTAATGAAATGACTCTTAGTAAAGGAGTCATAACATCACCCACAATCTGAGGATCGATAATGTCGCAATATATAAAGAGTTGAGATGGTAACCCTAAGTGTAAATTAGCAGGACACTTTCCAAAACTTCTCTCTAGGAGATTTTTATTTGGTTCATAACCTAGTTGTAAACTTAATTTGGGTGATAATGTTACGGAAGTTATATTTTTATCCAAAACAGAAATAGACACAAATTTTGTTATTTCATCATAGCGAAATTTCAAGTTCTCTCCGATACCATTTAACACTCTTAAAATATGCTCAACGTTATCATAGTTGGTAGCTGGAATATGTTTTTTGTAGTACACTGTGGATGGTTTATCTTCATTAGGCATTAACATAGATTTTGTAATGTATATAACATTTTCATGATCTTGAACAGTAAACATGGTACATGGATATTGAAACTCGACAACTCCAACCGACCATTCACCTTCTAATTTAATAGCTTTCGGTAATTTCGTTGAAAAATTTGTGGTCAAAAACTTTCTTTATTCATATTTCTTTTAAACTAGAAGCTAAAATCCAACTGTTAAATTTATCTGGATAACCTTTCCACTTCACTAATACTTCTTTTCTGTTACCTGAGTAACGAGTGTCAATTATTTTGTCTATTTTATATTGTGAGGTGGGGTTGTAAGTGATTTTCTGTAATTTTCTTTCATAAAAAGTACCAACTATTGGTTCATTTTGTAAATCTGTTATTGTATAAACAACCCATGGAGATCTATCAATTATTGAAGATATAATAAATATTTCATCACTCCAATTTGATTCATATCCTTTTTGGAAAGCATGTTTATATTTAGTTATTCGAACATAATCACCCACATTGAAATTTGGTTTAGGATTTTCTAAAGAAAGTTTGTTTGACCGTCTTTCATAAAGATTAGTCCAAACTGTCATAATATTGTTGGAATTTACATCACATGGGCACATCTTAATACTAGAGTGAAAGCTGTGATTGTAAGAGTATATTAAATCTTGTAAAACATCTATATATCTATAAGTATTATTATGAGTGAAATAACGCCACATTTTCATTTTTAGTGTTCTTTGAAATCGTTCAACAATACTGGCCTTAATGTCAGGATTGTTAGTGGTATAGTAATTAATCTTTTTGGATTTAAAGTATTTTTGTACATCTTTTGAAACAAATTCTGTACCTTTATCAGATTGTATGTGAGTAGGTGTTAAATTACTTTCAGTAAATATACTTTCAAAACATTCTTTAGTTGTTTCTGAGTTTTTCTTTTTCATTGGTCTTGCAAAAGCATATTTACTAAATACATCAATAACACAAAGTATATACTTGAAACCATCATTATATTGAGAATAACTTCGCATATCACTTAAATCAGCTTGCCACAGTTCATTAATATTTGATAGAATGTACCTATTACGCGGGAATTTTTTTCGAATGGGTTTATGTAATGTGTATGTTTCTTGTGATTTTAACCATTCCTTTACTTGCTTTTTATTCATTTTACCCTTCATGGCTTTTGACAATTTATCAATACTACCAAAACCAGCGGCATTAGATGGATCATAATAAATCCTGTTAATTTCTTCTAGTACGGGGTCCATTTTTCCCACTCAAGCCTTTTACGTATTTTAGTTGTAGACTTTTTATCTCTACTGCTCGGTGTAGAAAACTCTTGAAATTCAATGTCGGAGGGTTTGTTCAGATCTTTTGCTTGAAGTTGGTTAATAAACTCACATCTCTTTGGATTTCCAATATAAGTAAGTGGTACTTTAATATCTTTTAATGCTTCAGCAAATCTATCCCACCCTACTGGATCACTTCTTTTTAAGGGTCTTAGTGAATCATTTATTAAATCAACAATATTACTTCCAGGAATTTTTTCATTATCAATTATGACTGTACCTTCATTATCCCAATGTATTTTACCTTTACTTGTTTCAACTAAGTTTAATAATAACTGTCTTTTTTTATTATAAGTTTTTGGTATTAAACTGAGTATTTGAGCTGGTATGTAAAGTGGATTTTCAACATTTTCTTTACTTTTGATGGATCGATTCTCAACCAACAAAGATTCAGCATCAACTGAAGTTTTTAGATCTCTATCTTTATTTTTAAAACCAATTTTAGACTCGTTTGAATCTTCATTAGATGTATCAGAATAAATTGGTAATCTGAGTGGTTGACGATCCTCTTCGGTAAAATGAAGGTATCTTTGCAGTGTTTGTAAATATAACATCCATTTCTTTCGGTCTTCCATCTTACTATTCATAATATTTTGCATTTCAATATCTAATCGAGATAAACTACTACTCGTATTAACCTTATTTTCTTGTTTTAATTTTTCAATTAATCCAGGTTCGATAAGTATCATTTTCTTTGCATTTTCCATGTTAACTGGCTAGTCCACTCACTAATCCACTCAATATTGCACCTAATATTATTGGTAAGAAAGCCCCTCCTTTTTGTATAATTATATTTTTTCTTAGTTTATGTTTACACTTACGCACTAGTTGACGGAGTATATTTTTGTGTTTATTCAATTTTTGTTTATCTTGATCTTTAAGAGGTTCTTTACCTTGTAAAACGTTATGAATACACTCACAAATACGGTTAATTTCTTCTTCATCACACGTTTTAAGTAATGCTCTTTGATATTTTGGTTTAAGCGTATGCAAAGCGTTTAGCAAATGTTTATGCGTTGTGAGTCGACGATGCATCATTTATTTTATTTATATTGAAATGTTTGATTCTTGGTGTATTTAAACTCTTTTGTGGGGACGTAGACTGTGCAGAAACCTTTAAATGGGAAGACATTTGTCTTGATACGACAAAAATCATTAGTATTTTGTTTTAAATCTACCATTAAATATCCATGCGCCTTTAGAGTTGCATCCCTGTAGGCATCTTCAATAAATTTTGGGTTATCTGGTGACACTTGTCGTGCTAAATATCTTATTTGAGTTTTATCTCGAGGGTTTTTAAAATATATTATATAACTTGAGTTTAAGGATATGTCTCTTTGCCCTTTACCCTGATGAAATAAATTTTGTGTTAAATAAAATACACTAAGATTCCTGTGATGACTACCTTTTGTAAATATATCCACAATTCTTCCATCGGACTCTCTCATTAGATCATCAATAATAACAAGATGTGGGTTTTCACCGTCAAACATATTAACATTTGGAATTCCTTGATGGTAGTTAACATTTGGTAAATTATATAAAGGTTGCATTTCATCAAAGCACCATGTGATCTGATTAAAATCACAATTACATATTTCTGTAACTGATTTTATAAAATTTGTTACAAAATTTGACTTCCCACATCCACTTGGCCCCGCCACAATAGCAGTAAACGGATGGATAAAGTGAAACATTACACACGTCTAAAGTTCTAAGGGGTGAAATAAAAAATGAAAGTGTTGGTGTTAACAATTAATATATATTGCAAACATTATATAAAACAGAATGTATACTATTTCTAACACAATTAGTACATCATAATTTTACAGTCAACTCAACCTCAAATAAATGCACACATATACACGCAAATATAAACAACAATTAACTTAAATTATTTACAATAAATCAACGATTAAATATGTAATAAACTCTACGTCATATTATACTATTATCATTATTTTACAATCAATACAAATTTTATTTACATGCAGACATAAAATTAAAAACTATCAACACTTAACGCAGTTTATAATGACTCCAAGCTAATGTTTCAATATTATTATCTAAAATATGCCTCTTTGTGTCATTATATGATAAACCAATCTTATTTAATTTTTGTGTAAAAATTGTGTGTTTAATTGATTTAAATCTAAGCATACTATAATATTGCACTTTTTTTATTAAATAGAGAAGACTTATAATTATCCATGGTCATCTTTTTAGTGATACATTTATTTACCCCTTTTGCCTTGGCTATAGTCTTATTCTCTAAGTTAAAAGCGTACATTTTGGATCGTAAACCCACAAATTCTTTCATGATTTTACCATTATTTTCATCTTTAAAAAAAAACCTAATTTCTTTTTATTTAATTTTGGATATTCAAAAATATTATTTGCATCATAAGCTGAGGTATCAAAGTATGATGAAAGGTCAGGTTTTATATCAGAGTAAAAATCATCTGTAAATATATGATATATTAAACTATCCGTATCTGTATACAATAATTTGATTTTACTAAACTTTTTAACCATATAGTTATAATGAAAATCATACATTAATGTTTTTGAAATATCTAAAATGCAAAACCCTAAATAAATTGGTTTGTTATATATTAACTTTGTTTTTCGCAACTGAACCGCAACTAGGTTTTCCGAAAATACTGAAAGACTATGAAATTGTGGTTTAGCGATTAGATCTTGAGCACCTAAAGCTTTGCCCTGGTTCTCCCAGTGTGTAACTAATTTTATGTTAACCCTTTTTTCAATATTCTCCATAGTCTTTCCGAAGACTGAATTATTCATTAATTTATAAAAATCTTTTTCGAAATCTGATTTTGCTAACGTTCTTAATTTTGTGTTTAGATCTATGTACATCTTCAACCAGCGAGACTGTTTAAATTTTAAAACTCTATGAATTTTAGTTAATTTAACCCCCATTTCTATGCACTGCTTTAAATTTCTGTAATGAATTACATATTTATCTTTATTATTTAAATTTGGGACTAGTTTATTTTCATTAATATTGTCTGCACAAATGTTTTCGGGGCACAAAGGAAAGTCCGAATGTAAATCATGAAGTTCATCTGGATATTCCAAATCAATTTCTAAAATAAAACCGAAGTTCGATGTCTCAGACACATTAAATTCTGTATTCGGATTTACCCATTCGAATCCACCAGTAGGAAGACATTGAGACATAGCCCAACCATATAAATTGTTGGCATCAAAATATGTGATATATGAATTTGGTTTCCCTGCATCATAATCCCCCATATATTTGTTATTAGCTCTAGCATAACGATTACTACATTGAGATACACCACCCCTGATACCTGATCTAATAAATGCAATTTTCTCATAATCTGTTAAAAGTTCTAATTCCATTTTTGTATATTTTAACATTGCATCCCAACTTAAACCGGGTGCTGTGTAATAATGGGCAGGGTCTAAATCATAAGTATTAATACATAACTTTCTAAAGTTTTCAAATACATCGGTTAAAAGTAAAACGTCTGTTTTTAAATACAGGTTTGAATAATCTAGCATATTACAACACCCAAAGTGTTCCCAAACATCTTTAGCATGATTGTAATCATCATTTGAAATATGGGAATCTGTGAGCGAGCTATAAAAAAATTTTTGTTCGGGGAGCGATGTTAGGCTTAAACTATCATAATTAGTCATAAGTTCATATGGATAAACGCCTTTCCGTTTTAAACGAAAAAAATCTTCATCATTAGGATAATTTCTACGTAATTCTTGAAATTGATCATTACTGAGATTTTTGGCCAATTCTTCTAATTTACATGATAAAAACTTAAATGAATCTATGAATCTTAATATAATTTCGTGGTTATTCATTTTTAATTTTTTGGAAAAGGATATATATTTTTCTTTATTTTGAGGGATAACTTCGACTTCACCATCACAAAAGTTTAACGCGTGAACAATAAAATGAGCATCATAGTGACTAAAGTTGTGTAAAAATATTGGTATATAACGAGGTTTCCTGAACTTCGAGCTACATGATTCGTGAGCAACACCTATAAAACTACCGGTGTACCAATCAAAATCATAAAAATGTTCTGCTAACTCTGTTTCACAAATATGACAAATGGTTGCATTTGAAATTTGGTTTTTGTCTTCATTTGTTAGCGGAAGTGGAGGATATTTTTGAAGTCTATTTATTTCTTTGAGATTGTTAGATAAACTTTCCATAAACACTTGTGCACAGTTGGGTCCGCAATACGTTACATATTTTGATAATTTATCATCATATGAACATTTTGTATAATAACCAAAACTATGTACTTCATGTTTCTGAATATTGTGTGTGAAAGGTTTGGAAGGATCGTTAGAACATGATTCTATTGGTTTTAAAAATGCTTCAAAATCAGCATAAACTACGAATGGTATCTTCAACTTTTTTTCATAACTATCAAATTTAATTTTATCATTTGAAATAGGTTGACCAAACCAATTCTTTTTTTAAAAGTTTCACTGTTTGGTAATTCTGTACAAATGTGGGCACAATCGTATTGTTCATGGTTATTTAAACTTTCCTTAGATGGAAAGTGAAGTAGACATGCTTCGCAAATGTACATGATGTGACCGTCTTTTGAAATTTGTTTACTAACTAACCGCGATAAATTTTTTATGTAACAATAATGATTTTTTGTATCCTTGGAAAAAAATAATAAATTGATATGTCTATCTTTACGACACTTTGTTAAAAATAATGGACCTACTATAGAATTACATCGTTTTTCTTTATTATATTCTAACCCAAAAACATTAATACTAATATCATTTAATTTCTCTACTTTTGCTATGTCAGAAATTTTAACTGGAGAGGAAATACCATTAAATTTAAGTTTATTTGCATGTTTAACGTACGATGATACACGATCCGCGTCTTTGTTTACGGGATATAACGCCGAGAGTAACGCCCATTTAAAACAAAAATAATCCTTGCTTTTTACATTTATAACAGCCTTTTTTAATTTTATGTCACGAGGAAGATCTATGTATGAAGTACCGCGTAGGGGGTTAAATTTATTAACATTCATGTCTATAGATTTTATGTTTTTTAGACTCCATCCACTATCTTTTTTTTCAAATGCACTAATTTTAGTAGTAATTGTATCATTTAAAGATGAAAAAAAAATATTTAAGTCATCTCCTTGACAAATAATATAGTTAAGCGTTTGAAAATCGAACGTATCATGAATATCTTTAGTTTGTTGAACAAAATCAGCATGCAATATGAAGTTTACTTTAAAAATTATGTGTTGATGAATACACTCTTGTATTAAAAATAAAATATCATCTTTAATAGAATTTAAAAATAGTTCAGGAGTTTCAAAATTTACCAATGTCGAACTATCTACTCTACTCTTGATTTTATAAGTTAAAATCCTATTTCCAAAAGCAGATTCAATAACACTAACGTTTGATAAAGAATTATGTGAATTTAAAAGATTATTTTTGTGAACATTACTTTTAAAATGATTAGCTAAATACCGTTTCTTGATAAATATATGACACGTTAGACATTCCACTTGATCTTCGTTACTGATACTGTTCCCTGCAGAGGTAGGCGCTTCTGCTTCCGTTGTTGGTTTTTTGATGATCTTGGGTTCTTTGCTGCTCGTTCGCTTCGTTCCTCTTCCAAGTTGTAGTGGTTGACTACTAAAATGTTTAAATTTATTGAAAACTGTACAAGACATTGTGTAAATTATGATCGAAATGAATGTTTATTTTACTTACTTAAACTGTGTTTCAACCATCGCACAGTGATTATACAACTCACCATCATACGATGAATCGAACAGTTGATCCTTCTCCATTTCATCACAAACTTTAGACAACTCCTGATTTAATACGCTGTTGAATAGTTCCATATTCTCTTCCATGGTTGTGGAGAAGAAAGCACTGGTGCACACTTCACTGAAGTTTGCCATCCTTATAGTAAAGAAGAAAATAGGTAGCAGAGTAAGTAACAGTTCAGTGTTGGTAGACCAACTGATACCCAAATTTCAAATAATGTCCGATATTTAAGTCTAACAAAGGATTAGAAATAGAATATAATGAGTACACGGAAGTAATTTAAGTAAACAGAATCACATTCACTAATGATCAGCTAATGACTGTCATTGTTAAAAAAGTATTTTTTAACTTTTTCACTTTCTGCTATTGTCTTTGTAATATTGTATACGAGGGCGTTTGTGTTGTCGTAGATGCTATCCTTATTAGTCTTTACGTAATATTTAATCCTCGTGGAAGCATGTTTCCAATGATCAGTAGTTGGAATCTTGGATAGCTTCTTCATATCGTACATTTCAATTTTGATGAGATGCGTCGCTTGGTCTCCGTCGTCAGAATTAGTAGAAATGTATGATACACCATCTCTAGCGGCTCGTGCTACGGTTGATGATAACAGCTTCCTCTTTTTTTATTTTTGATTCAGCTTCAAAAAAATGATCAATCGATTGCGATTTTCTTTTTCCACCATCGCATGTGTTATTATTAATGACGATGTCATCACTCTCTTCTTGAGGGGAGAGTGGCGAGTAGTAATACTGTTTATAGGTATTTTCATCGAAGCTCAATGATTTCTGCAACAACACAGTTATCATGTTAATATCAATTTGTTAACACTTAATCATAAAAGTTAAAAAAGCTAAAGTTACAACCTATTAAAGTCCACTGCTGAACATAGGCCTCCTCTCATTTCTGAGAGGGTTTTTGGGGCTAGGAAATGTTCGCTGCGATACCTCAATGCGTGTTGGCAAACTTCACATGCCTTCGAAATTTTCTCAGACATGCATTCCTCACGATGTTTTCCTTCACCGCTGAGCACGTGGTAAATCAGCACTTAAAATTGTAATTAACAATTTAATTGGTGCCGGCGGGGATCGAACCCGGAACGTGTACTATGAAGTTTACATTTTGCGCTAACCATCTGAGCTACCACGGCTTAACCATATACACACACATAATATTTAAATATAATTTGTTAACACTAAATCATACACACGTAAGAAAATAATAGAAAGAAAAGTAAGTTTGTCAATAGAATAAACACTTACATCCATGGCCTTTGATGCGTTGAAGTAACACAAACGTAGTATTGATAGATCCACTGCGGTCAAACGACCATACACTAACTCCATGACTGCAGTTGCTTGGTCTTATATAGTACCAGTGAGTAATAATTCTAATCTAAAGAATTTCTGCAGTAGAATTGATAGTATCTTTATGCGTCAACAAGCTTACCTTACATTCTGTTGGTTATCTCTACATTCCTACGTCCTTCCTGTCATGTCTTGTTCAGTGTATTGGTGACTCAAATACGTTTTGTATAACACAAAGAAAGCAATTTAATATTTAGATATCACTATAATTGATCATTCCTATATTAGTCATTGAGTAGATTGGTACTGTAATAATCTACTAATAGCAGTAATATTATGGATACACTAGATGTACAACAATATCTGAAAAAGATTCACCCCACTCTAGAAAATAATGTTTATGCTGCCAATAAACTACCCATGTACACCCACGTACCAACGTATATAATATGCAATTTGGATACAGATGATAAACCAGGGTCACATTGGGTATCTTTATATATCGATACGAATGACGTCGGTCAATATTTTGATTCATTCGGACGGGCACCTGTACGATATCATCTAGAGTTTTTTAAAAGAAATTGTAAAAGATGGAACTGGAATGTTGATAGGATTCAGAATGAGTGGACTTCAGTTTGTGGCGAATATTGCTTAATGTATTTGCTATATAAGTTTCAGGGATGTTCAATGCATAGTTTTACGAGTATATTTACAGAGAACACATTGTACAACGATATTTTAGTGGATGAGATGTTTCGCTCCTATTTTATAGATAATAAGTAATAAGATTTTGTATTTCATAAATAAAAATTTTAACAAAATTAGGTAATGTGTTTTATTGATGATTCAGATTAGTGTTGTAGATAGGAACAAAGGAGTATAATACAATAGCATAAGCCGACCCACACGCTGGACGAATAATAGATAATGACGGTAGTTATTCAACAATAGATAAGTAGATAAGGAAAATGGAGCGCTAATGACGGTTGAGGCTCGCAGCGGATATCAATTAGATAAGAGTTAATTGATCTGCACATCTCCGGAACCGTGCATCCTACGCAAAAATTTTTTTTTTTTTAGGATTTTGAGTCGACGAACGTCGTGCGCCAGAACTGGTACAACGTAACTACTGTCATCCCATTCTATAAAAAATACGTTGCCAACCCATCCGCCAGGCGTGACAACTAAGTATGGCAAGTACCCCCTTATGAGGGAGGTATGTATTCAGCCGTGGATTTTGATAGGTTTTAATGATAGTGATGAAAGTTTCCATCCTTTAAAGTTCAGTCATAATTCCGTTCACTTAGTCTACATGCAATAAGACTCTGGAATCCACTTCCTAACCCCCGGGGGGGGGGGGGGGGTCCCTTCTCGTAAAATCAAATAGAAAAGTACGTGAGGGTAATATGACCTTGAACATTGCCCCCTATAAAACCACAACTAGGAGGAGCACAGAGAAAAAAAACACAAAGTCGTATGCTATAACTAATATATTAAGAAAAAACAGCAAACAATCTTTGGCAATAATTAGGAACACTTCGAAAAATCAATTTATAAAAAACTTACAACACTACAATACTACAATACTAATTCCAACCGCACAATATCACCATCGCACATCGCGACAAAACTCGCGATACCATCCATACCATCTGAATGACTGGCGGACCACCACCGTGCGATTTAAAGGGAGTTTTCTTCCTTGCACAACCTCCTTTTGGAATCGACTACCACCAGAGATTTTTCCGGACCGATACGACTTAGGGACCTTCAAGAAAAGAGCCTACTCGTTTTTAAAAGGCCGGCCACGCGTCTGCAATTTCCCTGGTGCTGCAGTCGTTCATGGGCGGCGGTAATCACTTACCACAAGGTGAACCCTATGCTCGTTTGCACCCTCTCCTATAAAAAAAATCTACTAAAATATTTACTATTATGGTAACTAACAAAATGGCGTCGATAAGGCTGCGCCCTTTTGACTACTTATTATTTAATTGACCGATGAAGAGCTATCGTATTACAGAGCCATCTATGCAAACAACCGTACGACCATATTAACCGGATGACCACAGTACCCCCAGGTACTAAATTATCAATAATTTACCATTCAGAAAGTAATGGCCGATATCAAACGAACAAAAAAATAAAATAATTTCACAATCTGAGTTGAGTTTTTCAAATTTATTCTAAACACTGTCGCACGTTATGTCTAAGCATGTTAAAAGTTATATCTTTAGCCTTTTGAATGAACTAAACAATATCACAATTTCAATGTTTTTTAAATAGTCTCATTAAAAACTTTAGCTCTATTTTGACAGTCTTAGAGGTGGAATTATTTCTCCAAATATATATTGGACTACTCCTGTAGCCAGTGTTCTGTACTCCTGTAGCCGTATATAGGTTCGAAACCGCCCTGGACTATTTAAATTGGCCTTGGCTATCGCAATTATACTTAAATATATTATAATCAAAAAATATCAATACGTTACATTTCGTTAAATAATATCTACTATACGTTTGTGTAGATTTAAAATTGTATTTTAAAATTCTTTTCTTTAATATATTTATTATTTAAAGTTACTAAGGCTTAATATTTTTTCAATACTCGCGTTGATAAGTCGGTTTAGCCAATTTACTATCTCAGTCTGATAATTATAAAAAATGTAATTTAAGCTTATACATTTATGTAACTTATAAACTTATTTCTGTTTCAATCCTAACTTCAGATTAAAACGAATTGAAGTTGGCAATACCTAATAATTGGCGCACCAATATTTAGGACGAGTTTTTAAAACCGGCATTTTTATCAAAACCGAATTTAAGAAACGTCCAACATGAAATATGTATTTAACAAAATGATTTACTTACTGATAAGTTCTCTGAATGTGTAAATTTATTATTTAATTGGATTCGTGTTCAAGTGTAACTCAAATTAAAAAAAAACGTGAAAAGCGTTATTGAAGGTGGTTAATAAAAATGTTTATTATAGACAGATAAATTTTAATATATAATTAAAAATTGTTTTAAAAAAAAATAACTGCTCTATTTTTAGATAACACGCTTTTTAATTTTCCTTTTTTTTTTTTTGGTACGGAAAAAAACTTTGCCGCCCTTAAAATTTGCCGCCCAGCCGGGCTAGCATGAGCAGGGGATAAAAATTTTATCCACCGATTATATCCACTGACAAGGGATAAAATTGTGTTATCCCTATGTCAAAGCTTTATCCACCCTGCGAGCATGGGCCTATGGTGGATATAATATCGACAGTAGATAAACTTATCCCCGCGCATAGATAATATACCATAGTATAAAGCTATAAACTATACTAGCTATAAACTAGTTTTAAGATTAAGTAGATTTACATTAACTTATATTTTCTTTTACCTTTTGTTTATTATATTGCTAAACTGTTCATAATTTTTGTTAAACATTATGTCATTTATAATATTTATTATATTTATTTTAAGCGTATTTCTGCCTTGTTTTTATTTTTTCTATTATTCTAATTCTTTCTTTATTTTCTTTTGTATAATATTTAAGTTAAATATACATTGCTTGTATCAAATCGCAGGTATTACTTCGCTTGTGATAGCATTTATTAAAAAATATGTGTTTAGAATTAAGCCAATTGTGAAACTGGACAATACAGACCCTTTGGAGGTGGTGTAACCTCTTGAAGAAATTAAAAAAAATATATCCCCGCAATTACTGCCATTATAAGAAAATTACAAAATACATCAAAATTGATGTCTACTCTAAGTCACAAAGATTTAATTTTAATTGAAAATGATGAAGCATGAAGAATAAAAATGTAAATGATTTCAAACAAAACAAGGAATAAATAATTTTATAATCATGAGTATAGTATATTTAGCAAGCTTTGCTAAAGAATTAACATATTTCTTAATTTAAACCTTTGAATTGTAACTTTACTAAGTTTGATAACTTTATTTTAAAACGTTATAATACTTACCTAATATATAGTATAGACCGATTCTATTATCATTAAATTTGACTTGACCATGGACTCGCTTTGGGTATTGTTGACACAACCTATGTAATTAAATCATGGCATTGAGCTATTACCGGTAGTACCGGTAGGCGTAGTGTAGGGCGACCCCCCACTAGATGGAGTGACGACCTGGTAAGACATGCAGGAAGTCGATGGTGGGGGTTTCCGCGTGCAGGTGGCTCAGGACCGTGCTTTGTGGCATTACTTGGGGGAGGCCTATGTTCAGCAGTGGACTTGTGAAGGGCTGTAGTGATGATGATGATGATGATGATGTGAGCTATTGAGACTTTTTTGGACAAGGTGGTTGTAATAGATGCTTACTTCAATATGCACTGGTAGTCCATCCACAGAATTAATAGGCTTTAAAGCCTCATAGAGTTCTTTACACAAATACAAAACAATCTTTAAGCATCCGAAACCAGCGTAGAAATTCGTTGTCGGAGAATTCCAATAGATTAAGTATTCTGATCGCGTATCGACCGCTGATGTAATTCTCTTTCTTGTTTTTCAATTTCTGACACGAAAATGTAGTTGCAATAGGCTCGAGACATCTTTTTTTGTATTAAAATGGTATGAAGATAAACTTAAACCCACGTCCGCGAAAGAGGATAAAATTGTCCCTTTCAAATGTCAAAAAGGGATAATTTTTTCTCTTTCCCTTGGCCCCATGCTACGGACGGGGAGATATATGTCCACTCGTTATGTCAAACGGGGATATACTATAGAGATAAGATAATTTTACCTCTTGTCAGTGGATATAATCGGGGGATATAATTTTTGTCTCTTGCCCATGCTCGCAGGGTGGATAAAACTAAGCAAGGGATAAAAATTATATCCTCTCTCCGGGGATATATTCTCTCCGGCTCATGCTAGCCCGGCTGGCTATTACAATCATTGACTTATACAATATGTAACGTAATTAACGCACACTCTCAGACACCCCAATTAGTATATTATGTTATAATCATAATACATACACTGAATTTTAGTTAAACATTTTTATGCACTGATTATTTGTCAAATTAGTTATACTAATTCCGGAAGAATGATGTGGTCACAGTACAAATCCACGAACGCAAAGACTTTAACGTGCTTGAAATAAAGTTCATTTTTCTTTATTTTTATTGAATGACAGAATTAGTAATATTACAAATAAAAATGCACTCTTAAAAGTCTTATTGCCTTAAGTTATGGTCCATTTCAGTTTGTTTTGACTGTACAGATTTAGTGTGACTGTAATTTACGTAGTTTTAATTATTTTTGGGATAAAATATTACCTATACTAAACTTATTACTAATGATCGGAATCGATTCAGTAAACGATTCTGAACAAACTACTTTCTCAAAGTGCGTTAATTATGTTACATGTTGTATATTACTAGATTACAATTAGCACAATTAGCCATTACGGCTGCGTACAATTCTGCTGGTAGCATAACCTGTTAAGTAAACACGTAAATTATTAAAATCATCAAACATTAAAATCGGTTTGCCAATGATGAATATATCTCGTAAAATACATACAAAAAACAAAAAAACATTCAGTCGAATTCTTAATCTTCAAATTTTTTAAAGGTCGTCTACAAATCGACAAAGTAGATACATAAACGTAACTCTATCAAAGACATTGACTTTCACACAAACACGCACACACAGACGCACATCATATAAATATTTAGTTTTCATTTACTTCATGGCAGAGCAGTGTTGGAAGCTTAAAACCTTAAAAGGTGCTTAAAACGATGCTTCATTTACTATAAATTTAACCTTTTCAACTTATTAGGGAAATAAATATTATTTTTAGTATAATAATATGTTGAATAGGCAGGTCGCATTTTCTGTATTGAGCCCGTCTGTGTGGCGAATATTAAAGACTATTAAATATCTTCTTTTGGACGACAAACACGGTCTGTTCAACTGATCATTCCAACTGATTAGTTCAAACTAGGATTGTTGATATTTTTTAAAGTAACGGATTTTCGATATATCGCTAATTATAAATATATCAATATCGGAGTTTTATATCGGATGTCGACGTCAAGCCGAAACTTTCTGATAGGCGAGACCATACTAGTTACCAGAAAAATATAAAAAAGATCTAAGTCATGTATTTCAGATATTATAGTTTTTTTTTTATATAAAATGTACACCATGAGACAGTTTTTCATTCCTGTTGCTACAAATATTTACTTTTTGCAAATTCTTTTCCTCTTACGTCATCCTGAATAGTGCTTCCGTAACCTGTAATCCTAAACCCTGTGCCGATCACTCCAGCTTGAAAGAAAATGTAATTTTATACCGAACCAAGTTTTCAGAATTAGTTTTTCGGACTACTTCAACTGACCGTCCTGGAAAAAAATTGTACTACGCCAGTTTGGCAAGTAGCTTTAAAAGTTAACGCATGCCTCGACATGCCCATAAAGTATGACATTGACAGGTACTGTGTGTCTGTACTACTAAGAAATTCAGGACTTCATAGGCGTGATTTTACTGACAGCTGTCGCAGAGATCAAGCTATCTTTTATGAACTATAGTGACGCCTCTTATTGGTATTGGTACACGCACTACAAATCAGTCAAGTACTCTGTGAAATCAGTACGCAACGCTACTTCGTTTACTACGCATCTTTTCGTATTCGCTGGTGATACTGGATTTGTTTGCATGTGATTTTGATTTGGACATTTGTGATCTCTTTACGACGACCTTTTGCTTTTCCCTGGACCATACCATGGCTGTGTATACCACACAGGAATATGCCAACATGCACCTCATTTATGGGGAATGCCAATGTAATGCCAGTGAAGCCGCTAGACGGTATCGCGAGAGATACTCCAATACTGATCGCTATCCAGATCACAGAGTTTTTACCAATGTGCACCGTCTACTCTTATCTGATGGCCGACTGCCAAACCAAATGCATGGTGAAGGTAGAATTTCATTATCTTACGAGGAAGTAGTCCTTCAAGCAGTTGATGAGGACCCAAGTTATTCGGTACGTGGAATTGAGGCTGGCCTCAATTTCACGTACAGGTGTGCCCAAATTTATAGCTCACCGAATATTACAAAAAAATGAGCTCAACCCTTATCATGTACAGCGAGTCACAAACGTTATTACCTCGGGATTATGAACCTCGCGTTGCGTTTAGCCAAACCATGATTCAAAAACACCGAGAAGATCCACAATTCTTAGAAAAATTTTGTGGTCGGATGAATCAACTTCTAAAAAAGACGGCTACATGAACCTTCACAATCTACACGAATGGCACGTCGAAAATCCACGATTGATGAGACAAGATAGATCACAGTACCGTTTCAAAATAAACATGTGGACTGGAATTTTAAACGGAAAAGTTTTAGGGCCTTTCGAGTTGCCAGAAGTTTTAAATGCTGAAATTTATTTAGATTTTTTACAAAATCATTTACCCAATTTGCTGGAGAACGTTGTATAAAAGACTGTCTTAATTTTATAACCATTATTTTATAACTTTAGTTTGTATTTTCGTCTGTGTCTCATAAACGTCACAATCTGTCTCGCTCACACTTTATGGAATGTCTCTCTCTATCTCATTTAAACCACGCTGTGATCATTAGGAACGCTTTGGTTGCACTAGAATCGTGTAAATGTAAGTTCCAAAAAATTGTTAAATACTGACTTTGTTTAACAAAATTTTTTTATGGCTGATCTAAGAAATAATGGAATAAGTGTTATACCACGTTAGAATCCTTATTAAATGCGCTAACTTTTAAAGCTACTCGCCAAACTGGCGTAGTACAATTTTTTCCAGGACGGTCAGTTGAAGTAGTGCGAAAAACTAATTCTGAAAACTTGGTTCGGTATAAAATTACATTTTATTTCAAGCTGGAGTGATCGGCACAGAGTTTAGGATTACAGGTTACAGAAGCACTATTCAGGATGACGTAAGAGAAAAAAATTGGCAAAAAGTAAATATTTGTAGCAACAGGAATGAAAAAACTGTCTCATGGTGTACATTTTATTGAAAAAAAATTACTATAATTTCTGAAATACATGACTTGTACTTGTACTGGTAACTAGTATGGCCTCGCCTATCAGAAAGTTTCGGCTTGACGTCGACTTCTGGGACAACCTGTATATAAGTTTATTTATCGATATAGAGCAAATCCGATATTTTAAAAAATATCAACCAGTCAAACTAGGACTTAGTTTGAACTGATTAGTTGGAAAGATCAGTTGAACTGACCGTGCATGTCGTTCATTTGACTGTTTACCTCAGAATCAGTACACCAGTTTAAAGGTTTTTATGGAACAAAGGGTGAAAAAGGGTGGATTTTGTATCCTAAGGACAACTATATTTATCCTTGATTAGGAATCAAAATGCAGATGCGTTGTCACTGAGGGCCAAGATGGAGTGCTTCGTCATCAGACACTCTTACGCCAACTTTCTCACCTCTTTCAGATCTCTACCAGTATCTTATTTCTTACTTTCATCTTTCTATACTCTGAACTCGGTCGATAAACTTCTATTTAGAGTATACCTTGCCGATTCTGCGACTCATATCTGCAGCATATATTTTTATAGAATAGGGTGACAAACATGCACACAGTCCACCTGATGGTAAGTGGTTGCTGTGGCCCATAGACATTTACATCTATCCTCGATTACGGATCAAAATGCACAAGCGTTGTCACCCGTGAGGTAAGATGTAATGCCTCGTTTCCAGTAAAAGGGATCTCCGGTTCTCTACACTCACCATATGAAACGCAGCAGCGATAAGCTGCTATTTTACGCTGGTATTCTGTGAGAGCGTGGTCCTTCCTCGGTCGAGCCGACCAATTCGTGCTACAACTATACTACTAATATAAATGCCGCATGGCTCTACCACGTATATAATAACTTTGTTATGTTTACTTTGTTAAATTTATCTCAGATATTCTTTCTACTTGCCCAAACTACCGGAGCATTCGTTACTGAATTCTGTTCACAGCATCTCTCTCGCAAGCCACACTTTTCTCTTATCATTAAGAGTCACCCTTAATATACTTATTAATGACCGCATACCATACTAAACACAGCAGCATTACGTTGCTATTTTACCCTGGTATTCTGTGAGAGCGTAATACTTCCTAGTCCAAGAAAACCCATTCGTGCTGCAATTGTAATAATAATGTCCTCCAGACCGAACCCGAACTGGCCACGGCGGCAAGTCTGAAAAGAGACTAGTCATTTTCACTGGACAGGGTAATAGTGACCGAGTGTATGCGCAAGTACAGGTGCACCCTCTATTGCTTCACTTTCATAGTCCGAGTTGACGTAGGACCAACGGCTTTACGTGCTACGGGCACAGGGATGATATACCCCCAACTTACTTACTCCGGGCTTTTATTTACTTAGAGCCATTTTACGTGGTAGAGTCATGATGCAGATATAGATGTCAGAGTCTATGAGATATTAATTGTATAGTTGTAGCACGGTAGCAATGTGTCGACTCGACCGGGGAAGGACCACGCTCTCACAGAATACCAGCGTTAAATAGCAGCTTAATGCTGCTGTGTTTCGTATGGTGAGTGTAGAGAACCGAAGACCTTTTTTACTGAAAAAGAGGCATTCCATCTTAGTCCTCAAGGCTGATAACTCATCTTCATTTTGATTCGCAAACGAGGATATATGTAGATGTCTGTGGGCCACAACAACCATTTACCATCAGGTGGACTGTGTGCTCGTTTGTCACCCTTTTCCTATATAAAAAAGCTTCTCAACAACTATAGCATTAGTGTGGCTCTACCATGTAAACATTTGTGATACTGTCGTCCAAAATAAATATCTTACTGCCTTAAAAATCATATTTCCTAAACGTGTATGAAGCGCGAACTGAATTGAGGAGTTGGCAGGTTCGAAAAATATAATACAATAAAAACAACATCTATTTCTGTCCGTCCGTGCAGGTTGTATATCTAATTCGGAGTTTATTACACGCTTCCGCCAGCACCAGACGCGGGGCCATGTGGTACTCTTGAACGAGATAGCTCGCGACCTGTCCGGTTACCAAAATATGTTGTCTTTGCGGACATATCTATTTTAAATCAGATATTGTCCCATTGTAAAAGTGTTTTTTTTTAATAGAATATGGTGACAAACAAGCACACAGTGTACCTAATGGTAAGAGGTTGCGTGGCCCATAGACATCTATATCTATCTTCGATTACGAATCAAAATGCATATGCGTTGTCACCCGTGAGGACTAAGATGGAATGCCTCGTTTCCAGTAAAAAGGGTCTCCGGTTCTCTACACTCATCATAGGAAACACAGCAGGATCAAGCTACCATTTCACGCTGGTATTCTGAGAGAGCGTGATCCTTCCCCGGTCGAGCCGACCCATTGCTGCTAAAACTATACTACTAATATAACTGCAGCATGGCTCTACCACGTCTAATATTTCCTGGTCCTAAGCTTCTACAAATATAAAATAACTCAAACTATTAGTAATTGCTTAGCATTCGTTTTTTCTCACACATATAATACTATCAAATATTAAAATGTAAAGGTATCTATAGAAAATAAATATTGAATAATTTTACAAAGAAAAATAATGATGGCATGCGTAAAATTGTTCAATTGTGAGATAATTTTTTTATTTTATTTAATTAAAATATATTAATGTAGAAGGGACTCACAGGCAGACAGCCAAAGAAAAAGGCTGATTCGGATAAAACACAAAGAATCATGCCCACTAAACATACATTAAAAAAACTGATAATGAAAGTTCATGTATAATTGTAAGGTATAGTAGAAAAGTTCAGAAAATAATGTCATATAGTCATTTTTACGATTTAAGCGCAACGAGACCCAAAAAATATTGAAATCACTTTTTAAGTTAGGATTTGCCGTTACCAAATAGGAAATAAAGAAATTATTTTATTATTTTTAATTAATCTGTAATATACAAAGACTAACAAAGAAATGCTTACTAAATTAACTGAAACATAAAATAATGTATAAAAGTCAGAAACAGAGTTGAATAAAGTAAAGTAGCAATGTGTAAAAAAAATCGTAGAAAAAGAGTACCTAGTTGAGATGCATTCAAAATACTTTACGCTTGACGTAGAATAAGCTTAAAGAAATATTGAAAAATATGTTTTTCCTGCGTTTCTTTTAATTGATTTTTAATTGATTTGCGTAATTGATTTACAATTCAATTAGTTGAATTTTAAGATTTATTACATTTCTATACATAGTCAGGTGAAAGATGGGCATCCTCCTTTAATTGCAGACACACACTTTCATTACAATATAAGTACATAGGTTCACTCGTAATTATGTTATATTCTGTTTGGAATGTATTTCATTAAAGATTAATTAAAAAAAGGAAAAAATTTCATCCCTACGTTTATTACATTCTATGTTATTAATAAAATGAAACTTTTTTACATATTATTGACTTACGACTTCAATTAAAATCTAAAAATAACTACTAATCCTATTTAATTAGTTTGCAATAGACTATGAGAGTTACTACTAGTTTTACTATTTTATTTATCAATAAATGACTATTTTAATTATTTGAAAACGTCTATCGGGTAGCGATAATCTTATAGTTTTATGTTACAGCTGTAGGTTTCTGTAAGAAATTATAAAAATATCCCCGCGCAGCAGAAAAACATAATTAAATTATGCAATTTCTTAGAAAATGGGACTTTCCTAGTAAGACCAAAAGTGTGGTCACAGCACACCGTGCACGAAAATATCGGAGTAATTTGTTTTACAGCATCAATACAACGGAGATACGTAAAGCTTTGATGTTTCAGTTAAATCGATCAGTTAGCGAACACTTCTCAGTAATTGGTTAACGCTATCTCTGATTAACTCACTGCTTTTGAAGTGGTTATTGGGAAATAACTTGGGAACAAGCGCATTAAGTGGGCAGGGGCGGAGCAAGACCTAAATTTGGTGTGGGCGAGACCAATTTAGCGAGGCCTCTGGAGACGAATAATTACATAAAAAACATAAACACTCACGCCTGTCACCCAGAGGGGTAGGCAGAGACTACAGACTTCCATTTGGCACGATCCTGACACACCTCTCTCGCCTCCTTCACATCCATATACCTACGCATACATGCTCGACAGTTAAGAGTACTTCTAATTTCGCCCATTTTCAATATATCGCCTATTTGGTCGATAAACTTTCGTCTAAGACGTCCCTTTCTGACTCAGCCATTCACTTATGCAACATAAATTTTCTTTGTCACTCTTTCCTCATTCATTCTGTCCACATGACCAAACCACCGAAGCATTCCTTTCTTAATCCTGGTCACAACATCATCTTGAAAACCACACTCTTCTCTTATCACACAATTTCTCACCCTGTCATTCAGATTCAGCCCTAACATACTCCTTAACCCGTTATGACCGCATTTCTACTGCGTTTATTCTACTCTCGTGCATCTTCTGCCACGCCCAACTTTCACTACCCTACGTTAAAGCATTGTGAATTGCCATGCGTGCCTTTTTTGACACATTTTGACTCTTCACAATAGAGTGTAGAGCCCCATTTACTCTATTTGCTGCATTCACTCGGCTTTTATATCCTTATCACATTATCACGACGAATAATTATTTTCCGTAATTGTATTTGGTTCTCTATTATAAATAGTTATAATTCAACAGCTAAATATCACCTCCCCTAGCTACTGTCACGGTCTTGACCCACCTAAATCCATCAATATCCCACACGTTTTACCTGGTCGTTTAACCTCCATTTAGGGGGAGACTCACCTCGCTCCGCTTACCAGGAAGCTGCCATTCGGAAACCTTTCTTCTCCGTAGGTCGTCGGTTCTTCAAGCTACGGCCGGCCCATTGCGCATTCTTTACTGATACCTTGAACCATGTGTGTAACCTTGGTTCTGCTGCAGATATCTTCTATACGGATTCCGTTACACAAAGTAACTCCGAGAACAGCCCTCTCCATAGTTTGCAGAACGACTTTAAGCTTTTTTATGCATCCAAAGTAGAGAACCATGTCTCGGTTCCATAGGTCATCGCTGGCAACTCGCACTGGTTACACCATAGAATACTATAATACATACATAATAGAACAGGGGAGTGGGCGGAGCCCGCGTAGCCACTAAATTGTCACTAACACGTCAATTCACACGTATAAATGTCAATACGAGATGTGTTTTGACGTCACAATCGTTTCCAAATTTCGCATGCAAATTATTTAGAAAATGCACTGAGCTATTACAAATAAATATGTGTTAAAATCTTCTTAGTAAAAGGTTGACGGTCATTCTATTGTGTATTATAGTATTCTATGGGTTACACATTTGCCTTGAGATTTTGAGGGTTATTTTACTTCACAAGCGAGTTCTAATTGTCGGTTGACTACTTATTTGAACGTGGACTTGCTTAGCGGGTTAATTTCAGTCGCGCATGAAATTACACTAAAAACACTCTGTTCGATCTAAATTGTTTATATATTAGCGCCTATATTATAATCATTAAAATTTTAATTCACTTTTAAGGGCGATTAACTTACAAAATATACACCTTTGCACTGCGTTGCGATTGATATAAACGATATTTGTTATACTTAATCTATGAAAATCACCACCTTCCATTGTATATTTTACTCCCGTATACATGTGACATGAACACATCTTTCTCTGATGATTTAACCGTTGGAAACCTAACCGGTGGTTCAAATCAGCGTATTTTAGGGACTAGACGTTATGAAGCCTACGAAAAAACATTTCTTTATGACTGACGGTGCAGTTTAGAAGAGAGATCAGCTGTAGTTCTTTATGAGGGTTTTATCCGTTTTTTTATTGCTTTTTTCCAACTTTGCTTATGTTCACACTTTTGACGTAGTGCCAAGTTGAAGGGGAAAATTTAATAACTTCTGAAAGACATTAATATGTACCGATTATCCACTCACTTGAAATAGTTCTGTTGCAATTCTGTCCTCACCAGGTATCTTGCTGTTTTTAAGATGCTGGAAAGCTATTTTCATCTTGTTCAGATTGAAATCCGGAACTTGATCTGGATAATATCCATCTTGTCGCCAGCAATGTCGCTGACACTATTGGTCTTCAACTTAGTCAACAACCACTTCTAATCTTCATAATATATATAAATTACGTGTCACGTTGTTTATCCGCGATGAACTCCTAAACTATTTAACTGATTTTTATCAAATTTGCACACCGTGTGCAGTTTGGTCCAACTTGAGAGATAGGACAGTTTTTTGTCCATGAGTGACCCACAATTTTGTTTTTGCTAATTTAAGGATTTTTAATAGGACATGACAAAGGGCAAAATTACGTCTGCCTGGCAAGCTAGTTTATTTATAGTTTTTAAGAACCTAATAGATTGCGCTCATCTCTAATAAGCGGAGCTGTATAATTCTAATAAATTTTTGTCACAATTACACCAGAATAATCTTCGACGAATTGTTAATCAGGCATAACACAGTGACCACTTTATAGTAACCCGTAATAATATAATTGACTCAGCAACTCGTGAACTTAGCGTTAAGCAAATGGAATGGGAAATTCCGCGCTGGATAGTAGGCACTTCATTGCCGCCAAATATTATAATAAAGTTACAACCTAGTTACGTCCAACAGCTGGGCACAGGATTCCTCTCATTTCTGAGAGAGTATTAGCGCAAGGAAAAGTCCGCCGCGCTGCCCCAATGCGTTGGTGAACTTCACATGTCTTCGAAATAGTTTTTTTGTTCTTATTTCTCAGACATGCAGGTTTCCTCATGATGCTTTCCTTCACCGCCGAGCAAGTGGTAAATCAGCACTTAAAATTGCAATTATCAATTTCAATGTTTCCGGCGGGGATCGAACGGAGAGCAACAGTTATTTGAACTTATAGTTATATAATAGTTATTGAATAAGTTTGCAACTTTACTGTTATATTTAAAACGTCATTACGTAAACAAATGTTTTTATATCTTAAAAGCGTGGCGGTGAAGGCAAATTGTCATACAACGGAAGAGGTCTAGATGTGGACTTTTACAGGCCAATAAAGAGTAAGAAGAAAGATCGTCATGGCACTTGCGACTGTTGAAGCTAAGTACTCGTATTCTGACAGATAGCTTATATTAGGCTTCTTACGAGGCATGTGGTAAGCCACCGCAGAGTTTACATTACCTGAAGGTGCCTCGTGTAGAGGCGAAACACCTGTCGTATTATCGTCGATGGTGTGTCTTTCCTAGTTGTTGGGATTGGTGGTGACGGGATTAGTGCACGCAATTGAGGGAGGGCGGGAGGTGCCCTTCAAGCAAACTTTTAGCTTTTTTAATTTTTTCATTAATCATAGCCCACATAATTTTATATTTATCACGTGACGTTTGCACACTTTTTATGTAAGATTTTCCTTTTTTTTTTTTGTGACAATTATTGTTTTTAGTATTTTGCTGTAAATTTTTGTATAAGATTTTAAGGCTTCATTATTGTAGTAGTTAGTAAAATAACGTAAAACACGTTTGTTGTAACAACATTTTTTTAATGCCTTTTGTTGCCCATCTTGTCTTTTCTTCATTTTTTTTAGGATAGGTTGACAAAGAACACAGTCCATCTGATGGTAAGTGGTTGCTGTGGTCCATAGACATCTACATCTATCCTCGATTACGAATCAAAATGCAGATACGTTGTCACCCGTGATGACTAAGATGGAATGCCTCGTTTCCAGTAAAAAGGGCCTCCGGTTCTCTACTCTACATTCACCATACGAAACACAGCAGCATTAAGCCACTATTTTACGCTGGTATTCTGTGAGAGCGTGGTCTTTCCCCGATCAAGCCGACCCATTCGTGCTACAAATAAACTACTAATATAATTGCAGCATGGCTCTACCACGTACCTACAAAATTTATTTTCTAATTTATACAATTTTCTTGGAATATGTTCATCTAAAATAGACTTGATTTGGTTCTGAAATTTATTATAGTTTGCACTTACATCTTTCTTTGGGGTCATTATGTTACACCAATTAATTTAATTTAGTTTAATTTCGAATTTTTCCATATGATTCTTATTAAAAAGTCGTTTGTTTATTTTATAAGTAATATTATTTCTATTTATGTTCTCTTCAACTGCTATTTGTCCAATTAATGCGTGAAGGTCTGATAAGTCATAATTTTGTACAAAAGCTCTCATGTATGTATTTTTAGAAATTATGATTTGGTCAATGCATGATTTACTGTTTTGGGTCTCATCACGTGTAGGGGTTTATATAAGACAGCGCAACCTGAATGATTTTAAAAGATAAATAAGTCTACGCGATATTCTTATATCCTTTGTAATGTCTATATTTTTATCACCCGGTATGATAATTTTTTATTTATTATGAGCATTTTTGGCTAAGTGGTTTAGTAAAGCTTGCATTTGAACGAAAAATGATTCTATTTCCCTCGCACAGCGATAGATGTCTACAATCAATAAGTTAGATATATCACCCGGTATGATAATTTTTTACTTATTATGAGCATTTTTGGCTAAGTGGTTTAGTAAAGCTTGCATTTGAACGAAAAATGTTTCTATTTCCCTCGCACAGCGATAGATGCCCACAATCAATAAGTTAGATATATCACCCGGTATGATAATTTTTTATTTATTATGAGCATTTTTGGCTAAGTGGTTTAGTAAAGCTTGCATTTGAACGAAAAATGTTTCTATTTCCCTCGCACAGCGATAGATGGCCACAATCAATAAGTTAGATATATCACCCGGTACGATAATTTTTTATTTATTATGAGCATTTTTGGCTAAGTGGTTTAGTAAAGCTTGCATTTGAACGAAAAATGTTTCTATTTCCCTCGCACAGCGATAGATGGCCACAATCAATAAGTTAGATATATCACCCGGTATGATATTTTTTTATTTATTATGAGCATTTTTGGCTAAGTGGTTTAGTAAAGCTTGCATTTGAACGAAAGATGTTTCTATTTCCCTCGCGCAGCGATAGATGGCCACAATCAATAAGTTAGATATATCACCCGGTATGATAATTTTTTATTTATTATGAGCATTTTTGGCTAAGTGGTTTAGTAAAGCTTGCATTTGAACGAAAAATGTTTCTATTTCCCTCGCACAGCGATAGATGCCCACAATCAATAAGTTAGATATATCACCCGGTATGATAATTTTTTATTTATTATGAGCATTTTTGGCTAAGTGGTTTAGTAAAGCTTGCATTTGAACGAAAAATGTTTCTATTTCCCTCGCACAGCGATAGATGCCCACAATCAATAAGTTAGATATATCACCCGGTATGATAATTTTTTATTTATTGTGAGCATTTTTGGCTAAGTGGTTTAGTAAAGCTTGCATTTGAACGAAAAATGTTTCTATTTCCCTCGCACAGCGATAGATGGCCACAATCAATAAGTTAGATATATCACCCGGTATGATAATTTTTTATTTATTATGAGCATTTTTAGCTAAGTGGTTTAGTAAAGCTTGCATTTGAACGAAAAATGTTTCTATTTCCCTCGCACAGCGATAGATGGCCACAATCAATAAGTTAGATATATCACCCGGTATGATAATTTTTTGTTTATTGTGAGCATTTTTGGCTAAGTGGTTTAGTAAAGCTTGCATTTGAACGAAAAATGTTTCTATTTCCCTCGCACAGCGATAGATGCCCACAATCAATAAGTTAGATATATCACCCGGTATGATAATTTTTTATTTATTGTGAGCATTTTTAGCTAAGTGGTTTAGTAAAGCTTGCATTTGAACGAAAAATGTTTCTATTTCCCTCGCACAGCGATAGATGGCCACAATCAATAAGTTAGATATATCACCCGGTATGATAATTTTTTATTTATTATGAGCATTTTTGGCTAAGTGGTTTAGTAAAGCTTGCATTTGAACGAAAAATGTTTCTATTTCCCTCGCACAGCGATAGATGTCCACAATCAATAAGTTAGATATATCACCCGGTATGATAATTTTTTATTTATTATAAGCATTTTTGGCTAAGTGGTTTAGTAAAGCTTGCATTTGAACGAAAAATGTTTCTATTTCCCTCGCACAGCGATAGATGCCCACAATCAATAAGTTACATTCAGTAATCTCCAACGCACCCAATTTCACGATAAATGCTACTGGGAATAATTGAATGTCGAAACCAGTGTTACCAACTTGACGGGTTTCCCGTTAGATTTTACGGGACAGAGAGGTTGGCAACGGGAAAAATTGTGTTTAACTGTTATTTTTAACGCGACAACAAAAATTAATAATTTCTTAGATTTGTTTTGGAAATAAAAATAATTTGGAAACGGCAAAAATTAAAATATAATTTTATTCATTTTTTAATTCAAAAATACGAATAAATGTGCAATTCAACGAATGTTTGACACTTTTCTATCGTACTTGACGGGATTTTACGGGATTATAGTGTTCTCTACAACGGGAGCTAGATTTTAATGTTGACAACACTTGTCTAAACATTCCTTAGTTTTCATGTTTTCTCTAACAAAGATACCAACCCCACCGTGTAGGTACATGTTTTGCCGCAAATACTTCGCACGTAGTTCGTAGCCCTCTAATGTGTGAAAATGATAGTTAATGTTCACTGATTCACTCACGATTAATATATCTATATTAAGTTTTATTAACAATAAGTTTAAGTCGTCAATTTTGTTAAAAAGACATTGAATGTTTTGACATATAATTTTATAGCATTTAGGAGCGAAAGGATGACTTCTCTGTTTCACTTTTATTTTCTTCACACGTTATAATTGTTAGATCAGAGATATCTTCCATTTGTCGATTTTCACTCAATGTTACATTATCAATTGTTCTTATAAATTCGTCTATGTTATTCAAAATGGTCTTTAATCCGCGTTTATTTAATTTTCCTTTATACCTATCTTGAGAAAATATGAGTGGAATAGTCTAAATCTTTCGTTGGGGTTAAAATGTAGCAATATTCAAAATTAATAGACATTATCGTAGTATAATTTTAGGTTAATAAAGGTTTCAATTCGTCTATTATAAATATTAGAGTGGTAACAAAATTTAAAAGTAAGCAGACATCAAAATGTGTGTGTGCTGAACGCTCAAAAGAGCCTTCCTTATACTCATAACTAAGTCATTATATTTTTTGGAAACATCAAAATCAGTTTCACCTACAATTAAAATACAAAAATCATTAAGGGCGTAATTGTCAAGTTTTGTTTGTAGACCACTTAACAGTTGGTTAATACCACCTCCTGTTATGCGGTAGTGACAGATGTTTTGCGTCTCGAGGTGGTTTCTGATGATGCACAGTTTCCCCTTCGGTGGATATTCGCAAGTTTCTTCACTAGTCTTAGTTTTTGAGGTTAGGGATTCAGCATAAAAGCGGTTTCTAGAGTAGCAGGCAATCAACACATTCAGAACTATGGTGTGTAGCTAACTTTAAACTTTTCTTGTTTTGTTTTTTAGGTTTATTTAAAGGTGTTGAGTTATATTTCGATACTATCACTTTTGTAAAGTTTTATATTTTTCTCTCGTTCTAAAATGTTTTTGTCAAGTTTTCTATTCGTTATGTTTAAATTGTCAATATGTTTGCTATGATTATCTAGTTCCGTACGTTTAAAACTTAAAGTTTGTAACTTTAAAACTTCTTCTTTTAACTCTTGTATCGTTAAGCAGTCTCTTAAGTCGTCGTCTAGTTGACTGCGAGATTTTTTTTTTTTGTAAATTTAATGAATGAGAGTGTGGAAATGAGTCGGTTAAATCTGGAAGTAGTTCTGATAGTTTTTTATTTTTCTGACGAAGGGTGACAAATTCTGCGTACTCGTCATCCACGTCTAGTGCATCAAAAGAGTTAGTTGTAGGTATATTTATATTTTGTTGGACTATTTTTGGTAGTTTTTGATATAATTACAAAAGTCGCATAGGTATTTTTTTCATTTTTCAACATCTAATAAGAAGAAAAACTTTTCTCCTATTCTTGTGCAGTCTAAGTGAAAGAATTTCTTACAGTTGGAGCATTGAATAAAGTCCCTTTTTGTTATTTCTTCTCTGTAATTAAAACAATTTTTCGTCATTTTGAAGTCTCCTTTCTTTTGTAAAATCAATTAAAATAATTTTTGTTTTTGAGTTATTGCCATCTATAGTAATGTATCTGTACTATTATTATACTTATCCAACAAAGCATGCAATTTATCATCGATGGTCTATCAATCGTTAGATTAGTTTTAGTTCATTGCTTTTCCGGTAGATGGCGACTTACACTTTGAAAAGATTTAACAATTAATGTTTCACCGGTTGTGTAAAAATAGCAAATTCAATATTTTATGGATTAGTTTTTCACTTACGTTATGGGTTGTAGAAATACTATGGAGAGGGCAATTATTAATTCACCTGCACTGCACTTGATCACTTCGTACTTTTATTACGGTGTTATCTACCTCATCAATACTAGTTTTCACTGGGATAACATTTCCACCGCTCTATTGTACCTATTTTGATAAGGAACGCACTGATTTACTGTCTTTAGATCGCTATTTAATTTTAATAAATTAAAAAACGGAGCTCGATGTTTACCGTGACAACTAGCGCCACCTTCCATTTCCCTTTGTCACTAATAATATTTAAGATGAATAATTTAATCTAATAATTTAGTAGTGTGTTATTACGAATTCCGTTCTTATGAATATGTAATCAATAAACTACTAATGATATTTGACATTTGTATGCCCATGAGGCTAATCACAAACTGAACTTTATTTGTGTTTAATTAAGACCTATGTATTTGTAACCTGTGAATAGGGTGCCACCTTTTTTTTGGAACAAACAGTAATTTTCACAAAAAAGATGCAAAATATAGTAAATTTGAGAAATTCAGGAAAAAAGGACACTTTAAAAATAAATCTTTATGTAATTTTCCATATATATTTGATATTGCTCTTTGCTTTGACTGCCAATTATCTTTAAAATAATTATAGGTGTCTGAGCAATTTAGATTTATAGTAAAATTAATTAACAATTAGTTTCTAGTAAAATTAATACATGCTCTATTTCTTTTTTCTTTCAATTTTACATGTAAGACTTACTTGTTCCAGACTTCCAATCACAGTTATTATAAAAAAGCGCGACAGTTGAATTAGGGATAAAAACATAGTATTGTTTGTACTATATTACTTTTCTATAATATATAATACAATTGACTGAAATATAGTACGGTAACCCTACGTGTGAATCACAAATAAACTATGTATTTGATTTGTTTTGCTAATATTAAGGACAAGAACAAGCTAGTATTACCAGTTACTCGAAACAAAAGAATTAGTATCTGCTATTACTAACTTTTCCTTCACGATTCCTTCATGAGGCAATATTTACGCTTTTACAATGAAGTCCCAGAAAATATTCAGGACTTGTAAAGTTTAAAGTTTTGCTACAAAGCAAAAATTTTAATATTTTTAAAAATTTGTTTAATGTGCACTATTATACTCCCAAAGAGTATAGATTGATAATAACGCCTGAGAATGAGGTGAGCATTATCAATGTTTCTAAATGTTTTCATATTCAATTGTACAACATATTACAGTGGACCCCCGGTAATCCGTCCCCCATTGTAATCCTTACGCTTCGCTTACACCTAATCCGTCATCGGTCGAAGTTTGTTCGGGCGATGACGGCCGAATTCGGACGATCGAATGAAACACTTGTAAAACAAAGAGAGCGCTTACAAAAACACAGGTGTCCTTCGCGAACGTAGACAAATAAAACAGGTTGCAATAAGTTCGCGCCACCACGAATCTAATTTGACGCGTATTATGTCGGTTCGAATTCATTATTCACTTTTTAGGTATTCATTGTACATGACATGACATTTTTATTTTTTATATTTGATATTTAATGTGTCAGATTACAAGATAATCTTTTTGAAAGAGTTCCGGACTACCACGAGGCTGTGGCAGTACTCTATAGTCCGACAAATTCGATAATCCGATACCACCTTGCGAAACGTTTGTCGGATTACCGCGGGTTAGCTGTATATTGTAAATTAATGTTTAAAACAAAGTCCCGTTGTGTTCCCTCTTGTTTTTTTCCAGAGGGTTTACGTGAACCATTGGTAGTAAGAGCGTAAAATATTCTTGTAAACTTTATTTAATAAAAAATACATAGTATTTTTCTATTATTACTATTTCTATTCTATTTAGAAGCCAATGCTATTACAATCTATACGTGGTAGAGTTATGCTGCAACTATATTATTAGTTGCAGAAGGTAAAAGTGGTGGAAGTTTATTATTTGTTAATTTAAAATTGTACTGGCCACCCCATTGCATTGATTTTAACGTTTCGAAGGTATTCAACAACTTTTGCCGCGGTATGGGCGGTATTTATTCCAAAATTTCAGTTACATATCGTGCCGCTGTTAGTGACTCTAGTACGAGGGCGGCACTGAAAATTTCGGGAATCAAGGAGTGACACAACATTACTATTTAAAAATGTATTGATTGCTTTTCGAAGTGTTCTCCGCGAAATTTGACACATTTTCCCATACGATGGAACCAATCATTGAAGCAACCATTCCATTTGGAAGTTGGGGTCTCCAAAAAAACTAGCAAGGGACTTAATTTTTAAAATTCATTTTAGACATTTATACGTGTGAATTGACGTGTTAGTGACATTTTAGTGACTACGCGGGCTCCGCCCACTCCACCGTTCTATTATGTATGTATTATAGTATTCTATGGGCCTCCTCCATAGATTGGCTCATATTTGTCACAAGCCACGTTCGCCAAGCGGGTTGGCACCCGCAGTTTTATATATTTTAATCGTTATAAGGAAGACGCTGCTCCTGATTTGTTTCCCTCTGTCGCCTGTAACGACACCTACGGGATGATATGGGGTAAGCAGGTAGGCGCAACACTTCAAGAAAGATTGGCCAGGTTTTTTAATAGGATAAGGGTGACAAACAAGCACACAGTCCATTTGATGGTAAGTGTTTGCTGTGGGCCATACACACCTACATCAATCCTCGACTACGAATCAAAATGCATATGAGTTGTCACCCACTATCAATATCCACTACTCCATATCATCCCGTGGGTGTCATAAGAGGCGACAGAAGTAAACAAATCCGGAGATGAGTAGCAGCGTCTTCCAAACTCTTTCAGAGTAGGTGGTTAGTAACGCTAACCACCTCTGTTATCTATGGTAGTACCCGGTTGACCGAGCTTTGCTCGGTATTTTTCGCTCGGTTTTTTTTAATTCGTGTGTTTTGGAAATTATATTTAGATATAATTTCCAAAACACACGATATATCTTAGCGACATAATAGAAAAAACTGAACTGGTTATTTGAATAAAAAATCGTGAGTGCAATTAGTTTAATTTAAATTTTCGTGTTTTTAAAAAATACTAAAAAAAAGGGTTCGAAAAAATAGATTTTCTCAAAACAGAAAGGAACTTGAAAATAAATTAAAAAAAGTTTATTTTCAAGTTCCTTTCTGTTTTGAGAAAGGAAACAAACGGTCGGTCTGGGCTCGAACCATGGTTTTACGATTATGTGGCCGCACAATATACCAATTAAGGTACTTGTAATCTTTAATAAATAGTCAAAATTTACCTTCTTATACTAACAATATTGTATCAGTTTTTCATTGCCTAAAAACACAGACAAAAACATTTTCTAAAAATAAATCCTAGCTAGATCGATTTATTGCCCCCCGAAACTCCCTGCACACAAAATTTTATGAAAATCGTTGGAGCCGTTTCCGAGATTCCGATTATATATATATACAAGAATTGCTCGTTTAAAGGTATAGGATGATTCTAAAAATAACGCCACCTTTTGGTAACTTTATGAATGAATATGACAGATATATCCCTAACCTCTATAAATGACCGTTAGGTGTCAGTTGAATCGATTGTCAGTTACAATTACGAACTTGAGATTTAATGGGTCGCGAGTGTTTTAATACACGGAGATTGCATTATTGGATTAAAAAGAAGAATAGATAATGACGGTATTCAATGAACAATAGATAAGTAAATAAGAACAATGGGGCGCTAAGGCCCGCACCGGATATTAATTAGATAAGAGTTAATTGATCTGCACATCTCCGGAACCGTGCATCCTACGCAAAAATGGACCGCAGATTCGTGATCAGAGCATGCCAAAACCTTTTTTTTAGGATCGTGAGTCGACGAACGTCGTACTTGTACCGCTTCTGACTCAGTGAGCCAGAACTGGTACAACGTAACTACTGTTATTAGCTCTTTGAGCCATACTTTTATATTTCGAATATTATAAACAAAAAATATATACGGCTGTATTAGTTAGGACTACTACATGTATAAAAAAAATAAAAAAATTGCTTAAGCCTTAAGGCTTTTGAGGAATGAGGTGGTTACCAGCACTAACCACCGTGGCTATAGAATAAAACATGTATGATGAATAAAGAACTCTATTTTTAGAATTATTTCCTTACTTCAACTACTTTTTGTGAAAATCATCAAAGCAAGTTTTTCCTTTACGTAGGCAAAGGGGAACTTTGCACATGCTACACTCCCAAACTGTGCGTACTGGATGAGATTTTGTACTGCACTTGCAGCAGCGTCTAGAAGTGCCCTGTTATGGTTGGTGCCGACTACTTTCTAAACGTATTTCTTAGGGAACTTTTGGTTTATGACGTTGTATTAGCACAGGAATCGGAGAATGCGCTGGAGAACTGATATTGGAACCATAAGATCGCTTATTCACAAAAGCAGGGGCAAGAATGCCCTGGTAGACAGAACGGCGGAATTCCTTCATTGTCAGTCTTGACAGTCTTATATGATCAAGTTTTTGAAGATCTTTGTAAATAACAAAAGAATTTACCAACGCGCAGTCCAAGAAATGAAAGAATATTCTATGCCACCATTTTCGAGACTTTCAATGGCATAACAGCTTTTGAGTTGGTCAAACTTGTCTACAAAGTTCATATTTCCGTTGTAATCTTTTACAAGTTCAGGGCAAGCTATCTGGTTTGAGTCACCATTACTCTCTTTGCGAGTAACAGTACTGACATTTCGTGGGTCGTGGTAGTTTGATAAAAGGTGGTACCCTCTTATCTTTCCACTTCATCACAGTCACATTTGTGTCACTGACTCGATAGTCATGTTCACCCCTTACTAACTTAGTATCTTCTTTGAGTGTAGGTAAATGTTTTCTAGTAGCATTTACAGTACCACAAGCCAAGATTTTGTCGTTTAGTAAATCAATCTGCAATTTGTAACTGTTAAAATAATTATCAAAGTAGACTCTGTGATATTTGACTTTGAGATCTGTACATAATCGCTTTGCTATTGTCGCCCCCAAATCTTTTTCTACATTGTGTTCTTGTTTGCCTGTATATAATTGAAAATCGAGACAGTAACCAGACTCAGCATACTTCATCCAAACTTTACAGCCCCGTTTGATCGCTTTTTTTCGGCATGTACTGCTTTAGAGAAGACCCTCCTTTAAATTTTATCATACTTTCGTCTACTGCAACTTTTTCTGAAGGCTTATAATTAGCGCGGAAGTTTCTTTGAATAATATTCAACAAAGGACGAATTTTATACAATTTATCAAAGTTACTGACAAAAGATACTGTCTAGAAGGAATCAAGCTATTATTGTTCAAATGAATATGATTCAAAAGCCACCCAAATCTGTTCAAAGGCATAAAAGAGGAGATATAGCTATCATGTAGATCAGGTGCAGATGCCCAATAATCTTTGTAGCTTGCTAGCTTTTTAATACCCATAACCAAATTTAGAGCCAGAAACACATCAATCTCTTCAGGAGTAGTCGGTTTATAGTTTTTACCAGTTTGAGCAGCGTATAAGTTGGATTGAAAGTTCATTATTTCTAGCAAATCCTCTGTCCAAAACAAGCGAAAAAGTTGTAGAGGCGTTATATTTTCCCTGCTTTGAATATGTTCAGGAATACCAGAAATCTCACAAAAAGTACCAGGCAGTTTCATAGTGTAGCTTTTTTTCCATTTCGGTGGTCGAAATGTCGAAGAAATATCATCACGTGATTGAGAAGCAGAAGCAGAGGTAGTAGCGGTACTTACAAAATTAGCCAGAGGTATATCATCATCCGAGTCAAATTTGCCATTGAATGTTTGCACAGCGATAGTGTCACTACCAAGGGTGAATTCGGGGGCTTGATCAATGTCTGGTTCTGAGCCACAGTCTGAATCCGACTCCACACAATTTCAGGATCCGAAAGAATATCTTCTTGCAAAGATATTTTGAATTTCTTTTTCTTGTAATGCGCGCTTCATCCTATTAAAAAAAAAACAAAAACCAAATTGTAAATATCTAGCAAATTATATGTAACTTATTGGCCTATTATGTCACGGTGGTTACCTACACTAACTACCACATTCAAGTACTATTTGAGGATTGTTACGAATAATACTATAGTCAAATCTACAGAAAAATATAAACAGCAACACTTTCTAACTTCTTTTCTTATTTCTTTCTTATTCTAACGTTATTCTTATTTTAAAATATGTCGAAATATTTTAAAATAAGAATAACGTTAGAATAACTAAAACATACCTTTTTAATCCAATAATGCAATCTCCGTGAATTAAAACACTCGCGACCCATCAAATCTCAAGTTCGTAATTGTAACTGACAATCGATTCAACTGACATCTAACGGTCATTTATAGAGGTCAGGGATATATCTGTCATATTCATTCATAAAGTTACCAAAAGGTAGCGTTATTTTTAGAATCATCCTATACCTTTAAACGAGCAATTTATGATTGATGAATCGATTGTCAGTTACAATTACGAACTTGAGATTTAATGGGTCGCGAATGTTTTAATTCACGGAGATTGCATTATTGGATTAAAAAGGTATGTTTTAGTTATTCTAACGTTATTCTTATTTTAAAATATTTCGACATATTTTAAAACCACGTGATGATATTTCTTCGACATTTCGGGCACCGAAATGGAAAAAAAGTTACACTATGAAAATGCCTGGTATTTTTTGTGAGATTTCTGGTATTCCTCAACATATTCAAAGCAGGGAAAATATAACGCCTCTACAACTTTTTCGCTTGTTTTGGACAGAGGATTTGCTAGAAATAATGAACTTTCAATCCAACTTATACGCTGCTCAAACTGGTAAAAACTATAAACCGACTACTCCTGAAGAGATTGATGTGTTTCTGGCTCTAAATTTGGTTATGGGTATTAAAAAGCTACCAAGCTACAAAGATTATTGGGCATCTGCACCTGATCTACATGATAGCTATATCTCCTCTTTTATGCCTTTGAACAGATTTGGGTGGCTTTTGAATCATATTCATTTGAACAATAATAGCTTGATTCCTTCTAGACAGTATCTTTTGTCAGTAACTTTGATAAATTGTATAAAATTCGTCCTTTGTTGAATATTATTCAAAGAAACTTCCGCGCTAATTATAAGCCTTCAGAAAAAGTTGCAGTAGACGAAAGTATGATAAAATTTAAAGAACGGTCTTCTCTAAAGCAGTACATGCCGAAAAAAGCGATCAAACGGGGCTGTAAAGTTTGGATGAAGTATGCTGAGTCTGGTTACTGTCTCGATTTTCAATTATATACAGGCAAACAAGAACACAATGTAGAAAAAGATTTGGGGGTGACAATAGTAAAGCGATTATGTACAGATCTCAAAGGCAAATATCACAGAGTCTACTTTGATAATTATTTTAACAGTTACAAATTGCAGATTGATTTACTAAACGACAAAATCTTGGCTTGTGGTACTGTAAATGCTACTAGAAAACATTTACCTACACTCAAAGAAGATACTAAGTTAGAAAGGGGTGAACATGACTATCGAGTCAGTGACACAAATGTGACTGTGATGAAGTGGAAAGATAAGAGGGTACCACCTTTTATCAAACTACCACGACCCACGAAATGTCAGTACTGTTACTCGCAAAGAGAGTAATGGTGACTCAAACCAGATAGCTTGCCCTGAACTTGTAAAAGATTACAACGCAAATATGAACTTTGTAGACAAGTTTGACCAACTCAAAAGCTGTTATGCCATTGAAAGTCTCGAAAATGGTGGCATAGAATATTCTTTCATTTCTTGGACTGCGCGTTGGTAAATTCTTTTGTTATTTACAAAGATCTTCAAAAACTTGATCATATAAGACTGTCAAGACTGACAATGAAGGAATTCCGCCGTTCTGTCTACCAGGGCATTCTTGCCCCTGCTTTTGTGAATAAGCGATCTTATGGTTCCAATATCAGTTCTCCAGCGCATTCTCCGATTCCTGTGCTAATACAACGTCATAAACCAAAAGTTCCCTAAGAAATACGTTTAGAAAGTAGTCGGCACCAACCACAACAGGGCACATCTAGGCGCTGCTGCAAGTGCAGTACAAAATCTCATCCAGTACGCACAGTTTGGGAGTGTAGCATGTGCAAAGTTCCTCTTTGCCTACGTAAAGGAAAAACTTGCTTTGCTGATTTTCACAAAAATTTGTTGAAGTAAGGAAATAATTCTAAAAATAGAGTTCTTTATTCATCATACATGTTTTATTCTATAGCCACGGTGGTTAGTGCTGGTTACCACCTCATTCCTCAAAAGCCTTAAGGCTTAAGCAATTTTTTTATTTTTTTTTATACATGTAGTAGTCCTAACTAATACAGCCATATATATTTTTTGTTTATAATATTCGAAATATAAAAGTATAGCTCAAAGAGCTAATAACAGTAGTTACGTTGTACCAGTTCTGGCTCACTGAGTCAGAAGCGGTACAAGTACGACGTTCGTCGACTCACGATCTTAAAAAAAAGGTTTTGGCATGCTCTGATCACGAATCTGCGGTCCATTTTTGCGTAGGATGCACGGTTCCGGAGATGTGCAGATCAATTAACTCTTATCTAATTAATATCCGGTGCCGGCCTCCACCGTCATTAGCGCCCCATTGTTCTTATTTACTTATCTATTGTTCATTGAATACCGTCATTATCTATTCTTCCTCAGCGTGGTGCTATTGTATTATACTCCTTTGTTCCTATCTACACTAATCTGACTCATCAATAAAACACATTACCTAATTTTGTTAAAATTTTTATTTACAAAATACAAAATCTTATTACTTATTATCTATAAAATAGGAACGAAACATCTCATCCACTAAAATATCGTTGTACAATGTGTTCCCTGTAAATATACTCGTAAAACTATGCATTTAACATCCCTGAAACTTATATAACAAATACATTAAGCAATATTCGCCATAAACTGAAATCCACTCATTCTGAATCCTATCAACATTCCAGTTCCATCTTTTACAATTTCTTTTTAAAAACTCTAGATGATATCGTACAGGTGCCCTTCCGAATGAATCAAAATATTGACCGACGTCATTCGTATCAATATATAAAGCTACCCAATGTGACCCTGGTTTATCATCTGTATCCAAATTGCATATTATATACGTTGGTACGTGGGTGTACATGGGCAGTTTATTGGCAGCATAAACATTATTTTCTAGAGTGGGGTGAATCTTTTTCAGATGTTGTTGTACATCTAGTGTATCCATGATATTACTGCTATTAGTAGATTATTACAGTACCAATCTACTCAATGACTAACATAGGAATGATCAATTATAGTGATTTCTAAATATTAAATTGCATTCTTTGTGTTATACAAAACGTATTTGAGTCATCAATACACTGAACAAGATACGACACGAAGGACGAAGGAATGTTGAGATAAGCAACAGAATGTGATATAAGCTTGTTGACGCATAAAGTTATTATCAATTCCACTGCAGAAATTCTTTAGATTAGAGTTATCACTTACTGGTACTATATAAGACCAAGCAACTGGAGTCGTTGAGTTAGTGTATGGTCGTTTGACCGCAGTGGATCTATCAATACTACATTTGTGTTACTTCAACGCATCAAAGGCCATGGATGTGTTTATTCTATTGACAAACTTACTTTTCTTTCTGTTATTTTCTTACGTGTGTATGATTTAGTGTTAACAAATTATATTTAAATATTGTGTGTGTATATGATTAAGCCGTGGTAGCTCAGATGGTTAGCGCAAAATGTAAATTTCACAGTACGCGACCCGGGTTCGATCCCCCGCCGGCACCAATTAAATTGTTAATTGCAATTTCAAGTGCTGATTTACCACGTGCTCTGCGGTGAAGGAAACATCATGAGGAAACCTGCATGTCTGAGAAACTTTCGAAGGCATGTGAAGTTTGCCAACACGCATTGAGACAGTGCAGCGAACATTTCCTAGCCCTAAAACCCTCTCAGAAATGAGAGGAGGCCTATGTTCAGCAGTGGACTTTAGTAGGCTGTAACTTTAACTTTTTTAACTTTTATGATTAAGTGTTAACAAATTGATATTAACATGATAACTGTGTTGTTGCAGAAATCATTGAGCTTCGATGAAAATACCTATAAATAGTATTACTACTCGCCACTCTCCCCTCAAGAAGAGAGTGATGATATCGTCATTAATAATAACACATGCGATGGTGGAAAAAGAAAATCGCAATCGATTGATCATTTTTTTGAAGCTGAATCAAAAATAAAAAAGAGGAAGCTGTTATCATCTACCGTAGCACGAGCCGCTAGAGATGGTGTATCATACATTTCTACTAATTCTGACGACGGAGACCAAGCGACGCATCTCATCAAAATTGAAATGTACGATATGAAGAAGCTATCCAAGATTCCAACTACTGATCATTGGAAACATGCTTCCACGAGGATTAAATATTACGTAAAGACTACTAAGGATAGCATCTATGACAACACAAACGCCCTCGTATACAATTACAAAGACAATAGCAGAAAGTGAAAAAGTTAAAAAATACTTTTTTAACAATGACAGTCATTAGCTGATCATTTGTGAATGTAATTCTGTTTACTTAAATTACTTCTGTGTACTCATTATATTCTATTTCAAATCCTTTGCTAGACTATAAATATCGGACATTATTTGAAATTTGGGTATCAGTTGGTCTACCAACAGTGAAGTGTGCACCAGTGCTTTCTTCTCCACAACCATGGAAGAGAATACGGAACTATTCAACAGCGAATTAAATCAGGAGTTGTCTAAAGTTTGTGATGAAATGGAGAAGGATCAACTGTTCGGTTCATCGTATGATGATGAGTTGTATAATCACTGTGCGATGGTTGAAGCACAGTTTAAGTAAGTAAAATAAACATTCATTTCGATCATAATTTACACATTGTCTTATACAGTTTTTAATAAAATTAAACATTTTAGTAGTCAACCACTACAACTTGGAAGGGGAACGAAGCGAACGAGCAGCAAAGAACCCAAGATCATCAAAAAACCAACAACGGAAGCAGAAGCGCCTACCTCTGCAGGGAACAGTATCAGTAACGATGATCAAGTGGAATGTCTAACGTATCATATATTTATCAAGAAACGGTATTTAGCTAATCATTTTAAAAGTAATGTTCACAAAAATAATCTTTTAAATTCACATAATTCTTTATCAAACGTTAGTGTTATTGAATCTGCTTTTGGAAATAGGATTTTAACTTATAAAATCAAGAGTAGAGTAGTTAGGTCGACATTGGTAAATTTTTAAACTCCTGAACTATTTTTAAATTCTATTAAAGATGATATTTTATTTATAATACAAGAGTGTATTCATCAACACATAATTTTTAAAGTAAACTTCATAGTGCATGCTGATTTTGTTCAACAAACTAAAGATATTCATAATACGTTCGATTTTCAAACGCTTAACTATATTATTTGTCAAGGAGATGACTTAAATATTTTTTTCATCTTTAAATGATACAATTACTACTAAAATTAGTGCATTTGAAAAAAAAAGATAGTGGATGGAGTCTAAAAAACATAAAATCTATAGACATGAATGTTAATAAATTTAACCCCCTACGCGGTACTTCATACATAGATCTTCCTCGTGACATAAAATTAAAAAAGGCTGTTAAAAATGTAAAAAGCTTGGATAATTTTTGTTTTAAATGGGCGTTACTCTCGGCGTTATATCCCGTAAACAAAAACGCGGATCGGGTATCATCGTACGTTAAACATGCAAATAAACTTAAATTTGATGGTATTTCCTTTCCAGTTAAAATTTCTGACATAGCTAAAGTAGAGAAATTAAATGATATTAGTATTAATGTTTTTGGGTTACAATATAATAAAGAAAAACGATGTAATTCTATAGTAGGTCCATTATTTTTAACAAAGTGTCGTAAAGATAGACATATGAATTTATTATTTTTTTCCAAGGATACAAAAAATCATTATTGTTACATAAAAAATTTATCGCGGTTAGTTAGTAAACAAATTTCAAAAGACGGTCACATCATGTACATTTGCGAAGCATATCTACTTCATTTTCCATCTCAGGAGAGGTTAAATAACCATGAACAATACGATTGTACCCACATTTGTATAGAATTACCAAACAGTGAAACTTTAAAAAAAATAATTGGTTTGGTCAACCCATTTCAAATGATAAAATTAAATTTGATAGTTATGAAAAAAGTTAAAGATACCATTCGTAGTTTATGCTGATTTTGAAGCATTTTTAAAACCAATAGAATCATGTTCTAACGATCCTTCCAAACCTTTCACACACAATATTCAGAAACATGAAGTACATAGTTTTGATTATTATATAAAATGTTCATATGATGATAAATTATCAAAATATGTAACATATTGCGGACCCAACTGTGCACAAGTGTTTATGGAAAGTTTATCTAACAATCTAAAAGAAATAAACAGACTTCAAAAATATCCTCCACTTCCGCTTACAAATGAAGACAAAAACCAAATTTCAAATGCAACCATTTGTCATATTTGTGAAACAGAGTTAGCAGAAGATTTTTATGATTTTGATCGGTACACCGGTAGTTTTATAGGTTTTGCTCATGAATCATGTAGCTCGAAGTTCAGAATACCTCGTTATATACCAATATTTTTACACAACCTTAGTCACTATGATGCTCATTTTATTGTTCACGCGTTAAACTTTTGTGATGGTGAAGTCGAAGTTATAAAATAAAGAAAAATATATATCCTTTTCCAAAAAATTAAAAATGAATTACCACCAAATTATATTGAGATTCATAGATTCTTTTAAGTTTTTATCATGTATATTAGAAGAATTAGCGAAAAATCTCAGTAATGATCAATTTCAAGAATTACGTAGAAATTATCCTAATGATGAAGATTTCTTTCGTTTAAAACAGAAAAGCGTTTATCCATATGAACTTATGACTAATTATGATAGTTTAAGCCTAACATCGCTCCCTGAACAAAAAAAAATTTATAGCTTACAGATACAGATTCCCATATTTCAAATGATGATTACAATCAAGATATAGATGTTTGGGAACATTTTGGGTGTTGTAATATGCTAGATTATTCAAACCTGTATTTAAAAACAGACGTTTTACTTTTATCCGATGTATTTGAAAACTTTAGAAAGTTATGTATTAATACTTATGATTTAGACCCTGCCCATTATTACACAGCACCCGGTTTAAGTTGGGATGCAATGTTAAAATATACAAAAATAGAATTAAACTTTTAACAGATTATGAGAAAATTGCATTTATTAGATCAGTTATCAGGGGTAGTGTATCTCAATGTAGTAATCGTTATGCTAGAGCTAATAACAAATACATGGGGGATTATGATGCAGGGAAACCAAATTCATATATCACATATTTTGATGCCAACAATTTATATGGTTGGGCTATGTCTCAATGTCTTCCTACTGGTGGATTCGAATGGGTAAATCCGAATACAGAATTTAATGTGTCTGAGACATCGGACTTCGGTTTTATTTTAGAAGTTGATTTGGAATATCCAGATGAACTTCATGATTTACATTCGGACTTTCCTTTATGTCCAGAAAACATTTGTGCAGGCAATATTAATGAGAATAAACTAGTCCCAAATTTAAATAATTCATAATTGATAATGAAAAAAATTCCTGGAAGTAATATTGTTGATTTAATAAATAATTCACTAAGACCCTTAAAAAGAAGTGATCCAGTAGGGTGGAATAGATATGCTGAAGCATTAAAAGATATTAAAGTACCACTTACTTATATTGGAAATCCAAAGAGATGTCAGTTTATTAACCAACTTCAAGCAAAAGATTTGAACAAACCCTCTGAGATTGACGTTCAAGAGTTTTCTACACCGAGCAGTAGAGATAAAAAGTCTGCAACTAAATACGTAAAAGGTTTGAGTGGGAAAAATGGATCCCGTACTAGAAGAAATTAACAGGATTTATTATGATCCATCTAATCCCGCTGGTTTTGGTAGTATTGATAAATTATCAAAAGCCATGCAGGGTAAAATGAATAAAAAGCAAGTAAAGGAATGGTTAAAATCACAAGAAACATACACCCATTCGAAAAAAATTCCCGCGTAATAGGTACATTCTATCAAATATTAATGAACTGTGGCAAGCTGATTTAAGTGATATGCGAACTTATTCTCAATATAATGATGGTTTCAAGTATATACTTTGTGTTATTGATGTATTTAGTAAATATGCTTTTGCAAGACCAATGAAAAAGAAAAACTCAGAAACAACTAAAGAATGTTTTGAAAGTATATTTACTGAAAGTAATTTGACACCTACTCACATACAATCTGATAAAGGTACAGAATTTGTTTCAAAAGATGTACAAATATACTTTAAATCCAAAAACATTAATTACTATACCACTAACAATCCTGACATTAAGGCCAGTATTGTTGAACGATTTCAAAGAACACTAAAAATGAAAATGTGGCGTTATTTCACTCATAATAATACTTATAGATATTTTTGAAAAAAAATAAAAAAAAAAATAAAAATAAAAAAAATAATCTTTATGATAGACTGTTAAACAAACTTTCTTTAGAAAATCCTAAACCAAATTTCAATGTGGGTGATTATGTTCGAATAACTAAATATAAACATGTTTTCCAAAAAGGATATGATATCAAATTGGAGTGATGAAATATTTATTATACCGGGTGGCCCATAAGTCCCTTGAAATGTAAAAAAATAATTAAAAAAAACTAATGACATTATTATGAAAAAGGTTTTTATTTTGTCATAATCCTTATAAAATGGGAATTATTTTTTGAAAATTACATCATCGAAATGTAATCCGTTACGATCGCGGCACTCCTGTAAGCGACGTTTAAAATTATCCGTCACTGCGCGGCAAGTAAGCTCTGTAATGTTTGCCATTTCTCTTTGGATATTTTCTTTCAGGACGTCAATTGTCCGCGGGTTGGTTTCGTACACTTTAGTCTTAAGATAACCCCATAAGAAAAAGTCCATTGGGGTCAGATCTGGACTACGTGGTGGCCAAGGAATATCTCCTCTTCGAGAGATCACTTTATTAGGGAAAAGTTGACGGACGACCGGCATAGCGACGTTAGAGGTATGGGCAGTTGCTCCATCTTGTTGAAACCAGGTCCGCGTATTGAAGCCTGGAAAATTCTGCAACTCTGGTGTAAAAAAGTCCTGGATCATCATATCATCCATAGCTACATACCGTTGTGAAGTAACGGTAAGCGCGCGGCCTCTGCCGTCCTCAAAAAAGTAAGGGCCTATAATGCTATGCGCTGACATAGCCGCCCAAACTGTCACTTTAGGGCTATGTAAGGGCTTTTGATGTTTGCGATTTGGATTTTCGCAACTCCAGTAGCGACAATTTTGCTTATTGACATGGCCGTTGATGTGAAAGTGAGCCTCATCAGAGAATAACACGTTATTAAACGAAGTAAAGCGGTTCAACATTTCATTTGCGAAATTTAGTCTGTGGATAGTGTCAGTATCTTTTAATTCCTGTACTATCTGAATCTTGTACGGGTGAAGATGTAAATCTTTCTTTAAAATTCGCTGTAACGATGTTCTGGGTAAGTTTAATGCACTGGAACGCTTACGAGTAGACTGGGTAGGATTTTCACGAATTGAGTGTTTCACTACATCGATGTTTTCTTCCGTCCGTGATGTCCTTGGTCGACCCGACCGTTTTTTATCCAACATCGAACCACTCTCTTCGAACTTAATAACCCAGTTCTTAATCGTTTGAACACTTGGAATGTCTTTAAAGTTGCGTAAATTCTGATATTCTCGAAATTTACGCCGCGCAATGGTAGCCGAATTATTGTTTCGATAAAACTCGCGCACAAAAAATGCACGGTCCGCATCGGTGAAACGTTCCATAGCGACTGAATTCCCAGAAACCGTCGGTACGCCCCGGTACACCGCGCGCGCCACTCATGCGCGCCTTTTGTATTTTATTCGAAATTTACATTTCTAACGACTTATGGGCCACCTTGTATCTTCAATAATTGATAAATCTCCAAGGGTTGTTTATACAATAACAGATTTACAAAATGAACCAATAGTTGGTACTTTTTATGAAATGGAATTACAGAAAATCACTTACAACCCCACCTCACAATATGAAATAGATAAAATAATTGAAACTCGTTACTCAGGTAACAGAAAAGAAGTATTAGTGAAGTGGAAAAGTTATCCAGATAAATTTAACAGTTGGATTTTAGCTTCTAGTTTAAAAGAAATATGAATAAAGAAAGTTTTTATTTAACTTTGCTCAGCAATAATTCAATGGAATACTTTCCTGATAACAAGACCACAAATTTTTCAACGAAATTACCAAAAGCTATTAAATTAGAAGGCGAATGGTCGGTTGGAGTAGTCGAGTTTCAATATCCATATATCATGTTTACTGTTCAAGATCATGAAAATGTTATATACATTACAAAATCTATGTTAATGCCTAATGAAGATAAACCATCCATAGTGTACTACAAAAAACATATTCCAGCTACCAACTATGATAACGTTGAGCATATTTTAAGAGTGTTAAATGGTATCGGAGAGAACTTGAAATTTCGCTATGATGAAATAACAAAATTTGTGTCTATTTCCGTTTTGGATAAAAATATAACATCCGTAACATTATCACCCAAATTAAGTTTACAGCTAGGTTATGAACCAAATAAAAAACTCCTAGAGAGAAATTTTGGAAAGTGTCCTGCTAATTTACACTTAGGGTTACCATCTCAACTCTTTCTATATTGCGACATTATCGATCCTCAGATTGTGGGTGATGTTATGACTCCTTTACTAAGAGTCATTTCATTAGATCCTACAAAATACATTTATGGTGCAAATAAAATGTACGTTTTCTCTCAACCTCACTACTTACCTGTTATGCGAAGAGAGTTCGATACGCTGGAAATAGTTATAAGATCGAGCACAGGACAAAAAATACCATTCCAGTTTGGAACCGTGTGTATTAAACTACATTTCCGAAAATTATAATAATGAATTATCTTCGTGATCATCATAAATGTTCATATGAATTTTATTATACACATCAAGCTGGGTCAGGAGTTGGAGTAATTTATAAGGGTTCACCATGCCAACGCGGTCATGGTATTGGCAGCTTCTTAGGGGGGTTATTTATATAAGTTTTACCTTTATTTTCAAGTGGTGCTCGAGTGATTGGTAAGGAGGCATTAGGCGCTGGAGTAGGACTTTTATCGGATATGGTTCAAGCGCGTCCTATGGAAGCCTCAATAAAAGATCGTCTAAAGCAAGTTAGTACGAATTTAAAACGAAAGGCTGATGAGAAAATTGATCAATTTAACATGACAGGATCTAGGGATAAAACTAAAAGAAAACGATTGACCTCGTTCATTCCTCCATTAACTGCTAAAGTGAAAGCTGCGAAAAAACTTGGTCTAAAACCAAAAAATATCAAAGATATATTTTCAAATTAAATATTTCTTTCCTTCATAATCGTTCTGGTGAGTTCGTTAAGTCAGAATTGGATTTGTTTGCACTACCGTCTACACAAACTAGCATTGAAAATGGATTGTGGATTTATAAACCATTATAAACCAATTTCATCTCTTGGTGATGATGGACCTATCGACTTTCAAGTTCCTGGGACAGGTGATGACTACATAGATTTGTCTCATACATTACTCCACATAAAGGCAAAAGTATTAAATCAAGATTCAACTAACTTGATATCTACTACAATAGTAGCACCTGTAAATAATTGGCTGCATTCACTTTTTAGTCAACTTGATGTTTATTTAAACCAGAAACTTGTATCACCACCTAATAATACCTATGCTTATCGAGCATACATGGAAACCCTTTTAAACTATGCTCCTGCTGCTAAACAATCTCATCTTACTTGTAGTCTTTGGTATGATGATGCAGCAGGAAAAATGGATTCTACGGATGGTAAAAACATAGGATTTGTTAAAAGACAGGAATTGATTAGTGAAAGTAAGGAAGTGGTGTTGAAATGAGTGTTAAATTGGTTCGATCAAGACAGAGTTTTAATTTAATTGCTGGGTCAAACGATGTGAAGTTTAAAGTTTGCATTACGGATGCAACTCTTATTGTTCGACGAGCACGAGTTAATCCAAGTGTATTACTCGCACATCAAAAAGTTTTAGCTTCTACCACTGCTAAATATCCTATTACTCGAGCTGAAGCAAAAGTTTTAACAATTCCATCGGGTGTTCAAGGAAAAACTCTTGATAATATATTTTTACGGCAGGTACCCAAAAGATGTATAATTGGATTTGTGAACAATTCTGCATTTAATGGTTCCCTTACTAAAAATCCATTTAACTTTGAAAACTATGGTATTAATTCTTTCAGCTTATATATTGATGGTCAACAAATACCTTCAAAAGCTTTGCAACCATCTTTTAATAATAGTATATTTACATCAGCGTATCATATTCTCGGGAACTGGTATTCACTTTCTTAACGAAGGAAATGGAATCTCTTGTGAACAGTATGCCAAAGGTTACTGTCTGTTAGCATTTGACTTAACTCCTGATTTATCAGCCAACTCATCAGCTCATTGGAATCTCATAAAGCATGGTAGTGTAAGATTAGAAGTAAGATTTGAGTCCTCACTAATACAAACAATTAACTGTATAGTTTATGCTGAGTTTGATAATATTATTGAGATAGATAAAAACAGAAATGTTACTGTAGACTATAGTAGTTAAGGTTATAATATGTGTTGTGTGTTAGATTTTATGAGTTATGTGTAACGCATTTTGTGTGTATGTAACTATGTGAAACGTTATAAAATTAAATAAAACAAATTGTATGCAATATATTATTTTTTATTTCTTTATAAATATTCTATTTAATCTAATACAAAAGTCTGTTCGAGTTTAAATTTTACGTAAGCACACTGACTAAACCATTGAACATGCTGCTGCCAAGGATCATCATCATCTTCCCAATCTTTTAAACCACCACAATGGAAACACTTGGTCCTGTCTGCATGGCCAGTATAAAAGAAACCGGCTTCTGCAAGATCTTCAGGTTTCTGCATAACGAGAGGCCAGTTTTCGAAACTGAGCAACCGGCTAGATTTTTAACTGAAGAATGAATATTCAGCTCTTGAGTACTGCATATTCTTCTCGTTTTCTTCTCCACTCAGTGTTATAGTTTTGTTATTCAATGATGTGTTCTGTACACGTATGCCACACTCATCTCTTCCTTCTGCTCTTGTCTTCCTGTAATTTAAGTAAACAGAATCACATTCACTAATGATCAGCTAATGACTGTCATTGTTAAAAAAGTATTTTTTAACTTTTTCACTTTCTGCTATTGTCTTTGTAATATTGTATACGAGGGCGTTTGTGTTGTCGTAGATGCTATCCTTAGTAGTCTTTACGTAATATTTAATCCTCGTGGAAGCATGTTTCCAATGATCAGTAGTTGGAATCTTGGATAGCTTTTTCATATCGTACATTTCAATTTTGATGAGATGCGTCGCTTGGTCTCCGTCGTCAGAATTAGTAGAAATGTATGATACACCATCTCTAGCGGCTCGTGCTACGGTAGATGATAACAGCTTCCTCTTTTTTATTTTTGATTCAGCTTCAAAAAAATGATCAATCGATTGCGATTTTCTTTTTCCACCATCGCATGTGTTATTATTAATGACGATATCATCACTCTCTTCTTGAGGGGAGAGTGGCGAGTAGTAATACTGTTCATAGGTATTTTCATCGAAGCTCAATGATTTCTGCAACAACACAGTTATCATGTTAATATCAATTTGTTAACACTTAATCATAAAAGTTAAAAAAATTAAAGTTACAGCCTACTAAAGTCCACTGCTGAACATAGGCCTCCTCTCATTTCTGAGAGGGTTTTAGGGCTAGGAAATGTTAGCTGCACTGTCTCAATGCGTGTTGGCAAACTTCACATGCCTTCGAAATTTTCTCAGACATGCAGGTTTCCTCACGATGTTTACCTTCACCGCTGAGCACGTGGTAAATCGGCACTTAAAATTGCAAATAACAATTTAATTGGTGCCGGCGGGGATCGAGCCCGGGTCGCGTACTGTGAAATTTACATTTTGCGCTAACCATCTGAGCTACCACGGCTTAATCATATACACACACAATATTTAAATATAATTTGTTAACACTAAATCATACACACGTAAGAAAATAACAGAAAGAAAAGTAAGTTTGTCAATAGAATAAACACATCCATGGCCTTTGATGCGTTGAAGTAACACAAATGTAGTATTGATAAATCCACTGCGGTCAAACGACCATACACTAACTCAACGACTCCAGTTGCTTGGTCTTATATAGTACCAGTAAGTGATAATTCTAATCTAAAGAATTTCTGCAGTGGAATTGATAATTACTTTATGCATGAACAAGCTTATCTCACATTCTGTTGCTTATCTCAACATTCCTTCGTCCTTCGTGTCGTGTCTTGTTCAGTGTATTGATGACTCAAATACGTTTTGTATAACACAAAGAATGCAATTTAATATTTAGAAATCACTATAATTGATCATTCCTATGTTAGTCATTGAGTAGATTGGTACTGTAATAATCTACTAATAGCAGTAATATCATGGATACACTAGATGTACAACAACATCTGAAAAAGATTCACCCCACTCTAGAAAATAATGTTTATGCTGCCAATAAACTGCCCATGTACACCCACGTACCAACGTATATAATATGCAATTTGGATACAGATGATAAACCAGGGTCACATTGGGTAGCTTTATATATCGATACGAATGACGTCGGTCAATATTTTGATTCATTCGGACGGGCACCTGTACGATATCATCTAGAGTTTTTAAAAAGAAATTGTAAAAGATGGAACTGGAATGTTGATAGGATTCAGAATGAGTGGACTTCAGTTTGTGGCGAATATTGCTTAATGTATTTGTTATATAAGTTTCAGGGATGTTCAATGCATAGTTTTACGAGTATATTTACAGGGAACATATTGTACAACGATATTTTAGTGGATGAGATGTTTCGTTCCTATTTTATAGATCATAAGTAATAAGATTTTGTATTTTGTAAATAAAAATTTTAACAAAATTAGGTAATGTGTTTTATTGATGAGTCAGATTAGTGTAGATAGGAACAAAGGAGTATAATACAATAACACCACGCTGAGGAAGAATAGATAATGACTGTATTCAATGAACAATAGATAAGTAAATAAGAACAATGGGGCGCTAATGACGGTGGAGGCCGGCACCGGATATTAATTAGATAAGAGTTAATTGATCTGCACATCTCCGGAACCGTGCATCCTACGCAAAAATGGACCGCAGATTCGTGATCAGAGCATGCCAAAACCTTTTCTTTTAGGATCGTGAGTCGACGAACGTCGTACTTGTACCGCTTCTGACTCAGTGAGCCAGAACTGGTACAACGTAACTACTGTTATTAGCTCTTTGAGCTATACTTTTATATTTCGAATATTATAAACAAAAAATATATATGGCTGTATTAGTTAGGACTACTACATGTATAAAAAAAAATAAAAAAATTGCTTAAGCCTTAAGGCTTTTGAGGAATGAGGTGGTAACCAGCACTAACCACCGTGGCTATAGAATAAAACATGTATGATGAATAAAGAACTCTATTTTTAGAATTATTTCCTTACTTCAACAAATTTTTGTGAAAATCAGCAAAGCAAGTGTTTCCTTTACGTAGGCAAAGAGGAACTTTGCACATGCTACACTCCCAAACTGTGCGTACTGGATGAGATTTTGTACTGCACTTGCAGCAGCGCCTAGATGTGCCCTGTTGTGGTTGGTGCCGACTACTTTCTAAACGTATTTCTTAGGGAACTGTTGGTTTATGACGTTTTATTAGCACAGGAATCGGAGAATGCGCTGGAGAACTGATATTGGAACCATAAGATCGCTTATTCACAAAAGCAGGGGCAAGAATGCCCTGGTAGACAGAACGGCGGAATTCCTTCATTGTCAATCTTGACAGTCTTATATGATCAAGTTTTTGAAGATCTTTTAAATAACAAAAGAATTTACCAACGCGCAGTCCACGAAATGAAAGAATATTCTATGCCACCATTTTCGAGACTTTCAATGGCATAACAGCTTTTGAGTTGGTCAAACTTGTCTACAAAGTTCATAAATTTTTTATGTAACAATAATGATTTTTTGTATCCTTGGGAAAAAATAAAAAATTCATATGTCTATCTTTACGACACTTTGTTAAAAATAATGGACCTACTATAGAATTACATCGTTTTTCTTTATTATATTCTAACCCAAAAACATTAATACTAATATCATTTAATTTCTCTACTTTAGCTATGTCAGAAATTTTAACTGGAAAGGAAATACCATCAAATTTAAGTTTATTTGCATGTTTAACGTACGATGATACCCGATCCGCGTTTTTGTTTACGGGATATAACGCCGAGAGTAACGCCCATTTAAAACAAAAATAATCCAAGCTTTTTACATTTATAACAGCCTTTTTTAATTTTATGTCACGAGGAAGATCTATGTATGAAGTACCGCGTAGGGGGTTAAATTTATTAACATTCATGTCTATAGATTTTATGTTTTTTTAGACTCCATCCACTATCTTTTTTTTCAAATGCACTAATTTTAGTAGTAATTGTATCATTTAAAGATGAAAAAAAATATTTAAGTCATCTCCTTGACAAATAATATAGTTAAGCGTTTGAAAATCGAACGTATTATGAATATCTTTAGTTTGTTGAACAAAATCAGCATGCACTATGAAGTTTACTTTAAAAATTATGTGTTGATGAATACACTCTTGTATTATAAATAAAATATCATCTTTAATAGAATTTAAAAATAGTTCAGGAGTTTAAAAATTTACCAATGTCGACCTAACTACTCTACTCTTGATTTTATAAGTTAATTTCCTATTTCCAAAAGCAGATTCAATAACACTAACGTTTGATAAAGAATTATGTGAATTTAAAAGATTATTTTTGTGAACATTACTTTTAAAATGATTAGCTAAATACCGTTTCTTGATAAATATATGATACGTTAGACATTCCACTTGATCATCGTTACTGATACTGTTCCCTGCAGAGGTAGGCGCTTCTGCTTCCGTTGTTGGTTTTTTGATGATCTTGGGTTCTTTGCTGCTCGTTCGCTTCGTTCCCCTTCCAAGTTGTAGTGGTTGACTACTAAAATGTTTAATTTTATTAAAAACTGTATAAGACAATGTGTAAATTATGATCGAAATGAATGTTTATTTTACTTACTTAAACTGTGCTTCAACCATCGCACAGTGATTATACAACTCATCATCATACGATGAACCGAACAGTTGATCCTTCTCCATTTCATCACAAACTTTAGACAACTCCTGATTTAATTCGCTGTTGAATAGTTCCGTATTCTCTTCCATGATTGTGAAGAAGAAAGCACTGGTGCACACTTCACTGTTGGTAGACCAACTGATACCCAAATTTCAAATAATGTCCGATATTTATAGTCTAGCAAAGGATTTGAAATAGAATATAATGAGTACACAGAAGTAATTTAAGTAAACAGAATTACATTCACAAATGATCAGCTAATGACTGTCATTGTTAAAAAAGTATTTTTTAACTTTTTCACTTTCTGCTATTGTCTTTGTAATTGTATACGAGGGCGTTTGTGTTGTCATAGATGCTATCCTTAGTAGTCTTTACGTAATATTTAATCCTCGTGGAAGCATGTTTCCAATGATCAGTAGTTGGAATCTTGGATAGCTTCTTCATATCGTACATTTCAATTTTGATGAGATGCGTCGCTTGGTCTCCGTCGTCAGAATTAGTAGAAATGTATGATACACCATCTCTAGCGGCTCGTGCTACGGTAGATGATAACAGCTTCCTCTTTTTTATTTTTGATTCAGCTTCAAAAAAATGATCAATCGATTGCGATTTTCTTTTTCCACCATCGCATGTGTTATTATTAATGACGATATCATCACTCTCTTCTTGAGGGGAGAGTGGCGAGTAGTAATACTATTTATAGGTATTTTCATCGAAGCTCAATGATTTCTGCAACAACACAGTTATCATGTTAATATCAATTTGTTAACACTTAATCATAAAAGTTAAAAAAGTTAAAGTTACAGCCTATTAAAATCCACTGCTGAACATAGGCCTCCTCTAATTTCTGAGAGGGTTTTAGGGCTAGGAAATGTTCGCTGCGCTGTCTCAATGCTTGTTGGCAAACTTCACATGCCTTCGAAAGTTTCTCAGACATGCAGGTTTCCTCACGATGTTTCCTTCACCGCTGAGCACGTGGTAAATCAGCACTTAAAATTGCAATTAACAATTTAATTGGTGCCGGCGGGGATCGAACCCGGGTCGCGTACTGTGAAATTTACATTTTGCGCTAACCATCTGAGCTACCACGGCTTAATCATATACACACACAATATTTAAATATAATTTATTAACACTAAATCATACACACGTAAGAAAATAACAGAAAGAAAAGTAAGTTTGTCAATAGAATAAACACATCCATGGCCTTTGATGCGTTGAAGTAACACAAATGTAGTATTGATAGATCCACTGCGGTCAAACGACCATACACTAACTCAACGACTCCAGTTGCTTGGTCTTATATAGTACCAGTAAGTGATAATTCTAATCTAAAGAATTTCTGCAGTGGAATTGATAATAACTTTATGCGTCAACAAGCTTATCTCACATTCTGTTGCTTATCTCAACATTCCTTCGTCCTTCGTGTCGTGTCTTGTTCAGTGTATTGATGACTCAAATACGTTTTGTATAACACAAAGAATGCAATTTAATATTTAGAAATCACTATAATTGATCATTCCTATGTTAGTCATTGAGTAGATTGGTACTGTAATAATCTACTAATAGCAGTAATATCATGGATACACTAGATGTACAACAACATCTGAAAAAGATTCACCCCACTCTAGAAAATAATGTTTATGCTGCCAATAAACTGCCCATGTACACCCACGTACCAACGTATATAATATGCAATTTGGATACAGATGATAAACCAGGGTCACATTGGGTAGCTTTATATATCGATACGAATGACGTCGGTCAATATTTTGATTCATTCGGACGGGCACCTGTACGATATCATCTAGAGTTTTTAAAAAGAAATTGTAAAAGATGGAACTGGAATGTTGATAGGATTCAGAATGAGTGGACTTCAGTTTGTGACGAATATTGCTTAATGTATTTGTTATATAAGTTTCAGGGATGTTAAATGCATAGTTTTACGAGTATATTTACAGGGAACACATTGTACAACGTTATTTTAGTGGATGAGATGTTTCGTTCCTATTTTATAGATAATAAGTAATAAGATTTTGTATTTTGTAAATAAAAATTTTAACAAAATTAGGTAATGTGTTTTATTGATGAGTCAGATTAGTGTAGATAGGAACAAAAGAGTATAATACAATAGCACCACGCTGAGGAAGAATAGATATGATTTAAGACATTTATTTTCTCAAAAGATTTACAAATCACTTACAGAGAAAATACACATTATAAAGAAAAAAAAACATTAAGCCGATTGGCGTAGTGAGCTAGTATTATAATAGGTCGCTAAAACTTATTTTCTAATTGAGTGCTTAATAACTTATTTAGTAAATATTACACATAAGTAAATAGGGTAGTTGCAAAAGTATTCGTACCAAAGCTAAGCAGACCATCGTTACTTCGGTTAAAATTGAATGAATGTGGCGAGTTATTTGTTAAGGCCTATGAGACATTAACTATTTTATTGTGTTCAAAATTAATTTGTAGTGTTAGCTGTTATTGTTTGTGTTTATCTTTTAAAACCATTACTATAAGTAATACGATACTATAATTAGGTAGTGTTTCTTTATTTAGTATATTATATATTTAGGTATTAATTTGTTTGTAATAATATAAGTAGTGTTGCACATATGCATAATGCAACGTATATATACATACATACACACATACGTACATACTCATATATACACACATATAGATATATACACAAATATATGTATAAGTTATCTTGTCTCATATCTATAATCATACTGTGTATAAGTAATTATATTGTATTATCTCTATACAACTATTTTATTGTAGATATTATTATTAAGGTTGCATGTGTACTTCATATATTATGTAGATTAGAGATTTGTGATTATTAAGTTATTATGAAAAATCCTTTAAAATGTGGCTTTTTAGCAATTTCTTAAAAGTGGACAGGGATTTTGTTTCTTTAATGTTATTAGGTAATTTGTTGTAGTGTTGAGCTCCCTCATAAAGAACACTCCTTTTTCATAGTTTGTTCTATATAATCTCAAACATAGGTTATTAGCCTGCCTTGTCATACGTTTATGATAATCTATCTTTTTTTGTAAATGTTATTTGAGAGTGAGTAGCATTAGTAAGTATTTTCCTAATAAAAATGTATATTTTATATTTGTACGTTTGGGCTAAATTAAGTAATTTGGTTTCTTTATATATTTGAGTAGTAGGTGTTAAGTATTTATATTGGAATAATATTTTTATGATTTTATTTTGTGTAACTTGTAGTTTTTGCAACGTTGATTTAGTAGCTGAGTCCCATACCTCAATCAAATAGTCTAAACGAGGCTTAACTAAAGAGTTATATATGGTATATTTGACATGTCTCGGGAGACACCGAACTATAGTTTTTAAAGCTCCTGTTAATGAGTAGATTTTACTATGGATCTTCTCAATATGTTGTTTCCAGGTAAGACGACCGTCAAGAACAAGGCCTAAATATTTCTCGTTGTTAACTTTGGTTAATATTTCACCATCAATAGTAAGAGGATTGTGACTTTCAATTTTTCTATTTTTTTGCACTAAAGATTACGTATTTTGTTTTTGAGGCATTGATTGTTAGTAAGTTTGACTGTAGCCAGGTGTGTAATATGTGTAAGTCTTGCTGGGCTTCACTTAGTACTGATTGTAACGAGTGACCAAAGTAGAAGAGACTGGTGTCGTCGGCGTATAAAGTGATATCTCCCTTTAGTCCAATTTCATATATGTTGTTTACATAAATATGGAACAAAAGGGGTCCCAATATTGATCCCTGTGGTATGCCACAAATAACCGGTTGGGGGCTGCTTTGCTGATTATTAATTTTGACAACTTGAAATCTATCAGAAAGATACGATTTAAAAATGTCAAATGCCTTTCCTGTGATACCTATGTCTTTTAGTTTTAATAATAGGATTGAATAATAGGAGATAATGAAGGTATTCAATGAACAATAGATAAGTAGATAAGAACAATGGGGCGCTAATGACGGTGGAGGCCCGCACCGGATATCAATTAGATAAGAGTTAATTGATCTGCACATCTCCGGAACCGTGCATCCTACGCAAAAATGGATCGCAGATTCTTGATCAGAGCATGCCAAAACCTTCTTTTTTAGGATCGTGAGTCGACGAACGTCGTACTTGTACCGCTTCTGACTCAGTGAGCCAGAACTGGTACAACGTAACTACTAATAACTATTAAATATAAAAACTACGGTTTCAAGCGTATATACGTGGCGTATATACGAGGTGCTTATACGTGGCAGACACACGCTGCAGCTATATCATGGTTGTAGCACGAATGGGTCGACACGACTGTAGAAGGACCACGCTCTCACCGAATACCATTGTAAAATAGCAGCTTAATACTGCTGTTTTTCGTATGGTGAGTGTAGAGATCCGTAGACCCTTTTTTTACTGGAAACGAGGCATTCCATCTTAGTTCTAAGGGGTGACCGCGCATTTGCGTTTTATTCTTAATCTAGGATAGATGTAGATGTCCATGAGCCACAGCAACCCCTATTCTATAAATAAGCGTGGCAACTATGGCAAATATCTACCCTATGAGGCAGTCTATGGGGGTGGCATATGTTCAACAGTTGACTTTAATAGCTCTAATGGATGGATGTATAGAAGATAATCTACCAGGAGCACATGATCTGAGAGGTGAAATTATTAAATCAACAGTAACATTCAACTATGGCAAATATCTCCCCTATGAGGCAGTCTATGGGGGTTGTTAGGTGGACTTTTGGCTGGGGGATACCAGGAGCACATGACCCTCTGAGAGGTGAAATTATTAAATCAACAGTAACATTACAACTATGGCAAATATCTCCCCTATGAGGCAGTCTATGGGGGAAGCCTATGTTCAGCAATGGACTTTAACATGCTTTAACGGTCTTTATCTCTTTACCCTTCAGACTAATACTCAGCAGTGCATGACCTGCTGCTTAACGTCAGAAGTAGGTAGGAGTCGCACATACCCTGACGGGCTCTTGGGCAGTAAAAGAGTTCTACCAGCTTGTAAAAAAATAAATGAAATAAGCATAATAATATATTTTTATACGCGATAGAGCCACGCTGCAGCTATATCATGGTTGTAACAAGAATGGGTCGGCTCGACCGGGGTTAACCAGCGTAAAATAGCAGCTTAATGATGCTGTATTTCGTATGGTGAGCGTAGAGAACCGGATACCCCTTTTTCTGGAAACGAGGCATTCCACCTTTTTCCTCAGGGTGACAACGCATCTGCATTTTGATTCTTAATAGAGGTTAGATTTAGATGTTCGTGGGAAACAGTATCTAATTACCATCAGATGGACTGTATACCTACTGATTCATTATGCTCGCTCGTCGTGCGTCACGCAATATATTAGTAATTTGCAGATAGTAGGTACATTATCGTTCAATGTGAGGAAGGTTAAAATCCAATATTGAAAAAAATTAAGATTATAATAACGTAAACGTCTTTGAAACTCAGATAATTTACCTACTTACCCTATTTAACCGATTTCAAAAAAAGGAGGAGGTCCACAATTCGACTGTATTTTTTTATGTGTTACCTCAGAACTTTTTTTAGGTGAACAGTAGGTGAACCGATTTTGATGGTTTTTTTATTTGAAAACTAGTGCTTCTCGTGTAGTCCATATAAATTTGATCAAGATCTGACCAGTAGTTTTGGAGTTATCCTTAATAACGCGTATTTAATTGACTTCGACTACATTGTTGATGTTTTCATTTTATTTTTATTAAAGTCGGTTGCACAAATTTTTTAATTTAACCACTCGTCTGTTTCACATGTTTTGCTATTTACAAATATGCAAAATGCTAAGGTTTATTAATGAAAGAGTGGCAATAGGAAGTGCTGTGTTTTGTGCTTTCAATCTCTTTTATCGACCAAGTGTTAAACTATGAACCAGTATATCTTCATCCAGCATTAGTAGACAGTCAGTAGTATTGGGAGGTCTACTTATACTGAACGTTTTTAAGGTCATTGAGATTATACGCAAAAAAATAGAAAACTGCGAAGCTTTGGTCGGGTCGTTAATCAAATAATAAATCTGTAACTATGGAGCCAGTAACTAGGTACATATTTATCTAGATCTACCTATAAATAATAATATCTTACCTTTCGGTATCTTTAAGAACAGTAAAGAATGAAAAGTCGACATTCCTATTGTTATTTAAGCAGACGTATGCTATGCAGTACTTTTTAGCATTTCGAGAGCCATACTTGAATTATGAGAGAGAGGCCATGCTTAAAAATAAATATCAAAGTGCCTAAATACTAAACTATGATAAAAAACAACTTTTTGTTAACGTAAGACGCGCATCAGCACATGCGCGCTCGTGACAACCTCACTGAATTAGCCCCATGCAGGGGGCCGCGCAACATAGGCATATTTTCATGCCTAAGCCGCGAAGTAAGACAGGCCTGTAGCTGCTACGGTCGGCTGATGGGATGGCCAGCGCCGTTATATTTATTTTCTAGCTGTTATTAATAAGACGTTGTAGCACATCTTCTGATTTGTTTCACTGCGTTCTCACGGGACGACACGGGGTAGTGGATTTTCTTTATAGGATAGAGTGACAAGCGAGCACACAGCCTTCCTGATGGTAAGTGGTTGCTGCGGCCCATAGACATCTACATCTATCCTCCATTACGAATCAAAATGCACAAGCGTTGTCACCCGTGAGGACTAAGATGGAATGCCTCGTTTCCAGCAAAAAGGGTCTCCGGTTCTCTACACTCACCATACGAAACACAGCAGCATTAAGCTGTTATTTCACGGGGGTATTCTGTGAGAGCGAGATCCTTCCCCGGTCGAGCCGACCCATTCGTGCTACAACCATACTACTAATATAACTTCAGCATTGCTCTACCACATATAAAACCCCTTATTCAATTTTTAATAGAATAAGGGTGACAAACGAGCGCACAGAGCATCTGATGGTAAGTGGATGCTGTGGCCCATAGACATCTACATTTATTCTCGATCAAGGATAAAAATGCAGATGGGGATAGAACCCCTGGGGACTAAGATGAAATGCCTCGTTTCCATTAAAAAGAGTCTCCGATTTTCTACACTAACCATAAGAAACAGCAGTAGTAAGCTGCTATTTCACGCTGGTATTCTGTGAGAGCGTGGTCCTTCCCCGGTCGAGCCGATCCATTCGTGCTACAACTATAATATAACTGGAGCGTTGCTTAATTATGTAAAAATATTCTTATACAGCCTTTACACGGTTAGTATGGGTAGTAATATGAACTATAGAGTTTTACGTTATAAAGAAATTGTAAAGAATTTAAACTTAACTTAAAAAAGAAAAACACTAGATGTTTCATTAATTTTTATGTTAATATAAGATAAATATATAATATAAATGCTCTTTATGTATATTGCTGCTATACAAGGCTACGTTAGAAACGTGCACGCACAAACTCACAATGAGTATACATAGTCTGTTCGCTAAGATAATGTCGGTACACCCGGAGGAGCAATTACTTTATTATTTTACTTTAATTGTATTATATTCTACTGTATTGTTAATGTTGTGGATATGATAATTTTGTTAATAAATGTTTTTCTATTCTAAGAATAAAATAGAACACTATTTTAGCCTTATGGTTAATGTAATAAAATATAAATATAAATAATAAGTCAAAGTTAGGTAGCAAGAAGAATTTAAATGAAAAATATAAGTAACACAACCTTTCACTACTGTATTTCGTTTTAAAAAGCCAAATCCAAATTTTCCTAAACGTGAACACCGCAAGCTGCGACCTTTGGTGTCGCGGCGGCACCTTTGACAAGATACTGCACGTGTTAAGACGACATTATCTACTCGAACGGACTATACTCGCGCACACACACATACGAAGCTAATTATACTAAATTATATAATAGATTACACAATTTAAATGGCATGTCATATATAGTTAATAGATTAATTAATTAAATAGCTCTTGTGTCACAATTTTCTTATCAACATATTATATAAAATATAACATAAACCATCACAGCGTATCAACAGACCACTGTTGAACTAGATCCCTTACAATCATTCTTTTTTTTTTAAGCAAAATATATTTAGTGAGGGTTATTACACTACTAAAGGGTACTACGGTCGATAATTATCCCTGGGAATGAGGTGCTCGCTGCCATGCTGTTTCTAAATGTTTTCATTTAATTGTATAAAATATTATGTTTCAATTTTCAAATGAAAATAATATATATTAAAAATTCAAATTATTTAAAAAAAAAGGTCTCGCTGGATTTCTTGCTGGCTTCCCAGGACATAGGTTTGTCAAAACCAGTGGAAAATCTTTAATGACTTTCAATATTCTTAAAATCTATATTGTATAAAAATGATTCTATTATATTCTAATATCTATATGATGTTTGTTTTGATAATTCATAATTTGTCCGTATTCACAAACATCGATTTCATAAGTATCACTATAACAAGATAGTACTCAATGAGTTCAGTATGGCAACCCATTCATTTCATAGACAATATTCACAGAACTCATTGTTGTGCGTAATGTTATAACAACCGAGGTCAGGAGACCAAGTAACTCATTCTTTTAAGATACTACCTCAGCAAAATAAGTTCTATATAATCGATATCCTGTAACACGCGAGGACAGTCTAATTCAATTTTTAATCGTCATGAGTTGTTAACAAAAATCCACGCGTTCTATGTTCGCCGGTCTGAAGTTAGTTGCGAGTGGCTGCGCAGATATAGCTTTTAAGAACAAAATGGTTCTACGACCAGAGATGCGAATGACATATTATAGACAATTACGTAAAAACTCGATTATTAACGATTATGAATCGATTTTATTTTATACTAAGTGTTATCCGCGACTTTGCACGCATGTAATTTATTACGATTGGATTTTATGGGTTATAATTTTTCTTGCAAACCCTTTTTTCTCAAATAAAAGTAGCCTAAGTTATTCCTTATAAGATCAGCTAACTGCCAGTAAAAGTCCCGTCAGAATCGGTCCAGCTGTTTTGGAGATTAGCCGAAACAGACAGACAGACAAACATTTTAATAATTGTGTTTTTGTTATATGCACCGTTTATTACTTTTATATGCATTAAGTACAAGGCTGTTGTTTTGACTTTACACACAGACGTTTCAATTTTATTCATTTGTAAAGATGTATAGATGTTGAATTGCATTGCTTCTTTTCTCACTGGTATGCAAATGCAAAAATTCGTTTTAATACAGTGGCTATGATAAAAAAATTAATGTTATATATTTTTGGTGTTTCTGAAAGAAATTGTGTCTTCGCCAATATCGTGTATTTACTAAATATTCAAACTTTCTATCGTAATTCTGCTAAAGATACCATTATTTCATTGAAATTTAAAAGATATATTTTTAATAAACAATTTATAATATCAATAATCTACAATCGATGTAGACAAAACAAACTGTTTCCCTAAGCAAGCTTAGGACCGAATATAATAAAGTGGCACATCTGTATCGAGGCCCCGCCCCGCGAAGCCATCGTTACAAGTCATCGGTACATGCGCGAATGTCTCTGAGACCCAACTTCAGCCCAGTCAAGATAAAACGCGCGAACTTTACTAAGTCTTAATCATTGAAGTTATTTGTATTTGTACTACGAACAAGAACTGACGCCGAGACTTTGTTAGCAACACGCTTTAGAGGACGCATGCTCTAGCTAACTTAGTCTGTGCCATAAAAAGGTACTCTATGCTTCCGACCACAGAGTACATTTTTATGGTACAGACCATGGAGTGTAGAGGTAAGGAGACGATTTCTGTATATTAGTTTCAGTAGAAAAGCCTTAATTAGGGGTGGCGTCACTGTAGCTAGAGGGTAAATTTTAAAGAAATTTTTATAACTTTTTATTGCACAAACTTTCACCATAATGCTTTTTTATAATAATTATTTTATTGTTTTCAAAATTTTTAATTTTTAAAAAATCACTATCAACGTGTTTCACGTCGACCTTACCTAGATTATATTTACTAAATTATTTTAGACAACGTGAGTAGTTGAGGTTTTAAATACTGCAGTTTCATCAACTACTCTAGTTACCACAAATATTAAATTTCTCAACTCAGCACACTTCACTCCGTCGACAACTGCTAAGTTCATTTCATACCCTCCAGCTACTCCAGCGCTGTTGTGGAGAGTTTTTGAACTGTTTACTCTTACAAATGGTAACTTTTTCAACTATTCTCCATGTGAGACGGTTTTCCTTACCTCTATACTCCATGACACATACTAAGTTTTTGTACAACACACAGATTTTGTTCGCGGTGTCTATTAGTATAGTTATTATTACTTCAATGATCTTAATTGTCAATTATAATTCCATTATTATACTATATTTAACGTAATTAACACAAACCCTCAGACACCCCATTTAGTATATTATGTTATAATCATAATACATACACTGAATTTTTAGTTAAACATTTTTATCCACTGATTATTTATCAAATTATACTAATTCGGGAAGAATGTTGTGGTCACAGTACAAATCCGCGAACGCAGACTTTAACGTGCTTGAAATAAAGTAAATTTTTCTTTATTTTTATTCAACGACAGAATTAGTAATAATACAAATAAAACTGCACTCTTAACAGTCTTATTGCCTTAAGTTACGGTCCATTTCAGTTTGTTTTGACTGTACAGATTTAGTGTGACTGTAATTTACGTAGTTTTAATTATTTTTGGGATAAAAACTTACCTATATTAAAAATGATAGGAATCGATTCAGTAACCGATTCTGAACAAACTACTTTCTCAAAGTGTATTAATTATGTTACTTGTTGTATAAGATATTTATAAATAAAATATTTTTTTTTATAAAAAGTTCCGCATCGCATAAAATGGGGGTGACTGGTTCTATAACTATTACAGCCTATAAAAGTCTATTGTCGAACATGGGCTTCCCCAATAGATTGGCCTCATAGGGGGGATTTTGACATAGTTGCTACGCTTGGCAAACGGGTTGGCAAGCGCAGTTTTTTTTAATTCATCTATTATCAGGAAGACGCTGCTGCCATCTCCTGTTTTAGGGTGTGTTCCGAAATAGAACCCAGTATACTGGCCAATGCAAATGACGTCATAAATTGACGCCATACTGGTGATTCGTTTCAAAACATTGGCCAGTATATGACAACATACATATTGGAAAAGTGTTCGCGATTATTTTAAGTCATTTTTGTGCTGCAAAAGTTATTATACCCGTTTCTATTAATTTGTGAAGAATGGAGATTCCAGCAATAGTTCTTATTTTTTTAGTATTTGAATAAATAAAAACAAATTCTGGCACGCTTCATTCAGTGTGGACGCAATTAAATATTGTTTTAATATGGCGGGATATTCGACACAATATGGCGGCGACACGCCAGTACAATATGGCGTCAATTAATGACGTCATTTGCATTCGCCAGTGTACTGGGAACATTTCGGAACACAGGCTTAGTTTCCCTCTGTCGCCTCTTACGACAGCCACGGGACAACATGGGGGTAGTGGATATTCTTACACCGCCAGTCTACACGCTCGGTTATCATAATGCAACTTCACTTAAGACTGACAAACAAATGTCAAAACTAAAATTGTATTTTATCTTCATAACCCGTATTCAAATAGTGATTTCTATATTTGTTGCCCGTGTTCATGAAGATATCTTAACTCTGCCCCGACTTCGCACGGGTATTTCTAGATCTCGACAACAGCGCCACCTACCGAGTCCAACCATAGCTAAGAAGCAACCAGGTGACTACATACGTACCCCAAATTATTTATAAAAAGCCGTTTAGGAGATAAACAATTATAAAACAACGCATACTAGAATTTTAAATATAAAGATTATATAGTACGTGAAGGTAATGTGGTCATCCAATTAATATGGTCACTTTATTATAACTCAAAAACCACAGCCTTGTTTGCTTAGAAGGCTCTGTGATACAATAGCTCTTTATTAGTCAATCAAATAATAAAGAGTTAAAAGGATGCTGCTTTATCGAAGCCAAATATTTTAAGTCGATTTTAGTATGGAGTAAGGTAGTTAGTTTTTATTAAGTTGATTTTTCGAAGTATTCCTAGTAATTTCCAAAGCTTGTTTGCTTTTTTATTGATATATTAGTTATAGTATACGTCTTTGTGTTTTTGTATCTATCCGCCCCCTAGTTTTGGTTATATAGGATGGCAAAGCTCAAGGTAACCTCTTAATCTTCCAATCAGTGTAATCATATTACCCTCATGTAACTTGGTTGTCATATGTTAAAAGATAATTTGTTCTTATATAAAATCTACAGTAAAACTTACGACGTCAACTTAATCTTCCAATCATATTTAATCATAAACGGAAGTCACAATATGTTGCTTTGTTCATAATCAATAGTTTAATTATTATAATAGTACATTACTCGTTTCGCTTGTGCTCTAACTTCACGCGGTTCAATAATCGGCTACATAAGTCTCTTGTAGTGTACATTATTTTATGGTACAAATGACTTAAATCCACTTTTTTAATTGTAGAATACTAAACGATTAGAAAGACAAAAATCGTTTTATAGCAGGTAAGGCAGCATTCATCTACATCATCTACCAGTCAATGTTGATTTGCTCAAATTCGAGAAAAACATTATTTGAAATTAAAATCAAATTCTTTATGATTCTCGATCTAAAATATCAACATCATGTCCGAATGAAGAAGTTTTGTTATTAAATATAAAGAATCAAAAAGTTTCAGTACAAGAACTACAACATCAATCTAAAGATCTAATTAAACGGGACCAAAGGTGTAACAAGACTTGATTTATAGAAGTTTTGTATGATCCAGATGTTTTCTTATATGTAAATGATTTATCAAATCTGAATTCACAGAAGTAATTGTCTCTTTAATAAGTCAAGTATTTATTTATATATCTTGATCAAAAATGATTTAATGTGTTGTTTGTAATTTAAAGTTTTCTAATAAATGTTACATGTATGTAAATTAAAGTTCTATTGTTTTGTATTTATAATTATGTTTCAATAAATGTTTAAATTTTTTAAAAATTATAAATATTATAAGTTTTATACATCTTTTTTTTAAAGCATAGGGTGACAAGCAAGCACATAGTCCACCTGATGGTAAGTGGTTGCTGTGGCCCATAGACATCTACATCTATCCTCGATTACGCATCAAAATGCAGATGTGTTGTCACCGTGAGGACTAAGATAGAATGCCTCGTTTCCAGTAAAAAAGGGTCTCCGGATCTCTACACTCACCATACGAAATACAGCAGTATTAAGCTGCTATTTTACGCTGGTATTCTGTGAGAGCGTGGTGCTTCCCCGGTCGAGTTGACCCATTTATGCTACAACCATAAGCTGCAGCATGGCTCTAACACGTAAAAGATTTTCAATTAAATATATGAAGTGATTGTAGATGTCTACCACAGCATCCACTTACCATCAAGTGGACTGTGTACTCGTTTGTCACCCTTATTCTATATAAAAAATAATAGCTATAAGTTACACTAAAATAGCTTATGTTTATCAGTGGACTTCTATAGGCTGTAATACACTCAAAAATTAAGGTATATAAGATTTTTTTTGTAGTATCCTTAGGATGACTCTAGAACCAAACGTGATAAAAAAATATTATGGCCAGATCTGAAAACTAGACACTTCGATCTACAATTAGCTTTTTTTTATTGTACAATAATTTTCCTCGGAGTTACAGCTTGTTGAAAATCACCAAAAATTTTGAATCTCTTTTATATCCGTTAATTTTTGTGACTTGTGTATGTTTTTGTTCTTCTTAATTGAATTAGACTGTGGTTTAAACCTCTAAAATAATTGTACTCTACTTCATTGTAATAAGGCGATAAGGGTTTCATGAACTTCCGAGGAGATATCATGGCTCGAATAACTACGTTATTCTGGCCTACGCAGCAAATACGTGCTTTAGATATAAAGTTGCCAAAAATAGCTCATTGCAAACTAAACTAACTAAACTTAGAGAGAATACATTAATTTTAACGCTGACAAAATTTTAAGCGACATACAATCCAAACGTTCTTATTTCCACTTCCCTCTTTCCTCGTCACTATTCACTACAAATTATCTTGATTTAAGAACACTAGGCACTACACTTTCTTGAGGCACTGATTTTCTTTCTCTTCTAGAACAGTCTGTTTCTTGAAAATGGCGTTCTATCGCGCTCGATGTATCTTTAAGTGGCGTAGAGCACATCTAGCGGCAGTTCCTTTCGCGATACGGTAGTTTCTGCCCACGCCCTTGAACGTTCCTCGGCCGAACACTTCCACACAAACACGGACCCTTCGGCCATCAGCTAGACGCTCCGGTTTCCTGTAGTTGATTTAAAAACAATTACAAATTAATAAAAAACCATTCTATCTGTATATTACTTAAGATTTTTTAATAAAATATGGGTATTATATCAACATCATCTTTTATGTGGTAGAGCCACGCTGTAGCTATATTATGGTTGTAGCATAAATGGGTCGACTCGACCGGGGAAGGACCACGCTCTCACAGAAAACCAGCGTAAAATAGCAGCTTAATGCTGCTGTGTTTCGTAAGGTGAATGTAGAGATCTCGAGACCCGTTTCACTGGGATCGAGGCATTCCATCTTAGTCCTCAGGGGTCACAACGCATCTGCATTTTGATTCTTTATCGAATGTAGATGTCTATGGGTCACAGCATCCACTTAACCATCAGGTGGACTGTGTGCTCGTTTGTCACTCCTATCCTATAAAAAAATCATCATCATTACAGCCCTTCACAAGTCTACTGATGAACGTAGACCTCTCCCAAGACCTAAACAACGCCACAAAGCGCAGTCCTAAGCAACCTACTTCCATCGACTTCCTAAATGTCTTACTGACCTGGTTACACCATCTAGTGGGTATTATATCATTCATGATTAAAATGTTCTACCCAAAAGCAACGGAAAAAAATAAACGTATAAATTTGAGGTAGACTCGTAAAATTGCAGTGTAAGAGTCGCGAGGGTAATAATTACACAACCAGACATGAAAATACAACGTCATATTTACCATAGCACAAAAATTCGTATAGGTCCTTTGAGCCGGATTTTAACCAACTTATGAATAAATGTACAACTAAAGTTTCATTTTCGTATACAGAACCGGATAGATGATGCAGACTAGGAAGATCTTATTGTGTCCAAAAGATTTCATTACAAACCGTTAACACTACACTTTGTCTAATCATAAAATTAGAAATCTTGCATCGATCCTTCGAGCCGAATTTAAGACAATTACTAATTTATTTATATAGTACATATTACACAAAGTATCAGGTAATTACGACATGTGTGTAATTACATTTGATATTTCTGACTTCACTTATACGTGGTAGAGCCATGCTGCAGTTATATTAGTAATATATAATATAATAGTTCCACAACTACTACACAACGCCATCTAGTGCCCCAAGCTAAGCAGAGCTTGGCTGTTATGGGTACTAGACAACTGATAAACATACTTATATATTTCTAAATACATAAATATTATAGATAAATTACACCCAGACACAGAACAAATGATCGCGCTCATCACACAAACATTTGTCCCGGGTGGGAATCGAACCCACGACCTCCGGCATAGCAGGTCAGGGTCACTGCAACCACTAGACCAACAGGTTAACTGTGTGCTCGTTTGTCACCCTATCCTATAAAAAAAACCTCAAACAGGTCTTTCACAAAAGATTTGATAGAAGTTATAAAAATCTATTCTTTGTCATATAAGCCAAATACAAATCAGCGTTTTGTATTTTATTTACAGTCTACGTCAAAAATTAACAGGAAACATCCTACATAATGTGCGACTACAAAAACATTAATGTCATATTGGTCCTTCGAGCCGGGATAAACTTACCCGAATTTCGCGGTGTCGGGCTCCGCCTCAAGCAGTTCCCTCACGGGCGACTTGGGAGCGGCGGCACTGAATGCCTCTAATTCAGCACCCATCAGACGCACGTATGATCTCCACACAGCGTCCAACGACATGCCTGAGAAAAAATTACAAGTAACTACACTTAAAAAGAGGATAAATTATTATGATTGAAATGAGGTGACCGTTACCAAGCTATTTTTAATTTTTTTATTGTGTATATAACAGAAAACTGTTTCTTTTTTTTTTCAACAAAAAAAGTCCCGTTGCATCTCTTGCTGGTTCTTCCCAGGACAGAGGTATTTTCCGAACCAGTGGTAAATTAAAAATAAGAGTTTCAATAAATCATCATCATCATCATTACAGTCCTTCACAAGTCCACTGCCGAACATAGGCCTCCTCCAAGGAACGCCATACAGCACGGTCCTGAGCCACCTGCATCCATCGACTTCCTCTACCAGGTCGTCACTCCATCTAGTGGGGAGTCGCCCAACACTACGCCTTTACCGGCACGAGGCTGCCACTAGAGAACCTTTTTCCCCCTCAGTTGTCGGTTCTTCGAGCTATATGGCCGACCCATTGCCACTTCAGCTTACTAATCCGTACCGACATAGCCCAACGGATTTCAATAAATATTATTATTAATTTATATTGAATAAAAATGTTTCTACGAGTACTATGCACCGTGAGGTGATGCTTAAAATGTCCACCACTCCATTTCAACCCGTGGCTGTCGAAAGAGGGAATGGGAATGGAATATATGGGAATTAAGAGGGCAAGTTTATGTGTATCTTATGGCTTTGATAGATGATGATATTACCATCTCGTTTAGATCAGACGTAAAACCCGGACAAACGACGGGCAGCATCAAAGGTGCTCAAGATTGTCTAGCAGTAAACTTGTCCATTGTAGACTTTTATAGGTTGATAAATAAGACAAAGACAGAAAAGACCTTGACGCAGTAGTTGATGGTTGATGTTGAACTGTATAGTAATAAAACACACCTGAGTCTAAGAAGATAGCACCGGCCACCGACTCAAAGAGGTCTCCCAATGCCTTTGGCACCTCCACATCCTCCGCTTGCTCCATTTCATCTTCGTGTATCAAATAGTGCTGGAAAAAAATTTGTTAAGTGTTAAGGAACACACATTTAAACAGCAAGAGTACAATCACGTGGTTCAAAATCCCTAAGCTTCTTCGGAGAGGTCCTAAAAAATCGCAGTTGTCGTAGATCCGATTGCTCGCAGTCACTTCCAGAGACACAATTCACCTTCGCGTTCCCGAATTCAATAAGAGACATTGTGAAGACGCAAGAAAAGAAACACTGATACTGAGCTTCATGCTTCAAAGGGTTATTTAAGAGTAATTTTTACCATTTATGATGTTGGTAAATACTTTGTTTTATTTATTTTTTAGCCCATTACTACTAACTTTTAAAATTTGAGTTACATACTTAAACTGTAGTAAACACATTTCTTTTTCTTTCTAAATAAAGAACATTCTAGGTCAATCTGGTTTTTAATGGGAAAATACGAGAATATTCGCGATTAACAATATGTTTAAGGGAGATTTTTTTTTGTGGGGGGGGGGGGTGGGGGGTGTGGGAAAGACTTTCTACACTTATGTCTATAAGGTTGCGTCTCGCTTGCATTAATAAGTTTGAGCATTGTCTATTCTTACACCCATGTGGGTGGTTTCCATTTTATTAATTATAATAATTAAATCGGAAAATCTTAAATTATATAATAATTAATCTCATCGATACCACGTGTAGTGTAAGAATATCCAATACCCCATATCATCCGTAAGAGGCGACATAGGAAACCAAATCAGATGGGCAGTAGCGTCTTCCTTATTAGGAACGACTTAAAATGAAAAAACTGCGGTTCCCAACCACCATAGCAAGCGTGGCAACTATGGCAAATGTCCCCCCCTACGAGATAATCTATGGGGGAGGCCTGTGTTCAGCAGTGGACTTTAATAGGCTATAATGGATGGATGTATAGAAGATAATCTACCAGGAGCACATGACCCGCTGAGAGGTGAAATTATTAAATCAACAGTAACATTACAACTATGGCAAATGTCCCCCCTACGAGACAATCCATGGGGGAGGCCTGTATTCAGCAGTGGACTTTAATAGGCTATAATGGATGGATGTATAGAAAATAATCTACCAGGAGCACATGACCCGCTGAGAGGTGAAATTATTAAATCAACAGTAACATTACAACTATGGCAAATGTCCCCCTTACGAGACAATCCATGGGGGAGGCCTGTATTCAGCAGTGGACTTTAATAGGCTATAATGGATGGATGTATAGAAAATAATCTACCAGGAGCACATGACCCGCTGAGAGGTGAAATTATTAAATCAACAGTAACATTACAACTATGGCAAATGTCCCCCCTACGAGATAATCCATGGAGGAGGCCTGTGTTCAGCAGTGGACTTTAATAGGCTGTAATGGATGGATGTATAGAAAATAATCTACCAGGAGCACATAACCCGCTGAGAGGTGAAATTATTAAATCAACAGTAACATTACAACTGTGGCAAATATCCCCCCCTACGAAATAATCCATGGGGGAGGCCTGTGTTCAGCAGTGGACTTTAATAGGCTATAATGGATGGATGTATAGAAAATAATCTACCAGGAGCACATAACCGCTGAGAGGTAAAATTATTAAATCAACAGTAACATTACAACTATGGCAAATGTCTCCCCTACGAGATCATCCATGGGGGAGGCCTGTGTTCAGCAGTGGACTTTAATAGGCTATAATGGATGGATGTATAGAAAATAATCTACCAGGAGCACATGACCCGCTGAGAGGTGAAATTATTAAATCAACAGTAACATTACAATTATGGCAAATGTCCCCCCCTACGAGATAATCCATGGGGGAGGCCTGTATTCAGCAGTGGACTTTAATAGGCTATAATGGATGGATGTATAGAAAATAATCTACCAGGAGCACATGACCCGCTGAGAGGTGAAATTATTAAATCAACAGTAACATTACAACTATGGCAAATGTCCCCACTACGAGGCAATCTATGGGGGAGGCCTATGTTCAGCAGTGGACTTTAATAGGCTATAATGGATGGATGTATAGAAAATAATCTACCAGGAGCACATGACCCGCTGAGAGGTGAAATTATTAAATCAACAGTAACATTACAACTATGGCAAATATTCCCCCTACGAGATAATCCATGGGGGAGGCCTGTGTTCAGCAGTGGACTTTAATAGGCTATAATGGATGGATGTATAGAAGATAATCTACCAGGAGCACATGACCCGCTGAGAGGTGAAATTATTAAATCAACAGTAACATTACAACTATGGCAAATGTCTCCCCCTACGAGATCATCCATGGGGGAGGCCTGTGTTCAGCAGTGGACTTTATAGGCTATAATGGATGGATGTATAGAAAATAATCTACCAGGAGCACATAACCCGCTGAGAGGTGAAATTATTAAATCAACAGTAACATTACAACTATGGCAAATGTCCCCCCCTACGAGATAGTCCATGGGGGAGGCCTGTGTTCAGCCGTGGACTTTAATAGGCTATAATGGATGGATGTATAGAAAATAATCTACCAGGAGCACATGACCCGCTGAGAGGTGAAATTATTAAATCAACAGTAACATTACAACTATGGCAAATGTCCCCCCTACGAGATAATCCATGGGGGAGGCCTGTGTTCAGCAGTGGACTTTAATAGGCTATAATGGATGGATGTATAGAAAATAATCTACCAGGAGCACATGACCCGCTGAGAGGTGAAATTATTAAATCAACAGTAACATTACAACTATGGCAAATGTCTGCCAGCAGTGAAGGACCACGTCTCAGATACGTAAGTCATCACTGGCAACACGCACTGGTTATACACTTTAGTTTTCAGAGATTGAGGTATTCCTGACGAGAAGATGTGTCGTAATTTCCCGAACGCTGCCCAGCCGAGTTGAATCCGTCGATTGACCTCTCGGTCGAAGTTGGAATTACCTAGTCGGACTATTTGTCCCAGGTAAACGTACTCGTCAACAATTCGAGCATAGTGCTCCCAACAACTACCGGCATAGGTTTGACATGGACATTAAGCATGATCTTTGTTTTGTCCATGTTCATCTTAAGACATATCCTATTGAGGTCATTGAGCATAGTGCTAAGGTCCTCCAGCTATTCTGCCATAAGGACTATATCGTCGGCAAATCGAAGGTGAGTGATGTACTCGCCATTGATGTTAATACCGTATCCTTTCCAGTCCAGTAGCTTGAAAACGTCTTCCAACGCAGCGGTGAAGAGTTTCGGGGATATAACATCACCCTGTCTTACACCTCTCTGCAGTTGGATAGGTTTCGAACTCCGGTTCTGTACTCGGATAGCCATCGTAGCCCTACTGTACAAACACTTCAGCACTTCGATATACCGACAGTCAACTTGGCACCGCTGAAGGGACTGTAGCACCGCCCAAATTTCGACGGAATGAAAGGCTTTCTCATAGTCCACATATGCCAGACAAAGTGGTTTGTTCTTTGTCTGGTACGCCTTTTCGGAAACCGGCTTGTTCGGGAGGCTGGAAGTCGTCGAGTCTGCGTGCGAGACGATTCGTAATGACTTTCGAAACTAGCACGTAGACGCGGCTCAGAAGGGAAATCGGTCTTTAGTTCTTCAAGAGAGCGTTGTTGCCTTTCTTAAAGAAAATGACCACCGCGCTTCTGCTCCACGCCTCCGGAGTAGTGCCACCATGGAGGACGGAATTGAAGAGCTTCTGAAGGACTTCAAGTACCGGTGTTCCACCCGCTTTCAGAAGCTCCGCTGTAATTCCATCCTCGCCCGGGGCCCTGCCGTTTTTAAGGTGGCGGAGAGCCATTCTAATCTCGCTCAGACTGACGTCCGGGATATCATCGGAATAGTGTCGGATAAGAGTTGCTCTTGGATCGTTACTCACACTTGCGTGTGGCTCCAACGATGATGTGTACAGCTGCCCATAGAACCTCTCAATCTCACTCAGAATCTCAGGTGTCCCGGAAACGATGCTGCCACACTCAGTCTTCAGCTTTGACAGTTGGCTCTTTCCGGCAGACAGATTTCTGGCAAAGACTTTGGCGCCCTGGTTCCGCTCGATCGCTTCTTTAATACGAGCAGTATTAAAGTTGCGTAAGTCTCGCCGCATGCATTTGGAGATCTGTCTGTTCAGTTGCCTGTATGCTGTCAAATCTGTTGACGATTGCAGCCTCATCTTCCGTCTAACAGACATGAGATTAAGAGTGTGATCGGAGAGTTTTTGTGTTCTTCTGCGGCGGGTCTTGCAGAACTTAGCTCCGACCGCATGGACAGTTTCCACGAGTTTGTCATTCATATCGTTCACTGCATTGCAATCCTCTAGGCACTGAAAGCGGTTTTGTAACTCGAGCTGAAAGGTTTCGGGATTCTGGATTAGAGCACGAGGGGGACGGAGCGTTGACTTCATTAGACGAGACCTCTCCAACTTAACGTTTAGGTTCAGTGTGCCTCTAACCATTCGGTGATCGCACTGAACAGTTGGCGTCTGGTCGTCATAATGAAGTCAATCTCATTTTTTGTCGAACCGTCGGGGCTCGACCAGGTCCACTTCCTGTGGGGCCGCTTCTGGAAGAAAGAGTTCATCATAAAGAGTCCCTCTTTCTCCATAAAGTCGGCCAGCTACTGGCCCCTTCGGTTCCGTTGCCCTACTCCAAATTTCCCTACCTTCAGCTAACCGCTTTCTCTTTGTACCTACCTAGTTTTGCGTTGAAGTCTCCCATTAACACTGTGTAGTGGGTTTTAGAGGAATGCATGGCTCTGGAAATATCCTCATACATTTCCTCCACCTCCTCATCGGGATGTGCCGAGGTTGGTGCGTAAACGTGTATGACCTTCAGCGAATACCGTTTGGTGATTCTGAGTATCAGGTACGCAACCCTCGACGACACACTCCCAATATTTACAACGTTGTTGACGAGAGACTTGTGGACGATAAATCCGACACCTCCTTGGGACAGATGGTCGCCCTCCCGGTGGTAGAACAAGTTGCCGGACTCGAGGATTGCCGTGTCCTCCCCTCCTCTTTCGGACCTCGGATAATCCAATAATATGCCAGCGCAACTTGTCTACCTCTTCTTCCAGCTCCAGTATCTTCTCGTCAGTCCTCAGGGTGCGTGCGTTATATGTTGCCAGGTCGAGTCGTCGTAGGTGGCAACCGAAACTCCACCGGAGATTCTTAGCACCCCCTGCCCCGCCGTTACCATGGTCGCCACCGTAGCCAGGAATAGCGGGGCCGCCGGGGACTGGGGGCCGTTTTTTTGCGTCGTTAATCATGGGGGGATATTTGCCATAGTTGCCACGCTTGGCGAGCGGGTTGGCAACCGCAGTGTTTTATTATCTCACAGTTGTTATCAGGAAGATGCTCCTGCCCATCTCCTGCCTGTCTCCCTCTGTCGCCTCTTACGACACCCACGGGAAGATATGGGGTAGTGGATATTCTGAACCGCCACTACACGGCCAGAAATAAAATAGTAACAAATAATATAATAAAAACAATCACCTCTTCGCTGATGGAGTGTCCATTTTCTTCTTGTATTTTAACATATTTCGTCAACACCTCGTTCAGGCCGGGCGACATGTGACGGAAATATCTGGAAAAAACCAGGTGGTTACCCCAGCTAATGTACAAAGAATGTTACGTAACGTACGCGTTATTTTTTATAGAATAAGAGCAACATACAGCACACAGTCCACCTCATGGTAAGTGGATGTTGTGGCCCATAGACATCTATATTTATTCCTAGATTAAGAATCAAAACGCAGATGAGTTGTCACCCCTATGGAACAAAATTGAATCATTTCCACTAAAAGGTGGTCTCCGGTTCTCTACACTCACCATACAAAACACAGCAGTATTAAGTTGCTATTTTACGCTGGTAGTCTGTGAGAGCTTGGTCCTTCCCCGGTCGAGCCGAACCACTCGTGCTACAACCATAATATAACTGCAGCGTGGCTCTACCACGTATATGTATATTTCTCTCTGTCACATCCGGGGACAAAGATTTAGTGTCTTACAACCAAAGACTTTTATGTAAACTATCAAAGTTTAAAGACCTTACAGTTGTGATACGCCTTTGATGTCAGGCAATGCAGCCGGTCGCGTAGATATTTACGCGGCCAGCGTGTATACTAGGGATTGTCACGAAAATGAAAATAAAATAATTGTGGATACTCGTATTATACTATCCTAACATTATGTACATACTTATAAGTTAAAAACATTTATTGAACAAGATCATTTTTATTACTACAAGAAAAAATACATTTACAAGTGTTGCACTGCCCAATATTTTCGTGGCACTTTATTTTTATAGACGTTTTCAGTTTTCTAATGTTAAAGTTAATTATGTAGTGTATTCACATTCGGATAAAAAAAATTTTCAAAAAATAATGAGGAGAACATAAGCATGACCGTCATTTGAATTCAACTTTACTAAATAACTCATATAACAATAATTCACCGTTATAGAGATTATCACGCTCCCACAGAATACCAGCGTAAAATAGCAGCTTAACGCTACTGTGTTTCGTATGGTGAGTGTAGAGAACCGGAGACCATTTTTACTGGAAACGAGGCATTCCATCTTAGTCCTCACGGGTGACAACGCATCTGCATTTTGATTCGTAATCGAGGATAGATGTCTATGGGCCACAGCAACCACTTACCATCAGGTGGACTGTGTGCTCGTTTGTCACCTTTATCCTATAAAAAGAATATTTTCTGAAAAGGGCACTTAATATTGGTTAAATAAGTACTATAAAACACACTCGCGCCAACCGCATGTATTGTCTATCAGACTCAGTGGAGTGCGCTGGGACAAGGTCGGCCCGCCTCCTTCCCCGCAGTACTGTCACCGTTGCTCTGCACAAGTACATTCGTTTCACAACTGTATGGTCTTTAAACCGTGTCACAGCTGAGATAACGCGTGCGTGGGCGGGTAGCTCGCACGATAAATTTTAAAATAACTCCTTATCCGAAAACATTACGAAAGCACCAAACAAGATAGCTCTCAAAAGATTGGTTCGGGAACATCTTTCAAACACAACGTCGTCTTTATAACGTTAATTAATACTGCAATCTTTATGCAGATATATTATGTATGTACATACAGGGTTATTTTTCAAAGAGTAGCCAAATTTTATACTTAATGTTCAAATATATAAATAATGATATATAGTTATTGCTGTTTTTGAAATACGAGTAAATAAGGCTTCTACTTTTATTTGAAATTGTCCCAAGTTGAAAGCAACAACGTTATGCGCAGCAAAATCAGTTGGAATAATAATGCATTACCGTACATTTTGAATTTAAAAGATAAAAAGGACAGAATGTTCGATATATTTTTCATTAATTTTTCTGCACCATTTGCCTATATTACTTATTCTGGTTTCTATTCGGTCATAACAAAATAACCCTGTAGGCATTTATGTACAATGTAAATACATATTATGTCAAAAAAAAGTTACAGCCTATATACGAGTACGTCCCACTGCTGGCCACAGGCCTCCCCTCATTTCTGAGAGGGTTTTAGGGAAGGAAGTGTCCGCCGCGCTGCCCCAATGCGTGTTGGCGAACTTCACATGTCTTCGAAATATTTTTTCTTATTCCTCAGACATGCAGGTTTCCTCAAGATGTTTTCCTTCACCGCCGAGCACGTGGTAAAATCAGCACTTAAAATTGCAATACACAATTTCATTGGCCGTGGTAGCTCAGCTGGTTAACGCTAGCTGTAAATGTAATAGAACGCGAGTAACCCGGTTTCGATCCCCGCCGGCAGCAATGAAATTGTTAATTGCAATTTTATGTGCAGATTTTAAATATAAATTTAATAAAATTTAATATTTAATAAAATTGTTATATATGGATTTTTATGTATTTGTTTGTATTCATGTGGTTTTTTTTGTGTAATTTGTAAGCCTTACTTCAATATGCGCCTTATCTTTTTATATTTATTACATTTAGTTATTTAAGTCACCTCGTTCACTATTTATTCACCATGCCATGGGTTGACTAGCAAATAATGCTAACTAGCATTAAGTACGCCCTTTGTAACGTTTACGGTTAGCACAAAGCTTTTAAATAATAAATAAATAAATATTTCATGCAGTTGTTTCCATTTATGAAATATGATAACTGTTTTAGACAAATACGAAATAAAGTTATATACTTAAAAACGAACTAACAATGCACTTGATAGTAAGTGAACACTACAGTACATAGACAGTTGCAACCAACTTCAAACAAAGAAGGATTAAGTTGTTTTTGGTTGGAAGGTGACTTGATCGAGACTGTTCTTAGATATGATTAAAAAAATTGTTCAGTTTGAAGATCATCGGCTCTTTTTGTTTCCGTTTTTTTTTTAAATATTTTTTACTTTTTTATAGAATAATACTGGCTCTCTACAAACTTCAGACCGGAACGCAACAGTGCACGCACTGCTGCTTAACCGCCAGAAATATGAATTAGACTGATACCTATCAATACGTGGTAGAGCCACGCTACAGATATATTCTGGTTGTAGCACGAATGGGTCGGCTCGACCGGGGAAGGACCACGCTCTCACAGAATACCCGCATAAAATAGCAGCTTAATACTGCTGTGTTTCTTATGGTGAATGTAGAGATCCGAAGACTCTTTTTTACTGGAAACGATGCATTCCATCTTAGTTCTCACGCACAGATTACCCCCTAATAGATACCGCATCATGGAATATTTGTTCTGTTTCGATTACCGAATTCCGCGGTGAGTTGCGGGGGACGTGTCAAATGCGCTGTGATTGGATAATTCAAGGTTGAATTTAGAATGCTCCGAACCATAGTGATGATACAGGGTTGGGACGTTGATTGATAAATTTGGGATCATTATTGATAAATAATTAAATTGATCAATTTTTATTTGAAATTAATTAAAAATAAAACAATGTATACAAATAAAACAATATATATATATATATATATATATATATATATATATATATATATATATATATATATTTTGTGCATGTAATCTAATGATTTCTTAAATTTACGCGAACACTACACATTGAATAAATCTATATATACGGATTTTATCGCGTTTAATTAACTTCTGGTCATGAGGGGGGGGGGGACTGAGATGATTGACGTCTCAATGTCGTATTTAGCTTGGCTACCTTCAGTTTTTGAATATTGATTTTCGGATCTACATGGTCGGGATGATCTATATAGAACGAGCTCACAATATCTTGAAGTCTTGTTTTGTGTGAAGCATTGTTTCAGTAATACCGCATATTCTTCAGGCATGTTGTTATCTTCTAGTTTCCTAGTTACAATTGCAGATGCAGTCTTCAATAGGTAGGCATGTAAATAGTGACTGAACACCAAAACTGACCATAGTTTCATTGTCAGCGAGTTGTGGGTCTTTTATCTCACTAACAAAATGGTGTGAATCCTTTGTGTGTGGTCTGGTATGTCCTCTCGGTGGTGACAGTATTTTTGCAAAGCGCTGTACCCAAAAGTAGCATTATTAATTAATAAACCATACGTTACGTGTTTCAAATTTAGATGTACTTAACCCATATGTGCTCACCGCCCCATTTTTAAAACGGCACGTTATTTATTATCTGTGGCAACCTAAAACTGTGGTTTGATTTTTGAATGGTACTGTTCGCTTTGTTTACACTTTACCATCATAAAAGTGACGTTTTTCAAAGTGTTGGCGCCATTTTTTCTTTAACTTTTGGAAAAATAAAAAGTGCAAGTGTGGTGTTTACGATGGCGAGAAGTAAAAAGTAAGTTTATTATAATTTTTTCATAAGTAAAACTGTGTAAAGCAGTTTGTTATATGTATTAGTTTACACTTGGTTAGTTTTGTGATAAAAATCGATTCTTTCTGTTGAGATTTAGTTTTTTAGAGGCATTATTTATAGCGCCCCATTATTGGGGCGCTGGTCGCGTACTTGCATGTTGATTTCAAATTTCATAGTATATGCGTTATATTTTATTTACATTGTTTATAGCTACTGCCAGTTACATTGGTACTTTATATGTTATATTTTTATATTTATTTTGTTGTTTTAGGTTGAGTTTGGCAGAAATTATTGACATATTAGAGACGGAAGATGACATTGTTGAGGGCACTATCTACACATGCCCGCCTAGCAACCACATGTTGAGTGACTGCGATAGTGACGAGGAAGATGCACTTGTAGGTGATATCAATCACCTGACAGGCAACCAACTACGAGCCGAGGCGCAGCTTGAATGTGTGCGCAAATCGGGTCCACTATTACAAACAGAATTTATAGGATTGGAGTCGAGTGATGACGACAACGTATCCCTACCGGAGATCGCATCCACTTCTGCGCCAAAAAGAAAAAAGAAGATCATAGAAAAAAGAAAGTGGAAAAAATCAGATTTACCTGAATATCAAAGAAGGGAATGCCATCGTCCCGAGTTTGTAGACACTAATAGGTCGCCTACTGAATTTTTTGAATTATTTTACGTTGACGACGTTGTGAATTTGTTTGTAGAAAATTCAAGAAGGTATGCGGTTTTCGAAGGTAAACATTTTGATGTTACCAAAGAAGAAATTCGCCTCGTCTTAGCAATACTTTTGCTAAGTGGATATAACGTTCAAGCAAGGAACCGCATGTACTGGGATACTAGAATCGATACCTATCACCCTGGCGGAGCTAATGCAAAATCTCGATCTCGATTTGAACAAATACTTCGATTTATGCACGTTTCCGATAACGCAGCTTTAGATGTCCAGGACAAGTTCACAAAAGTGCGACCTTTTTGGGAGAAACTAAACGAAAAATGGATGAAGTATTGGCCTCAGTATAACGAAGTTAGCATCGACGAATCAATGATTCCGTACTATGGCCATCATAGTACAAAACAGCACATTCATGGAAAACCCATTCCTTGCGGATTCAAGTGCTGGTGCATGGCTACGCGGCTGGGATATCTTATACAAGCCATACCTTATCAAGGGGCTAGCACAGGCAACACTAATCATGATTTAGGTGTTGGAGGATCTGTCGTTATGAATTTGGTGGCCAAATTGCGTACAGATTTCCCAGTTCATGTTTACATAGACAATTATTTTACATCGTTTTGATTGCTCATCGCTTTGAAAGATATTGGTCACCAGGGGACAGGAACAATACGGGCCAATAGGGTCGAAAATGCGCCTCTGGAATCAATCGCTGACATAAAGAAAAAACAGCGTGGGAGCTATGATCAAATCATCGATGAAACATCAGGCGTGCTCTAGTGCGATACAACGGCAATAACGTTGTTACCGTAGCTTCTACCTGTGAAGGTGTTTCTCCAGTTGGATCCGCACAGCGATGGTCAAGTGCTGAAAGAAAAAAAATCTCGATTCAACAGCCCTTTTGTGTTCAAATGTATAATCAATATATGGGCGGAGTAGATCGTCTACATCAAAACATAGGCTGCTACCGCATTAGCATAAATAAAAAAAATGGTATTGGCAACTTCTGATGTGGCCCTTGAACGCTTCAATGAATAACGCTTTTCAGTTGTACAGGCTCTCACCAGCTGGGCAAGAGAAAGGGCATCTTGATTTCCTAGCCTTTATCAGGTCTGTGGTTACAACTTATCTACGAAGATATGCGTCGGCTCGCTCTTTAGGCCGTCCTATGAAGCCGTCTAGGAAAAGGAGGGTGCCAGATGATGTACGTCTAGATGGGGCTGACCATTTAATTATTTCTAGTGCAACTCAGATACGTTGTGCCGAATGCCATAAAAATACTACGAAAATATACCGAAAATGTGATGTCGGCTGCCATACTAATTGTTTTGAAATTTTCCATTCCTAAATATATGATAAATACCGATAGAATAAGCACTATTATATAACAAATATTCTTTAAATATTATAAAAATTTCTTTACAACCTCTATAATAGTAATTATATTAATATTACTCTTTAAATTAATTAAAATTGAAAAATTTGAGGAGTTGTTCACGTGGTCTACCGTGCTCAGCGCCCCAAAATTGGGGCGGTGAAAATGTCCAAAACGGTTTATTTTTTTATTATTTAATTTTTTAGAAAACCTTATTTTTACGCTAATTGGACTTAGAATAAAACAAAAAAAATACCAGCTTTTACGAGAAAAGTTGAACACATACGGGTTAATAATAATAAGATATTACTGAAGTTTATGTAATAACATTATAACTTTCACTTGTTTTATGATTTATAAATCCGTTAAAAATAGTTTAATTTCAACTTGTAACATTCGCCTAAATATTAGAATATCACGTTTCAATCAACCACTTAATGCTATCACTTATTGTGTAATTTACATTGGTACTATACTTTAAAAAATGTAAAAGTCCATACTAAAACTGACAAGTATAGAGATGGTATAGCGGAATCCAACTGCCTTCTACAGTTTTTATATATGAAGATTGTCTTCTGTGTAGTGTCTTGAGCATAGCACACTATTTTTGGTGGGAAACCTTGGTCCTTTCGACAAGTAGCGTAGATCCACATCTTTTTCCTTTCGGGGCATTTAGGAAACCTATAACATATAGGTATTACAATGATACACCACAATGTTTATAAAATAATCACTTTAAAAATGTAAATGATGACCAAACTAATATCTACTTATAAATCACAACACTATCGATACACGTGCTGTTGTTAGACAAAGACAACTACTGTAATTTACGTAATGAGTGAAAGGGACATTTTAAAAAGACATCAACGGGTGCTTAATTGTTATCACTTTGCACCATTACATTACCAGTATAAGTTGAACTCCAGTGCATTTGAAATAGGTTAAAGTGATAAGAATAGAATTTACTTACCGATGAAATGTTATGCCATCTTTTGATAACTGAATGTCTAAGCTGACTTGCAACACTATTTTACTGCACAGGAAGCTATTTGTAATGTATTTTGGATACAGGACTATTTTAAATTGTCAAGAACTCGGACGTGCCTACGGGTCACAACATTGGTCGACACTGATATCGTGATTCTTAGCGTTACTTCGTATGCTAGCTACAGCAAGCATGTGTTGCGCGCGTTTGTGGCCCTGTATGCGGAATCTATTAGGAGGTTATCTGTGTTCTCACCAGTGACAACGCATCTGCATTTTGATACTTTCGAGGTTAAATGTGGATGTCTATGGGCCACTGGATCTACATACCACCAGGTGCACTGTGTGCTCGTTTGTCACCCTAATTCTATAAAAAAAAGACGGACCCCTAGGCACAAAAGCAATCATACCACTCAACAAGTGTAAATCTTCAAATACCATCACTTAGATATTTGATCTATTCATAATCCCGTAAGAATATATACTACTCCATATCATCCCGTGGATCTCGTAAAAGACGATAGAGGTAAACAAATCATGATATGAGCAGCAGCGTCTTCGTGTTAACGACTCAAATTTATAAAAGAGCTGCATTTGCCAGCTCCCGCTCGCCAAACATGGTAAATATGGCAAAATTCCACGGAAATCTTTGAAGAAAACAAAAACAATTTTTTTTTTTTAATTTTTTTACCTATGTCCCACTTTTCGTTTTGTTCAACCAAACACCGTTGTTTTTTTTTTTTTTTTTTTTTTTTTTCTTAATACCTTTTAATAAAAATTTATAATTTTTTTTAGCAATGGACTTTTATAGGCTGTAATGGATACTCATAATCCTACCATGTTAAACCAACCAATTTTTTCTCCAGACTAATTGGAGACACGACGGCTCCGTAGCGCAGTGGCTTAGCAATGAGCGGCTGCGCTGGGAGCCGCGGGTTCGAACCCTGCACGGAGCAAGTATTTGTATGGTCTACAAATAATTGTTCCAAGTCTGGATGTTTGATGAGGAAATCCTAGTGTGGGGGTAACGTTTTTAAAAAAAAAAGACAGTTTTCAGAGTTCCCGTCCTCCCCTCAGACCTTTAAGGACGGGGTTACGTGCCATTTCTTCACTTACTTACGACTATGACGATGGGGGATATAAATGGAATTCAAGATTTAAAAAATAAACCTTAGTGCAGTTCAGATGCGGCAGAAGTGAATTCTTCAAAAACTAAACTTCAAGGGAAAGAGACGATTGCAGAACATCAGGAGAAGAATAATTATAGAGTTTATGTAATTAAAGTATAAATAAGTATATAACAAACACTGTATACTGTATTCTATCTCATTCCCCCGCAGGCTAAAACCTAGAGATGTACGAGGGGAGGTCAAAAAGTTCGCGGAATGTCGGGGTTGGCAAGGGTGATTTTACTCATCGAAGTAAGCACTAGTTGAGTGACTCATTGTAGTATATATACCAAGTTCCAGCCTAATCGGGTCATCAGCATTTGAGTTATCAACGAGTAAACAAGTCAATCGAGAAGAAACTAGCCACTATGGAGAAAATTGAATATCGCGCCGTCATTAAGTTTCTCACCAAACAAGGAAAGACACCTCAAATCATTTGTCGAAAGATGTCAGCTTTTTATGGAGACTCCGCTCCTGGGAAAACCATGATTTATAAATAACACGCGCTTTCTTCATTCGTATGTATGCTTGTTAATGAATACATAAATGAAATTAACCCCTGGGAATTTAATTTAAAAATTGTACAAAATTATTGTAAAGTGAAAAAAAACCCCGCTGGGTTTTTTGCTGGTTCTTCCCAGGACAGAGGTACTTGCTGAACCGGTATTAAATAAGAAAATGACTTTCAAAAAGTATTATATAATGACCTATATTGAATAAAAATCATTTATTCTATTATTTCAGTGTCACTTTTTTGTTTCATCGAATATCAAAAACACAATTGTAAATGAAGTTTTCACTTCCAAAATATATGAAAAATATAATACGGGTAAATTTTTACGTGGTAGAGCCATGCTGCAGTTATATTAGTAGTATAGTTGTAGCACGAATGGGTCGGCTCGACCGGGGAAGGACCACGCTCTCACAGAATACAAACATAAAATAGCAGCTTAACGCTGCTGTGTTTCGTATGGTGAGTGTAGAGATCCGGAGACCCACTTCACTGGAATGGGGGTATTCCATTATAGTCCTCAAGGGTGACAAAGCATCCACTAACCATCAGGTGGACTGTGTGCTCGTTTGTCATCTAATGCTATAAAAACATATGAAAGCCGTGCCGGGTTGCGAGGGTAGCATGAAAAATATACATACTTATGGAAGCCGTGCCGGGCGGCGAGGGTAGCGAATATTGTGTTGTTGACGAGAGCAGAACGCAAGTCCGTTAGGGCTCCGGGCGAATGTCTCCGGGCGTCCTCGTACAGGTGACGGGTGATCAGGTAATCTGAAACAAGAAGATCCAAAGAATGAAATGAAGCGACAGTAGAACTCAAAAGGTTGCGGATTCGAATCCGCCATTCGACTAGTGTCGTGAACAACTCCTAACATAAGCATTTAAAGCTCATCGGGAGTGTTTAAAGGGAAAATTAGCAATGTATTAGTGTTTACGTGGTAGAACCATGTAGGCTCGACGGGGATAGGGCCACACACAGAATACACAGAATACCTTAATATATTTTACTGGAGACTAGGCATTCCATCCTAGTCCTCAGAGGTGATAACGTATCTGCGTTTTGATTCTTAATCGAGGATAAATGTAGATGTCTTTGGGCCACAGCATCCACTTACCATCAGGTGGCCTGTGTGCTCATTTGTCACCGTTATTCTATAAAATAAAAATATGTCTATAGCATTACTACTACTACTAAAAATATCTAGGTGGCTACTTTTATGCCTAGGATTCCGTCTAGATTGGTACTGATCTCATACTCATTTCTGTGGCGAAGCTGCTGTGCTTATACTGCTTGTTGTATACCAGTTTGAAGGGTATGAAGAGCCAGTATAACGCGGGCTTATAATTTCATCCAGATCCAGTTGGGACAAAGCTGAAGTTAAGGCAAAGTTTGTACCAAAAGGGGTTTATTTAATAGCATAGGAACAGGTGCTGCTCGTAGCCTGACCAACAGAACGTATACAGGTGCAACATTACCCAGTATGGCGTCCCCGAGGAACTCGAGGCGCTGGTAGCAGTCGGTGAGGCGGTTGCGCTGGTGCGAGGCGTGCGTGAGCGCCTGCAGCAGCGGCGCCCGGTCCCATGACCGGTACTACTCGTAGCCCGACCAACGGAACGTATACAGGTGCAACATTACCCAGTATGGCGTCCCCGAGGAACTCGAGGCGCTGGTAGCAGTCGGTGAGGCGGTTGCGCTGGTGCGAGGCGTGCGTGAGCGCCTGCAGCAGCGGCGCCCGGTCCCATGACCGGTACTGCTCGTAGCCCGACCAACAGAATGTATACAGGTGCAACATTACCCAGTATGGCGTCCCCGAGGAACTCGAGGCGCTGGTAGCAGTCAGTGAGGCGGTTGCGCTGGTGCGAAGCGTGCGTGAGCGCCTGCAGTAGCAGCGCCCGGTCCCGGAACCGGTACTGCAGCGTGCGCTCTAGCGCCTCGTAACCTGCGTTTACAAACACTTCGGTTTATAATAACGTCCTCCTAACTTCTAATTTAAATAGTAATAGCTGTCTCAAAACGACACTTATTAGAGACTATATTTATTTTAGTGGAACAGTGAAAGGAGGGAGAAAAGAGCGAGACAGACTGAAACAGGAAAGATGAAGAAACAGAAAGAGACAGATAATATTAGTCTTAATAAAACTTAAAAACACGCATTAATCATGAGTTGCGCTGATTCTAAAGAGATTACTAAGTCACATACGTAAAATAATTGTACTGTTATCGGTTCTTAATACATCTGCGAAATTGCAGACTGATTCATATGAAAGTTCGCAGACGTCCGGAAGTGTTAAAAACTAAATTAAAAACTTCTATTCGTTGATTTATATACATATTACACTAGATCAGTAATAACCGCGCCAAAGCGTTGCCACTGCACATATGGCCACGGCCATATGCCTGGCTGACGTCAGTTCAGTGTTCAATGTGACGCCGACAGAGTTGAGCCGCAATAAAAAATGAGTAAATGCGTAGTGAAAGAATGCTATTCAAGGTCACAAAAACGTAATAAATCAAGCGGAATCACTTTCAACACATAATTTTTAGTTCTTGTTTTCATATAAACGTAAAAAACCTCAAATAATTAAATAAAATTATCGAATATTGCCATTTAGGTTCAATGTTGCCACTTTTCCGCATTTTTGATTATCCTACATTAATGGGAGACTATATATAATTAATAGTTGGAGTAAGTTAATTTGTTTCCTCTAATTTTAAATATTTTGGAAATTATAATAAAAACTACGTTTTAACTTTCAGACAAAATAATAAATTATCCTTATTTTAGTTTATTCATGAATTATCTATTAAATATATTTTATTACCTATATTATATTAATAATTTTATATTAATTGTAGTTTCATATAAATTTTATATTATTATATTTTATTACCTATTTTATATTATTTGATTTATTAGTACAATAAAAATTCTTATAAAAATATGTTTTATTTCGTCATTATGTTTACTTCTATTCATCTGATAAGCTTTATATCCTTTTTTTTCTAAGGGGACCCAATAAACATTTTTAAAATAAACTATACTTTTTAATATAAAAACTATTAACTGCAGTTTTAAAAAACTCATTTTTATTGCGTATTTTAGGTAAAATTTCATATAGTAAGCCACACCAACCCGCCATTGCATGTTTGTGTGTCTATCTTTATCTAATCTCGCGAACGAAAATGGTGACGATATTGTTTTCGCAACTTGTGTAAGTGAGATAGATATATGTTTATTTAAAATTGTTTATTTAAATTAGTTTCAAAGCTACGTCGTCGCGTTTGGATAGTGGTTACTCTTTTTTCGACGCGCGGTAATGTGGTTTGCTCCTATAGTGTTGTATAACTCAATGCTTCTATTACTTTTAATTAAATTTCTATAAAGTTCAAGCAAGAAACAGCGAGAGAAAGAGAGGTAGGGAAAGAGGCAAAGAGATGATGACTGATATTAGTATAGATTTTAGTGCCACAAGGACTTGTTTTAAACGAATATGTCCAATTCGTTCAACTTATAAAAAATAGAAATTTATGGAAAAAATCTCCAATTTCAATTATATTTTTCTTCATAACATATATCTTGAATATAAGTCTAGTCAAAGTAATAGTTTCCGCAAAGCAATTTCATTATCTCAAAACAAATTAAACCCAACTTTTTTATATGGACTTACATTACCGACATATGATAACAAAATAAAGACTATGCAGATAAGATTCTTAAAGATATTAGTTGATCCTAAAACGAAAAATGCTCTAGATAAAAATTATGAAATGTTATTTAAAACTAGCAAAATTATTCCCATAGACATGAAAGTAAAATTCATCATCATATTAGAACAGCATGGTATGGTAACATTTAAGAAACCCAGGACATATATAATGCCGAAGTGCCAAATTACTCAAAGGAGGAAATATCTCATACCTAGGGCTGAAAATTACTTTGGACGGCGTACAAGGCAATGGATAACTCCAACTTTGTGTAATGAGACATGACGAAAGCGTAACTAAGTCGTAGCTCAAATCAATCTTGAGGCAACATTATCTGTCGTTGTGTGCATAGTGGTGAATGTTTTTTTAATTATTTTTGTGTTGATTTAAGTATTTATAAGTACCAGATATTGTTATTAAGGATAGTGAAACGATAATCTGTTGCGTTGCCGACAAACTGGCTTACAGTTTGGCAAAATTTTAAATGTGAATAATGTACACTCTTTGTAAGAATAAATTAAAAAAAACTAATTTGAAAAAAAAATCCTAATAAGACTCACCTGACAGCATTTGCTCCAACTCTCCTTCAGGATCCTCTATGTACCTTAAAAGCGGCGATGGCGGCGCCTTCAGTGCACCAAAAATTGGCTGAAAGAGAAGAAATTGTTATCTGTTAAACAGTCTTTAAATTCATACTACACCTTGAAGAATATTGAAGAAAAGAGCGTACTCTTTTTCAGCGAGTGTCACAGTCATAAAGCAGCAGTTGGCTGAAATAGGGATCTAATTTGACTTCACACAAATTCTATATTTTAGAGCTATCTTTCTTCCTCCCTCTGAAGTCTGTTACATATTAGGACAGACATACAAAAATTACAAAGGTTGCGTATATTATAGCGGGACCCTAAAAATGTAGTTTTGTTTCACAATCACATTTTAACTATCGCTCCACCGTTACATAGTAGTTGTTGGCGAGATAAATATCTCGGTAAATCATTAATTGTTCCTTAAAATAAATGTCAAATTTATGTTATTTTTATAAGATGTTAATTTCTGAGAAAAATAAAGATTTGTATTAACTTAGAGTCATGCATTAAAGAATAAAAATGAGCTTCAAACGAAATTGTTATTCGTTTTATGCTCATTTTTATTAAAGTTTACATAATGTATTAATCACTAATAAGATGTATCAATAATAGATTAGGGGTATGTTCCGAAACGTTTCCAGTATACTGCCGAATACAAATGACGTCATCAATTGAAACTATATTGTACTGGCGTGCCGCCGCCCTATTGCGTCGGATATCCGGCCATAATAAAACAACTTTTAATTGTGTGTTCGCTGAATGAAGCATGCCAGAATTTGTTTCTATTTATTAAAATACAAAAAATTATAGAATAATTGCTGGTACGTCCATTAGGAGGATATAATGATTTTTGGAGCACAAAATGACAAAATAATCGCCAACTCTTTTCTAATATGGCGCTAATGTGTGACGTCATATACTGTCCTATGTTTTGGAACGCATCACCAGTATAGCGTCGATTCATAAAGTCATTTGCATTGGACAGTACACTGGGTTCTATTTTGGAACATACCCTAGATGAGGAATGTTTAATGCTAGAGTGAAATGATGTATATGTCTGACAAGGATAAGTACAAATATTAGAAAAGGATAGAAAGCCTCCTATAGGATTTCGAAATCGTGCAATCGAATCGAAAAGCACTCAATCTCTCTCCGCAATCGGTAAGCCGAGAGTTGTTGAAAAGCTGTGCTCATTTAGCACCCATAAAGGACGAGTTGTTTTATAAAAGGTCCAGACCTACCATTTTAATAGGTCAGGATAACAGGCATCTTATAGTTACTCGTGAAATAATTTCACCTCTAACGACACTCACGGGATGATATGGGGTAGTGGATATTCTAACACCGCTACTACACGGTATTTTAATTACTAACAAACAAGTAAATTTTAATTGATAGAATCAGGCGTTACTTTGCAGAAATCCATTATAATAAAGATATTAATAGTTACTTTGCAACCATCCGCTAAATTAAATACAATGATGTGTCTTACCTAGTTTGAAGAGCACCTCCCGCCCTCCCTCAACTGTGTGCACTAATCCCATCACCACTATTCCAGAAGAGACACCCCATCGACAATAATACGACACGTGTTTCGCCTCTACACGAGGCATCTTCAGGTGATATTGACTCTACGGCGGCTGACCGCTAACTTCTTAGCGATTGGTGGGAGAGGGATTAGTTCACGCAATTGAGGGAGGGCGGGAGGTGCTCTTCAAACTTTTTAAGTGAATTTTATTTTCGTCTGCATATAGATATGTATAGACAGTTGAAAACATCCGTTGTACTTACCTGGTACCAGGTCCCAGCTCGCAGGTACGGTTTGAGGGAGCCCACGGGCCTGCCGGGCCAGCCCCACTCCTCTTCGGGTCCCAACTCCTGCGGCACGCACTGCTCCTCTACGTCCTCTTCTTCATCTTCCTCCTCTTCGTCGCTCCAATCCGAGTCAGAGTCACGGGGCTCCCGTTTCGGAAGCCGGGGGGATGGGGACTTCTGGATTAGTCAAACATACTGACTTTTTTAGGAATACCACTAAACTCCACACTTACTACCCACAGCAGTACTCTAGTAATCTAGGAAAGACATAGCAGCATTAGGGTATGTTCCGAAACGTTTCCAGTATACTGCCGAATACAAATGACGTCATCAATTGACACCATATTGTACTGGCGTGCCGCCGCCATATTGTGTCGAATATCCGGCCATAATAAAACAATTTTTTATTGTGTGTGCTCTAAATGAAGCATGGCAAAATTTGTTTTTTTATTTAAATACAAAAAATTATAGAATAATTGCTGGTATCTCCATTAGAAGGATATAATGCTTTTTAGAGCACAAAATGACAAAATAATCGCCAACACTTTTCCAATATGGCGCAAATGTATGACGACATATACTGGCCTATGTTTTGGAACGAAACACCAGTATAGCGTCTATTCATGACATCATTTGCATTGAACAGTACACTGGGTTCTATTTTGGAACATACCCTTTAAAATGCAACACATGTGTTAACGCCGTTTTGCACATATATAAATATTGAATGAATACAGTAATCACATCAGAGTATCATCATGTAATTATGTTCATTATTTATTATCTCTTTCCCACTCCTTTTCGTAAAGACTTGGTGAAAAGAGATAGCTAGCGCTGCAACCAGAAGATTAGATGTAAAAGACAACGACGGTTTTGTCAATTAGTTTTCGGATCGCTTACGAGTAACATCGGACACCGCATGTCATTAACTCGCTGTGAAATTTAGCCAGCCACGCGTTAATGTGAAGTGTTCGTATAAATTGTATTTAGAAAACTATTGTCGAGTGAGCGGTTTAAATAAAAGAAAAGACCAGCAGCCGCACGGAAGAGAGCTGAGATATCGGGTATGTCACCGACTATTCCCTCCTGTAATTACCATAACAGCACCTTTTTTTTCACTTGTTTCACCTCTAGACCACGTATCACCAGGAGAAACACTCTGCGATATTAATTACCATTATCCATATAAGCATATAAAAGTACAGCAGAATATAGGGCCCCTATAGACCGCCTCATGGGTGGGATTTTCGGCATATTTTTACTACATTGAGCGGTTATCAAGAAGATGCCGCTTTCCATCTCCTAGTTGAGATTCCCTTTGCCGCTTCTTACGACACGTGGATATGGGGTAATTGTTATTCTAACACCGCCACTACACTGTAATATACTCTGCGATAGGTAACCGCTCATTTTGTCGGCTTTTTAGCTAATTTAACACTGAGTGATTTATTACGTGGTAGAACTTATTTTCTACTGAGGAGTCCATCTGGTTAAGTTTTTTTATAGCATTAAGTGACAAACGAGCACACAGCCCACCTGATGGTAAGTGGATGCTGTGGCCCATAGACATCTACATTTATCCTCAATTAAGAGGGCCCTTCCCGGCCCGTCTATTGTCAACGCGAGCATGGTTGATAACATTGTTGTTTCATCCAGCGCAATGTTAGAAAAAAAAGCAAAACGAAAAGAGAGAGAGATAGCGCTTGAGCGCTCGTTTGGCATTCAGTAACTTTCACCGCTCACTCGCGGGTGGTCGATCGCTAGTGTGAGCCATTCATGACAATAATATTGGAACAAATTCTATACATACCTATAATTATAATAAGGTATAATACGTTTATACTTGTCGCGCGGGGAACCACCCTGAAATAATTACTTTGCTTAACTTTGATTTCGTGAAAGGTATTGGATTCAGACGACTTATGCAATTTATAATGCCAAATTATCAGTTAATTCAAGGACTGTTCTTTAACGAATATATTTATGATGAATAATGTGTGTAATTTTATTTTATTAGACGTACCCGTAACACGTATCTGTCTCTTCTGCCTTCACCTCCGATTCCGGTTCCGGTTCCGACAAACTAAATTTAAAAAATCCGCTTCCGAATGCGGTTCCGATATAACCACTTCCGTAACATCCCTAATACCTAGTCAGGTAGGCTCCTAGGCAAAGACCAATCGAGACATTATTTTTCCAAAGTAGCATTACACAGTAAAAAAAAAATAATTTGTACAATTTCAGTGACGCAATAATTAGGTTTATAAAACTGTTCATATTCCTACTAGGTTACATACCTCTATAACTGGAGTTGGCGCATCTTCGCGATCGTCCTTATGCGCAACGACATAAGGATGATTTTCCGGCAACGGGAGATCGTGACGAGGCAACACCCTTATTCCCAGCCAGGACATGAACAGCAACGCCCCACGGGGTCCGCATTCGAGGAGGTAAGCCCCGATCAATGCCTCCACGCAATCAGCTATCGATTTGTCTGAAAAGAAAATTATTCATTTTTTTTTTTCATTTAGTACAGTCTATATTTATATTTTTGGTAGAGCCACGCTGCAGCTATATTATGATTGTAGCACGAATGGGTCGGCTCGATCGGAGTAGGACCACGATATCATAGAATACTAACGTACAATAGCTCAATGCTGCTGCGTTTCGTATGGTGAGTGTAAAGAACCTGAGACCCTTTTCACTGAGAATGAGGCATTTCATGTTAGTAATCAGGGGTGACAACACATTCTGCATTTTGATTCTCATTCGAGAATAGATGTAGATTTTTACGAGCCACAGCATTCACTTAACCTCTCAAACCCCAAGCGGTCGCATGCGCCCACAGCACTTTAACCCATAAAAACTTATATTTAGAGACTACTTGTCTATGAAGAAGTGTGGCATTATATGCTCAATGTGAAATTTCCTATCCTCTAATGCAATAAAAAGTAGTTGGTTTATGGTTTTTATTTATAATCTACGTTCATTTTGTACGCCTATTTCGTGTGGCATGTTATTGTGTTGATTTTTTGATTTTTCTAATGTTTTATTAGTGTTTAATTATAAAATTGTTATAAAAGTTTTTGCGTGGATATAATTTGTCTTTTTACGTACATAATTTCAAGTAATATATAGAAATAATTGTGATATTCAAGCTGCCGTTCTATGTTCGGTACGTACATTTTTAACTATGAAAATACAATTAAAATCTATTTGTAATGAAGTAAAAGCACTAAAACAAGTAATATAACATAATAAATAAACAGAAACAAGTATTATATTGAAATGTATAATGAATATAATTAAAAATAAATGTATGACAATTTCAAGGTTAGGTTATTTTTAGTAACGCGTGACGCGGCGTTAGCGAGCGAGCGATGTTAATCATTCTAGCTGGCGGCTCAGGGGTTAACATCAGATGGACGGTGTACTCGTATGTCACCCTTATCTTATTAAAAAAAGTCTCAGTTCATTGCAAATGCGGCCTAAGGAATCCTAGAGGAATATTCGGCATAATACCATGATTAGCAGAGTTTGCCAGTTTCAGTTTTGCTCAGTCGTCCTTATGACACTCACGAGATGATCTTTTTACGTCTGGTTCGGAAAATACTTATTTTTTATTTTTAGACAAAATGTTACAATTATTCTGTACAGTTCATATGAATTTATAATAGAACCAACGTAGTGGCGATCACCTCATTCCCAGGTTTTATTTTTATTAATGTATTTCTTAATAATATAATAACATTCTTATACAGATTTTGTTTAACTTTTTTTTGATCGACATACATTGAATATTTAATGGAATTTCGTTGTAAAAGTGTATTGGTACAGTTGCCCCAGTTGATTTTTTCATTTGTATTTTTTAATTTCTTTTAATTCATTTGTATAATTATGTGGAGTTTTCTTTATAATAATAATAATGTCCTCCGGAACGAATTTTGGTCAAGCCAGCCAGTCTCTATATAAACGAACCATCTAGCAGGACAGGATTATAGCGCCCAAGTGTATACGCAAGCACAAGTGCACTCTCTATTCCCTCACTCTCATTATCCGATGGGACGGTAAACCGACACGTCCGGAGAGAGATCAGGCGCAGGACCAACGGCTTTACGTGCTTTCGACTCTGAACAACTAAACTCCGAAAAACTCAATAACTGATTTTTTGATCCGACTACTGACTACCGCTGATTGCATTTAAACCACTGGATCAACGAGGCAGTCCCTAATATTTAAAGTATGAAAGTCTTTCTACATACATAACATTTTCTTAACATTATTGCGATGCTAAAGTTACTATATTGTTGCGCGTTGATGGCAATAGCGCCATCTGGTATCAAGTATCAGGGATGGGAGTGTCAAGATTTTTCTAGAACTCTCCCAACAGCGCCATCTAGTGTCGAATAGGAGAAATAAGCTTTCTAGAAAAAACCACACTCGAACTTTCTGCATCTGGTCGGTCGGGGCCGGTATTTGCTGGAATATTATGGATGTTTCGATGGAAAAGGCCTATTTAAAGCCGTTGAGCGCCGCGACCGAGTAGCAGTATTGAATTGGCGATACGAGCGAAGCTTTCGGAGTGAAATAAAGTGAACTGAAGTGTTAAGTGTGATTAATTATTAGTGTGATTTAAGTTTTAATTGGTGTTCAGTAATTAAAGTTTCAATTTTGGTATTTCAATCGGCAGTTTTTATTGTCACCAACTCTAAGCTCGTAACAATATTTCTTAGAAATTCTGATTCTTCTTCTCTTCTTTGAGGGACTCTATAATTCAAGTTATATATTTCCCGTAAGGCCCCCGTTCGCACTTTTCATCACGTTTACTTCACGACAAAAGTCCAAGGCGAGGATATCGGCACTGTTTTAACCAGTCAAACATGGAGGTTAGAGAGAAGGAGAATGATCGCTGTAGAAAATAGAGTCCCAGAAATATGGACAAAATAAGTGTGGCGCTGCGATCGCTAAGTTGTCTCAATAAATGTAATTTTCAGTCTGTTTTTCCGATCAGATGCTAAACCACTTGCACATCTACGCACAATACAATATTTCACCATTTTTTAATGTTTATTTTTGTCAAAAATTATAATATTAAAAAATCTATATACATATCTATATATAAATATAAATTAAAAATTAATAATAAAAAATCACGGAGCACGATTATTTTCTCACCAATGCCGCGAAGAAAATTTGTACATTATTCAACTAACTTCACTTCATCTACTTGTACTCATAAACAGCTAACTTCGCGGTCACTACTCACCGACAAATTTTCAGGGACAGGCGGGCTACGCTTTAGTACGTAGCGATCGTTCTCCTTCTCTCTAACTTCCATGCAGTCAAGCGACACATCCAGCTTCCTTAAAAAATAACATACCCGGTATACTGTGCTGCGTGATCAAGTTGTACGGGATAAAACATCCCGCGCTATCAACGGGACCATCTCCAACTGGCTGCTCTTGAGTGTCGCTCTGAAAATAATGGATCCCTTGTAAAATTCCAGTTCTCCCGATTCTCGTTTGGGACAAGTACATAGTTAAGTGGCTTACAACATTTTAGTGGCGGTATAAGAATATTCACTACCCCATATCGTCCCGTAGGTGTCCCAAAGGGAAACTAAATAGATAACTGTATGGTATAAAACTAAATAGATAAGTACGGAAAAATTCTTAAAGTCCACATGATTTATCATGTGATTTCAAATACGTACTTCTGTACGTGGTAAAGCCACGTTTGTTCCTCTCTATACTCTCTATTGTAATTTGTCCATCTGAATAGCTCAATTCCTCAGAACCGTAAGAAAATATTTCCTCAACTTCTTTCAAATTCACCACTGGTTTCGCAGTAGATCGGTTATCGGTTTATTCTTGTCTAATATATTATGGTTGTAGCACGGATGAGTCCGCTCGACAGGGGAAGGACCACGTTCTCACAGGATACCAACGTAAAATAGCAGCTTAATGCTGCTGTGTTTCGTATGAGTGTAGAGAACCGGAGACCCTTTTTATATGGAAACGAGGCATTACATCTTAGTCCTTATCGGGGGGTCTGTGTGCTAATTTGTCATCCTTATTCTATAAAAGGAAATAGCATACAAATTTCCTGATATTACTTACACTGGGGCTATATGGATCTGTGGTAGCTCAGGTGGTTAACGCTCGCTGCAAATTTCACAGAACGCGAGCAACCCGAGTTCGATCCCCGCCGGCACCAATCAATTTTAAGTGTTGATTTATCACGTGCTCGATGGTGAAGGAAAATATAATAAGAAAACCTGCATGTCTTAGACATAAGAAAAATATTTCGAAGGCAAGCTAAGTTCACCAAAACGCATTGGGCCAGCGCGACGGACACTTCCTTGCCCTAAAACCCTTTTAGAATTGGTAGGAGGCCTGCGTCCAATAGTGGGACGTATATAGGCTGTAACTTACACGCATACAAGTCAAATTTATAATCTAACCTAATACAACACAATCAAAACTAAGAACACAAATAAAATCATAAATAAAATATAGATGATTAACTAAATGAACTCGTATTGTATAGTAGTGGTGAGTGTGGCAGTGGCGTATGCACGGGCTTGCGGTGCAGCGTGTGCGGCGCGCGGTGTCAGGGCGGCAGCCAGTTGTCGTGCGTCTCGAACTTGTATTGTATAGTATTGGTGACTGTGGCAGGTGTGTGTGGCAGTGGCGTACGCACGGGCTTGCGGTGCAGCGTGTGCGGCGCGCGGTGGCAGGGCGGCAGCCAGTTGTCGTGCGGCTCGAACTTGTATTGTATAGTATTGGTGACTGTGGCAGGTGTGTGTGGCAGTGGCGTACGCACGGGCTTGCGGTGCGGAGCGTGTGCGGCGCGCGGTGGCAGGGCGGCAGCCAGTTGCCGTGCGGCTCGAACTTGTATTGTATAGTAGTGGTGAGTGTGGCAGTGGCGTATGCACGGGCTTGCGGTGCAGCGTGTGCGGCGCGCGGTGTCAGGGCGGCAGCCAGTTGTCGTGCGGCTCGCACTTGTATTGTATAGTAGTGGTGGTGTGGCAGGTGTGTGTGGCAGTCGCGTACGTACGGGCTTGCGGTGCAGGGTATGCGGCGCGCGACGGCAGGGCGGCAGCCAGTTGTCGTGCGGCTCGAATTTGTATTGTATAGTAGTGGTGAGTGTGGCAGTGGCGTACGCACGGGCTTGCGGTGCAACGTATGCGGCGCGAGGTGGCAGGGCAGCAGCCAGTTGTCGTGCGGCTCGAACTTGTATTTTATAGTAGTGGTGAGTGTGGCAGGTGTGTGTGGCAGGGTGGCGTACGCACGGGCTTGCGGTGCAGCGTGTGCGGCGCGCGGTGGCAGGCGCGCAGCCAGTTGTCGTGCGGCTCGTACTTGTATTGTATAGTAGTGGTGACTGTGGCAGGTGTGTGTGGCAGTGGCGTACGCACGGGCTCGGGGTGCATGGTGTGCGGCGCGCGGTGTCAGGGCGACAGCCAGTTGTCGTGTGGCTCGTACTTGTATTGTATAGTAGTGGTGAGTGTGGCAGGTGTGTGTGGCAGTGGCGTACTAACGGGCTTGCGGTGCAGCGTGTGCGGCGCGCGGTGGCAGGGCGGCAGCCAGTTGTCGTGCGGCTCGAACTTGTATTGTATAGTATTGGTGACTGTGGCAGGTGTGTGTGGCAGTGGCGTACGCACGGGCTTGCGGTGCAGCGTGTGCGGCGCGCGGTGGCAGGGCGGCAGCCAGTTGTCGTGCGGCTCGAACTTGTTTTGTATAGTAGTGGTGAGTGTGGCAGGTGTGTGTGGCAGTGGCGTACGCACGGGCTTGCGGTGCAGCGTTTGCGGCGCGCGGTGGCAGGGCGGCAGCCAGTTGTCGTGCGGCTCGAACTTGGACGCCGTCATGCGCGCGCCCAGCCGCTTGCTGCGCCCCAGCCGGTACAGGTTCAGGTTCGACACCTGCAACGAGTTATGTTAAATAGGTACAACAAATGTACTAACTCTCCGATCCCCGGCACACGCTTTTATACTTGATAATAATAATCAATATAGAACTTTCTACACCAATCCAGATCGTTCCACTCTTACAACCGGATAGTACTAGAACACCCGCGATAGCATAACGATAACAATATCCAAAGGAGAAAAGTCTTTATGTACGTAGACCATAACGTTGCTTCTTGATTACATTAATAACACTGGTCAAAATCAAAATAAGAGCAAAAAAATGTATATATGGAAGTTATTACGTTAGTTACGTTAAATCCAAATATGTAGTTAGAATTCACCTAGCACGTCTAGTTTCGACACTACAATTGTTTGCTTATAGTTGCAGGCAGCGGTATTTGTGAACGTTGGTATGTACATGTATTTAGTTGTGTACTGAGTCTGTCTCTATGTTAGAAAGAAACAACAAGTTATTGTTTACTGCTCTAACTAACTAACATGCGCGAAGCGCGAACGCAGTGATTGTTTTGAACAAGTGAGCGACGTACGTGAGCTGATAGAAGAACTGCTTTCGTGGTATCATCAACTTGGATGCAATATGTCTTTAAAAATTCACTTCTTGCATTTGCATTTAGATTTTTTTCCAGAAAATCTTGGTGCCGTGTCTGATGAGCATGGTGAAAGATTCCACCAAGACATTGCACATATGGAAAAAAGATACAGCGGCAAGTGGACCCCAGCAATGCTAGCTGATTTTTGCTGGGAAATAAACCGAGAAACAGCAGTTAAAATGTATAAAAGAAAGCGATCTACCAAATAGTTATAATTTTTATGTTTTTTTAATTTTTTTTATATATACATATTTAATATATATATATATATATATATATATATATATATATATATATATATATATATATATATATATATATATATATATATATATAACGATATTTTATTTAAATGTAAATATCTGAAAAGCTAGAGGTGATAGTTGAAATCTTTAAACAGATTTGGACTCAACAAATCAAAGCCAATAGAAATCACATAGTAAACTTTTTGCTCCCGGATTTTTTTTTTTTTTTTTTGCCGGCCAGTGTAATCGGAGCGTTATCTATTTTTATGCCTACACATTTTATTACTTATCATCGGGAACATTATCGCGCAATGTGACGTCATAATCAACTGCTTGTCGTAGCAATAAGTTGATCTTTTTTTATGGATAAGAGTAATAACTTAGCATCAGTCCACCTGATGGTAAGTGAATGCCCATAGATATCTAAATCTATCCTCGATTATCAAATTCAAATGCGTTGTTACCCCTGAGGACAAAGAGGGCATACCTCTTTACTTTACTTTCAAAAAGTGCTCCGAAAATAATATAAACCTCAAATTATTTTGTCCTTAGACGCCTTGAGATAACGCTTGCAAAATATTATGTAATGCATTGCAATATGACGCCTTAACATACTGTGAAAAAATATGTCATATATGTATACATTTTACAACGTTTATTATTTTTGGCTACAAGTAAAACGCACCAAAGCCTAAATCGCGCTATGAAAGTTCCCAAGCTTCGCTATATATATAGACCAGCTCCGAATTAATACACGGAATGTTGGCCGCTCCACGGGCTGAACTCTTTGTTCGGTGGGAGATCTACCCTTTTTATTCCACAGCAACAGCCGTACAGCTACTGCAAGACGAACAATAAATGAAAAAAAAAATGCTAATATCAATCTTTACTGTCACTTCACCTGCTTACTCCGCATATGGCTGAGCTTTCCTTCATGGACGGTGGGATGCGCACAGTAGAGGTACGCCGTTATGGCGAACTTCAGGAAGCTATCGCCTATGGTCTCCAGCCGCTCCAGATTGATGCCGTCGTTCGCGTTTGACATAGTTAGAGCCTGGAAAGGCGACCATATCTTATTAATTTCCATAGAAACTGTACGAAAATAAAGCGCAAAGACGTCATAATTTTTGTAGTCAAATAATCACCTTCTTAATGTATTATGTTTTAATAAAAGTAAAGTAAAGTAAAGTATAGCCTATATACGTCCCACTGCTGGGCACAGGCCTTCTCTCATTTCTGAGAGGGTTTTAGGGCAAGGAAGTGTCCGCCGCGCTGCCCCAATGCGTGTTGGCGAACTTCACGTCTTCGAAATATTATTTTTTTCTTATTCCTCAGACATGCAGGTTTCCTCACGAGGTTTTCCTTCACCGCCGACCACGTGGTAAATCATCACTTTTCGATTTGCAATTAACAGTTTCATTGGTGCCAGCGGGGATCGAACCCGGGTTACTCGCGTTCTGTTATATTTACAACGAGCGTTAACTATGTGAGCTACCACGGCTTCTAAGTTTTAATAAATCTAAATATATTTGAAATGAAAAAACGACGTATATAGTTTTAAGACTTTTTTATATTCAATACAGACAAAACATAATTTGTAAACAGAATGTGCCAACTGTGTTACCATGTAAACGGGTTTTCAACAAGAACTTTGTTTTTCAATTGGGGCAACACCAACAACATGACAGTTTTGACATTTAGTTTTTTGACCTATTCGTAGTAGATGCTTTGGAAATTGCTACAATGAATTCAATTTCGCTCGAAAATCGCATTAAAATAATTAAAATCGTCTTATGAAAATGGTGGTTCTGTTAAAGTTACGTTTCGTAAAATTCGTGATATTTTCGGACAACATAATCGTCCTTCTGAGACCGCTATTAAGAATTTGGTCGCTAAATTTGAATCGACAGGCTCGGTACAAAATGTGCCAACACCAACGCGTGTTCGACCGGGTCGTTCAACCGAAAACATCGCAGCCGTGAGCCATAGTGTTGAAGAAGATCCAAATTTGTCAATTCCTCGACGTTCTCAACAATTGGGGTTATCCAAAACCACCACATGGCGAATTTTGCGTAAGGATTTGGCTTTGAAGCCTTACAAGGTTCAACTGGTGCAAGAATTGAAGCTGACCGACCATTCACATCGCCGTAGATTCGCCCGCTGGTTTTTCTGAAAAAATCATTTTTTCAGACGAAGTCCATTTTCACTTATCAGGGTAAGTTAACAAACAAAATTGCCGCATTTGGGCTTCTGAAAATCCTAAAGCGATTATTGAGAAGCCTTTGCATGCTCAACTTGTCACTGTATGGTGCGCTATGTGGTCTGGAGGCGTGATTGGGCCATTTTTTTTTGGAAGATGAGGCTGGAAATGCGGTAACGGTCAATGGATCACGCTATCGCGAGATGTTAACATCTCAATTTTGGCCTATTATTGATGACATCGATATCACAAACATGTGGTTTCAACAGGACGGTGCCACATGTCACACAGCCAACGAAACTATCAATTTATTGCAAACCAAATTTCCCGATCGCATAATTTCACGAAATTCAGCTGTTAAATGGCCAGCCAGATCGGGTGAGTTAACGCCAGTGGATTATTTTTTGTGGGGCTATGTTAAGGACAGAGTCTATAATACGGAGCCAATCGAATCGACCGCGGCCTTAAAACTCAAAATCCGTGACGTGATTAACGAAATATACCCGCCATTTTGCCAAAAAGTTATTAAAAACTTTGATGAAAGAATCGACATCTGTCAGCGTGGTCGTGGTGGACATTTGTCAGATATCATTCTTCATTCATAATTGCCAAGCTTTTCTCTTCCTAATACAATAAAAATTTGAATCATCTTCATCTAAACTCTTTGTTTTATTTTGTTTTATAAAACAAAGTTCTTGTTGAAAAACCCAGTAGTTGTAGTTAAAGAATACCCACTACTCCATATCATTCAAAACCATCAAGAGATGATCAAGATGAGCAAAGAAACAAATGTCTACCCATCCATCCATTACAGTCTATAACATTCGAATGCCATACTCAGCCTCTCCCATAGACTGCCTCAATGGAGGATTTTATAACATAATAATAATAATAATTTTTATCGCAGATATTCAAATAATAGATATAATATGTTAATAATATGAAACTTATAATTTTTGTTAGTAACTAAATCTAATTCTTAAATACAAGTGCCTTATCAACTAAACAGAGGCGATAATATTGCTTAAAAATAAACGAGTCATATCTATCAGCAATTACTTTCATGACAAAGTTGAAGCTAGCTCATACCCTATCGAGCAACGAGGCTATTTTATTTCTTATAATGGCGTAGTAGTGCGTAGTAGTCATCCGTATGCGCCTTTACAAACATGCCTGATGCATTGCACAATCGGGGTAGCCCCAACAAGACCCTGAAGCCGATATTGTACTGGACGCGTAAGGCGTCGACAGCCCGCTGTGAATAATTCGACCACACAGACTGCACGTGTAGAAAATTTGACAGTAGGCTTTAAATAAAGTTATCTTTACTTGTTCACTACACCGAGCAAACCTACGTACCAACATACTACATCGGACTACCAGCGCCCTACGTTCCCTTTCAATGTCCACATTGTAGTTTAGGTCATCGGTAACAATTTTGCCACAGTTGCCACTCTTAACAGGCGTGTTGGCAACCGCAGCTTTTTATTATTTTGAGTTTTTATCAGGAACATGTTCCTGCCCATCTCCTTTTTTTACAGGAGAAGGGTCAAACAAGCATTCGGCTCACCTGATGGTAAGTGACTGCCGCCGCCCATGAGCAACTGCGACACCATGGGAATTGCAATTGCGTTGCCGGCCTTTCAAAAAGGAGTAGGCTCTTTTCTGAAGGTCCCAAAGTCGTATCGATCCGGAAAAATCTCTGGTGGTAGTCGATTCCACAAAGAAGTTAAGCGATGCAGAAAACTTCTTGTGGTGGACCGCTAGTCATTCAGATGGTATGGATGGTATTGCGAGTTTTGTCGCGATATGCGATGGTGAAATTGTGTGGCTGGGATTCCGGACAATTAATTCCTCAGAGCACTCCAAGTGGTAGATGCGATATCTCCTGTTTCAGATTCCCTCTATCGTCTTTTATAACACCCACAGGACGATATGGGGTAGTGGATATTCGTACACCGGTATACTATACGCTTAAATAATAATTACTAACCTGCAAAATAACACTAGGACTCGGTCCCGGGTGCCCTTCCAAATCTGGCTGATAATCGAAGTCGAACTCTTTGCCATTTTGCACCCTCCCCTCCTGGTAATAAGGTTTGAATTCTTTTTCGTTGTGCCACTGTTCTATCTTCTCTTTATAACTATCTTTAGTGTCGAAGCCTACGTTCACAACTTTTTCGTTTACGTAATTCGGGGAGTCAATATCGACGTCTTTCATAGAGAAGCAGTTCAATCTCTTGATATCGTCTTCAGGTAGAGACTCCTTTAATTTGGATAGAAGAAGGCGTTTGTTCCTTTCTATACTCTCTATTGTAATTTGTCCATCTGAATAGCTCAATTCCTCAGAACCGTAAGGAAATATTTCCTCAACTTCTTTCAAATTTACCACTGGCTTCGCTTGGGGGATGAGCTTCTCGATACTGTCTCTTGATGCTTCCGGTAGTAGATCGGTTATCGGTTTGTCCTTATCTAATAAGAATCCCCTATCTACTATCTCCTTCTCGTGGTTTGTTACGGATTCGCGGAACTGCTCGATGTACTGCAAAAAACAATATTAAAAATAACTTATATAGTATCAAGTAGAGTATTTTAACAATGACTAAGGTCTACAGTGGGCAAGCCTCCGCTCATTTCTGAGAGGGTTTTAGTGCAAGGAAGTGTCCGCCGCGCTGCCCCAATGCGTGTTGGCGAACTTCACATGTCCTCGAAACATTTTTTTTTATTTCTCAGAGATGCAGGTTTCCTCGAGGTGTTTTCCTTCACCACCGAGCACGTGGTAAATCATCACTTAAAATTGCAATTAACTATCTTATTGGTCCGGCGGGTGTGCACCTGTACTTGCGCATACACTTGTGCACTATAATCCTGTCCTGCGCCGATGGCTAGCCTCCGTTGAGGCAGGCCGCCGTGGCCGATATTCGGCCTGGAGGACATTATGATTATTATTACGCATACCAAGTACACTGATTCATTCACTGCAAATATAACTTTGTAATCATATATATTTATATGGGATTACAAAGTTATTTATGTAGTTGGTGTATCTAGAAAACTGGACTAAAATTGCAAAATATCTTAGTTTTTCCTTGATTTGTACACTAAACACTAATTGAATTCTAAATTTGAAGTATCTATGTCTGCTAGAAGTGCCTGAGAGTTTTGATGATCGGTCAGTAAGTGAGTGACAAAATTAAGAAATTTTGACTAGTTATAATTCTTAAACTACTGGTTCAAATTGAATGAAATTTGAAATATACCGTGTTAATACAATGCCTGCTTAGTTACTGAAAATACAGGTTTGTAATTTTATCAACAATGAAGTTATAGGGGGGTGAAAATGGCCTGAACTGCTTGGAGAAAAGTATGGTACGGCCGTGCCGCTTTTGAGCTCGACTTGGCGGGGGCACTGCCGTGCCCCCAGATGTGGTTCATAGACACCTATATCTATCTTCGATTTAGAATCAAAATGCTTATTCGTTGTCATCTCTGAGCACTAAGATGAAATGTCTTTTTACTAAAATAAAGATACACCCGTCACATATATAATGTGGTATAGAGTTGTTCTATAGTAGCTGAGTAAACTAAGAGTCGTATCACCACGATGCCACTGGAAACGTGGTCTTGGTTTCCCCCGGCAAGTGAAGATAATCTTTAAAAAAAAACACAATACATATTAAAATATATTATACAAAATTTCACTTTATAAGTGATATTTTGTAAAATGTATTTTAATATGTATTGTGTTATTTTATTTTTGTCTCATAATATTTTATTTACTTATAGATTTTGTATAGAAGTACCCGATTATATATATATATATATATATATATATTATATATTAAGTAAGTATGTTTATTTTACTAACTATATTCTATTCATTTGCATTTTTATTTTGTTTTATATCCTTATTATTTATTTATGAAGTGATTGATTACACCTGCCACAGTTTCTCAAATCATCCAGGGTTGACTGGCAGAGAATGCCATAAGGCATTAAGTCCGCACTTTATATCCCTTAGTTTAAGGTATATAATAAAGATTAAATAAATAAATAAATAATCGTAAAGTAGCTGGCAAAGATTCCAGGAATTTGTTTTAACAGACTATACGAACGTATCTGAGCGTGTCGTTGAGACGTTTGTGTACGTACCTGCGTACGTGTACGCGTGTTTATGCGTATCGGTGTACATTTGTTATATAAGTATCGGAGGGGAAGTATAACACAATTAACATTATGGTGCGGTTGCCCGTAAACAATTACATCATATTCGATTAAAAATTAAATGTAAATAAATGCGTCGTCACCTTAGAGGACCAAACTTTAATATCTCGTTGCCAGTAAAATGTTTTCCGATTTTCTACGGTCACTATTCAAAACATAGCAGCGCTATGCTACATTTTCACGTTGGTATTCTATGAGAGTGTGGATTTTTTCACGGTTGAGCCGATCTTGTTACAACACGTTGTACAATTACTCTACTATAACACCTATAAAGCGGGTTGGTTTTCATATGCGTGCATGTATAGTTGCCGGCACGAGTCGTGAGCACAGATGAACTGTGGTGGGGGTTAAGCCAGCGTAGGTACACTGTCGGCCAAAATTATTTGGTACCTTTATTATTTCAATTCGTAACTGAATATTTTCGCTGACTTTTTTTTCGAAATTCTGAGTCGTTAACTCCTTTTACCGTACAGTAGCTACTGAGACATAAGTTTCCTCAGCAGTCTGTTTATAAACGTCTGTCATGTTTTAGCAATACTTAATTTTTTTTCATATAAAAAAATACTGAATGGAGCATATACATGCATATTTAGACCAAAATCTGAATAATCAAATTATATCAACAAAAAAAGAAAAAACAAATAAAAACAAGAAATACACAAACAACAATTAACAACAAGGTAAAAAAAAAACAATTAACAAAAAAAAATAAATTAAAAAGTTGTCACTAAAACTGCTCTCAAGTGTACGGAAGCCGAATGATACGTGCGAACCCAATAGACGACGAGAATCGGCTGACGAACCAATCACGTTGAGCGTCAGCGTGGTCAACGTCATATCGACCAATAAATAGTGTGTTCACGACTCGTGGCGGCAATTATATGTCTCTGTATCTTATGCGTTGGTGCATCTGTATGTGTTGATCATAAATGTGTTTCAAATTTTTAGTGTGCGACTTGGTGTTTATCGTGTGTGTGCATGGCGTGTGTGTGTGCACAAATGTTGTGGCGGCGTGTAGTAGGTATTGCGCGGTTCGTGGTTTGGTGACGGTGACCGTACGACTCACTGTGAGTGTGCGCGTGTGTGTGCGATGTGTGACGCGGTCACACGTGTCATCCGCACGTTCACTGCATGTGTGTACGTGCCCAAGTGTATGTACATATGTGCGTGTGTACGTACTTGCGGCGGCGGCTGTGCGGCTCGCAGCGCGGCGCGGTGCCGCGCGCGGTCCCGCGCGTCATCCTCCGCGCTGGGTTGCGGCGCGGCGGGCGCGCTCTGCACGCGCTCCAGGTCCACGGCCTCCGCTTCGCGCGCCGTCTTGTACTCGATGCGCACGCCCATCGCCGCTGTACGCAAACATTACTTACATTTACACCTATCTATTTTTAACTAGCGATCCGCCCTGGCTGCGCACGTGTGATTTCTGGATCTCGACAACAGTGCCACCTACCGGCTTCAAATGTGAATCTAAACTATCTAGAGACTCATTCAAACACACAAAAAAAACTTTCATAAATATAGGTCGAGCCGTTTTTGAGGTTTAGCGAAACTAACGCACAACAGTTGATTTCTATATACAGAATGTCCGGTAAGTAATGGATAATCCCGCAGGTACTAATGGTGGGCACCTTCGCCACTCAGAAAAAAATATATATGCAGCAGTCTGCAAAAAAATTATTTATCAACTATTACAAATCTATTAATAATTAACCAATTGATTTTCTCTGGAAATAACCGTGAATGTTTGGCCTTGCCATCGCGCATTACTAAATACGAGGGCGACACTGAAAGTTTTTCGAGCTGGCCACTGGTAAACGAAATAATAAAAAAATAAGTTCAAACTTTAAAAATGGAACTCTTTCCCAATATTATCGTGTATTAATTTTATTATTTTTTGTCATTTGTTCATGATTTGGCGGCAAATTGAAAATTGTCTATGTCACGTCAGCATGAAATTTTCGTACAATGATTTTTTAAGACTTTCGATGTCATTTAAATCAACAAGAAAGTTATAATAGACTTCGATTGGCCTTTCACGATGAAGCCCCATCTCGTGCCTCCGTTTACAACTGGTTTAATGAGTTTAAGCTTAATCGCACTAATCTCACCGATTACCTGCGTGAAGGACGGCCTTCTACGGCGACGACTGAAGATAACATCAGTGTTGTGCGGCGTATGATAGAGGCTGACAAAAAAGTGACTTATTAGGAGATTCGGACAAGCTAAGATATCGTATGAGTCAAGTGCACAAAATCCTCCATGAACATTTAGCGCTCACAAGCTTTGTGCCCGATGGATAGCTCATAATTAGACATAAGTCCAAAAACTCCATCGTGAAATGGTTCAAAGATTTAACGAAGGCGACTCAAATGCTATGTTCGACATACTTACGGGTGACGAAAGCGAGATGTACTGTTATGATCCTGAAACTAAGAGACAGTCTGCTGTCTGGGTGTTTCTTTCCGAGGAGTTGTCAACTAAAGTGAAGAGAGGTCGAAGCGTATAAAAAAAGATGGTGGCCTCGTTCTTCGGAAGGACAGGTCATTACGCAACAATTGTTTTGGAGGATCGAAAACCAGTTGCTGCCGAGTGGTACACTAACAATTATTTGCCACTTGTCTTGGAAAAAGTTCGGGAGAAACAACCTCGCAGTAGGATCTTCCTTCACCACGACAACGTCTCGTCGCACACCGCCAAGCAAACAATCGACTACTTTGCGACGTCAGACATGGAACTAATGGGTCACCCGCCCTATAGCCCCGACGATTGCGATTTTTATTTATTTCCTAAAATAAAACTTCGAGGAAAACGTTTTATGGGTGCCGTCGAAGAGGCCCCTAAGGATGTGTGGGCAAAGTGCTTTTCCTAGTAGTTACTTCGGATGCAGCGATGTATTTATGTAAATGGACACTATTTTGAAAAGATATAATAAAACAAATAACTTGCTAGTTTGTTTAGTTCTCGATTTTCTAAAAACTTTCAGTGTCACCCTCGTATTTCTAGCTGTAACTATGTTTCTTTTTATATAGAATTTTACATTTTGTGACATAAAAAACATAATAGTGACTAATATGGCCAATAATTTAAAAAACATGCCTACTTCATGCAGACTAAAAAGATAACAATCTCTATTTTTTTTTGTTATCAAATTACTCACTTGCAATATACATTCCCGAAGAAGAATTTTCACAAAGTTTAATATGAATTAATTTTTGTTAATTGTGTTCAAATGTTGACGGAAGTTCAAAAAACGACGGGCGGGCCCCTCAAGCTTAGGAAGCAGACCTTGAATAATATATTAACTGGTGCATGAGCATACCATCATAGGGTTTCTTATTGTGAGAAAAATAAACAATAGAGTAAGAAGGTGGTATATGTAAAGAAAGCTTCCTTAAATTTCTTGATTTTTGTCAAATCCGTGTTTCGACACTCTCGATATAAAATGTTGAATTTACACACAAAAACTAAATGATTATAATACGAGTACTTGCGGAAATTGCTTGTGTTTGTTTGAAGGATGGATGGTTTGATTCAAAATTGAACTCGATAGGTGGCGCTGTTGTCAATATTCAGAAATCATTTGTTCGAAGTCGGGGCGCATCGCTGGTAAATAAATAAGAGTTTGTCGAATCACGAAAATCCTCCGTAATCTTCCCGCGAACGAGAACCATGTCCACCAATTTTTTTTATAGGATAGGATGACAAACGAGCACACAGTCCACCCATAGACATCTACATCTATCCTCGATTACGAATCTAAATGCAGATGCGTTATCACCCGTGAGGACTAAGATGGAATGTCTCGTTTTCAGTAAAAAGGGTCTCCGGCTCTCCACACTCACCATACGAAACACAGCAGCATTAAGCTGCTATTTGACGCCGTTATTCTGTGAGAGCGTGGTCCTTCCCCGGTCGAGCCGACCCATTCGTGCTACAACTAAACTACTAATATAACTACAGCATGGCTCTACCACGTAAAGGATTTAAAGGCTTGGTGAAGATGTATGATCCATGTTAGGGAAATAATATTATATTTGTCATATTATACCATTCACTCATTTATTAAGGAACGAATGAAAGACTGTAATGAATTAAAAATTAAAAACTTACCATTGGAGTTCTTACTGCTGCAAAAGCCGCTAGTGTCGGTGTCCTCGTCGCTTCCTTCAGAGTTCAAATCAGAATCGTCCGTGTCGAAGTCACTAAGAAAGAAATCATTTTTGATATAAACTGGTCTGATAAATCAAAACCCTACAAATATTGTTTATCTTAACTTAATATGGCACACAGCGTATTGTTAGTAACTTGGGGTTCGTGACAATAAAAACTGCCGATTGAATTACCATAATTGACGCATTAATTACCGAACACCAATTATAACTTAAAACACACTACTAATAAAATACAACAATTATAATAAAGACATTAATTTGCTACCATCGGCTTAATTAACTACAATGATGTGTCTTACCTGGATTGAAGAGCACCTCCCGCCCTCCCTCAATTGCGTGCACTAATCCCGTTACCACTATTCGCAACACCACTAATTCCGGCATCACTACTCCCAACACCACTATTCCAGGAAAGACACATCATCGACGATAATACGCCACGTGTTTCGCCTCTACACGAGGCATCTTCGGGTGATGTAGACTCTACGGCGGCTGACCGCTAAGATTCTTAGCGGATAGTTGCAAATTAATGTCTTTATTATAATTGTTATGATGGATCTCCGCGAAGTAACGCCTGATTCTATCAATTAATAAAATACAATTCACAGTTATACCGCTTCGAAGTATTCGCTTGTATCGCTAATTCAATACTGACCCGATCGCGGTCCTTATCGACCTCATGTAGGGCCTCTTCTACTGAAGCATCTAGAATGTTCGAATACATACCGGTCCCGACTGATTAGGTGTAGGAAGTTCTAGTATAGAATTCTCTAGAATGATTATTTCTGCTACTTGATACTAGATGGCGCTAGTGTCATATACCAGACATTATATATATTATATATATTATAGCGTACAACAGTATCAAATTCCAGTTGATCATATGCTTCCCCCATAGATTGTTCATATTGCCATAGTTACCATGCTTGTAAGACGAGTTAGCAACCGCAGTATTTTTTTTAGAATAGAATAAATCATTTATTGTGACAGTCGTAGTTTAAGCTGCCATCATGCTGATGCTGCTACCAATATTCTGCTTCAGTTTTTATTTGTCGCCTCTTAGGACAGTAACAGCATGATATTACGGAGGAGTGGGTTCTTTTATGCCGTAACTACACGTATACTTTTAACACATAATTTTTTATATTAAAAATAATTAACTGAGATTCACACACAAAAACTAAACTCAGGCTACGCTCACGAAGTCGCAAGTAAACGGTAGTTAGATAATACTAGGGTCGACGCAGATGCAAAGGTAAAACCTTTTGTTATATAAAAAGATTCAATCAATTGTTGTGATATTGCGCAGATGTAAATTAGCGTATTGATTAGATAGTAAAAGAAAAAAAATACAATTCAGATTTTTATTTTTTACAAACCTTGTCTGCGTTGAGCTACAAATATTGCCGAAAACATTATGCAAACTAACCTACAGGTTACGGAGGAGATAGATTTCAAAGAATCGTTTTCTACGGCCATGGGAGTAATATTTATTTTGTTTAAAAATTCATCTTTTTAATTTTAAGATAAGAACACAAGTGGTAAAATGAAAAATTTTGTACAACTGACTTCAATATAAATAAAATGAGAACATCATCAATGTAGTCGAAGTCAGTTAAATACGCATTATTAAGGATAACTCAAAAACTACCGGTCTGATCTTGTTCAAATTCATATGGGACCACACGAGAAGCACCAGCTTTCAAAAAAAAAATCATCAAAATCAGTTCACAACAAGAAAAAAGTTCTAAGGTAACAAACATAAAAAAAACATCAGTTGAACTGAGTAATTCATTCTTTTTGAAGCCGGTTAAAAATAACCTATTTCGAAATACTTTTTCCAATTAGTAATGGACCGAGTTTTCATTTATTGTATTTAACGTAACGTCACACTGTATAATTTAACCTTTAAGAAACGATTAGCCATCGGCCATCGCAAAGTTTACATCTCCTGATGTAAACTTTGCGATGAATACAATGTATTTCGCTATATATTATGTTGAATACATACACACATATAATATATATTATGTTGATATTTTTTCGAGTTTTTTTGAAATAGATTATAGGTGACAAACGAGCACAGTCCACCTGATGGTAAGTGGATGTTGTGGCCCATAGACATCTACATTTATCCTTGATTATGAATAAAAATTCAGATGCGTTGTGAACCCCGAGTACTAAGAGGAATTGGCTTGTTTCCAATATAAAAAGTCACCGGTTCTGTACACTCACCATACGAAACACAGCAGCATTAAGCTGCTATTTGACGCTGGTATTCTGTGAGAGCGTGGCCCTTCCCCGATCGAGCCGACTAATTCCTGCTACAACTATAACATAGCTGCAGCGTAGCTCGAGCCAAATCCAGTGCTGGGTGTAATCCGGTGTTGGTTATTGTGAAGCTGGTTTTAGTCGGGTCAGCAGTAATACACACTATTACGACACGACAGTAGTCTAATGGCAGGGCGCGGACCGCGAACTCAAAAAGGTCGTGGGTTCGAATCCGCCATTCGACTACCGGCGTGAACCACTCGTAACACAATCAATTTAAGCTTACCACGAGTGGTTAAGTGGAATATTATTAACGTTTATAGCATTTTTAATATTTTTTTTCTAAAAAAAAAAATAAATTGTACGTGGAATGATGGTACCCTTCTCATTAGCCAGTTAATTAAAGTCGGTAAGGATTACTTCGCCCACATCCGCTCAGAGAAATAAAACGATTTGTCTTTCCTAGTTTAAAGAGCACCTCCCGCCCTTCCTCAACTACGTGCACTAATCCCAGCACCACTACTCTCAACACCACTACAGTAGGTAAGACACACCATCGACGATAATACGACACGTGTTTCGGTATTATTTTATTATATTATATTAATAGGTATTCTGCTATACGGCCAGTCACCGTAGAGTCTACATTACTTGAGGATGCCTCGTGTAGAGTAGGGTTAGTGGTGTTGGGATTAGTGGTGACGGGGATGGTGAACAAAATTATAATGACCTCCAGATCAAGTTATGGTTACGGCGGCCTGCCTCAACGGAGACTAGCCATCGGCGTAGGACAGGATTATAGTGTCCAAGTGTATGCGCAAGCACAGGTGCACTCTCTATTGCCTTACTCTCATAATCCGATGGGACGGTACCCACACGACCGGAGAGAGATCAGGCGCTGGACCAACGGCTTTACGTGCTTTACGACACGTAGACACCAACTTCCTGACTCCGGGCAACTACTGAGAATTTCTTGACGGAAAATATCAATAATTAATTTTTTGGCCCGACCCGGGATTCGAACCCAAGACCTCATGATCAGCAGTCGCACTACCGCAACCACTAGACCAACGAGGCAATAAACGAGGCACGCAACCGAGGTAGGCAGGAGATACTCTTCAAACAAGGCAAAACACATTTCATTTTATAGAGCAGATATGGGCGAAGTAATTCTTACAAACCTTAATATAATGGATTTCCGCAAAGTAACGCCCGATTCTATTAATTAGCCAATTTATTGTCACGTCTTTAACAGTGCGAAAATTAATTAAGACCAAAAAATACCTGGACATATATGAGCAGTCGCTGTCGGCCATTGAGAAGGTCCTTGACCCACCAAACTGCATTTTGGGCTTCTCTATAGGGTCGCTCCAGTTACCGCTGCCTGGATAATTGTGGTTTTCAATCAATTGACACAAAATTCCGAATTCTGAGAAGTTCACATTATTGTAAATATATACTTCAACATTTTTAATAATAATTCTAGATTTTTTAATCATAGAACAGCTAAGATAATTCAACTATCAATGGATCTATTTTTAATATAAAATATAGCTATGACTGAATTCTACGTTTAATGATAGAAATATGTTTACTGCAGAAGTTTTTAGCGATTTTCCTCCAAAAAATTTCATTTAGAAATGGTAAAATAATGAAAAATGATGTATAGAAACAATATTTTGTTGTTTGTTTTTGTTTTGTTGTCTGAATGTTCGCGTAAATATAAGAAATCAATATTTTAAAATGTATACAACATGTAACAAAAACCCTGTGGTTCTCGTTAAGTGTGTTATCAGTAGCAGTATCCAAGCTTATAGAAATAATTTTTTTTATTCAAAAACATATCTAAAAAAATTTTTTATGAAAAAATAATAATTTACAAATTGTATGTGGTTTTATTTGCCTCTAACTCACACGAGTATCGGTAATGCGGGGTCTTTGACAATCCTCTTACTCCTCGGTCAATGCAGAGATAATAAAACCACATACAATTTGCAAATTAATTTTTTTTTTTCATTAAAATAAATTTTAATGCGTTTTTTGAAAAAAAAAATATTTCTATACGCTTGGATACTGATTCTGATAACGTACTTAACGGGAACCACAGGGTTTTTGTTACATGTTGTAGAGTGCAAAAATTATATAAAAATTCAGATGTCCCATTTCTAAGGCGCCGAAACATAAAAATATTTATAATGTTATAAAAAATTAATAGTTAGTTTATATTAATTAAAGTTAATTTCGTGACCGCACTACGCGGCAAACGTCCCGATACCATCCACACCATCTGGATGCTTGGCGGTCCACCACTGTACGTTTCAAAAGGAGTTTTCTTCCGCGTACAACCTCTCTGTGGAATAGTTTACCACCAGCGATTTTTCCGGACCGAGACGACCTGGGGACCTTCAAGAAAAGAGCTTACTCCTTTCTAAAGGGCCGGCAACGAGCATGCAATTCTCCTGGTGTTGCGGTTGATCATGGGTGGCGGTAGTCACTTAACATCAGGTGAGCCGCATGCTCGTTTGCCCCCTCTTCTATAAAAAAAAGGGAGGAGATTGAGGCAGGTGGCTTAGGGTCATATTCCTTGGGGAAAGCCTAAGTTCTGCAGTGGGCTTCTTACATAAAGGGCTGTAATGATGGTGATGACAATGATAAAAAATTAAAGCCTTTATAAATAAATCGTCATTTCATAAATAAGTATCCCACGATTGGGCACATGCCTCCTCGCGCTTCTGAGAAAGTTATGGAGCAATTAATACACTGCTGGGTTTCAATGCGTGTTGATGCTAGTACTTGGTAAATCAATACTTAAAATCGGTATTAACAAATTCATTAGTGTCGGCGGAGATCGAACCCGTGTTATTCGCAGACTGAAATTTACAGTGACTTCACACCCCGACAATACATGTTGGCCACGCCTCAGCCAACGCGAGCGTAGGCCAATTGATACAAGGCGAGTACTACAGTCTACATGTAGATCAAGTTCGAAAGAGACCAATATCCAAAGGCCAATGTTCACGGGTATTTGTAGAGCTATCAGTAGCCTAATGGCAGGGCGCGGATCGCGAACTCAAAAGGTCGTGAGTTCGAATCCGCCATTTGACAACTGTCGTGAACCACTCCTCACACAAGCGTTTCAAGCTTACCAGGAGTGAATAAAAGGAACATTAGTACTGTTAATTATTAAGATTACTAATATTTTGAAATACTAGTTTTTACGGATTTTATCGCGTATATTTAAGGTGAAACCTACGGACTGTTCAGAGACATTCTCCCGCAAGATGGCGCTGAAGTCAACATTTTTAGTTTATTTGGATTTTTGTGTAATTGGAAAATTATTAAATCCTAGGAGTAGACTTAGCGGTTATCGGATATTACATTTTATTGGAATGGGTCATGTCATTGCCTCAAAATCCACCCAATTCGACACAAAGTTTGATTATAACATCTGTCATTGAATATAGGGTCGTTTACACACACAGGCGTATCCTCACGTTTACGAAGCTAGAACACTAGATGGCGTGTATGTAAAAAAAACAAGTTTTCAATTTTTGTGTATGTGCATATTGGGTAGGCAGAACTACAAAACGCTATGTACGATTGTTATAAAAATAAAATTTATATTTGTTGGTATACATCTTGCGGGAGAATGTCTCTGAACAGTCCGTAGGTTTCACCTTAAATATACGCGATAAAATCCGTAAAAACTAGTATTATTTCAATGTGTAGTGTTCACGTAAATATAAGAAATCATTACTAATATTTAATTCTATCTAGCAAAAAAAAAACCTAAGACTAAAAACAAAAATAAATTAGTCGTCATTGAGAAGTGGTATAATTTGGACGACGAAAAATTTATTACAGCTTCAGCTATATATTTAATGAGTGCATATAATTATTATGTCAGTGTACTCGGCAATAAAGTTAAAAAAAACTTAAAGATGTCCTCGTTAGTATATAGACATTGTCGAAATTATTTTAAAGTTGCAACTTAATTAAATCAATATCTCACCGGGACGGACTCCAAGCTGTAACTGACATGGGCGAGTAACATGTGGACGTAATTTGCCGAGTGCAGGCGAGCGCTTTTGATTTGTGCAGAAAAATCGACACTGTTCTTAAACCCTCAACCCCCAAACGGTCCGCGGCCATATTCCGTCAAATCCCTAACTGTCTAATAAGGTCGCACCCACCCTCAGCACTTTAACACATAAAAACTTATATATAGAAACTACTTTTTTAGAATATGAAATACTCTATCCTCTAGTGCAATAAAAAAACTGTTATCTTATGAATATTTATTTACTCGTATAATCTACGTTTATTTCCTACGCCATTTTCGCGTGAATGTTATTGTGTTGATTTTTAGATTTTTCTAGTATTTTATTAGTGTTTTAGTACAGTGTTTTATTATAAAATTATAATGAAAGTTTTTGTGTGTATATAATTTATCTATTTACGTAAATAATTTCGAGTAATATATAGAAATAATTTTGATTTTCACGCTGCCGACATTCGCTTGGTATATATATATATTTTTTTTTTTTGGTTATCAAAATACAATAAAATCTTTTGGTAATGAAGTAAAACCTAACTTTTGTTTAGACCACAAAATAGAGAATTCTGTATAGATTTTATAATGCTAAATTTCTTCATAGAAAAGTACTCTCTAAATATAAGTTTTAATGGTTTTAAGTGCTGTGGGTGGTTGCGGTCGCATGCGACCGCTCGGGCTTTGCCGGGCGCATGTGACTGCATGGGATTTTTATGGCGCTTGAAAGGTTAATTAAATCAATAGCTCACCGGGACGGACTCCAAGCTGTAACTGACATGGGCGACTAACATGTGGTCGCAACTTGCCGAGTGCAGGCGGGCGCTTTTGATTTCTGCAGAAATACCGACACTGTTCTAAAGTGGACGAGTCGTAGCGAGCGACCCCGTGTGGCGGCGGCAAGGTACGCCAAGCGAGCCGTATACAACCGTTTTTTACGTGGTAGAGCCATGCTGCAGTTATATTAGTAGTATAGTTGTAGCACGAATGGGTCGGCTCGACCGGAGAAGGACCACGCTCTTACAGAATACCAGCGTAAAATAGCAGCTTAATGCTGCTGTGTTTCGTATGGTGAGTGTAGAGAGCCGGTGACCCTTTTTACTGGAAACGAGACTTTCCATCTTAGTCCTCACGGATGACAACGCATCTGCATTTTGATTCGTAACCGAGGATAGATGTGGATGTCTATGGGCCACAACAACCACTTACCATCAGGTGGACTGTGTGCTCGTTTGTCACCCTATCCTATAAAAAAGTACACGTTGGCGCTCGCCTGCACTCGGCCAACATGTATCGCCGGCTTTAGACTCTAAGCTATCAAGAAGCGAAGTCGATTTCCTTTCAAACTGATGCGTTGTCTCGCTTAAGACCTAATAAAAGTCCTCATATCCTATATGTGGTGGTCAGCGGTAGAAACAGGTAAAAAAGTTGAATCTAACCAGATGGACTAAGACCACTATAAATAGAATTATTTTAGTTCAATATAGATAATAATAATAATAGTTATTGAAAGTCAATCTCATATTTAAATTACCACTGATTCGGAAAATACCTGATATACTTACCTTATTGTAAACTTGATATTTTTCACCTTAAGTATAATAGTTATAAATTTTTTATTGTAAAACTTAATTTATAATTGGTAGCTTCACTATAGGTTGTATGTATTGTTTACTTTTAACTGCCTACTACTTAATGTTTATTTATAAATACCATTTAGTTATTTTTTTTAAATAAAATTTTAGATATCTGTGGAAACTTCATTGGTTTTAGGATTATTTATATATGTTTTTATAATGTATTTTTTTTGTACTGTATGTTTCCCTTAAAAAGCAAATAAATAAATACCTGTGTCCTGGAGTTTTCCCGACAAGAAACCCAGCGAAACATATTTTTTTGAAAATAAGTTCTAAACTTAATGTAGTACATTTCATATCCATGCTCACCGCTTTCAGAAGATCAGGTGTGATAGTACAAATGTCTTACCCGAGGCCGAAGTGCAGAAGGTGAGGTTAGAAGGCAGCGGTTCCAGGTAGTCATCAAACTCAACCGTGTCCGGTATAGAAGAGGCCATGTCGTTACTCCACGTGCCTATTTCGAAGCCCTGTGAAATATTATAAGCTACCGTTATATAATTTATACACAGGTGGTAGAGCCACGCTGCAGCTATATTATAGTTGTAGTACGAATGGGTCGGCTCGAAGGACCACGTTCTTACAGAATACCAGCGTGAAAGAACAATTTAATGTTGCTATTTTTCGTATGGTGAGAATAGAGAACCGGAGATCCTTTTTACTGATACGAAAACATTCCATCTTGGTCCTAAGGGTGATGAAGCATCTGCATTTTGATTCATAATCGAGGATAGATGTAGGTGTCAATGGGCCACAGTGTCTATATATATGAACTGTTTTCTCGTTTGTCACCCTTATTCTATAAAAAATATTTATTTTAATTTCTTGAATAAATTATCATCATCATTATCACCACCATTACTTCACAACCCCACTGTACCAAAGGCCTCCCCCAAGTAATGCCACAGAGCACGGTCCTGAGCCACCTGCATCCACAGACTTACCAGGTCGCCACTCCATCTAGTTTTGAATAAATATTGCTAACAAACGTCACGCGTTGAGTGTTTGCAGCGTGAGGGAATCCACTACCCTATTTCGTACCGGGAGTGTTGTAAGAAGATGCGAATATAGAAATTCCTAAAAAGATGTTACGGTTTCCTATAGATGGCGGTATTAGTCATCACGTTTAAGCCAGACCTAAAAACGTACTAAAGCATAGCCCGCCTGTCCTTGAAAATTCGTAGAATTTATAGCGGCGCTGACGTCGGTGAGTAGTAACTGCGAAGTTAGCTGTTTATGAGTACAAGTAGATGAAGTTAGTTGAACAATGTACAAATTTTCTCCGCGGCATTGGTGAGAAAATTTTCATGCTCCGTATTTTTTTAATTTATGACAAAAATAAACATTAAAAAATAGAGAAATATTTTATAGTGCGTGGATGTGTAAGTGGTTTAGCATCTAATCGGGAAAAATAGACTGAAAATAACTTTTATTGAGACAACTTAGCGATCGCAGCGCCTCACTGATGGTGTCCATATTTCGAGGACACTATTTTCTACGGCGATCGTTCTCCTGTTCTCTAACCTCCATGCCAAAAACGATGTAATACATTTGATTCAAATTAATGTTTACACACATCTCCTCTACAGGATAGGTACATGCCCTTCATACGCTGTAAAAAAATTAATTACGTGAACGGAGTAGAAGCCAATGGCAGTGATATTTTACAAACAATAAAAATAAAAATGTTGAAATAAATAAATAAATAAATAATTAAAATCCATCGAAAGTCAAATCATATCCACCCTACTTTACGAACGGCAATAAAACAATATGTTTAGTAGGCATTTTTGACCTTGTCACTTCGCAGCGTCACAGGCTCAAGAGCAAAGGTAACAGTAATTTTTCGAAAAAAAAAATTTCAAACGTTATTGTTTTTATTTTTTTGTAAAATATAAGTGCCATAGGCTTCTTCTACTCCGTTTACGTTACAAATTATATTTTTATTACCTTTTTTACATTCTGGAATTTTTTCCAGAAGGTAAAAAAGGTCATCCGGTATATGCATAAGGCTAGTAAGGAAATTCAACCCTCGCTTTAAAGAGCCTAAAGGTGCGCTTACACGGGCAACTAAAATTGCTCAATTCCAGTCAATACTCGTCAACTATGACGTCACGACTACTTCAAGCAATTTACGACAACGGCAACAAGCATCAATACTGCGCAATACAATATTGAGCGATATGGCGCAACTTCATCAACTAGGCAATACTGTCCTACACGAGCATTTCAGTATTCGCTCGCTATGGACGACATTGTTCTTGCTGCGCAGGGCTTGTAGCGCTTTTTTATTATTAATCAAAAACAAAAAAGAAAGAAAAGGAATGGACGTATCTGGGTGCGATCGTTTTTGGCAGAGGCCGCAATTTTCATTGTGTAAAGAATTAGATGATATATTATTCAAAAACTTTACTAGAATTTCACGAACAGACCCGACCTCTCGCTCTCCCCGCGGAAGCATGACGGCAAGCCGCAAAACAAACAAGTGCGAATGAGATATATACAAAAATTGCTAGGAATTTCCAAGCCCGTTGGATATTCGTCAATTCGTATCTGCGACACTGAGCAATTAGAAGCAATATCGCCGAAATAATTGCCGCAATTTGCTCCATTGCTTTGAAATTGCTCCATTAATTGCTCCAGATCGGTCCATTCGTGTCGCCGAGCAATTATTGCCCTCATGTAAGCGTACCTTAAGGGGCATTTTAACGTCATTTGCCCATTGGTGGACACTCCAACCCCAAAACAGCGTTACCTTTAAAGGAAACCACCTAAAACCTGTTAAAACTATACTAACAAGGATAATAAAAAACACCATTTTCACAAACTTACATTCGCAGCATCTTCTTTCTCTTGTAGTATATCGTTTATGGTTTTTTCCGTCTCTTTCTTCTTCTGCTCCTCTTCCTCTCTTGCTATCCTCTCATTCTCTTCTTTTTCTCTGCAACGTTAAAGAACTTAATTGATTGTAAGAACTTGATTGAACACTACACGTTGAAATAATACTAGTTTTTACGCAATTTATCGCGAATATTTAACTTTTTAAATACCCGACGTTTCGAGAGCTTTACAGCACCCATGGTCACGGGAAGGACTGAGATGTTCAACGTACAGATGTCATAGTTAACCGCGGTTACCATAGATTAAACTTTTGTTCCGATCTAAACAGTATGACCTATGGTACGAGGGTGGATTGAAAAGTACTCGGCCTAACCAAGAAAATAAACACATACTAAATCAGTTATATTTTTATTTTTCTACATAATCACCATCAAGTTCAATACACTTTTGCCACCTCCCCTTCCAAGCATTTAGACCGTTGAAAAAAAATGATTCTTCCTTAGAGTCAAAATATGCGTCTACAGCTGCTTTGACCTCGTCGTTTATCGAAAATCTTTGACCTCCCAAGTGCTTTTTTAGGTTAGGGAACAGAAAGAAGTCTGATGGTGTCAGATCAGGTGAATACGGCGGATGCGGTAACAGTTCAAAGCCACAGTTGTGAATTTCAGGAATTGACTGTACTGACGTGTGAACACGGGCGTTATCTTGATGAAACAGGACTTTTCTTCTGAGCATTTCTCGACGTTTTTCTTTTATTTCCTCTCGTAAACGACGTAGTAAGGTGCAGTAGTAATCAGAGTTTATAGTCTGACCCCTTTCAAGATAATCAATCATAATCACACCTTTCGAGTCCCAGAATATTGAAGCCATCACCTTATTTGCCGACAAAATCGACTTAGCCTTCTTAGGGTGTGGTGAACCATGTCTTCTCCACTGTTTTGATTGTTGTTTTGTTTCCGGTGTACAGTAATGAACCCATGTTTCGTCCATAGTAACAAAACGATTCAAAAAATCATCTGCATCGGCTTCAAATAACTCCAAACAGTCGCGTGAAATAGTCAATCGCGTCCTTTTTTGTTCAACTGAAAGCAGTCGCGGAACCCACCTCGCAGACACCTTGAGGAAACCCAACTCGTTGACAATGATGTTTTGAGTTCGTTCATAAGAGATGCCTATAATCTCGGCTATCTCTCTAATTTTTAATCTGCGGTCTCCCATTATTAAATCAAGTACTTTTTTTAATATTTTCGTCAGTAGTTGACGTCGAAGGCCTTCCAGAGCGGGACACACTCTCTCTACCAAGCTTAAATTCTGCTATCCATTTTTTGACGGCTGAATATGACAGAGCACAATCGCCTAATGTACTGAAAATGTCATCATGGATGGCTTTTGATGATAGCCCCTTCTTATGGAGGTACTTAATGACGGCACGCTGCTCGATTTGCTCCATTCGCGGAAATTATGTCCGATTACTTTGTTAATAAATTTATAAAATCACAACTAATTAACGCACACGTTTCGAACTTCACACAATGAACTAGTCTGAACTGAACTAAATAATGTGGGTAGATTTGATTTTTAGAATTGAATGGATCTGTGTTAGGCCGAGTACTTTTCAATCCACCCTCGTATCATGAAGTTTGATGAAAGAAATGAATTCTATGATTGTAGATGGGGTAGCATTTAAATGAAGAAATAATTATTTCTATTGTAGTATTACGATATTATTACCTATTTTTTCACTTGAACAGCAAACAATTTTAATAACTTCACTACTGAATTGTAATTTACGTCCAGGTAAAAACTTTGATTTGAATTTTCGTTTTAGTAGCGTCGCATCGCACTATATAAATATCGAAGCCACAATAAAAGACACTAAAGTAAGGTGTACGGATTGCAGTACAGTTCATTTGAACAAAGTGAGTGTTCGGAATGCCAAATCCAGTGCGTAGTACATATACCTAGTCAGGTCATAAGTATTGTCACACAGTAAAAATTTTTCTTTTAGAATGCTGGCCACAAAAAAGTTTATTGAATTCGAATTTCGAATTGTTCATGAAAATAAAACTGTATACTTTTTAGAATTTTACTCATTTTTAAATATGGAGTGGACGCTTAAAGAAGACCGTGTTGCAGTTATTGCGTTGCATCGTTGCGATTACGCGCCAATTCAAATTTTTGACATACTGAAAAATTTGAATATAACCAAGATTCGTTTATCGTACCATCAAACGATACAATGAAGACTAGTGGTCGCCCTTGGTCTGTTAGGACTCCAGCAGTGATAAAAGCTGTGAAGGCGCGAATTCAAAGAAATCCCAAACGTAAGCAGAAACTGTTGGCCCTTCAGATGGGGTTAAGCAGAACCACGGTGAAAAGGGTGTTAAATGAAGACTTAGGGCTTCGGGCATATCGAAGAAAAACAGGACATCGTTTGAATGCTCGTCTAATGGACCTGATACTGAAGAGATGCCGCGCTTTGTTGAAGCGGTACGCGGGAAAAAATATCGGGAAATTCTTTTTTCATTGGATGAAAAAATTTTTACCGTAGAAGAGAGCTACAACAAACCAAATGATAAGTAGTACGCACACAGTAGTGAAGAAGCGAGCAACCGTATTCCGCGTGTCCAACGAGGTCATTTTCCATCCTCGCTCATGGTATGGTTGGGAGTTTCTTATTGGGGCTTAACAGAGGTACATTTTTGTGAGAAAGGTGTAAAAACGAATGCAGTTGTGTATCAAAATACAGTCCTGACGAACCTTGTGGAACCTGTTTCTCATACCATGTTCAATAACAGGCACTGGGTATTCCAACAAGATTCGGCGCCAGCTCATAGAGCGAAGAGCACACAAGACTGGCTAGCGGCGCGTGAAATCGACTTCATCCGGCACGAAGACCGGCCCTCCTCCAGTCCAGATTTGAATCTGTTAGATTACAAGATATGGCAACACTTGGAGGAAAAGTGTTGTATTCAAAATCACAGAGGTCATTTTGAATAAACTTTAGTGTCATAGGAATCTATGTTTTGTTAAGTTCATTTTGGTATATAAATGGTTACATAATGAATAAACTTGTTTCAATTATTTTATATTAAACATGTGACAGAATTTATGACCTGACTAGGTATATCGATGTCAACAATACTTCTACCATACCTCAGCTCCCGTTCTTTCTGCTCTATAATGCTTGGATCTTCTTCGTCCTTCTTTTTCTCGTTCTTCTCCGAGTCAGCGCTCAATACCTGACAATGGAATGAAGACATAGATGTTATAAACTATTATTTCTTTGTTAACAGCATATTGTTATGATAGCCAGTTGCGTGTTGCATCAAGATGCACGAGAATGTTCTCGAAGAATGGTATTCCAATTAATATATACAACGATCTATGTGAAATCAGTCTTTACGTTTAAAGCATAAGGGTCAACGTCCTCTGTGAAATTAATAAAATATGTAAGCATAAGAATAGTAAACGCTTAAACTAATTAATGCAAGCAAGTCACAACCTTATGTCTACCCAAAATAAAGCTTTTTCTTCATTAGGCATAATTGTTAATCTACAGTATTCTAGTATTTTCTCATTGAAAGAGGTGAATATTTGAATTAATAATAATAATTTATTGAGAAATAAAGCCTTAAACATAAGACAATCGTAGATTAATTGTAACAAAAGGCTAGCATAAGGGACTTATAGATAAGTTGATCCTCTGACTTTCATGCTAGGATAACCTGTGTTATGAAAGTCAGTGGTTCGGCTCCTTAAAACGTATTCTATACAGCATAGCGAGTTGATTTAATTGGTGATTACATTATTGCGAGCATTTGAAGAGCAGGCAGTTAAGGAAAAAGAAAATACAAAAAATAAAATAAAAAGTAAAACAGTATAGTGATGATAACGTATGGAATTAACGGTATGCACCTGGAAGCACTGATGCTCTAACATTTCACCAGATTTGATAGATCGGAAATCATCGCAAAACGCCTACCAAGAATGATTCGCGAGGCTAGTGAATTTAAAAAAAACATCCTAATTTCAATAGAGATGGTTGGGTGCTACCATTTGCTTTAGATCCTAAAATTAATACAATTATTTAACATATAAAATACTTCAGGTCCGCATAAAAATACAAAAAAAATGTTTTTGCTTGCTTATATACTCACTACGTCAGCCTAAAAAAATCATATAAATAGATCATGATTTCCGGGAGATACATTCATTTGAATACGAACTGTCAAAGAGATAACATCAACATGGAGAAAAACGAAATTAGAGCTGTCATCAAGTACCTCTGTTTGAAAAAAATGTCTTCAAAAGACATACACAGTGACTTAGTGGAAACATTAGGGGACTCTGCTCCTCCATATTCTACAGTTGGACGCTGGGCCAAAGAGTTTAAACTGGGCAGAACATCCACTGAAGATGAACATCGCGAAGGAGGCCCATCCATGTCCCTCACTGAAGACAACGTGAAAAAAGTCGAAAATGTTGTGTTGGCAGATCGAAGAGTGACCATCAGGCATGTAGCTGAGGTTACAGGGATCTCATATGGCAGCGTTCAAAGAATCCTTGCGAACGAGTTGCATATGAAAAAGGTCTCTGCCGTTGGGTACCCAGAATGTTAACCGACGAGTTGACATTTCGAGGGTCAATCTCGAAAAGTTCCAAGCAGATCAAGAAAATTTTTTGTTCCGTTTTGTGACTATGGACGAGACCTGGATCCACCATTTTGATTTTGAAACGAAACAACAATCGATGACTTGGAAGCGAGCCTCCTCACCGACGCCAAAGAAATCCAAAGTTTCAAGTTCGAAGGAAAGGTTATGGCATCTGTTTTTTGGGACGCCCAAGGCATAATTATGGTGGAATATTTGGAAAAGGGAGCCACTATTACGGGCTCTTACTACGCAGACCCAATAAGAAGATTACGGGAGGCCATTAAGGAAAAAAGACGCGGCAAACTGCGAGCTGGAGTGCTGTTTCACCAAGACAACGCACCGGCTCACAAAGCCGCAGTTGCGATGGCTGCCATTCAAGAAACGGGATTCGAACTGCTCGAACACCCTCCCTATTCGCCACATCTAGCTCCTAGTGACTTCTACCTCTTTCCTCGGCTCAAGGAACGCCTCCGAGGCAAGAAATTCGAAGACGATAGCGAAGTAATGGCCGCTGTTGAAGCGTTTTGGGAGGGTCAAGAGAAAGAATTTTTTTCAAAGGGAATCCTGGGTTTAGAAAAAAGATGGACTAAATGTATTGATTTGTTAGGAGACTATGTAGAAAAATAAATTATTATTTTAACTTTAATTACCGCGTTTTATTTTCATTATCATTACTTTTGGATCACCCCTCGTACTAATAGCCAAATATCACCCCCCTTTTTACCGTCTAGAAAAAAAAGGGTGTAACATGTGAACGGAGTGAAAGCTTATGGCACTGATATTTTACAAAAATTTAAAACATAAATTTTGAATTAAATAAATAATTTAATTAAAACCGATCAAAATTCAAATCATATCCACCCTACTATACGAACGGCAATAACACAATAAATTTAGTAGGCATCTTTGACCTTGTCACTTCGTAGGGTCACAGGCTCAAGGGCAAAGCAAAGGTTCAAAAAAAATTCAAATGTTTAATTCAAAAATTTTGTTTTTATTTTCTTTTTTTAGGCTTCTAATCCGTTCACATGTTACACCATATTTTTTGCAGACGGTAAAAAAAGTCATTCAGTATTAAAACGTGATCAGCTAGTGCACAGTTTAATATGCAAGCGTCTACTGGTACACTATGCTGCGTACATATGCGTTGACCGTCTATGACATATACGACAGAGAGAGCTGATTAAGGTCTCGAACACGGAGGTTAGAGAGAAGGAGAACGATCGCTACGTGCTAAAGCATAGCCCGCCTGTCCCTGAACTGCCGTCGGTAAGTAGTATCTGCGAAGTTAGCTGTTTATGAGTACAAGTAGATGAAGTTAGTTGAATAATGTATTGTCTAAGAATAATGTACAAATTTTCTTCGCGGCATTGGTGAGAAAATAATCGGGCTCCGTAATTTATTAATTTTTGACAAAAAGAAACATTAAAAAATGGTGTAATATTGTATTGTGCGTGGATGACGTGATGAAAATGACTTTTATTGACCGAACTTAGCGATCGCAGCGCCTCACTTATTTTGTCCATATTTCTGGGACACTATTTTCTACAGCGATCGTATCCTTCTCTCTAACCTCCAAGGTCTCAAAAGAGAAGCGTTCCTTTCGTCTGATCCAGGCAAATTTACTCAACCGCGCCAAAATAATTTTCACTTTAAACAATGATTTTTTATATTTACGCGAAAACCACACATTAAATGAAATGAATTTACTGCCGTGACGGTCACCCCAAGCGAATTGTTGTTGTTGATGTTTGAAATTTTAAATTGACAAATGAATTATAATTTGTAAGGTAGACATTATACTAGTATTATATTATGCATTATGACATGACCATGTCAGTATATATATATATATATATATATATATATAAATATATATATATATTATAACTAGCTTGCCAGGCAGACGTTGTTCTGCCCTTTTCGACAACCCTTTGTCATGTTCTATTAAAAATCCTTAAATTCGCAAAAAAAACTTGTGGGTCACTTATGGACAAAAAAAAACTTACATATTTAACTGTTTTATTTAAATTTAATATGAAATGTTATTGTAATTTTCTAATTTTAATTATTCAATAGCATGTCGACGTAATATTTGCATATCGATAAATCGATAAAACATGCATGTTTACACTATGTTACAAGATCTAAATATGTACCATTTTTATGTAAATAAATATTTATTATTATTATTACGGATTTTATAGCGTTTAATTTTAACTTTTTAAATTCCGACGTCTCGATGTCATAGACAGCCCGGCTTATTTCAGTTTTTGAACGGTAGGGAATTAAAAGCATAAAAAACATAAAATTAAGTGCGATAAAATCGGTAACACTACCGGTATTAGTTTAAATTAATACCGCTTTAAATACGTACTTCTGCCAAGCTCCAGCCAAAGTCCAGGGGAGGCCATTGGAAGCCGGGACACGTGCTCTCGTCTATCTTGGGTATACCGAGGCCCACGTCTATCGCCACAGCGCGACGTATCTCGTCCGCTATCAGCAGAGCGTTTATTCTGAAAATCAATTAAAATACTTCATACAAAGGCCACAGGTCTATTCATATATTTCAGCTTTACACATTTCATAATGTAATAACGTCTTCTGATATCGTAATATCGGTCAAGGCGGCCAATCTAAACGGAGACTAATCATCTGCGAAGGGCGGGATTATAGTGCACAAGTGTATGTGCAAGCACAGGTGCACTTTACCTTTTTTTATAGAATTAGTGTGACAAACATGCACACAGTCCACCAGATGGTAAGTGGATGCTGTGGCCCATAGACATCTACATCCATCCTCGATTAAGAATCAAAACGCAGATGCGTTGTCACCCCTGAGGACTATGATGGAATGCCTAGATTCCAGTAAAATGGTTTTACGGTTCTCTACACTCACCATATGAAACACAGCAGCATCAACCTGGTATTTTTTAAGAGCGTGGTCCTTCCCCGATCGAGCCGACCCTTTCGTGCTACAATCATAATATAGCTGCAGCGTGGCTCTACCACGTATATAACTCTCATAGTCTCATAGCCTCATTCTCATAGTCATAGAGATCAGTCAGAGTGTGAGTCCTGTCTTGATGTTAACCTAACACTACCCAAAGAATTCTCAAGAGATCGAAACAGGTAAAAATTTGAGGGTGCAATGCCAGGACTATATGGTGGATGCATTAACACTTCCCAACCATGCTCCCTCAATAATTGCTGAGTGGCCAAATATGTGTGTGGTCTGGCGTTATCATGATGAAAGACTAATCTTTATCTGTTGATCAATTTCGGCCATTTTTTCTAGTTTTCTTGCTTGAATCTCATTAGTTGTTGGCAGTAGAGATCCAAATCGATGGTTTTGCCCGGCGGTCAAAGCTCCTAATAAACGATGCCCTTCCAATCACACCATCACACATCACGTTATTGCGTGTTAATCCGAGTTTCACTACAGTCTGTGGGGCTTGATTACCCTTTGACCATGATTTTTTCGCACATTCTTGTACTCCACTTTCCATTACCAGTGATCAATCTTTTCAAAAATGTTTCGGTTCCATTAAGTTTCATTAAAGAATCGCATTAAAGTTTCAATAAATAATCGATTCATTAGATTTCTTTCAATGAGCTCGTGTGGTACCCAAATATCAACCTTTTTTTGTATAGTCAGACTTTTTCAAATGGGTCAAAATTGTTTTGTGATCAATCCTCAATGCCTTGGTTATGTCGGGACTACTAATATGCCGATCTTGCTCCACTTTTTCAAAAATGGCCTCGACTTTATCCGTATGAGGGCGACCAGAGCGAGCTGCACCTTTGATATCAAAATTCCCGGACTGAAAACGTTTGAACCAAATTTGTGCCACCCTTCCTAATACTGCATTAGGTCCATAAACGTTAAAAAAAATTGCGACTTGAGTCGCACTTTTCCCTTTCTTATAATAAAACTTCAGAATGCATCTGGTCCAGCCGGTCGCGCTTGGCTCCAGTTTCAGCACGTATGTACTGACCTGTACAGGACGCAGGGCAAGGCCACGGTGGCGAACCAGAGCGGCGCGGCGAATGGATGCACGCGGCACAGCTCCGGCAGCAGGATCTGCTTCTGGTCCAGCCGGTCGCGCTTGGCTCGCCGCGTGCGCTCCGAGGAAACCGGCAGCGCCACGCCCTTGCGGTTCACGTACCTGCCCACCCCAACACCCACCAGGAAACATTCATTAATAATAAAAATAATATATGATGCTGACCATGTAGTGGCTGTGTACGAATATCCACTATCCCATATATCGTCCCGTGGATCTCGTAAAAGACGATAGAGGGAAACAAATCATGATATGGGCAGCAGCGTCTTCTTTATGAAGACTAAAAATAAAAAAACTGCGGTTGCCAAGCGTGGCAATTATGTCAAATATCTTCCCTATGAGGCAATCTATGGGGGAGGCCTATGTTCAGATGGATGTATAGAAGATAATCTACCAGGAGCACAAGACGCACTGAGAGGTGAAATTATTAAATCAACAGTAACATTACTACTATGGCAAATATACCTCCTATGAAGCAATCTATGGGGGAGGCCTGTGTTCAGCAGTGGAGTTTAATAGACTCTAATGGATGGATGTATAGAATTGATAATCTACCAGAAGCACATGACCCACTGAGAGGTGAAATTATTAAATCAACAGTAACATTACAACTATGGCAAATATCCCAACTATGAGGCAATCTATGGGGGAGGCATATGTTCAGCAATGGACTTTCATAAGCTCTAATGGATGGATGTATAGAAGATAATCTACCAGGAGCACATGACCCACTGAGAGGTGAAATTATTAAATCAATTGTAACATTACAACTATAGCAAATATCCCTCTTATGAGGCATACTATGGGGGAGGAATATGTTCGGCAGTGGACTTTAATAGGCTATAAAGGATGGATGTATAGAAGGTAATCTACCAGAAGCACATGACCCACTGAGAGGTGAAATTATTAAATCAACAGTAACATTACAACTATGGCAAATATCCACCCTATGAGGCAATCTATGGGGGAGGCCTATGTTCAGCAGTGGACTTTAATAGGCTGTAATGGATGGATGTATAGAAGATAATCTACCAGGAGCACATGACCCACTGAGAGGTGAAATTATTAAATCAACAGTAACATTACAACTATGGCAAATATCCCAACTATGAGGCAATCTATGAGGGAGGCCTATGTTCAGCAGTGAAATAAGCTGTAATGGATAGATATATAGAAGATAATCTACTAGCAGCACATGACCCACTGAGAGGTGAAATTATTAAATCAACAGTAGGCAATCTATGGGGGAGGCCTATGTTCAGCAGTGGACTTTAGACTGTAACGTTAGCAGTTGCAGCGCTGAGGGCCGCGAGTTCGAATGCTGAGGGCCGCGAGTTCGAATCCCGCACGAAACAAGTATTTGTATTGCCTAAAAATAATTGTTCTGGGTCTGGAAGTTTGTTCTTACGAAATTTATGTATGTAAACTGCCCTCGCGATACAGGTGAAAATCCTTGTGGTGGAAACGCTTTGAAAAAAAGTCCTAAACAGAATTTTGGTCACGGCGGCAAATCTAGACTAGCTGTTTGCAAAGTTTGCAAAGAACACGATTATAGTGCACGAGTGGCACGAAAGTCTATCGGTGACATTATTGCGTGTAAGTTGAAATGGCATTGCGCATAATGGCATGCAATATTCTCCTGAGCTCAATAAAGAGCAGTTATTTTTTTTTTGTTGGTCTAGTGGTTAGTGACCCTGACTGCTATGCCGGAGGTCGTGGGTTCGATTTCCACACAGGACAAATGTTTGTGTGATGAGCACGATCATTTGTTCTGTATCTGGATGTAATTTATCTATAATATTTATGTATTTAGAAATATATAAGTATGCTTATCAGTTGTCTAGTACCCATAACACAAGCTCTGCTTAGCTTGGGACTAGATGGCGTCGTGTGATAGTTGTGGAATATTATTATTATTATTTTGATATTACAGACAGATACTACAATTTTATTTATGTATTAGTGTGAGATACCCCTGACTAAATGGAGCGAAAATCTGCGCAAGCTGACTAATGGGAACAGGATGCGTTTAGCCGAAGAACGTGCTAAATAGCACTCTTTGGGAGAGTTCAGAAACGGACTGCTGCAAACTGATATTCAGGAGTTCCATAAAAATAAAAATAAATTGCAGAAAAAATTCCACCCCTGATAACAAAATAGGATATGAAGTTTGTTAATTTTATCTTTTTTTATAGAATAAGGGTGGCTCACAGAGTGCTAAGATGGAATGCCTCATTACCGAGTAAAAAATGGTGTCCGGATCTTTATACCCTCACCATGCGAAACACAGCAGTATTAAGCTACTACTTAACACTGGTATTCTGTGAGAGCGTGGTCCTGCCCCGGTCGAGCCGACCCATTCGTGCTACAGCCATAATATAGTTACAGCGTGACTCTTCCAAAGTATTATAAATAAGAAGTACCCGGATGACCGAGCTTTGCTCGGTTTTTTTTAAATTACATTCAGATACAAATTGAATGAATTCTGAATAATATTTTTTGATCTTATTGACATAATAGAAAAAACTGAACTGGTTATTTGAATAAAAAATCATGAGTGCAATTAGTTTAATTAAAATTTTCGTATTTTTAAAAAATACTAAAAAAAAGGGCTCAAAATAATAGATTTTCTCACAAAAGAAGGGAACTTGAAAAAAAGGAAAAAAAATCGGACCGAAGACGGGACGCGAACCAAGGCATTACGATTTCGCGACCATTCGATATCCACTTGAGCTATTACGATCTTAACACAGTGTCAAAATTTACCTTCTTATATTGTAGCAGTTTTTCATTGCCTGTAAACATGGACAAAAAGACATTTTATAAAAATAAATCCTAGCTAGATTAGCTCGATTTATTGGCCCCGAAACTCCCTGGATACTAAATTTTATGAAATTCGTTGGAGCAATTTCCGAGATTCCGATTATATATATATATATATATATATATATATATATATATATATATATATATATATATATATATATATATATATATATATAAGAATTGCTCGTTGAAAGGTATAGGATTAAATAAGTTTTACCTGGGCGTCAGAAGGTTTAATCTAGCGCTGGTATGGTCGACGTCCAAAAGAGGTTGATTCGGTTGTGTGAGCACCACACCATACTTTGTGCTGTAGTACTCCCGGAACGTACTGTGCATGGCTGACGGGAAAGCAGAGTCCGGGGTTAGGTTCCAGCAGATTTCTGCCACCAAGAAAAACTGAAAACAAACAAAATTATACATGTACTTTAAATTATACATATAACTAGAAAACCGCCCGAACTACTTACGGGTGATTTCTATATTTCGACAATAGCGCCACCTACCGAGTCTAATTATGTATCTAAAGTTTCCACATTTTTTGCTATAACATATATATATATATATATATATATATATATATATATATATATCTAGGTGTCTCAAAAGTAAGTTCACATTTGCTTATCTTATTACGCGAAAGCAACTATTCTGAGGGGCGCGGGGGGTATGTCAGTCGGTAGTCTGGCTCTTGGGAATTTAGTCGCTATGGAGCGTTTCTCTGGTGCGGACCGTGCGTTGTGCGTACGTGAGTTTTACAAAAACGGTAATTCGGCGACTGTAGCGCGTAGAAAATTCTGCAGTATTCGACATATTCGTCACTTAAATGATGCGCCTAGCACTCGTCTCATTGCAAAATGGGTTGAGAAGTTTGAAGAGACTGGGTCAACTCTGGAGAAACCAAAATCTGGGCGACCAAGAACATCAAGAACAGCCGAAAACGTGGACAGTGTTACTCAGTCTATTCGAGATGATCCAAACCTCTCGATTCGGAAGCGTGCTGTTGCTTTAAATGTGCACAGATCTTCATTATGCCGCATTTTACACAAAGATTTAAAGCTGCACCCGTACAAAATTCAGTTAGTGCAAGAACTGAAGCCTCAAGATGCTGGTCAGAGGCTTGCCTTTGTAAATCAGATGATTGAGCGCCTTCCAACGTTCACCAACATCTTGTTTTCCGATGAAGCCCATTTTCACCTGAATGGGCATGTAAACAAGCAAAATTGTCGTTACTGGAGTGCAACCAACCCAAAACAAAAACATCAGAAACCGCTACATTCACCCAAAGTCACCGTATGGGCAGCGATGTCGGCGCGAGGAATTATCGGCCCTTACTTTTTTGAAGATGGAAGGGGACGCACACTCACAGTGAATTCAGAGCGTTATGTGGAGATGTTAGACGAGTTTTTCGTACCCCAACTGCAAAACTTTCCTGGTTACAACCAAAGAACATGGTTCCAGCAGGATGGAGCAACTTCACACACGTCCAACAGATCTCTGCCTCGAGTTCGAGAAATTTTTCCGAACAAATTAATCTCCTGGCGAGGTGACATAAATTGGCCTCCACGGAGTCCCGATTTAACGCCTATGGATTTTTTCCTGTGGGGTTATGTCAAATCAAAAGTTTACGCTAATAAACCGACTTCCCTGGCACAATTAAAAGAAAATATCCGTCATGAAATGGCAGCCATCACGGAGACTACCTGCCGAGCTGTCATAGGCAATTTTAGTGCCCGACTAAATGAATGCCGAGAGCGCAACGGTTTACATTTGGACAATGTTATTTTTAAAAATAAATTCCCAAACAGTGTACTTCAATATAAAATAAACATTTTTTCAATAAAGCTAAGACTTTTCTTTTAAAAAAAGATTTAAATGTGATACTTTCTTTTGAGACACCTTGTATATATATATATATATATATATATATATATATATATATATATATATATATATATATATATATATATATTCAAAACAGCCTATGATGAATGTTATAAGAGACGATAACGGCTATATTCTGAATGATGAAGTTTTGAGTTTAAAGAGATGGAAGGAATATTTTGAAAGCGTGTTTATGAGTGAGGAGACAACGTGTGTACTAAGTGAAGTAGAAACTCCGAAATAAGAGGAAAGAGGTAGCGAGATAAGTATAGATGAAATAATGAAAGCAGGTAAGGCTGCCGGATCATATAGATCATATAGTTTCACTCGAAATGCTAAGGGCTGGAGAGGAAGTGGTGGCAGGCGTGCTGCACACCTTGTTTAATTTATGCTGGGAACTGAAGCGGGTACCGGTAGACTGATGCAAAACCGTGATAGTCCCAGTTTATAAAGGAAAAGGATCGCAGCGGGACTGTAAAAACTACCGTGGCATCAGCCTTCTTAGCATTGTGGGAAAACTGTATGCTAAGGTACTGATTGAAATGGTCATGAAAGAAACTGATGGAAAAATTTGGGATGTGCAAGCGGGATTTAGAAAGGGAATGGGATGTACAGATCAAGTCTTTTCCATGCGCATGATCGCGGAGAAGTTTTTGGCCAAAAACCAAAAGGTTTTTTGTGCGTTCATAGACTTGGAAAAGGCCTATGAAAGAGTGGATAGGGATGTGCTATGGCAAACACTGAACTCATTTGGGTTGAGCGCTGGCTTGATACAGGCATTGGAGTCTCTTTATAGGGACTCTTAGTGCTTGTGTTAGGAGCAACGGGGTCTACTCGGACTGGTTTGACATCCATAAAGGTGTCAGACAGGGCTGTGTGGCTTCCCCGTGGCTGTTCAACCTATTTATGGACAGTTGTTTGCAAAATTTGAAAGTTGAAGAATGCGGATTAAGACTGGGGTGAAAGAAATGGAGTTAACCGTCAAATGCCTTTTGTACGCCGATGATCAAGTTATCCTTGCGTCGTCGGCTGCCGAGTTGCAAATGATGGTTACATTAATGAACAGATCATTAAAAGAAAGGGGTATGAAAGTGAACGCAAGTAAGATGAAGGTTATGGTTTTTGAAAGAGAAGAAAGTAAAACGATTTGTGAAATAAGAATAGAAGGGGAGTTGATCGAGCAAGTAGATGAGTTTGTATATTTGGGTTGCGTATTTAGCAGGGATGGGAGATATGATAAGGATATAGAACGACGAGTGAACGCAGGAAACAGAGTAAATGGGGCCCTGCACTCTATTGTGAAGAGTCAAAATGCGTCAAAAAAGGCACGTATGGCAATTCACAATGCTGTGTCGGTCCCAACTTTAACGTATGGTAGTGAAAGTTGAGTGTGGCAGAAAAAGCACGAGAGTAGAATCAACGCAGTAGAAATGCGGTCGTTAAGGAGTATGTTAGGGCTGAATCTGAACGACAGGGTAAGAAATTGTGTAATAAGAGAAGAGTGTGGTTTGCAAGATGATGTTGTGACCAGGATTAAGAAAGGAATGCTTCGGTGATTTGGTCATGTGGAAAGAATGAATGAGGAAAGAGTGACAAAGAAAATTTATGTTGCAGAAGTGAATGGCAGAGTCGGAAAGGGACGTCCTAGGCGAAAATTTATCGACCAAATTGGCGATTTATTGAAAACGGGCGAAATTAGGAGTACCCTTAACCGACGAGCGTGTATGCGTAGGCGTATGGATGTGAAGGAGGCGAGAGAGGTGTGTCAGGATCGTGCCAAATGGAAGTCTGTAGTCTCTGCTATTTATGTATATATATATCATATAATATAACATATATTATATTCTACTATTTTTGTTTTTATTTTTTGTAAAATATCAGTGCCATAGACTTCGTTCACACCCTATTTTTTTAGACGGTAAAAAAGATCATCCAGTATATAAGAGAATATTGAACTTATAGGGAACCTAGAGAGCCATAACAGAATACATCGCCCCGTTTCATCCTTCGTGTGTCGTGTCGAAGAATCAAAATGCAGATTGCTGCTATTTTACGCTGGTGTACTGTGAGAGCATGGTCCTTTTAGCCGACCCATTCGTATTACAACTATTATAGTTGTAGCGTGGCTCTACCACGTATAAAGAAGTTCAGAAGTGGACTTTAATAGGATGCAGTGGAACAACGAGGAAGATAGCAAAATAACACACTTGCGGTTGATCTTGATTCCTGTACCACGGCGTGACAACCGCTTCCTTATATTTCTCGGGATCGAAAACAAACGTCTCCCCTGGCTTCAGCAGGGGATTTTCCATCTTCTTCACTTTGCCGTCTTTATCCCTCCCCCTGTCCTTTTCCAACATCTTGTCTTCTAAGGCCTCGTCTTCTTCCTCATCGTCCTGTTGGAAGAGGAGTGGTTTCTCCATTTCCAAGCTCTTCTTCTCTTCTGTGTGCTTGTATATTAATTCTAGGAACCCCCAGTCCACGTCTACCATTGTCGTACCGTCTTCTTTTGTTGCTGCAAGAGAATTAAGTATAGTTACATTTTTTTATAGAATAAGGGTAACAAACGAGCACACAGTGCATCTGATGCTAAGTGGATACCGTGACCCATAGACATCTACATCTATCCTCGATTAAGAATTAAAACGCAGATGCTTTGTCACCAATATGGACTAAGATGGAATGCCTCGTTTCCAGTAAAAAAGTGTCTCTGGATCTCTACACTCAGCATACGAAACACAGCAGTATTGAGCAGCTATTTTACGCTGGTGTACTATGTGAGCGTGGTCCTTCGAGCCGACCCATCCGTGCTACAACCATAATATAGCTGCAGCGTGGCTGTACGACGTATGTTTTAGATTGATATTTGTCTTGTGTGTCGTAAGAGGCGACTACGGTAAATGACAGAAAAATATTTTAGCCGATAGATGGCGTTATACCACCACTTCACCCAACCACCCATTACAGTTTCTCCCATTAGGTTGCACGGCCTGGGAGATATCTAGCGTAGTTGTCACGCTTGGCATGCGGTGCAATGTGGAGCGCAGGGCAAGAAAATAAATTAACTGGTGCAGTTTAACAACCATTTTAATTAATAGAAGGAGACTTATATATAGTAAATATGACGTAGGTACATAAGTAGGGAGAAGGCTTCGTGTTGCACGGTTCCAGGTAGAGACATGTGAATGGTGTCTCCTTATATAAATATAATATGGACTAATTAAACATTATTTCTACATTTCATATGACTTACGTGTACTCCATATATGGAGGATATAGTTTAATATTTTAGTTAAATTATTTCTTCATAGTAGCTACACTACAGCGGGTGGGCAACCGTAGTATTTTATTTATGTTGAGTTGTTATCAGGAAGACGCCATTGCCTATCTTCTATTTTATTTTCTATGTCACCTTTTACGACACCCACGGGATTATATGGGGTAGTGGATATTCTTATATCGCCACTACACGGTTAGCTAGGGCGATTTGGCTTGTGTGTCACTGTAATATTGTTGAGCGACATAATTATTGCCTGGTACATGGCGGTCGATTATTAGCGTCATCTAGTATCAAGTAGCAGAAATAGAAGCATCAAGATCTTTCTTGAAAATTCACTAGAGCCATCTAGTATATAGTAGCAGAACTAGCAGAGCTTTCTAGAAAATTCGATGCTAGAACTTTCGACATTCTACTCGAACATTCTAGATGTTTCAGTAGAAAAGGCCCTATATAAAGCTGTTCAGGGCCGCGACCGAGGCAGTATTGAATTGGCAATTCAAGCGAAAACTTCGAAGCGAAATAAAGTGAACTAACGGGTTAAGTGTGATTAATTATTAGTGGGTTTTAAGCTTTAATTGGTGTTAGGTAATTAAAGTGTCAATTTTAGTAATTCAATCGGCAGTTTTTATTGTCACGAACCCTAAGCTCGTAACAATATTATTTAGTATATAAAAACGAATATGTGGTTGTTAATTTTTTTTTCTTTGGGTTTCTATACCGTTCATCCGAATTGTATCTGCAATGCGTCTATTAATCATTCATCCGAGTACGACAAAACTTTATTTATTTGTTATGTATGCGACCGCGAAGGTTTTTTTTAACAAAAAAAGGTAATGTAACGTATATCGACTGAGAAAGAGCCATATTCGAGCATACCGGTCCTGACTAAGTGTCGATTGTTCTAGAAAGTTCTTCCATGGAAATTTCTAGAAGGATCTTGACTCTCCTAGTTCTGCAACTCGATACTAGAGTGCGCTAGTGGTAACTAGTGTCCAACTTGCCAGGCATTAATTGTTGCGCGCAACACTGCCTCTTCCTAAAACATGCTCGTCCCGAGCATTATCGGCCTCCTAAAACGCGCCAGTCGATCCACATGGACGATCTTAGGAGTACCTGTTGCACCTTACTGTATCCGGTAAGTCACGTCATTGATCCTTGTCACAATTCGGTACATTATTTAGCCATTTCAACTCAATATTGGGATCTATTGTATTGTAAGTGTAACTATAATAGATATGTATACGAGCACGTCATGTCTTACAGCCTTACGCCCGACTTACTCACTGTCAGTCAATAAATATCTGTTGCTTCAGACAGTCGTGCGATTTATTAACAATAATTGCCATACATTACAAATATAACTTTATAAAGGTAAGCTTATAAATATACTTAATTACACACAGTACACTTACAGGGAAAAGTAAATCGTTGAAAAAAAGCAGATAGGTAAAAAATAAATAGAATAAAGCGTGTAATCATAAAAATCTACCAGAGTTCGCCATGTAATGCATCATTATATTAGAAAGAACTTTATCAAAGGTCAACCCACACGTACCAAAACCACAACCAACCACAACAAGTGGACGGCCGTATTTTGTGTTGGAAATGAATGGTACAATTTACATGTACCATATTTTGCCTTCATTATCGACTGCCTGAGTGAAACCGACCACGACACAAATACATGGAACTAGCTGCCGGCCACATATCGCAAACACAACATTGTGTTTTTTCTTTTTTTTTTTTATTTGTTTGGTACTGGGCCGCACGTTCCCTTGCTCGACGTCACGACTAGGGTTTCAACGCAACCACAACGCAACTGCAAAGAGCTGCAGCGACACTATTCACACGTGACATTTTATCGCTGCGATGTGGTGTGGTTTTGGTACGTGTGGGCCGGCTCAAAGTGTCACTGGCAAAAGTATAACCGTACGAGTAAATAACCAAAGAAAAAAAAACGCATACCGGGCACAGATAGTTAAAAATATTATTTCTTACTTTTAATAGTAGGCACTATGTAATAGTTGTTGTGAGTAGAGCCCTCACTCTGGAGCTTCATGCCACGCCTGCGTACCCTCAGCACGTCGGAGAATACAAAACGCATGAACCTGCAAAATAAAGAGATAATAGTATATTACGCCACTAGGTAGGAAAGTATGACATAGCAATCCGCGTTAGTATTGTTACGCACTAGATGGCACTAGCGCCATCTGGTGTCGGGGACCAGAGCGAGGAGGGCTTCCTAAAAAATGTCAATCGTGAACTTTCCACCAATAGCGCCATCTATCATATATATCGAACAGAAGAATTAATCATTTTAGAAGCCCACACTCGAACTTTCTGCGCCTGGTTGGTCGGCGCCCGTATTTACTGGAATATTCTGGATGTTTCGGTGAAAAAGGTGTATTTAAAGTCGCTGCAAGTCGCGATCTGGGCAGTATTGAATTAGCGATACAAGCGAGGCTTCTGAGCGAAATAAAGTGAACTAAAGTGATCAGTGCGATTAATTATTGGTGTGTTTTAAGTTTAAATTGGTGTTCGGGAAATAAAGTGTCAATTTTGGTAATTCAATCGGCAGTTTTTATTGTCACGAACCCTAAACTCCGGGCCCGCCCAGGCGAAATACGCAGTCAGGGATAGCTCATTGGAGGCGATTGAATGTTAAAGTTTTTTAACGCTGTTTACGTAAATAGTTGTATGTAAATAGTTATTGAAATAGTTTTTGTTCAGTGTTTAGTATATTTAATTGTAGGTAAAAATAGTTGTAAAAGTTTTAATGTAGGTATTTTAAAAATTATATAATTATGTATAACCTATTTGATAAATTATAATAGCAAAACGTCGTTCCTACTATAACTGATGCTTAGATGGATACTAAATGAAATGACCAAAAAAAGGTTTCATATCATTCTTTAAATTACCGAAGAATTTAAGAAGGAAGTTATGAAAGGTGAATTTATTAATTTTTTTTGTTAGATAAGTACTTACAGCAAAAAAGAATTAAGTAATAATTTGGTCTACAGAAGAAGTACTTCATTACAGTATTGTTATAAAAACACGGGTTGCGATGTCATACTTTTTTCCTGATGTTATACTGCTATTTAATCAGACCTGGATGGAAAGTTCGATTTAAATTCAAGTAATATAATTTATTCACAAAGTATCATGATATTATACTTTTGTTGTATACGTTTACGTACTACAGAGTTAGAAATTTGACGCATGTGAATTTAAATAATACTAGTTTTTACGAATTTTAAAATCTGTAAAAACTAGTATTATTTAAATGTGTAGTGTTCGCGTAAATATAAGAAATCAGCATGTGTACTAAATTAATAAGTCATTGAATCGGGTGACACTGTGACACTTGTCGATGTGGGTAGAAAAACGAACTTACGATCAAAGTATGATAAAAAATAATAATAATATAAAGTAGAAAGCCAGGCACCTAGCTTGGTGACCTTCTGGGTAATAAATCATTTTGTCTATTTTTTTGTATAGAAGGTCATAACAGCATGTAACTCGCGTTGGGAATTGAAAACATAGTACACAGTCCACCTGATGGTAAGTGGATGCCGTGGTCAATAGACATCTATATCTATCCTCGATTAAGAGTCAAAATGTAGATGCTTTGTCACCTCTGAGGACTAAGCTGGAAAATTCACAATGCGAAACGGAACAGCGTAAGAGGCTAACGGCGTACCACATTTGTGTCTAATTCGAGTTGTCTAATACAAATCGAGCATAGCTATACAACTGAAATACAACGTTTTCGCTTTTTATATGAAAATTCACAGCTTCACAATTCTCAAGTCTAATAATGAAAAAACTGATTAATTTTTTTTGTCATTTAATATTTATTTTATTTTTGACATTTATTAATTTTTTGATACTTGACATTTATATAAAATCATTTACATAATTAATTAAATTTTGACATGTATTTATTGTAATTTAAGAACTTGGTGCTGAAATATTTTTAAAAGATTATATGTACTACATTCTGGCAAGGAATAAATTAATTTGAATTTCTCTTGTCACTCTCAAAATCCCCCAAGAAAAATGTAACGCATTAACATGCTGATAAGAATTATGAAAACAAAATACACAGCCGACTAGGCTGCATAAACATTTGCAAAATTTTGCATTTGATAAGAAGTAAAAGCGCTTTGAAGTCAACAATGAACAAAAAAGAATAATTTGCACATAGCAGCTTTAAAAATCGGTACTTTTACATAGTGTATAAAATAATGAAAAAATACCGACTTTAGAAGCTATTTTTTTATATATATGAAAAGGTTGACAAGCGAGCACACAGTCCACCTGATGGTAAGTGGATACTGTGGCCCATAGACATCTACATCTATCCTCGATTAAGAATCAAAATGAAGGCGCGTTGTCAGCTGTGAGGACTAAGATGGATTGCCTTTTTTCCAGTGAAAAGGGTCTCCGGTTCTCTACACTCACCATACGAAACACAGCAGCATCAAGCTGCTATTTCACGCTGGTATTCTGTGAGAGCGTGGTCCTTCCCCGGTCGAGCCGACCCATTCCTGCTACAACTATATAATTAATATAGCTGCAGCATGACTCTACCACGTAAAATTGTAGGACCACCCCTGTAGTACAACCAATTTAATAAAATCCAAAAATACAAAAACCGGACAAACTCGCACATGAAGGGTTCCGTACCATCGTAAAACACGTTTCTAGTAGGGGAGCCCCCTTTAATGTTTAATTTATTATTATTATTTGTTGTTATAACGGCATCAGAAATATACATTCTATCTAAATTTCAAGTGTCTACCTTTACGGATCATGAGATACAGCCTACTGATGAACAGACGGATGGGCAGACGGTCGGACAGCGGAGTTTTAGTAACAGGGTCCCGTTGGTTACCTTTCGGGTACGGAACCCTAAAAAGAACCATAGAACCAAGAACAAATCGGTTCAAAACTCATGAAAATATCTTGTAACAAAATATAGACATTCAATAAAATTAAGAACTTCTTTTTTTTAAAGTCAACTAAAAACAATTATTATTCTAAAACACGTTGCTCAGTAAATAAAATAATATAATCGTACAATTATACTGCCTCGTTGGTCTAGTGGTTGTAGTAGTGCGACTGCTGATCATGAGGTCCTGGGTTCGAATCCCGGGTCGGGCCAAAAAAATAATTATTGAGTTTTTCCGTCAAGAAATTCTCAGTAGCTGCTCGGAGTCAAGAAGTTGGCGGTGTCTAATCCCCGTGCCTCGGAAAGCACGTAAAGCCGTTGGTCCTGCGCCTGATCTCTCTCCGGTCGTGTCGGTTTACCGTCCCATCGGATTATGAGAGTGAGAGAACAGAGAGTGCACCTGTGCTTGCGCATACACTTGGGCACTATAATCCTGTCCCGCGCCGAAGGTTATATATGATGGATAGTCTCCGTTGAGACTGGCCGCCGTGGCCGAAATTCGGTATGGAGGACATTATTATACAATTATAATTTTAAATAATATAAACAATAAACAAATGTTCAATGTCAGCAGGAAAGGGGAATGGAAACCTGAGGGGTGAGATGAGGGGGTTGCGTTACCTGCGCACTAAGCGCGCTCTGGTCGGAGACAGTCGCACGTCCGCGTGGGGCGCTAGCTGCACGGACACGCGCACCTCGCCCGACCGCGTGTACACGGGGAACGCCGGGATCTGCAGCCTGCACTCGCCGCGGAGGTACGAAACCATTAGTGAAAAGTATTACAAACTTTAACTTTTAATAATTACTAAAAACCTACTCCAAAAAACTCAAGAGTATTCAACAACTTCCACAAAATAGCTTCTGAAGTCGAATTAAAGCCACGATTTCAGCTGAAAATCTTGTGAGTTAATTATTTACTCTTTGAAGTGGTGTTAGGAAGATCACAAGTTCAAGGTCATAACTAGAAAAACCTCTAAATGTTACATAAAATTTTTTATCCCCTATTCTATTTTTCCATCATTAGGAATTAAATTTTTTTCATCAAATAATAATAAAAAAGAGGGTTATTTTTTATTTTTTGATATACCGTTATTGCAGTTTTTGAAAATACGAGTAAATTCTACTTTTATTTGAAATTATCCCAAATTTAATGTGATATATGGGCAACAACGTTTTTGCCTACTCATTGCTCTTACGAAAGTGTACGTGCGCTGTAAAATCAGTTAAAATAATGGATTACCACGTATTTTAAATTAAAAAGATAATAAAGAATTTTTTTTTCAATTAATTCTTCTTCAGCGATTGCCTACATTGCTTATTCTGAAACTTCTCTGCAAATTTGCCGGTAATTGCAAAATGACCCTGTACATGGGACCACACCTTTTAATATAAAAAATAATTTAATATATTTCAGCCATTTCCAAGAAATTATCCCCACATTTTTTTTGAGAAGATTTTCTCCTGCATCGTGGAGACAGTTTACAAACATAAATTGCACAAGGACAAACATCCAGACCCGAAACAACTATTTGTAGGCCATACAAATATTTGTTCCGTGCGGAATTGGAACCCGCGGCCCTCAGCGCAGCCTCATTGCTAAGCCACTGCGCCACGGAGCCGTCAATCGGTGAACAAACATAAAAAACATACAGATCAAATATAAATCCTACTCGGTTTTTGAACGCAAATTATGATTTCAGTAGGAAATTATGGAAGATATACATATAAACATAAACACTCACGCCTGTCACCCAGAGGGGTAGGCAGAGACTACAGACTTCCATTTGGCACGATCCTGACACACCTCTCTCGCCTCCTTCACATCCATACACCTACGCATACATGCTCGTCGGTTAAGGGTACTCCTAATTTGGCCCGTTTTCAATAAATCGCCAATTTGGTCGATAAATTTTAGCCTAGGACGTCCCTTTCCGACTCCGCCATTCACTTCTTTTTGTATTTGTGTTGTGTCGTTTTATATATTTTTGCAAATACTGTATGAAAAATATGATAAAGTCGACTTTTAAAAATACTCAGAGTGACGCGAATCTAAACATAATTTTCTATAGCTTACATTATCGTAATTATGTTGTATTCTTTAAATACGAAATAGTCGTAGTGGTATTTGAATATAATTATTCAATTTAAGTAATAAAGTTTTATAAATTGTTGATCATATGTTTTCATTATAAGTTTTCTAGTAATAACAGCCTAGATTTTAACCGTGAATTCTTCATCAGGTTTCACTTAAGATTTTTACTATGTATTTAAATATAAATCGTTTTATAATATAAATAAATATATCAAGTAATTAATTAAGTTTAAGGATATAATGAATAATCATGCGGTTATCGATCTTATTTTTTTCATAAACCCGATGTTTTACAAAAAGTCGCTAAAATGGCTTGTACTTGTGATTTCAACACCTCTAAAATATTATTGTAATCATATTTTGAGAGAATAACATACGTATTTTCTTTTCTAATTTCAATGGCTATTCATAAAATTTAAAATATTTGAAGTGCTCCTCTCGAGTAAGTCATAAATTAAGTTTTGTTGACGGCGGGTCTAACATGAGAAACACAGTCCCGACTTACTGGCAAAGTATGCTACCAATTTTTTTTTACGCAAGCAATCGAGCGGTTATTACACAATTTCTTACCCAGTCATTCAGATTCAGCCCTAACATACTCCTTAACGACCGATTTTCTACTGCGTTCATTCTAATCTCGTGCTTCTTGTGCCACACCCAACTTTCACTACCATACGTTAAAGTAGGGACCAACACAGCATTGTTAATTGCCATACGTGCCTTTTTCGACACATTTTGACTCTTCACAATAAAGTGCAGGGCCCCATTTACTATATTTCCCGCTTTCACTCGTCGTTCTATATCCTTATCATCAAAAAACCTTTTGGTTTTTGGCCAAAAACTTCTCATGCGCATGGAAAAAACTTGATCTGTACATCCCATTCACTTTCTAAATCCCGCTTGCACATCCCAAATTTTTCCATCAGTTTCTTTCATGACCCTTTCAATCAGTACCTTAGCATACAGTTTTCCCACAATGCTAAGAAGGCTGATACCACGGTAGTTTTTACAGTCCCGCTGCGACCCTTTTCCTTTATATACTGGGACTATTACGGCTTTGCACCAGTCTACCGGTACCCGCTTTAGTTCCCAGCATAAATTAAACAAGGTGTGCAGCAGGCCTGCCACCACTTCCTCTCCAGCCCTTAGCATTTCGAGTGAAACTCTATCATATCCGGCAGCCTTACCTGCTTTCATGCTTTTCATTGCTTTCATTATTTCATCTATACTTATCTCGCTATCTCTTTCCTCTTATTTCGGAGTTTCTACTTCACTTTGTACACACGTTGTCTCCTCACTATAAACACGCTTTCAAAATATTCCTTCCATCTCGTTAAACTCAAAACTTCATCATTCAGAATATAGCCATTCTCGTCTCTTATAGCATTCATCATAGGCTGTTTTGAATGTCCGGACCTGGCAGTTCTTACCAGCTTCCAGAACATTTTAATATTTGCCTGGAAGTTATCCGATATTCTTCTATCATTCTTATCCGTTCTTTCTTGCTTTTTTCTTTCAACTACTTCTTCTACTCTCTTATTAAGATGTCTAAAGACCGCCTTTTTTCTTTCAATATCACCATTCGTACCACTAGAATTACCAGCCTTTGTTGCTAGTAAATCTAGCCATGCTCTCTTCTTTGCTTCAACTTCCATACGTATCTCATCATCCCACCATAACGTATTATTTTTCCTTTCATTCTTTCTCTTACTAACATCACATACTTCTGTAGCTGCATCCACTAAACCTTTCTTTACATTTTGCCATATATTCTCCAAGTCTAACTCCTTCATACATAATTCATCCAAACCACTTATATTTTCTTTCAGTCTACATTTGAACTTGTTTTTCTCACCTTCCTCTTGTAACCTTTCAGTTCTAATACGCTGTAACGCAGTGGCAGACACAGATGATCGATGGCGCCAACGCCTCAACAGACCATTAATTCGGCATAAAACCAAATAATGATAAACCCGGTAAACCCTTGTATCCACCACTGCGCCCCTCAATCTTTCATCCACAATTATGAAATCTATCATGCTTCTATCGTCACCTCTTTCCCAAGTATACATGTGAATCCTCTTGTGGCGAAAGCAAGTGTTCGTCACAAAAAGATTCTTTTCCATACATACGGTGAGGAGACTTTCACCATTCTTATTTATACTTTCATCACCAAACGTTCCCAATATCCTTTCATAACCAAGCCTCCTCACCCCAACCCTTCCATTAAAATCTCCTAGCATAATAATATTTTCATTTCCCTTACACTTCATTAACACCATCCTTACCATTTCCCAAAACTGCTCTCGGATATAAGTGGGCTTAGACATGTCTGGGGCGTAGACCCCTAACACAAATAACTTCTTTAAGCCCACTTTCATTCGTATCCATAGCAGTCTTGGGCTTACACATTCATACTCTTTCACACATTGGCCCATTCTTTCTGAAAGGATGATACCTACTCCCTGGCATGCCCGCTCGATCTCGTCTACACCAGACCAGTATGCGGTATACATGCCATGTGCAGTGACATCCTTCCCCTTCCTTTTCGTCTCATTTACACATAACACATCTATTCCTCTATCATACATCATATCGCATACTTCATCCATTTTATCATTCATTGCCCCTCATACATTCAACGTAGCCAGACGGGCCTCTGCAATCCACTTTTCGCCTCTCTGGGAGACAGAACGTGACGGGTGGCGAACCTCGTCGCCGGTTTTCCTCCCGGAGATTCTTCGCACCCCTGCCCCATTCAAGGGGCGCCGGGAACTCGGGGCCATTTCTTTTCTTTGGTTCCTCATGGTGCGAAATATGGGGTAGTATATTTTACGCCGCTACCACGGCGTGGAGCCGAGTCTGTGCTATCGGCTTGTCGCTCATTTAGCACCACCCGGGGGACACGTGTAGGGTGGGCCTAGGAATAGGTGGTCAAAGCCTACGGACGCGAGCGACTTATCCCCTTAATTATTATATTATGGAAGATATTTTATAAATTTTAGCACAATAGAAAGTTTTAATTAATACAAATATGTTTAAATACTGTTGTGCGCTATAATTAGCGCCCGGTATATGGCGGGTGATTATTAGCGCCATCTGGTATCAAGCAGCAGAAATAGGAGCGTCAAGATATTTCTAGAACTCTCCCACTGGCGCTATCTAGTATCGAATAGAAGAACTAAGCTTTCTAGAAAACCCCACTCTCGAATTTTATACATCTATTCGGTCGGGACCGGTATTTGCTGGAACATTCTAGATGTTTCGGTGGAAAAGGCCTATATAAAGCCGTTTTGGGGCCGCGATCAGGGCAGTATTGAATTGGCGATACAAGTAAGGACTTATTAACGAAATAACTATGATGTTAAGTGTGATTAATTATAAGTGTGTGTGTTAATTGGTGTTCGGTAATTAAAGTGTCGATTTTGGTAATTCAATCGGCAGTTTGTATTGTCGAGAACCCTAAGTTCGTAACAATAGGTTAATACTGCACTGATGCGATAGGATGTTAATGACGGCCACTTGGCGCCAGTAACTTAGCAATTAGTTACAACGTGGCTCGGATTCATATCCCGCACGAAACAAATATTTGTATAATAAAATAATACTTCCAGGTCTGGATGACTATCCTGGTAGTACTTAAGTATTGTAAACTACGTTCACGGGATACACGATTCACTCTACACACAACTGTCCATTAAAAATCACTCAGAACAAAATACTCACTACACAGTACATATAGTATAATGTCTTATGTGAATCTTACTGCTCACTACACAGTACACCCACTACCACATACCACATAATACATACACTACTACTCACTACACACTACGCACATTACTATTCACCACACAATATACATACCACTACTCACTACACAATACACACACTACCCCTCACCACACAATACACACTATTACTCACTACACAATACGCACACTACTAATCATTACACAATACACATACTACTCCTAACTACACAATATATATATATACTTCTGATCACTAAGCTATACATATACGGCGTGTTGCGGCGCGTGCAGGCAACGCGCACTATCCACTATACACTACACACTACCCACACTACTGCTCACTAGAGACTACACACGGCACGTTACCACACAGCTACAGCTACATGCACGCACACTCACTTGTCGGGCTGGTTCCTCGCCATGAAGATGCCGATGGCCTAGCTGGCGTGCTGCGGCGCTTGCAGGCGACGTGCACTAACACTACACACTGCCCACACTACTGCTCACTAGAGACTACACGCGGCACGTTACCGCACAGCTACAGCTACAGCTACACGCAGCACACTCACTTGTCGGGCTGGTGCCTCGCCATGAGGATGAAGATAGCCTGGCTGGCGTGCTGCGGCGCGTACAGGCGACGTGCACTATACACTACACACTGCCCACACTACTGCTCACTAGAGACTACACGCGGCACGTTACCGCACAGCTACAGCTACCGGCACGCACACTCACTTGTCGGGCTGGTGCCTCGCCATGAGGATGCCGATGGCCTGGCTGGCGTGCAGCGGCGCTTGCAGGCGACGCGCACTATACACTACACACTGCCCACACTACTGCTCACTAGAGAGTACACACGGCACGTTACCGTACAGCTACAGCTACACGCAAACACACTCACTTGTCGGGTTGGTGCCTCGCCATGAGGATGCCGATGGCCTGGCTGGCGTGCTGCGGCGCGTGCAGGCGACGGCCACGCGTGTTGTAGCGCTCCGGCAACGCGCACCACAGTCGAGAGTCTATCGCGTATAGAGTGTTACGTTTTGCATCTGTGGAACACATCGCTAATTAGTTGGGACTGAGCTGAACTTCTCTGTTACACAATGTCATTTATAATTAGGAAGTTGCGTTTTAAATACAAGTATTGTTACGAGTTTAGGGTTCGTGACAATAAAAACTGACGATTGAATTACCAAAATTGACACTTTAATTACTGAACACCAATTAAAGCTTAAATTACACTAATAAATAATCACACTTAACACTTTAGTTCACTTTATTTCACTCCGAAAGCTTCGCTCGTATCGCCAATTCAATACTGCCCCGATCGCGGCTTTTAACAGCTTTAAATAGGTCTTTTCCACCGAAACATCTAGATTCTAGAATATTCCAGCAAATACCGGTCCCGACCGACTAGGTGGAGAAAGTACGAGTGTGGAGTTTTCCAGAAAGCTTAGTTCTATTCGATACTAGATGGCGCTGGAGGTGGAAAGTTCCAGCATGGCTTTTCTAAAATGCTCTTCTCGTTCTGTTCGCCGACACAAGATGGCGCTAGTGCCAGGTACCACACATCAACTTAGGCACGCAACAGTATTTTAGTTTCTAGTGTATACATAATACACCGAACAAAGCCCGTGGTGTGCTCTTTAAAGTTTTTTATCTTTTCTATATTTACGAATATTCTTAGTTTGGTTTATTCATTTATTCCTATATATAAAAATCAACTGCTGTACATTACTCTCGCTAAAACTTAAAAACGGCTCGACCGATTAAGATGAAATTTTTTGTATGTTTAGTTCCTAGTTGACTTAGAATCACATTTGGACCCGGAAGGTGGCGCTGTTGTCGAGATTCAAAAATTACATGTGCGAAGTCAGGGTGGATCGCTAGTAATGTAATAAATATAAAACAGAAATAATGTTTATTTTAGACGAGCATGCGCCTGATGGTACATTAGCAGCGCTACGATAATCACCGCCCACGCTACACCAGAGATGTCACATTTCCTCTGACCACTCCCCAAAGTAGATGTAGAGGGAGGAACGTCGGCATTTTAAGGTCGTTTTGTCAGGTACACGTATTCAAGTGACACACGGCCGTTTCCATGACACCATATCTCGATTTTTAACCTTCCGCTAAGAAATATGTGTCTGTATGTGTATGTGTGTGTGTGTGTGTGTGTGTGGTGTGTGTGTGCGTGTGTGTGTGTGCGTGTGTGTGTGTGTGTGCGTGTGTGTGTGTGTGTGTGTGTGTGTGTGTGTGTGTGTGTGTGTGTGTGTGTGTGTGTGTGTGTGTGTGTGTGTGTGTGTGTGTGTGTGTGTGTGTGTGTGTGTGTGTGTGTGTGTGTGTGCGTGTGTGTGTTGCGTGGTGTGTGTGTGATTCTTAATCATGGATATATGTAGATTTTTATAGCCCACAGCTTCCATACCATCAGTTGGATTGTGTGCTATCTTCTCACTCACTCTATAATAGGCTGTAACTTAAAATATTGAGCATATTTAGAAGTCTATTAAATAATAATTATGATGATAGTATACAACTATATGAAGGAAATACGTTTACGTTAAAATTTCTATCTTACCAGACTTAACCTCTTGCTTCGGCTCAGCATCGCGCTGTACACCGTCAGGTGGATCGATCTCGGAGTCGCTAGTGTCGATCACCGGCTGGCAATCGGTGAACGCCCACGCTGTCTGCGAAAAACAATATTTGTTACTCGTCATAATTTTATGAAATAAAGAAAAAAGAAAAAATGAAGAAAAGAAATAAAGTAATTAAGAAAGAAAGAACGAGCTCACAGTTCACCTGATGATAAGTAAATACTGTGACCCATAGAGGTGGCATCTACATCTATCTTCGATTAAGAATAATAATGCAGATGTGTATAAAACGGGTTTTCGGTTCTCTACACTCAGCAGCATTACGCTGCTATATTACGCTGGTATTCTGTGAGAGCGTGGTCCTTTTCCGGCCGAGTCGACCCACTCGTGCTATAACTATAATATAGCTACAGCGTGGCTCTACCACGTATAAATTAATTATATTCGTGCTGCAGCTATGTAACTATAGCTAATAGCTAGCATAGCTGTTATTTATGACTTATATACGTGCAACCACGTAAATGATAGTACAGTTATAATAATAATATGTCCTCCATACCGAATTTCAGCCACGGCAGCTTGCCTCAACGGAGGCTAGCCATCGACGCAGGACAAGATTATAGTGCACGAGTGTATGCGCAAGCACAGGTGCACTCTCTATTTTCTCACTCTCATAATCCGATGGGACGGTAAACCGACACGATCGGAGAGAGATCAGGCGCAGGACCAACGGCTTTACGTGCTTTCTGAGGCACGGGGGTGAGACACTGCCAACTTCCTGACTCCGGGCAGCTACTGAGAATTTCTTGACGGAAAAACTCAATTATTATTTTTTGGCCCGACCCGGGATTCAAACCCAGAACCTCATGATCCCGATCCTCTCTCTGACCTGATCTCTCTCCGGTCGTGTCGGTTTACCGTCCCATCGAATTATGAGAGTGAGGGAATAGAGAGTGCACCTGTGCTTGCTTATGCACTTGGACACTATAATCCTGTCCTGCGCCGATGACTAGCCTCCGTTGAAGCAGGCCGCCGTAGCCGAAATTCGGTCTGGAGGACATTATTATTTTTTTATCACATATATATATATATATATATATATATTTGAAAAAATTTAAAGCAACAGTAGCCCAATGGCAGGGCGCGAATCGCGAACTCAAAAGGTCGTGGGTTCGAATCCGCCATTTGAGAACTGTCGTGAACCACTCCTAACACAAGCGTTTTAAGCTTACCAGGAGTGGTTAAAAGGAATATTAGTACTGTTAATTAATAAGATTACTAATATTTAAAAAAAAATATATATATATTCATACCCGTTTAAAGTAGTATTGACGTCTCTTGGTAGTGCCCGGTCTAGCTGAATCGTTAAGTTCGGTAGCATCACCATTGATATGAGCACAGTTATTAATTAAGTTGCTAGTCCCCTCCAACTCTGCTGCTTTGAAGTTCTCTTTACCTGAAAAAATTCTGGATGATCACTAATAAATTCCAACAATCACATATAGGAACATAGGTTTTCTATATTCTTCTATGTAAATCTGCGGAGAGACAATTTCGACTAGCTTGCGAAGCTGAAGACTGCAGAAGACGATTCTCAGGAATGAATGGTAGTAGTAGGGCTTCTTAAAGACAATGACGAAGTCTTGAAGTTTTGGTTTCCGAAGGTTGTTGGTTGCGTATTCAGATCACGTCGGGGTCGCCACTGTGGCCGTAGAAAGAAAAAGGGAGGGAGATCTCCCGCGGGGCTAAGTATTCAGCCCGGGGAGCGGACAACGCTCCGAGTGGTAGTTCGGAGCCATTTTATATATGTATGCTGTTTAACTTCGGAACTTTGAAAGCTTGATTTAAGCTTCGAAGTATTTCGCTTGTGGCGCGACGACGTCACCATCTCACACATATGCCACAAAGCGTAAAATAGTAATCTTGAGACACTAGCATCTATGTACCAATTTCATCTATGCAGATCATGATGACATTTGGTGGAGCCTACCCTGCTAACTATGACGTTGACTACAATATCATACCTACATTAAGCTTTCCAGTACGAAGCTGCAACTATTTCCATAACCGCCTGTTGGACTACCTCGTTGGTCTAGTGGTTGTAGTAGTGCGACTGCTGATCATGAGGTTCAGGGTTCGAATCCCGGGTTGGGCCAAAAAATTAATTATTGAGTTTTTCCGTCAAGAAATGCTCAGTAGTTGCTCGGAGTCAGGAAGTTGGCGGTGTCTCACCCCCGTGCCTCGGAAAGCACGTAAAGCCGTTGGTCCTGCGCCTGATCTCTCTCCGGTCGTGTCGGTTTACCATCCCATCAGATTATGAGTGAGGGAATAGAGAGTGCACCTGTGCTTGCGCATACACTCGTGCACTATAATCCTGTCCTGCGCCGATGCTTAGCCTCCGTTGAGACTGGCCGCCGTGGCCGAAATTCGGTCTGGAGGACATTATTATTATTATAACCATCTGTTGACAGTTTTTTTGGAGTTTTACTAATTTTTATATCACGATCATCATTACAGCCCATCACAAGTATTCTGCTGAACACTGCACTCCCCCAAGGAGGCCACAAAGAACCTGCATCCATCGACTTCCTGCATCTCTTACCCGGTCGTTACTCCATCTACTGGGAGGCCGCCCTACACTTTGCTTAATGATACGAAGTAGAAGAATTATTACCCGAGAACCTTTCTTCCTCACCTTTTGTGGATTCCACACGCTGTATGGCCGAACCATTGCTACTTCAACTTACCGTTCTATTGCGCTATGTTAGTTAATCTGGTTTTATTGTGGATATTCTCATTACAAAGTCTATCGCGAGGAGAAACTGCAAGCAAAGCCCTCTCCACAGCTCGCTGAGCGGCCTTGAACTTCCTCATACGGCCAGCAGTGAACAATCACGACTCAGATCCATAAGTCATCACTGGTTATACGATCTTGTTTCAAGTTTCGAGGTATATGGGACGAGAAGATGTGTCGTAATCTGTCTAATTTTGACGTGGTAGAGCCATACTACAGCTATATTAGTAGTATATGTTTGTATAGTTGTAGCACGAATGGGTCGGCTCGACCGGGGAAGGACCACGCTCTCACAGAATACCAGCGTAAAATAGCAGCTTAATGCTGCTGTGTTTCGTATGGTGAGTGTAGAGAACCGGAGACCCTTTTTACTGGAAACGAGGCATTCCATCTTAGTCCTCACGGGTGCCAGCGCATCTGCATTTTAATTCATAATTGAGGATAGATGTAGATGTCTATGGGCCACAGCAACCACTTAACATCAGTTGGACTGTGTGCTCGTTTGTCACCCTATCCTATAAAAAAAATCTCCTGGCTGCCCAGACGAGTTACGCTTCGCATACACCTAATCCGTCATCGGTCGAAGTTTTCTCGGGCGATGACGGCCGAACTCGGACGATCGAATCAAACACTTCTAAAACAAAGAGAGCTACCGTCATCGTCCGATAACGCAGGAAAACGGCCGATCAACCGTCAAGTCCGAACTTGTTGGGATTTCTCGCCCGACTGCCGGCGTCTACAGTGCAAATTGAGTGTATTTATAGTCTAATTTAATCATTTTGTCTTTATTCTATTGTTTCTGTCAGTGTTGTTATCTACCTAAACGACTATGGATATTGAAAACAGAAAAATAGAAAAGAATACCTGCAACGTCCAATGTCGGCACAAGTGGTACACTGTTGCAGTGTAAGCACATACACGTCCGAGTTACTCGTCCGGGTAGTTCTGTCCGCCATCGGCCGACAAAATCGGATATGGTGTACACGTACCGTTAGATCCGTCAATTAAACTTTCGGTCGAATTGGACTTACCTAGTCAGACAATTTGTTGGTTCTGAACAGAGTAAATGACGCAAATATGAGTCTCTGAGAGATGACCGTATATTTGTGTCATTTGCTGTATAGGCTAATGATCCGCGGGGTCCACGAGCGGTTAGGTTTCTCAAAAAACTGTATCCATGACTGATCATTGCCGCTGGTGACATTAGTGCTGGTTCTGTTCTCGCCCAAAGGTTAAGGCTAACCTTGGCAATATTAAGCGGGTACAGCAGGTACACTAAACAGCGGACACTATACAAGCAGTAGGACTGTATGATCATTTTTTTATTGTAATAAATATTGATATATGATTTTTTTTAAATATAAGACTAAATATGTTTACACATGTTTTTGGGGACAAGTAGTCCAACTAGGTAAGTCGAACTTCGACCGAGAGGTCAATGGGCGGACGCAACTCGGCTGGGCAGCGTTCGGGAGATTGCGACACATTTTCTCGTCAGGCATACCTCAAAATCTCAAAACTAGATTGTACAACCCATAGAATACTATAATACACAATAGAATGGCTGTCAACCTTATTTTGTACGAGGAGAGGCGTCGCCGGGAGCACACATACAAGCAATAACGTCGTATTACCAATTAATCACTACTTCTTCTTCTTCTTCTTCTTCTTTCTTTTGTGGCGGTTTGATAAAATTCGCCAATGACGTATTGAGTAGAAAATGAAAGCTTATGAGTTTAATAAAAATAAGAGTCTGTGATAATACAAGGATTCAGTTTTCCTCCGAGAATTTTGACAAATCTATTTGTTGAATTACCTAGAACAAATATGACAAACACAGGTGTTAGACTCTTACCCGTTTGTTAAAAGTGACAAGGATTTAAAGTTTCATATTATTAGTATTAATAAAATCACATAAAATATACACAAAAGGAGTACTGGTATATGTTAAAAGAGAATTAAAATCTATAGGTCGAGGAATATAAGGAGGAAGGTAATCATAAAGGGAGGAGGATAATTTGGGACAGTTGAAAAAAATATGGTTTGTGGAACCTTCATCTAAGCCACATTCACACAATAAGCTATCCCTTACTCTGATTTTTGCCAGATGTGCATGTGTACAGGCGTGTCCAATTCTTAATCTACAAATGATTGAAGTTGCATGTTTATTTGCTTTGTTAAATTTAAAGAACCAAGGCTTGGGAGGAATAACCTCTTGGATGGCAGCATAGTGCTTACCTTTAACTTTTTTGGAAACTTCCCATAATTTATTCCAATTTTCATTCAGTTTCCTTTTAGCTAGCAAAATTAGGTCATGTGAGTAAATTAAATTTTGTAGAATGCCATTAGCAATTGCATTTTTAGCGAGTACATCAGCTGTTTCGTTACCATGGATACCACTGTGGCCTGGAATCCAGGCCACTGAAACATGGATTCCTTTAAGATGGCATCTGAATAGGGTATTTTTTATTTTAAGAATTAGTGGAATCTTATGTTTGTTATGGAATTGATTGGACAAAATAGCTAACAAACAACTTTTTGAATCTGTGAAAATAACTGTTTTATTAAGATTATGTGACTCTACATATAACAAAGCTTCACTGATTGCAGTTGCTTCACCAGTAAAAGTGGAGGATAGTGAGGGGCATTTAAAGTTAAGAATGATTTTGAACTTAGGAATCCAAACAGCAGCTCCAGTATAGTCTTCATCAGAATGTTTTGAAGCGTCTGTGTACATGACAAGCCAATCTTTAAAGGTGTTTTCTATAATTTCTTTTAATTTCAAATTTGCCATTGGAGAATCCTTTTCTATACCTAGATCTAGATGAATGTCGGGTTGGTAAACAATAGCCTCGTAAGGAACATCAAAGAGTGGATTTATTTTGCATTGAAAGATTGGGTAAGGAAGCTGAAGAAAAATTACAAAACTTTTAAACAAGCAGGGAGAGTCCTTATGGGTCCAGTATCGGTCAGATGAGATATACTCTGAAAGAAGGTGCAATTTAGGAATTAGGGGATGATCTGAAAGTTGGCAGATCTTAAATAAGAATCTGTCTGAAAGGTATTGCCTTCTTAATCTTAAAGGAGGATCTACGCACTCAACCTGAAGAACATTTATTGGTGAGGATTTCATTGCCCCTGTAATAATGCGAAGGCATTTCGATTGAATTTTGTCCATTACTTTAAGGGATGATTTATTGCAAGGCTCCAACAGAAAACATCCATAGTCAAGGTGGCTTCGTATTAAAGCATTGTACAGTAATTTCTGAGAAAAAGGATGGGACCCCCACCAAACACCTGACAAAGACCGAAGAATATTTATGTTTTTTTCGCATTTTTGTGTTATGTATTCAATGTATGGACCGAAGGCCAATTTCGAATCAAGGATAACTCCCAAAAATTTAACATTGCCTCTAACTGGAATAGGTTGCTTATCATATACAACAGATATATCGGGAACTCGCCTTTGGCGGGAAAAGATCACCACACTACTCTTGGCCACAGATAAAGAGAGGCCATGATTAGTTAACCATTCTTGTAAATAATCCATGGATGAGTTTAGACGGGAACATGCCACTGTGAAGTTGTTTGAGGAGATGTATAGAGCTAAATCGTCTGCATATTGAAGAACATTACAAAAAGAATTTACTGAAAGTTCTAAATCGTGAGTATATATAGAATAAAGGAGAGGACTAAGAACTGAGCCTTGTGGAAGTCCTTTCCATATAGTTTTTGGGGGAAGCAGGAGATTTTTAACATTTATAGATATTGATCTAGAAGAGAGAAAGTTAGAGACGTAATTGACTATCCTCACTGGGATGCTCAGATTAAGCATTTTCTGCCTGAGCACAGGAAGAAGTACATTATCATATGCAGAAGAAATATCCAAGAAAACTCCTATGAGAAATTCATGTTTTGAGAAGGCAATATGAATATCTGTGACCAAGGTACTTAGGCTATCCATGGTACTTAAACCTTTTCGGAAACCGAATTGGCTTTTAGGTAAGAGATTATTCCTTTCCAAAAACCACTCCAAGCGATTTTTTATTAAATGTTCCAAGATTTTTGCCAAAGTACAAGATAGGGCAATAGGTCGGTAACTGGAAGGGTCATTGCTAGACTTACCTGGTTTGAGAGTGGGCAAAATAATTTGGGTTTTCCATTCAGCAGGAGGATCACCAGTAATATAAATAAAATTTAAAATGGATAGTAAGACAGTTTTAGTGTTCTCACTACTATTAATTATAAACGAATAAGGAATCCCATCAATACCTGGTGAGGAGTCTTTAAGGCCATTGAGTACAGTAAACAATTCCTGAGAAGAAAAGGGGGGAATCAAATTTATCATTTGTTTTTAAAAAAGCAGAATTAAAAACTAGGCATTCATCATAAGATGGGACTGTTTGTGGTGCAAGTTTATTAGAGAATTCATCTATCCACGGGGAAGGATCATTAGAAATTATATTTTCACTAGAAACTGCACAGCGATATTTTTTAACATTTCTCCAGACCAAAGATGGGGGAGTCCTAGGTGACAGTGACTCACAGAATTTAAACCAACCAGTTCGCTTTTTGTCTGACAGTAATTTTAAGGTTTCTGCAGCAATTTTTTTTATAAGAGATATAATTCTCTGCAGTCATAGAACGGGAGTATACTAATTCAGCCTCTTTTCTTCTCCTACAAGCTGCTGAACAATCTTGGTCCCACCAAGGAGGGGAGGGATAATTATTTTTGAAAGGTTTTTTTTAAGGGGATTGACTTATTAGCAGCAGAAATAATTGCATTTCTGAACTCTATATATACAGTAGCAATATTATCATTGTTAATTGGGGGAAGAGTTGAAACCTCTTGTTCCAAGACTTTAGAATATAATTGCCAATTAGCTTTGGATAGATTATACTTTAGTCTTGGGCAAAATGTAAAATTTATTCTAGGTGAAGTAGGAGGAGTGATGAATATAGGAAAATGGTCACTGCCATAGCTAGAAGGTAATATTTGCCACAAAAGAAGGGAAGCAATATCTGGAGAGCAGAGAGTTAGGTCAACGGCACTTCTAACATTTTGTAATGGGGATACTCGACGGGTAGGAGACCCATCATTTAGAATACAGAGATTAAAATTATCAATAAGATCTAAAAATAAGGGAGCCAGTGAATCACACAGATGGGAGCCCCAAACAGTATGATGCATATTAAAATCTCCCAAAATAACCATAGGAGGTGACAGAGAAGAGATAAGTGTTGCAAGTTCTGTTAAAACATTTACATCAGGATTAGGAATGTAAACAGAGAGAATAGAGACATCAAGGGCCTTAATAGCAACAGCATTTACTGCTGGACTATGAGAAGGGAGAGGAATTTGTGAAAATGTAACAGTTCTTGAAATTAAAATAGAGGTGCCAGCACGACCATCACTCCTATCATCCCGGAGGCATGCATAGCCTGAAACCCTAAAATGAGATTCAGGCCTAAGCCATGTCTCCTGGATGGCAAGAATGAAGGGATGAAATTTGTTAATGAGGTAAATGAGTTCATTTTTTTTATTTCTAATACTCCGACAATTCCATTGAAGAATTGGCGGGACTGCGAATGTTACGGGCTAAGGAGGAAAGCTGAGTAAGTTTTTGGTGTAAGCTGAGAGGAAGTTCCGTGTCACTAAAACGGAGATCATGTTAATTAGAATTGATATCATAAGTTCGCAGAAATTATCATTACTAGAGGAGTTGTTGTCATTTCCCAGTAGAGCACACCCATTAGGAAGGGAAGAATTAGGATTCTCAACAATTGCTTGATGGGCTGCCATATCATATCCAGAATTTAATGGTGGGCTGCGGGTACGTTGAGGGATAAAAATTGTTTTTTTATATGATGCAGTTTGTGAGAGCTGAGCCGAAGGGGTTGAAAGACTGTCAGTTATAGTATAAGGGGTCTGTTGAGAACAATTACGAGGCTGGATTCTTGTTGTATCAGCAAAGGATCTTTTTGTCTGAGGGAATCTAGCTGAAGCTTCTAAATATGAAATATTTTCTTGTGACATAACAAGTTTAATAGATTTTTGCCTTAGATGTTCAGGACATGTAGGGTCTTTTGCGGTGTGGGGCCAGAGCAGAATAGGCAAGTAGGAGTTTGTCGAGTACAAGATAAACCTTCATGATTCTGTGCACATACAAAGCAGCGAGGAGATGATCGGCACTGGGAAGTAACATGGCCATATCTACAGCATTTATGACACTGAATTAGTGGCAAAACATATTTTTCCACTGGCATTGAGGTGTAAAAACAGTAAATATGGGGAGGAAGTTTTTGTCCAGAAAAAGTTAGAACAACCGTCTGAGTTGGAACCCATGAAACGCTATTGCTGTCACTCACTGATCGTCTATTAAGTCGCCGTGCTTTAATTATAGAACCGTATCCAGAGGGAATTTCTATAGCTGCTATTAATTCTTCTAGTGTCCATTCTATGGGAACTTGTCTAACTAGCCCCATACGAGTGATACTATATGAGGGGATGGTTGCTTCATATTTAGAAATTTGGAGAGCTGGGTGATCGATAAAGGTGTTTGCATCTGCAGCTGATTTAAACTCCACGGATATTCTATTTCGTCCAACTTTTTTGACTCCATCATGGACTATATTTTTAATATTGTTATGATACAGAAAGTGGCCGAATTTAATTGGTTTAAGAGTTACTCCAGACAGCTGATCATTTGAGATTTTACTTACGTGAACTAGAAAAGGAGCGGCATCATCTTGAGAGTACTTAACTTTTTTATTAATAAAATCAGGATGGGTATATGAGGATTGTATTGAAGGAAACTGTTGATTTGGATCAGTAATAACTATTTTTTGCGGATGGGCAGACTCGTTACTTACTTGGGCACGTTTACGTTTAATTAATTCTACATTATCAATGTTAGTGGGTAAGGAAAAGGAATCATTGCGAACCCTTCCGGGATCGGGAGGTTCGTCCTCCATTATATTACTACAACAAAAAATTACATAAAAACGGCACAACTACAAACACTTACTAATTTACAGATATTAAAACCTCCACCAAGACAGAAAAATTTACTATGGTAAATCAACAACACTTAATAAAACAATAAATTTTAAGCAAAAAAGGCACGACACTTGTATCTCTCACTTCCTCCGAAAAAACTCCCCACTATATCTTAATCACTACTACAAACCCGATTCCCTGTGTTGACAGACAGATTTTAATACATATTTATTTGTAAATAGCATGCAATTTGGCATTTTGAAAATAATTTGCATGGGAAATTTGGAAACGATTGGAACGTCAAAACACATCTCGTGTTGACATTTATACGTGTGCATTGACGTGTTAGTGGCATTTTAGTGACTACACGGGCTCCGCCCACTCACCCGTTCTATTATGTATGTATTATAGTATTCTATGGTACAACCAGTGCGTGTTGCCAGTGATGACCTATGGATCTGAGACGTGATCCTTCACTGCCGGCCGTATGAGGAAGCTCAGTCGCTCAAAGAGCTATGGAGAGAGCTATGCTCGGAGTTTCTCTGTGTGATAAACTTAGGAATGAGGATATTCGCAAAGGAACCGGATTAACCGACATAGCCCAATGGATTAGTAAGCTGAAGTGGCAATGGGCCGGCCGTATAGCTCGAAGAACTGATAACCGATGAGGAAAAAAGGTTCTTGAGTGGCAGCCTCGTACCGGCAGGCGAAGTGTATGGCGACTCCCCACTAGATGAAGTGACGACCTGGTAAGACAGGCAAGAAGTCGATGGATGCAGGTGGCTCAGGACCGTGCTTTGTGGCATTCCTTGGGGGAAGCCTATGTTTAGCAGTGGACTTGTGAAGGGCTGTAATGATGATGATGAAGACTAAACAATTCAAATCCTCTTATTGAGATGTTAGCTCGAAAACACGTTGTTCGATCATATAATATTTGTAAAATCATTTTCATACCATGTTTTATGAAAATAAATATATCATTATTATATATTTACAATTATTATTATTCATCAGAAGTAGTCCAAAGATATTAATAGGTTTATAACTATCATCATAAGTGTTTGTGTGTTATCGGAATTGGTAGAAGCATCGTCAATATCTAGTGGTATAGAAAAATATTTACTACTTACCAATAGGCATAAGCTGATTGTCAAGTTCCCCAGATTTGTGCAAAATCCTGCACGCCTGTAGGGCCACCATACGTCTGGCTAGAACTCTGGTCGGCATAGGGTGTCCCTGAAGATCACAGATTGAGCATTATATAATAACAAAGTATACCAATATAAAGTCAATAAACAATCCTATCACTATATGGTAATGAAGTGGCGAACATGTAACCAAGTGTTACCTGGCTGCTGCGTAAATAAAACCCAGGCTGGGGTTACGACTAGAAAAGAACGAGGAAAAGAGAAGTAAGAAAAGGAGAAATAGATAGAGGAATAGGAGGAAGATGAAAGCCAGGACCGAGTAAGGACCACACTCTGACAGGAACCCAGCATGAAATTATGGCTTCATGCTGCTGTGTCTCATATACTGAGTGTAAAGATTCTTTTTACTGAAAACGAGGCATTATATTCATAATCGAGGAAAAAAATTATTGTCAATGGCCACAGCATCCACTTACAATCAGGTGGACTGTATGCTTGTTTGTCACCCTTATTCATTAAAAAGGAGCACTCCAATAACTTAGAACACACTTACCACAATATTATATTTCACTGGACAGTTAAGAGGCAGCCGAAGGGTACAGATGTAAGCCTTCTGCATATTGCCATCTCTGTCTGGCAGTCGGACCTCCTCCATCCACCACTGAGGAGCGAGGCGCGTGAATGTATCCGATGGCAGTTTACCACAATACCTAATAATAAGGAACACAATAGTATATAATCACTAAAAATGGGCCAAATTAAGAGTACCCTTAACCGACGAGCATGAATGCATAGGTATATGGATGTGGAAGAGGCAAGAAAGGTATGTCAGGATCGTGCTAAATGGAAGTCTGTAGTCTCTGCCTACCCCTCTGGATGACAAGCGTGAGTGTTGTATGTACAATAGTATATAATCATCCCGTGTGCCCTTTTTTATATAATACATCAATAGATGGCAGCATAACTACCTCATATTATCGTCATTGTCATTATTATCATTGCAATCTTCTTGGAGCCGGACATGCCACAATACACGGTCCTGAGCCATGTGCATCTATTGGCCTTAAGCATTATTTACCAAATCATCTTTCTATCTAGTTT